>JANRMT010062821.1:21263102-21307528 GCA_026402145.1 Polypterus bichir lapradei | reverse complement strand
TGTATATATATATGTTTATGTGTGTGTGTGTAAATATATATATATATTTATATATATATATATATATATATATATATATATATATATATATATATATATATGACAGCAACACTCATCACTCACAACAGTGACAAAACAATTACATTGACAATCATGTTACGTTATTTTCAAAATGTTTCCTTTTCTTTTTCATTGCTTCTTTAACACACTACTTCTCCGCTGCGAAGCGCGGGTATTTTGCTAGTCTGTAATATAAGACCTAATATAAAACCTATTAATTACCCATCAGGTATAGTTTGTTGTTATGTTAAAACATATAAAAAAGAAAGAGACAATGTTTTATCTGTACCGCCTTCATCACGACATACAGTTTCACACTGAAAAGACCAAAGTAGAACTGAGTCACAATACTTTGGTTGTATAGATTTAATCAGAACATACCTAATGAAAGCTAAACAGTCAAAACATTTTGTCTTTTAGTTTTTTTCTTTTCAGAGTAGAAATAACCTTTAACTATTATTTCTTTTTGCAGAAGCATGGCAGGCAAACTCCTTTAATACATTTTATAAATTATATTGAAGAGGCCAAGGTGTGCATAAAGGATTTCAGTAAACAACGTGAGATAATGTAAAAACAATGTGACGATGATTACACATCAGTTCTGTAAATGTTTTTTTTCTCTTTCCCATTTGAATTGCTTTATGCAGATACACTGCAATGGTGACACAGAACGACAGAGCATAAACTAGATAATACAATATTTTACGTCAAATAAAGTAGGGTTTAGACCTGGGTTTGTTTTAGATAACTTGAGATATAAGCATGTGAAGCCCAATTTTTAGTTTGAATTACGTGTTATGAATAGGCTGATAAGGAGATTTTTTTGACAATGACTAATTAAAATTATTTTTATGTGAAAGTCTTGGAGAAAGTTGCCTTTCCTGTTACTGCCTCAAGTCCTCAGCAGGGCAACATTTTGAAAGAAAGTGTTAGAGTGTAGAAATATTGCTTTTATCTTCATTACTGCAAAACTGTCGGTTCTATCACCAATATTGAAAAATGATTAGGGTAGCTCGGCCATTATTTTTCAAGAAGAGTTCTGAATTGCATATAATAGGACAAACAAGTTGCTGAAATAATAAATCTGAGACGATGCTGAAAGGATGCAAATGTGTTATTAATATAGAGATCTCTAAAAGTCATAATAACAAGAACTCTCCATGTATTGGAAACTTTTACACAATGATACTGTGTTCAAAGTGAGTGCTGAAATACAAGATTTATGCTTAAATGACAATGGCTGGTAGCAGCAAGTACACAGCGAAGAGCATAGAAGAAGATGGGTTGTATTAGGATTTCTTTTCTATAACTGTTATAGGTTTTGTTTTTTGTGCTTTCCTTTAATGTCTTATAATATGCATATCCATGACCCATTAGCAGAATTTGAAGTTATGTTCTTCTGTGCTTCCCTCTACTTTAGTTCTTACAGTACTTAAGGATAACATTAATAGGGAAGCAGTTTGGATGGCTCTTTGCTTTGACAATATTAATGCTTACAACTAATGTAAGGTGAAGACATGACTATCGATTAATATCTGAGAAAATTAATCAAATGTGAGCTGAAATGCAAGAGCATAGACTAGGGATATTGGGTCAGTTTCTTGATTGCCTTTCACCAGTGAGATAGGACTTACATCGTGTCATGCATGTGTGCATTGGGGACAGCTGAAGACCACTAGTGACTGTAATTCTACCTCCCTACAGGAGTTGGCACGGTGTCCTAATACCTCCCTCTGCAGACCAGATGACTGATGTCTGTAATGCCTACATTGTCACTTCCAGTGTCTGTTTACCCGAACCCTGCCAGAAGGACTCAAAACTGGCAACTTTGTATAACCTATTGTGTGCTTTTGTTTTGGTAGAAACCTTCAATTATACCAGGTTACCAGGTTGGTACCCAAGCTCTTTATCATTGACTTATGTTACACCTGGTGAGAAGAGCATGCAAGAGTTTCACTAGTTTTCTCAAAAGGAATGATACACGTGATTGTGAGTGACTATCGGTGTAAGCTCTCACCAGCTCAGGAGGTGGTGAGATGTTCTCAGAGTTGAATCTGTATGGATCTCATCGTGTCTGCTGACAGGAATCTGATATTTTCATTCTCACAGTATACTTAAGACATCAAAATATTCTTCAAAAGAGACATTCCAATTTTCTCTCCTTTTTTTGTTGACTCTCAGGATGTAGACTGACACTTGACATAATGTTTTAGGTAGGTGGCTTTCTTCTTATCATCCTTCAACAAAGTCACCATTATCGGCACTTTTTTCCCCACTTTTCTTCCACTCAGAGGTCTATCCATTTCCTCTGTACAGGGTATATCAAGCTGTGGCATTTTAAGCTTCACTTTCAATACTGTTTCTCTGAAGTCTAAATTTGTTTGTGGTGCTAGTTTTTTTTTTATAGTTCATTGGGGGAGATTTTGCATATTCATCATCAATTTTAAAGACATCAGTAATTACTTCTGATTTCTTTCTTGCTTGTAATTTATTTTGTATTTGATATGTAGGGGATTACAGTTTCTGCTTAAGTATGCTTTAAGATGTTTCTAAAGAGTTCTTGCTGGTATTTCCAGAAGATCATTATTTTCAAGAAACAAACAAAAAATATGTGGAACTAAATTAAATAAATTCTTCATCTTCTATAAATTAAGTGATGAATGACATTTTACAAGTTGGTATATTGCTATTTAAAATTCTGATCTACTGGACAGGAATAACAATGGCGCCAAAATTACTTGTCAGACAGAAGCAGGTTGTTAGCCATGAAAAAAATAGTCAATTCTTGCATAGGTGTGATGCACTGAGGAGCAGAAACATGTTCTCCAATAGGAGTAATCAAACTTTTATAGGTCATACAGTTTATTGTTCTTGATAAATCATGAAATTGTTGAGGCCAACTAAGATGTTTTGGTTACAGTTGGAGATGACTTCTCTAATGCAACATTTAGTAAATAACTAAAATCTCCCATCATTATGAGTTTATAAGTCTCATGATTCTTAGGTTGAAGTATATAGAATCATTTAGTTTCATTTTTGGCATTTCTACATGTGTTTTTACATTGTTTAATAACTTTAGCATAACATTATCACATATGCATTTTGAATTAATTCCTTGCCCTGTTTGCACCATTTTACTCCACCTGTGCATCCTAGTTTTGTAAATGTTGTGTGAAATTCTCAAAACAAATATTCTTCCAGTGATTCTTCTAGACTAAGTGGAGCAAGAATTCCAAGTCAGTATAGCACATTGCAATGTTTCTAGTTTGTGTTTTGACTTTAATGCATAGTTTAAACTACATTTTTGGCTCAGGCCTTTGTGTGATTATTGACTATGATTCTGTCTTATCCCTTTGGTTTATTCCTATATTCTGATCATTATTTACCTCTAGCTGAAGCAATATGAGCACCAGCATCCACTTGGGTGTTCAAAATAATAAGTGCTTAAAAAGACAACTGTTACTATGAATTGTTTATCACCTTCATTTGGAATATTAAGTGATTAAAAAAGCGAGCTTTCACTATGAATTGTTTATCTCCCTAATTTTGTGCATTTATATTAGCCAAGATTACTTTAGTTTCGTTCATTCTTTCAGCCTTTGCAATGTAGCACCGTACCACATAAATGATTACATCTGTACAAGTATAAATTAGATTTTCCTTATGAATCAGTATTTCAGCTTCTCTGCTCATAGTTGGAATTGAATACCTGGCATACTGAGTCTATTTTCAGAATATACTGATCATTAATATTTATATGTATTTCTTGCAGGAAATCTATTTTTGACTTTTGTGTGTTTAAATTAAATGTAATAATCTATCCATTTTGTAGAATTTTTGTCTTTAATTTGTACTCCTTATTAAAGAGAAAATTTTGCATTTAAAAACTTTTTGATTAAAAAAATAATGAAAGGTTTTAAATACCGAACCTTGCAAACAGTAGAGCTTCACTGTAGTTGCCTGGGTATTTAACAAAAATTAATAAGACCTGAGCTCATATTTATTAGGTGTATCAGAATTACTCCTAGCAATTGTACTAAAAGTTGAACTAGGATAAGGATTTGTTAGAACTGGACATGAGAAGTACTATTGATGAAGTATCCTATTGTTACTCTTAGCTAGAAGTAAGAGTTCCCATTTCTGAATATATGACGTCACAATTTTATGGCAGCCCAAGTCGCAACATGATGCTTATGATGACATTTGGTAGTTTCCTTGGAAATCATAAAGAGGCTAATGCTACAACTTCACCACAAAGATATAATAATAATGATAATAATAAAAGAAGAAGAAGAAGGAAACACAATAAGGTAAGATATTGCACTAAACTGCACATAATTATTGCCACTTTGGAACAGCCTCAAGAATAATACTGTAACAAGCAGACTTCTTGAACCTTCCCGGGCTTGTAAACTTTAATGGCAATATACCAGAGGTTCATGGAAACGGAGATCCCAGCATACCTATGTGACATTTTGCTGTCAATCCCTCATCCATCCTTGCTTATCTTCATGATAATATGCTGGCTACTACAAAGCAGTATATCTATCCACATTTGGAGCATTAACTTTTATGTGCATGCCAATTTGCATAAATACAGCTTGCATTAACATTATCTCACATGAAGTAATGGGCAGTTGTATAAATCTGCATATTACCTCATGCATTGTAAGGGTGTTAAATGTTTGGTGTTAAATTTGAGAAATGATTGGTTGTGACATACCCAAACCATCACTATTTTTCAATGCTGCACTTTACATGTAACATTACCAGTACTTTCATTTTGGCTGACAGAGCATCACTTCTTTGTGTAGATGGAGTGATCAGGTAATGTACAAGATTTGTTACGAATATTATTCCAGCTTGGTGATATCAATATCTTTTTACAAGCTAATCTTTGTCCAACATTTTCAAAACATTGTGTTTCCATGATGTGCGTACCAAACTCTTCCTAAACACCTTGTTCTGGCAGCTCCTAGCAAGTTAGGACACTTAACAAGCTCTCCGAAATCCTGATGAATTTAGGATTAGTTTCCAAAACAAGGAAAACTGATAAAATGCTTTTACTCCTACTCTTAAGATTGGGACCAAATTTGTCTCACTATAAGATTTTTGAGCGACTTATGATTATTTTCGTACTTGCTTGCTTGATAAACAAGGACACTGCTCTTTAATGCTGTAGCCATTGCCGGAAAATGTTGATAAGCATTTGCAGAACTTCAGGTATAATCTGTGCTGTATGTCTTTTGACTATATGAATTGCATCTCTCGTTTTAAGTCCTGCTCCTCTGTTTAAATCCATTGGCTAGACAGCCTTGGGAAGTATACTGGCTTGGATAAGCTCTTGGAGTTGGGATTAGTGAAGGCAGATAGTGTTAATTGTTTTTTGAAGCAGTGCCAGGTGTTTGAATGTGCAGCCAGGGGACATGGCCACACTGAAGCTGCTGGCCACATCCCCTTCCTGCTGAGTGGCAGCAACAACACAGGATGGTGGCCGAGAAAGAACATGGCCTTCACAAAACCTCAGTCAAAGACGAGACACTTTTGTTTTACAATGCATTAGGCTACCAGCATCAATAAAAAAAAATCCACAAAATAAAATTTCACCAAACATATGGTCATAGAATACACTCCGTCTTTGGGGTGGAGTGATGGCTCTCTGGCTTAATACTAGAATCCCTGGAGCCTATGGCAAAACTCGTAATCCCAGGCCACCTTAAATTCTCAATTTTCCATGTTATACTAATAATGAAATGAAGTGTATAATGTGTGAAGACTTTAGTCCAAATAACAAATAAACACATACACTTTTACCTATACATATAAAAGGCAAAGCCCTCACTGACTCATCACTAATTCTCCCACTTTCCATATACTGTAGGTGGGAAGCTGAAATTTCGCGTACCCTATTCCTTGCAGTGTACTTTCAAAAGTTAGGTATGTTTCATGTCCTAAATGCAATACCCAAGTGGGGAAACGGGTGTACCCCTAAACTGTATATATATTTAGGGGAAACCCCTCCTCACTATTTCTGCAACTTCCAATATATGTAGGAAGCCTGAATTTCCCATGCTCATCCTTTACACTGTACTTACAAACGTTAGGTATGTTTCATTTCGTGCCGTGCCCCGTAACAAATTTTCGAAAATAGCACCTTCTTTTTGGAGGTTCTCACCCTTATGCTGTAAGGAACTTTCGGAACTGACCTCTACTTTTGGCGGTTTCTTACATGCTCAAGAGTAAGCTCAGCAGACAGCTTGGTAATTTTACAGCCCGAGGGCAAAACTGCAAACATCATTTATAAAAAGATCCTTACATCCTAAAAATGTGCATTTCTCATACACAACATTTACAATCATAAATTAAACTCTTTATAATCATTAAATTCACTCTCAATACTAAAATAAGCCTATGACAATTACATTGACAATCATGTTACGCTATTTTTAAAATTGTTTCCTTTTCTTTTTCATAACTACTTTAAGGGCAGTATGGTGGCACAGTGGGTAGCACTGCTGCCTTGCAGTTAGGAGACCTGGGATTGCTTCCCGGGTCCTCCCTGTGTGAAGTTTGCATGTTCTCCCCAAGTCTGCATGGGTTTCCTCCAGGTGCTCCAGTTTCCTCCCACAGTCAAAAGACATGCAGGTTAGGTGCATTGGCGATCCTAAATTGTGTGTGCGTGTGTGCCCTGTGGTGGGCTGGCGCCCTGCCTGGGGTTTGTTTCCTGCCTTGCGCCCTGTGATGGCTGGGATTGGCTCCAGCAGACCCCTGTGACCCTGTAGTTAGGATATAGCGGATTGGATAATGGATGGATAGATAACTTCTTTAATACAACCAGACGGTTGTGGCGAGTGCCCTCTTCTATGCGGTGGTGTGCTGGGGTGGCAGCATAAAGATGAAAGATGCCTCACGCCTGGACAAACTTGTTAAGAAGGCAGGCTCTATTGTAGGAGTAAAGTTGGACAGTTTAACATCTGTGGCAGAGCGACGGGCATTAAGCAAACTCCTGTCAATCATGAATAATCCACTGCATCCACTGAACAGTGTCATCTCCAGGCAGAGGAGTAGCTTCAGTGACAGACTTTTGTCACTGTCCTGCTCCACTGACAGACTGAGGAGATCGTTCCTCCCCCACACTATGCGACTCTTCAATTCCACCCGGGGGAATAAATGCTAACTTTTTTCATTTTTATTACTATTTAATTTAATATTGTTTCTTTGTATCAGTATACTGCTGCTGGATTATGTGAATTTCCCCTTGGGATTAATAAAGTATCTATCTATCTATCTATCTATCTATCTATCTATCTATCTATCTATCTATCTATCTATCTATCTAGTTCTCTGTTGCGAAGCGCGGGTACTTTGCTAGTTCAAGAATATAACCAAAGTAAAAAAAAAAAATCATTCAGTTTACATGTTGCTCTCAAAGAGTTACAAACCCAAGCTCAAATATCAATTGACAGAAAATTGATATGTATTTTGATTCTGTCAGTGTCGTTCATGTGGTACAATGAACTTGCCTCTCCCTTTCTGAGTTGATGCCATTTATCTCCATTCTTTTCAGAAGAGCAGCGATGACCACAGTTGGTGCTGTGGCTGATACCTGCTCAGAACTATTTGTTGTACCGGCAATCAAAGATACAATGTCCCGTGATCACTATCAGACTGGACAAAAGCACAACCGTAACAACAGACAGTTTCTTCACAGTGCTTTCGCTGGTTAATAGACTGCTGCACCGCAATGCAACTCTGCTTGGCACCATAAGTAAAACTGGACTTCCACCTGCAGCTAAAGTCACTTCAGTACATGAACAACTCTCCACACTATATAGATCTGGCAGTGCCATGCTGATGGGGTCTTCGCCCAAAAAAGAAGTCTGTCTGCATTTTCAGTAACATGCACCATAACACAGAGTACAGGCAAGATTGACAACTCATTTTCAAATGGCATAGCGTTTTCAAATAGTGATGTTTTCATGTATGAATGTGTGTGTGTGCGAGAAAGGCAGAGACAAATTTGATTTCAAGACTTCAAGTGTATATTGGAATATAAAATAAACACTTTCGCAAAGGTATAATGAAACAAGTGTGCCTTTATTCAAGAATAAAAACAAATTACAAAAAATTCAAGTGACAAGATACCAAGAAAACATGATTCACCAGTGTTTGTGTGTCTGCTTATATCCTTTCAGCAATATCTGTTATAGGCAGCAAAACTTTACACCAGCTCTTACAGAATGAAATCAAAGGCTTCTTTTTGGGCACATATACCGTCAGCATGGCACTGCCAGATCTAAACACTAGCATGGAGAGTTGCTTGTGTACTAAAGTGACTTTACCTGTAGGTGGAAGTCCCATTTTACTTGTGGTGCCAAGCACAGTTGTGTTGCAGTGCAGCAGTCTATTAGGCAGCAAAAGCGAGGTGAAGAAGTTGCCTGTTGTTACGGTTCTGCCTTTGTCCACAAACGGCTCCATAAGCTTTATGACCACAGACTCAGAAAGTCTTTGACCTAGGTTGTAACTTGAAAAAACAGCTCTCAATAAAATGTTGCCAGATGTCTGAAATCGCAGCACACCTGTCACTTTCCAAATGTTCTGCATATGTGTCTTTGGTGTCAAAGCACAAATGCCGCATGATAGGCTGATAGCAGTAATGGGACATTGTATCTTTATTTGCCGGTACAACAAATAGTTCTGACCAGGCATTAACTACAGCACCAACTGTGGTTATCGCTAGGATTGTGAATAAAAGCACATATGTTTATTTGATATTTGGGCTTAAGTCAGTCAGTCAGTCAATCACTGTCCAACCCGTTATATCTGAACACAGGGTCCAAGGGTCTGTTGAAGCCAATCCCAGCCAACATAGGGAGCAAGGCAGGAACAAATCCTAGGCAGAGCACCAGCCCACCACAGTGGACTAAAGTCTTCACACATTATACACTTCATGTCATCATTAGTATAACATGGAAAAAGTTTCTGTTTCAAGTGTGTGTTCAGCATTTCTTGACTCGCATTTCCTTTCATCCTACACTTACACAGATCGTTGTAGATATGGAACACAAATGAAATGTATGTATTCCAAATAATGATATATTATTTACTCTACACAACTCCAGGTACCTCACCCCACAATAAAGAGACTTGAGCTGGGAGAAGTTTGCGACTGAATTCAGCTCCATTCTATTGGGAATGGGATAGCAGGATGCTTGTTGCTTGTGCTGATCTACACATTTACAAAACAAAAGAAGCTGATGAGGAAAGGTGCAAAGGAATTTAAGGTAGCCCAAGATTATATTGAGATATTAAAAACGTAAATCAGAAATGCAAATAAAAAAAAATTCCAATTTTTGTTCAAACGGCAAAGTGCTAAATTGTATTGTACGTAAGTAATTGTGTGATTCATGATAATGAAGACAACTATTCCAAAATACAAAAGTTCATAAAACTTTCAAACTGAATCACAAAAAATCAAATGGATCTATCTTGAAATTAAGGATAAGAGAATTCCAAATGTTCCAAATGAATTGAGCATATCATGGAAAATTGGAAAAATTCTATAGTTTTCTATAAACATTTTAACAATATGTTAAAGCATTGAGGTGAGTTTATTACTTTTTTTAATTTTTGCATAATGCTGTCTGCTGGGAGGTGAATAATATTAATATATTAATATATAATAATATTGCAAACTATTCTTGCAAAAGTTCATATTAAGATTTAAGTCAAATTACATTAAGCCTTTGCTCGGATACAAAGTGCATGTTGTTCAGACATGTCTTTCAATGTTTGGGAAATTGTCAGTTATATTTAGGTACAGAAAAACACACATCTCAGAAAATATGAAATCAAAATGAACAAATCCTGCACAAAGGAGCTCTTGGAGAATGCTGTTGGATAGTAGCTTCCGCATGATATTTAAGCATGATTACGAATTATGACAGTTGGATTTGTCTTTTATGTTTCTCTTTTTTTTTCCTATGCACGACTTACCAGACACCTCAACAAGGCAACTGATACTGTACATGAATAGAAATTATTTGATGTTTTTTTTTTATGAGAAAGGGAATATTTAAATTTTTCAAATAAGATATGTTGACTTGGAGCCATCATTTTGCATATGTGTCATTCATCTCAGAAAGTTGTTACCTCATGGAGGCTAGGATTCAAAAAAACCTAAAACAGAGTATCTGTGTAGTCTATAATTACATCTACAGGGCCTGGAGAAGGTAATCTGTCAAGGGTAAAAATTGCAGATATTCATAAATATTCTTTACTCATTTTCTTAAAATGACACTCTTTTCTACCTACATTATGAATTCCTGTAATCATACCACATTTTGAAGCAGTGCTATAATTACGGCGGCTAAGAGGCGCAATGATTAGTACAGTAACATCATGCCTCTATGGAGATTTTCTTTGGTCAACCTATGCATAAATGGGTATTCCTCCATTCCTCTAAGTGCAACAGTTTTGCTTGCACCTCCCAAAGACATGCACGTTGTGGTAACTTTCAGCTGCAAATTGGCATAAGGAATTATGTTCTGCAGTGGGCTTAATACTTACTTTTTATTCTTATATTTTGGCTATCACCTGCTGAAATTTGTTTTTAATGGGTGGCATTCTGTAAAATTGTTGGTGGGACACAATTGCAGGTTGCCATGCAACTCATAATGTCATTAGGATGACACTGGTTTAAATAGATTGTGAATGTTTTCTAAAAGTCTTTTCATCTTTGATGTTCCTGAAAGATGTTTTGTATAACAACCTTGGCAAGTGTTTATTTTGACTTCAAGTGGGGGTTCTATTCAGGGCTTTGTTTAGAAGCCTGATAGTCTTCCTGTTTCCACCCTGTCTATTTCTGACTTAGTTTTCATCTCCTGGAGCCTCATGTATAAGGCCTTGCGTGGAGTTCAGAATAAAACATGTCATACTGACAAAAGTGGAAATGTGCATATGCACAAAAAAATCCAGATGCATAAATCTGTGCATACGGCAAGTTCCACGCACTTCCATTTTACTAATCCCAACGAACGTGAAGTATAACGCGTGTGCATCCGCCTACAGCCCTACCCTAACTCCTCCTAGAATTTTGCATGTTTTAATATGCAAATCAATATAAATATCACCTTCCATTCAGTGTTTGGTTAAAAAACAATGGAAAAGGTATGTAAAAAAGAGAAGAATTTCAGCGAAAACGTGCTATTTGTTGGCTTATGCAGTGGTACAAGAAACAAAAGCATAGCGGAGACACTCAAAAGTTCCAGTTCAAAAAGTTCCACAGTGTCCAAAAGAAAAAGAAGTGGTCCAATATCACAGTCAACATTAAAAAGTGAGTCGCAGCCCACTGTCTGTTTATTTTGTTACAGACTATATTACAAAAACTGACCCCCATGCAATAGTTAGCTGGTGATGATGCTGCTGTACTGAGCCTGTCTTCAGGCACTAGCTGCACACACACCTCTGCCTCGGAAATCACTGGGAGGCCATCTGGCTGTGTGCTGAATAGACAGTTCTGGAGTCACAAACTACAATAGTGCATGCTGTAAGAGATGTGGCCAAAGAACTAAGGAATATAAGGGCTGTACTATGTGATAGTGACCAGAAATGTAATAAATTGGTTAAAAAATAAAGGCTGAATATGATTACCTATTTTTACTTTCTGCTAAATACATTCAAACAAAGTTGTAACACTGTCCAATCTGGCTGATCATTTGGTGGGTCAGGGTCATCATAGCGTATCTGTTCAGGTACATGCTTGCATACTGCAACATAGCTTAGTGAAGCGCCACAACAGGCCAATTCTCTGCTCTTTACTTTGAGGTGATTCATTATCCTTAAAAGGACTGCTTGCTTTTTGCTGCACTAGTTGGAAAAGGCATCTGCGATTGTGTGGAGCTACCATTTTTATAGGTTTTCCAGCTATACTGTATATATAATGTAATGCCAGCTCATTCTTTTGGCGATTCATCCCAAACTTGTCTGGCGCCATTGTAATAGCAATGTGCATGCAGTTGACCATTCCAATTACATTTGGAAAACCAGATGTTGCTTTGAGTTGCATTTTTATGTTTGCCAGTTCTGCTATAGTTTAAGGATATCTTATATATCTGGATGACAAGTGGATAATGCCTTCCTATACAGCTGGCTTGGAGCAATTCAATGATGACACTATGTAACAAATTTTTATTTTTATTTTGTTCCTGGGTACAAAGTGTGTTTTCCTAACCCGTTATGCCTAAAAAAAATAGAAAATAGCTGTTGTTCCACAAAAACTTTGCTTTTGTGATCAGGACAATGATATTTTGAAATTTGTCTGTTTTCGAGAAAATTCTCGATTCGCATTCAATACTGAGTAGTCTTCTAGAATATTCTTGAACTGTTAGAATTGTCCAGAAGTTTCTAGAATTTTCCAGAATTATCTAGAACTTTCGAGAAACTTTAAAGCTTTCTAGAATGTTCTCGGACTGTCCAATAGTAGTCATACAAGTATAAAAGCACAGGTGACTTGAACCAACATTTCGGTTTATGTTATTTTTTTGATTTGATTTAGATGGCATCAAGTGGTTGCTTGCACCCAGCAGATGCATTTTGCTACATCTGTGGACAATTTATAAAGACAAGAGCGAGAAACTATTCCGTGAAAGCATGTCGTAAGATGTGCGAGGCCTACAAGGCATACTTTGGCATGCCTGTCGGGGATCAAGACAAGCCCTGGGCACCTCATTTCACATGCGAATATTGCAAGAAAACTCTTGAAGGTTGGTACAGGGGAGAAAAGAGAGCCATGAAGTTTGCTATCCCGCGAATTTGGCGGCAACCGAATGACCACTCAAGCAACTGCTACTTCTGCATGGTGGATCCTACCAATTCGCCAAGCTGCTGAACAGGACGGAGAAAATGGCTTGGAACAGTTTCGTTGCAGTGGTTCACGGTTTCCTGGGTAATCACAAGGCTGAAAACTATGTGCAGTTGGTTTGGACTCTCATAAAGAATTACGCCAAAATGGGATGCAGAATGTCTCTCAAAGTCCATATCTTTGACGCTCATCTTGACAAATTCAAGGAGAACATGGGAGCTTACTCAGAGGAGCAAGGCGAGCGCTTTCATCAGGATATACTGGACTTTGAACGTCATTACCAAGGACAGTATAACGAAAACATGATGGGGGACTACATTTGGGGGCTTCTTCGAGAAAACGATTTGCAGTACAGTCGCAAATCTAGAAAACCTACTAATTTCTGAACCTTTTTGAGTGGTTTTGACTGTCTTTGTCTATTTACCATGCAAGTGTTGTTCTTTATCAGACCGCATGAATGAAAAGATAAAAATTCCCTTGTTTTGTCGCTATAAATACAAAATTTTCTGGGCTGTGGTAATAAAATCAAAGTTTGTGCTGAATGTAGTCATTTTTCCATAGGCTTTAGACATAAGCAGTTGAAATATAACTCTTGGAAGCCAGGAACAAAAATTGTGTTACATAGTGTGATTGTGAAATACCCGATTGGTCAGCAAGTTCAAGTTGAAAAGCTCCTGTGGCTAAAAACCTAAGAGTGGACAGAATTTGCAAAGGAGCAGGTACAAATACGAAATTTTCTGGGCTGTGGTCATAAAATCAAAGTTTGTGCTGAATGTAGTCATTTTTCCATAGGCTTTAGACATACAGTAAGCAGTTGAAATATAACTCTTGGAAGCCAGGAACAAAAATTGTGTTACATAGTGTGATTGTGAAATACCCGATCGGTGAGCAAGTTCAAGTTGAAAAGCTCCTGTGGCTAAAAACATAAGAGTGGACAGAACTTGCAAAGGAGCAGGTACAGCCCATTTCCTCAAAGTCTGAATTTGTAAAGCCAGTGCCATTTCAGTACACAGCTCCAAGGGGATAGCTGTTGGAAATCGAAATTGACTTAGAAACCAGTTGTCATCCTCTGTAAATATGCACTCTCTTCTAATTCTTCCATTTGCAATGTCTTTTAACAACACTAAAGCAGCCATGGTAGTTGAAATAGTTTGGCCATGTTGTGCACAATTATATTGTTAAAGAATGATTACAATCAAGTAAATGAAATTTGTAAACAATATGCAATTAATTTCAGTGTATTTAATAAAACCCGTATCACAGAGGTGAATTTAAAGTAGCCCACAGAAACAGCACTGCTTTGATGCTGGAGCTGCTAGTTTGCAAAACCGAGCAGAAATGTGCGTACGCTATGGGAGACCCTGCCGTGAAAATGTACATGGCTTTATGGCATTTTTAGTTTTTATACATCTCAAAGTGAATGTGGAAATGGGTATACAGTACTGTTTGCCATATTATTGTGCCATCTGCTACTTCTGTTCTGTTACAGAACAAGGTTCCTGGCAGGTTATTATCTGTATTGAGATTGCAAATTTTACCTTTGTTCATAGACATTTTTAAATTCCAAAGCATTGCACGAAAAAAATTATTGGTGGCTCTAAATTACCTCTATAAGTGTGTGATTGTGTATGAGTGTCCCATCCAGAGTTGGTTCTTCTATACCTCTCCGTATTGCCAAAATTGACTCCAGCTCCTTGTGACTGTGTGATGGATAAATTAGATCAAGAAAATCATTGAATTGGAATAATCTTTCATTATTTAATTATTGTTTGTTTTCCTATTTATATTTTTGTTTTAAAGTAAAAAAAACTATAATTTATTAGATTTTTCTCTTGGTGGACACACACTACAGGCCATTTAGTATTTTAACCAGTTCCTTTGGACTGTGGGAGAAAACCAGAGCACCTGAAAGAAAACACATGCAGACAAGGAGAGAACATAGTGACTACATACAGGAAACACTCAGTATGAAAACTACAGTCTCCTTACTGTGAGGCGGCAGTGCTATCTCCATTAAATACAAGCCATAGCAATAACATAGCTAAAGCAACAGAGACAAACGCTGTACTTATATCAGAGCCTCAGTCCAATTCTGTCCTTTTACATGAAACCGAAGTGCTTTGCTTAAGGACTTTTTACAGCATTTTGGGAACTTCCAAAATATAAATGGTATAATTGTTTCATTTACCTGATCTATGCTCTCTTTCATTAATCAGGAAAAATATATTTTCAGGCAAAACAAGCCAATAAATAAAAATTAAATGTGACTAGTGTTTCTTTTAAAAAATACAAATATCAAATAATTAAAATGAATTTTTAGACAGTTTTCAAATTATAGTTATAATATTGAAAAGATATTTTCAGTACAACATAGCTGCTTCTAAACTAATGACTTTTAAAGATCCAAAACGATGTATTAGAGCATACTTTCTATCTAATTTACTTTTAAACATTAAAGTAACGTTGTAGGGGGCCCACAAGGATAAGGGAATTAAAACAAATGTCTTAAACTGGCTGAGGCAGAAAGATATTTCATTATGTGTTTGTAGTGAAATATTCATTTATGCTTTTCCTTTAATCCACTCAGCTACATAAAATAATAATTACAACTAGAAAGTTGCAAGTAACTCTGACTAGGCCAATCCAATTTATAAAAAGATTTATAATTTATTAACTTTTCATTTCTGCTCTCCCAACTGCAAGGCACAGAATATAAAATGGAATTACTATCAGACCATTTAACAATGAGATAAAACTTTACACAGCCACGTAAAGGTTTTTTGAATGTATTTTCCTTTTAAATGTATAAAACCTTGTCTTATGTGTAGTCTCAGATGACGGGATATTGCTTTGCAAGTTTTACCTTCTTTCTGTCAAGAAATGCACATGCCTACTTTGACTGATAAAATATTTCTACATTAAACACCCAACAATACTTAAAATAACAAACAAAACTACGAGATTAAAGTGGACATTTTAACCTTTTTTTCACTGTGTGCCTATTTTTTTTTCTTTTCTCTGTACCCTAATATGCTTCTGTATGATACTCAGTCCATGGGCTATGACTTGCCTTTTCACAGCGACTTTGATATCTGACCATGTCTTTTTTATTTCGGGCACTATGCGACTTTCTGAACTTGACTTTTCAAGTTTTTTCACCACTCTCTATCACTCGATATACTTCCTTTTGTTGTTTATACCACTGCTTAAGCTAAAAAATAGTATGTTTTTCTTTGCCTCCACTTCACATTTGCTGAAATTCTTTTTTCATGTGCTTTTGCCATTGCCTTTTAACCAAAAAATGAAAAAAGGGGATATTTATATTGATTTGCTTATTAAAATATGCCAAATTATGGGAGGAGTCGGGGTGGAACAACAAGGGTCTGCACTTGCATTAATTTTCATGCCAACTGGGATTTATGGAGCTGGAAGTTGGCTTACGCACAGTTTTGTGCATCTGAATTATTTTCTGTGTACGCACATTTCCATTTTTGTCTGTATGCCATGTTTTAGTGTGAGAGCTATTCACACAGACTCAAGGCTGTAACTGCTGCCAAAGATGCATTTACTCAAAACTGACTTGAACGTGGTAAATACTTATGCAATCAACTATTTTGTGTTTTATATGAATGGAAACCTACAAATAATTGCAGAAATAAAAAAAAAAAAACTTAATTATAAAACTTACAGCAGTTCTGTTTCAGTTACCTTCATAATGCAATACAGTGCTTCTCCCATTCCTGGAAACATTTCCAGGACTGATCTTTTATTACAGTGTTTAGAGCAGGGGTGCCCAATACGTTGATCGTGATCGACCAGTAGATCGGAAAGGCAGTGCAAATAGATTGCGTTGCATTCAAAAAATTTTTTTTTTTAAATGTTAGTCTATCATATATCCTCCCTATGGCATTTGCCACTTGATTGACATACAGGGCGGCCAGTCTGAGATCTCTTTTCATGTAACACACGGGTCATCCCGCATGCACAATCAAACACGTGAGCTACTACAAAACTCCGGCTATCTAAGTGATCTAGTTAGCCTGACAATTTATATTGACTAAAGAATGCGACAATCGGAGTGCATTTGTCAGATATGTCAATCTATCATTGTTATTCCAAAGAAGGAAAATGTGAAAAGGCACTTTCAAACTATACATAAAAACTATGAAACTGACTTCCTTCCCGAAAAGCGATCTGAGAAAGAGAAAGGAGAGGGAACTAAAATCACAGTTAATCGGACAGCCGTCATTTTTCACTTGGCTGAATTCAAAAGCAAAGGCAGACACTGAAGTATCGTTCTGGGTGAGTCACTCGATCATTAAGCATAAGAAGTCTTTCCAAGATGGAGAAATGATAAAAGAGGCCTTTGTTGAGGCAGATGGCTAGGGGGAAATTACTGCTGAGATTTCGAGACCCCTGGCCGCAGATAAAGGAGTTTCTCCTTGTCATTAAACATGCAGAATACAAGCAACTTAATGACAATCAATGGCTGCTAGACTTGCCATTTTTTTACTGATCTGACCAACATGTTGAATCAGCTTAATTTACAGCTGCAAGGAAAAGACAAAACCATGGTGAATATGATCAGCTCAGTTAATGTTTTCAAACTAAAAATGCAACATCTGTCCTCAAAGATTCAGCGCCATGATTTGGGGAACATCCAAAACCTCGCGTGAGAGCTGGAGACGCAATGGAAGGCATGTTCGCAACTTGACAGCATACGCTACACAGAGCAGATTGAAAATTGTTTGTCAGACTTTGACAGACGGTTTCAAGACTTTGCTTTACTTGAGCCAATCGCTACATTTATGTGTTATCCATTTAGGGAAGATGTTGAGGGTGATTCACCCGCATCAAAAATTATAACACTGTTTCACCTAAAACTCCTCTACAGTGGAGGATGAGATTTTGACACTACAGTTGAAGTCTGGGGCTCATGGACAGTTTTGGAACTTACTCACAGAGGAAAAGTACCCAAGCATGAGGAAATGTGCTACCTCCTTGACTGCATTATTCGGCTCTGCTTATTTATGTGAGTCAGCCTTTTCCCACATGAAGATTATTAAATCCAAATACCGTAGTGACTATAAATGTATTGAATTGTTATTGTGTCAGAAGGGTTATTCAGTTATGCAAGGTACGACAACATATATTTTATACCAGTAATGGTACACTGCATGATAACGTGCAGTGAATACACTTGACTTGAGCATTCATAGTTTTCATACTCTTTCTCTGTACGTTTAACATTCGTTTGCTCAGAGGTTGATGCACTTCCTGCTTCCTGAACAATTCTTCTTTTCTCCACCCTAGCAGCCTGCTTTTTCACTTCTTTTGTCTGCATCTTTTCGCGTTAAGTTGCAATTACTTAGTATGTTTTCAATAATTTTCCACTTAAGCTGGCACTTAAGTCTTCAATCTGCCTCAAGAATGATTTAAGATATGAAGAGGTAGGGGGAAGTGACGACGAAGGTGGTAGGGATGAGAACGGCGCCCATATGCATGCAGTGCATGGCAGCCCTGCTGGCTGCTGCCAATAGTGATTTTACAATAAAATAAAATAAAAAGTGGAATAACCTTGGAGGTCAATCTTCACCCCAAAAGTGGATAGTAGAAGTCATGTAGTATATGTGTACCAAATTTCAGGTCAATAGTTTAAACGGTTTGCGAGCTACGGGTGAATTAAAATCTTGGACAGACAGGATTATATTATATAAAGTATACTCAGTATATATATATATATATATACAGTTGTGCTTGAAAGTTTATTAACCCTTTAGAATTTTCTATATTTCTGCATAAATATGACCTAAATCCTAAAAGTAGATAAAGAGAAACCAGTTAAACAAATGAGACAAAAGTATTATATTTGGTCATTTATTTATTGAGGAAAATGATCGAATATTACATATTTGTGAGTGGCAAAAGTATGTGACCCACTAGGATTAGCAGTTAGTTTGAAGGTGAAATTAGAGTCAGGTGTTTTCAATCAATGGGATGACAATCAGGTGTGAGCAGGCACCCTGTGTTGTTTAAAGAACAGGGATCTATTAAAGTCTGCTCTTCACAACACATGTTTGTGGAAGTGTATCATGGCACAAAAAAAGGAGATTTCTAAGGACCTTAGTCTGGAAAAGGTTACAAAACCATCTCTAAATAGTTTGGACTCCATCAATCCACAGTCAGACAGATTGTGTACAAATGGAGAAAATTCAAGACCATTGTTACCCTCCCCAGGAGTGGTTGACCAACAAAGATCACTCCAAGAGCAAGACGTCTGATAGTCGGCGAGGTCACAAAGGGCCCCAGGGTAACTTCTAAGCAACTGAAGGCCTCTCTCACATTGTCTAATGTTCAAGTTCATGAGTCCACCATCAGGAGAACACTGAACAACAATGGTGTGCATCGACAGGGTTGCAAGGAGAAAGCCACTGCTCTCCAAAAAAAAACATTGTTGCTCGTCTGCAGTTTGCTAAAGAGCACGTGGACAAACCAGAAGGCTATTGGAAGAATGTTTTGTGGACGGATGAGACCAAAATAGAACTTTATGGTTTAAATGAAAAGCGTTATGTTTGGAGAAAGGAAAACACTGCATTCCAGCATAAGAACCTTATCCCATCTGTGAAACATGGTGGTGGTAGTATCATGGTTTGGGCCTGTTTTGCTGCATCTGGGCCAGAACGGCTTGCCTTCATTGATGGAACAATGAATTATATCAGATAATTCTAAAGGAAAATGTCAGTACATCTGTCCATGAACTGAATCTCAAGAGAAGGTGGGTGATGCAGCAAGACAATGACCCTAAGCACACAAGTCCTTCTACCAAAGAATGGTTAAAGAAGAATAAAGTTAATATTTTGGAATGGCCAAGTCAAAGTCCTGACCTTAATCCAGTTGAAATGTTGTGGAAGGACCTGAAGCGAGCAGTTAATGTGAGGAAAACCGCCAACATCCCAGAGTTGAAGTTGTTCTGTATGGAGGAATAGATTAAAATTCCTCTAAGCCGGTGTGCAGGAATGATCAAAAGTTACCGGAAACGTTTAGTTGCAGTTATTGCTGCAAAGGGGGGTCACACCAGATACTGAAAGCAAAGGTTCACATACTTTTGCCACTCACAAATATGTAATATTCAATCATTTTCCTTAATAAATAAATGACCAAGTATAATGTTTTTATCTCGTTTGTTTAACTGGTTTCTCTTTATCTACTTTTAGGACTTGAGTGAAAATCTGATGTTTTAGGTCATATTTATGCAGAAATATAAAAAATTCTAAAGGGTTCACAAACTTTCAAGCACAACTGTATATACTGAAGATATTATACATATATAATGTAGGTGGATCATTTTGACCTGGTCATTTTACAAGTAGCTTGCAAGCCGAAAAAGTGTGGGCACCGTGGTTTAGAGCCTCCTGCATTTTTTGCTGAATTTCTTTCAAGGTAGAAAATTATCTTCACTTCAGTCTCAATTTTAATTTTAAGAACAAAAAGAAGTCACACGGAGCAAGATACGGCAAATACGGGTGTGAGAAATATATCGACCACATTGCTTTTGGTCAGGTGTGTTATCATGGTGCAAAATGTACTTTTACATGTAACGCTTCTCTGGATGTTTATTTCTGATGCATTCTCATAGACAACCAAGCAGTTCAATGTAATGTCACTGATTAAGAGACTGATTGTGGGTTACAAACCCTTTATGAGCAAGTCCACCAATGTCAAAAACATGATCATCACTGTATCTTAAAAATCTGCCACAGGGTCTTGGGAAAAAAAATGCACTGCTTCCTTCCACCACTTCTATTAAAAACTGTCATGCCTTTTATTTTTCTATCTACTCTCCTTATGTTCATCCTATCCACCACATCACTTGGTATCCCCTCCATACTTCTAGTGTTTATGCAGTAACTATCGCAGCCTTTCTTGCACACCACTTTTTAATGCCTCTCTTTAATTACTCAAACTGTCCTCCCCATAGTACAAACTCTTTGTTGTAGATACAGGGTATTTATGACTTTATTCACTCATGCTTTGTAAAAATAATTTCTTTGGGAAGTTTTATAGTAGATCTGATAAATCTGTTTTTTGAGTTAACAACCTATTTTACAAACTAATATACTGTATATACCCATGCATACATAAGTTCACACATTTTAGCAGTGCAGCTGCTTTATGGCATTACTAATCTAGCAGAAATCAGTGCCAACACTTCTCTAGTCGACTGAACATGCCTGTGAAGAAGAACCCCTGGGAACTTAACATCTGCCATGCAATAAAGAATATTTTTAGCATAAATATTATGTAAGAAATCTCTCAGCATGGAACTATTAGAATTAACCAATGTGGGCAAAACAGAAGATCTCCAAGTGACAGTAATAAAACTCATAATTTTATTTCTAATGAACATGCATACACATTTCCTTGGCTGTTATGCCATAAATTCATTTGGAAAGATTAGCTTCTAAAGTGACAGTAAGTTTATTGGTAATATGTAACAGTAATTTGGTTACTTTTTTAGTCTGTCTCATTATTTAACAAACAAAAAATACCGAATACATTATGCTGGCAGTACACATAAAATTACAGTAAAACATAAAACATGTACTTTATTTTAAATCTGTTACAAATTTTAAAACTGATATATTGCTCTAATTCAATTTTATATTTTCATGAAGCTGAAGGTACATGCTGTGACAACAACAAGGTTTTGCTCTGTATTTTTTAATGCTGTAGTAATTTTTTATTCTTAACTAGGAAGGATTAAAAAAGCATAAAGACTACTGGATGGTAGCTAGAACCTTCTGCTCAGTGTTTTCTTTTTGGTAAAAGCTTATGTGGAGAAATATTAATAACTAGCCAACCTGCGGCATAGCAAACGCCACATATAATTATTTATTGATGAGTGAACACTTCCTGTCCTGACAGACAAATTTGTCCAAATGGGGAGGGTTTGAGGATACAACTGTCAGTGAATGAAAAGATGGAACTCTGGAGAGAGCAACATACAATTGTCCGTGAGTGAAAACAGGTTTTGGCAGATACAGGCATATTTTTTTGAAAGTTTGTCCTTGTGCCTTATTCATAGTCATTGCAAACGCCAATCTAACAGGAAATTGTCTGCGTGTAAAAGTAAAAGGCAAATTAGAATCTGATGGGGTCAGGGAAATCCGGGGAATAAGGACAGTTTGTAAGGTAGCAATTGTGATAGTCTTACACTCCAGTACATTGCAGTGAATGCTGGTAACAGAAAGTCTAGTGCCATTACAGAGACCTTTTGCTGGCACGAGGTTCCTGAGAAGCATGATGACTGAACCAATTTTAATTTTGAGTTTATGCGGAGGCATGCCAGTGGGAGTAAGACTATTAAGAAATTCTTCGGGGAATGCAAGATGATCTGCAGGATCGTCTGTGACGATGGAGTCAATGCTGGTGAAAGTTACTTCGTCATTAGGTATAAGTTTCAGCACCCGTTCATTAAGGTGTAGTGAGTCTTCATTGGCGATGCTTAATATAGCTCACGTACCAAGGCATGTGTACCAAAAATTTCCCAAAGGACTTCAACGCCGAGACTCAAGAAAACACACAAGGATACCCAATATAACGCCGAAGACAGGGGAGAACTGCCATTGTTGGCAAATACGATATCGACAACCGTTGGATAGTTCCTTACAATCCCTGGCTCTTTCAGAAATTCAATGCTCATATTAACGTTGAAGTTTGTGCGTCCATTCAATGTATCAAGTATCTATATAAGTATGTCTACAAAGGACACAACGCTGCATCCATTGCACTTCACAGCGAGCCAGCTGATAGTGTTTTTCAACATGACGAGATACAGACTTTCCTTGACGGTAGGTATGTTAGTGCTCCTAAGGCTATGTGGCGTTTGAATGAGTACAGTCTTTCAGAAAAATCTCACATTATTATACGATTACCAGTTCATTTGCCAGAACAACAAGTCATCTTCTTTCATGAGGGTCACGAGGAACAAGCGCTACAAAGACACGCCAACAAAAACACTATGCTCTTAGCATGGTTTGAACTCAACAAGACAGATCCTGAAGCTGTGGATTTACATTACACTGATGTTCCCCAACATTACACATTCCAAAAGTCCTCTGGAAAATGGAAAAAGAGAATCAGAGGAGGCACAAAAGTGATCGGTAGAATGCCTGTTTTTGCCATTAACGACACCGAACGTTATTACCTCAAACTTCTCCTTACCCGTTCCATGGGCATCACAAGTTTCCAGGATCTACGAACGGTCAACGGCATTGAATGTGACACTTTCAAAGAAGCTTTCCAACAATTAGGTCTTCTTAAAGACGACAAGATATGGCATGATACTCTTACAGAGGCATCCCAGATACGAATGCCACCATTCCTGCTCGAGTTGTTCTAGAGTGACAGTTGAGAAGTCAATGTCGCCATATAATTGTTGAACGGGATCAGAAATAAAAGGAAAACAATGTGAAGGCAAAGTCACAGGTGTTCCATTTTTCCCGTCTCCAACATCGAGTAGCCATTTTGCGAAATGTTGTTCTTCAGGAAGAGCTCTCATATTTGTCATCAGTGTAAGAACATGCATGTGATGCCACAAAGGTTGCTTGTTAATGCAACTGGTGACAGTAAGTGCTCGGGAGCCACGCATAATGACGGGGAGTATTTGTCAGAAATCTCCACCTAATAGTATTGTTTTACCTCCAAATGGCTGTGTGACACCCGAGAGGTCACGTAATAACCTGTCAACTGCCTGGAATGCGTATGCATGTGTCATTGGTGCCTCGTCCCTTATTATCAATTTGGATTTCAGAAGATGTTGAGCTTGTGGCGAGGAAGGTTTGATGTTGCATGTGGAAGTAGTATTCAGCTTCAACGGTATTTTAAAAACGGAATGTGCAGTTCGTCCACCCGGTAACAATGTTGCAGCGATTCCTGTAGATGTAGTGTAATTTTGGTACACCTGCCATTTTTCCAGAAATATCCGACTGCCAGAAACAAACAGTTACCGGAAGCAGGAATTTGTGTAACATTGAAAGAAGTGTTGTTTTCATGAAATACATTTGAGGTGTTGGCCATGGTATGCAAATGAACAGTCAACGTGGCTCACAGCTGTATGTGGACTGTAGCACAGACCAAAGCGAGTAAGGATGCGTTTGTTGATGTTTTGGGGGTGGGCACATGCGCAAGCAGTGCGCATGCCTTGAGAGCGATGTTGGCGGGCGGGGCCTTGTCATGCGTTCCCCATGACATGGGAGGAGGGTTAGAGTGGGCATTCGTGGCTCTTTCGTGCGTAATCCATGGGCAGGGCTCTGTTAGAGTTGGTGGGCAGGGCTCTGTAAGTTGGTGGTCTTGGCTCTCTGTCTTGCGTGCGGTGAAAAGTCAACATGGCTCAGAGGTGCATGTGGATTTTTGCACAGACGAAAGCGACTGAGGCTGTGTTTGGTGAGTTGTTGCCTGTGGGCACATGAGCAGGCAATGCGCATGCCTCGAGAGCGGCGCTGGATGCCGGAGGACGGTTACAGTTAGCATGTGTGGCTCTGTTGTGCGTATCCCATGACACGGTAGGAGGATTAGAATTGGTGGGCGGGGCTCTGTCGAGCGTATCCCATGGTCTTAGAGTTGGTGGGCAGGGCTCTGTGAGTTGGCGGGCGTGGCTCTCTGTCTTGCTTGTGCTCACTGTCTTCTGTGCCCTTAGTGAATTATATATATCGTATACAGTTGTGCTGAGCTAAAACGTCAATGCACCTAAATACAGTATACATTAGAATACTCTACAAGCAAATGCAAATAACTATCTAGATGTCACTGACATTAGGAAAATAAAACAGCAGCTAAACATTTTGCATATTTACAACAAACATTATGTTGCACAGGCTATACTGAAGTTGCTTGATGTGTCTTAGTTTTATACTTTTGTTCTGGTAAAGATTCTTGCTGCTGCTTTCTGAACTATCTGCGACTGATTGTTGTCTTTCTTAGGTAGCCCACTTAGAAGTGCATTACAGTAATCTAACCAACTAAGATCAAAATCTTTAATTTCTGTTAAGGCTATGTGCTAATAGTGAAGTAAGGGCAATTACAGTTTATTAGTCCTTTGCCACTTTAAGCCCATCTGGGAGTGCACGAAACACAGCTATTAACAGATTAGGTGGGATTGTGACACCAATGCTGTCTGATAGGCATTTAAAAATATTTGTCTAAAATGATGTTAATTTGATACACTCCCAAAACATGTGACCTAGTGAGGCTGCAGCTCAATTGCAATATTCACAGTTTGGATGTTGCCCTGGAAACATTTTGGACAATTTTAAACAAGATACATGTCCTCAATAAAAGATTATAAATTGAATAATTGAATGCTTTGCGCATATGGAGCTACAGTGAATTCTGTGTCTGGCTGCCTTCCACTCCTTTTCTGAAATTTTGGGTGAGAACAGATTTTCCTACTGTAGTCTGGGATCTTTAAAAGTAAGGAACTTTAAAATGGTTTTATATATTATAGAAATGCTGTCTGAGTCTTCAAGACTGATCAATATTTCTTCTGGGAGGTGAGGAAAAATGGGCAGATTTTGTTTAGCAAAGTTTCTAATTTGGAAATAGTGGAAAAAGTGGCTTGATGGGAAGCTAAATTTGTAGTGTAATTGTTTATAGGATGCAAAGACATTATTGATATTCAAATCACTATATGATTTAATCCCATATGTTTCCCAAATGTTAAAAACTGTTTGACAGATTGGAAAAAGATGGTTATCATGTAGAGGTGCCACAGATAAAATATTCTCTAATTTTAATTTCAATTCAATTTCAATTCTTTATTGTCATGTGTACAACTACAATTACCATGTACAATGAAATGCATGCTTGCATGTGCCACTGCAGGCAGTAAACATAGACAAAAAAAACACACATAATAAATAAATGAATATAATACGTAAATAAATAAAACCAGAATCCTAGGAATAAAAAGAGATAGTGGCAGAAGTATATGTGCAGGTAGCAGTGGAGGTGACACAAGGTTACTGATTGTTCGTGAGTCTGATTGCAGTTCGGTAGAAGCTGTTCCTGAACCTGGAGGTGTGCGTCCGAATGGACTTTAGTCGCTTCCCCGATGGGAGGAGGATGAAAAGTGACAGTGCAGGGTGGCTGGGGTCCCACCTGATACGGTTCACATTCCTGAGACAGCGTGTAGTGTGGATGTCATGGATCGCAGCGATCTGTGTGCCCGTGATCTGCTGTCCTGTGTTCACCACATGCTGTAGAGCTCTGCAGTCCTGAACTGAGCAGTTGCTGTACCAGGATGTGATGCATCCTGTCAGAATGGATTCCACAGTACACCTGTAGAATCTACACAGGATTGTGGGGGACCTCTAAGCTTTACTCAGTGTCCTGAGGAAGTAGAGGCTTTGTTGGGCTTTCTTAAGTACTGCCGCAGTGTGACTTGACTATTTAAGGTCATCAGTGAGGGTGACTCAGAGGAACCTAAAGCTGCTGACTTGCTCTACAGCCTCACCTCCGATGTAGATGGGGCTGTGCTGTGTTGCCTGTTTGTGGAAATCCACAATCATCTCCTTAGTTTTGCTAATGTTGAGGGTGAGGTTGTTGTCCTGACACCATTCTGACAGGAGTCTGACTTCCTCCCTGTAGGCTGTCTCATCATCCTCACTGATCAGACCTGTTACAGTGGTATCATCAGCAAACTTGAGGATGGTGTTAGAGCTGTACTTAGATACACAGTCACGGGTGTAGAGAGAGTAAAGCAGGGGGCTCAGCATGCTGCTCTGCAGGGTGTCAGTGTTGATGGTGATGATGGAGGAGGTTTTTCCACCAATATGCACTTGCTGAGGTCTGCCAGTGAGGAAGTCCAGTACCCAGTTGCACAGTGAAGAGCTAAGCCCCAGATCCAGGAGTTTAGCGATGAGCTGGGATGAAATGACAGTGTTAAATGCAGAGCTGTAGTCCACAACAGCAGCCTGGCATAACAGTTCTTGTTTTCCAGATGAGACAGGGTGGTGTGAAGTGTTATGGAGATGGCATCCTCCATGAACCTGTTGCAATGGTAGGCAAACTAGAGGGGGTCCAGACTGTCAGGGATGATGTACTTGATGTGTTCTAGGACAAGCCTCTCAAAGCACTTCATGGCTATGGGAGTAAGTGGTACTGGGTGGTAATCATTAGGGCAGTCTATTTTTCTTTGGGACAGGGATGGCTGTGTGCTTAAAGCAGGTGGGGACAAATGAAACTCTCAGAGATGTTTTAAAAATATCCATAAAAGAAAGCAGCTAGCTGGTCGCAACATGTTTTTAAAACGCGACCTAAGATCTGATGCTAAGTCGGGAAAAAGTCTTCCTCACGTCATCCTCGGAGAGCCTCAGGCTGGAGTCTTGCAGCGGTGCAGGGGGTTGCACGGGCCTGTCCGTGTTAGTGAGCTCAAAGCGAGTGAAAAACGCGTTCAACTCATCCAGGAGTGAAGTGGCGGTAGCTATGGCTGTGTGTGTCTGGGGTTTATAGTCTGTGATCAGCTGAATACCTTACCACATCCGACGAGCGTCTGCTGTGCTGTTAAACTGAGAGTTCAGTTTGTGGGCGTACTAGCACTTTGCATATTTAATGGCTTTCTGGAGATCATACCTGCTCTTTTCATTTGCCTGTGTATCTCCAGAGTGAAATGCACTGCTGCGCTCACGGATTTGCCGGTGTATTTCAGCACACATCCAGGGCTTCTGGTTGGGAAATACGCGTACAGACTTTGTGGGTATGCAGTCATCCACACATTTCCTGATGAAGCCTGTGACAACTGTGGCATACTTGTCCAGATTTTCAGAGGACTCTTTGAAAACATCCCAATCCACAGATTCAAAGCAGTCCCTAAGTTTCTCCTCCGCTTCCAGAGTCCAACAGTGCACCTCTCGCAAGACCGGCTCTGCGTGCTTCAACTGTTGCTTGTAAACAGGGAGGAGAAGCACAGAGCAGTGGTCTGACTGCCTGAGGTTCGGCCACGGGAGCGAGTGATACGCGTTTTTGTGTGCAGTGTAGCAGTGGTCCAACGTATTAGCACCCCTGGTGGGACAGGAGATGTGTTGGTAGTATTTGGTGTAAACAGACCTGAAGCTTGCTTTGTTGAAGTCCCCGGTGATGATAACCAGACCTTCGGGGTGTGTGTTTTCACAGTCCGTAATGAGGCCGTACAGTTCCTTAAGTGCGGTGCTGGTGTTTGCTTGCAGCGGGATGTAAACAGTTGCAGTGTGAACAGCTGTAAACTCCCTAGGCAGGTAAAGTGGCCGGCACTTGATGATCAGACACTCCAGGTTCCCGTGAATAGCTTTGTGACATGACTTCCACATCCGTACACCATGCGCTGTACTTTGTATATAAGAGCCAGATCAAATGTTATTTACTTATTTACCTTTATTTATTTACTTACTTCCTTCAGCGTAAAGTCACAAGTAGACTGCAGAGCTTCCCATGTACATATACAAAGTACACCGACGGCAAAAGTGCGACGTGCATTCTTTTTCCAATGTAGAACCGTCGTTATCATCTGAGTTCACCTCTGTTATAGTGTGTCTTTATGTGAAAACAGCAGTGTCAGATGGGGAGGGAGGGGGGATTATTAACACTACTGAGAGAATAAAACTGAATAAAAAAAACAAAGCTAACCTTTACAAATATAATACATTTACACTGGCTGTTAAAGACTGAAACCAAATGCATGTTTTTATTCTAAGATAGTAAGAATAAGAGCAGCTCACTTCTCAAAACAGACTTGTCCGGGGTCGAACCCGTGAGGTCTTGATTACCAGTCAACAGTTGATACCGTTGCACCACCGAAGCGGTCATAGTAAATGTGTGTCAATGTCGCACCCTAACATAGGTTCATTTTCTGCAGTTATATTCTTGAATGGAAGCACACTTGTTCTGTTATATTTGTACCTTTTGTGAAAGTGTTTACAGTACTTGATATTTGGAATTCAGGCTTCACACATTATACATTCATGTCTACATTTTGTCAATTATTACTAAAACATGAAAAACGTTTCAGTTTTAACGATGTGTTTACACAGATTGTTGTAGACACAGAACACACATGAAATGCATGTGTTCCAAGTAACGATATAGTATTTATAAAAGGTGTGATTTTGCTTGACTTCTAACTCTATACAACTCTAAGCAACTGACACAGAGATAAACAGACTTGAGCTGAGAAAACTGTGTGGCGGTGGGGGATGTGATAGTAGACTGCTTGCTGCTTATCGACACATTTACAGGACAAAAGACGCTGATGGAGAGGTGCAAAGCGATTTAAGGTGGGACGGATCTACGTAGACTCTGGTAATTCTAGTGTTAATAAAACAGCGAACAGGCAGTACAAACAGCGACAATAACAAAAATACAGACACAAAAACGAAAAGTCTGCGAGGAGCAGCACGCAACATGTCTATCTATCTGATTTGAAGTGCTTCCTTCATTAGTTCCATATTCCGAGTTAATGAAGGACAACTGGGTTGTTAGTATATTGACGAAACCTTGTATTTACTGGTGTACAAAGCAAGGAATATAAAGAAGTACTGCAGGATCTCATTACTATTGCGGACCATGCTAGTGTGTGTTTGTGTATCTGTTTGTGTCACTGTTCATGTTTTTATAGCTTGTATATTTGCCACCTAGTAAGGCAAGATGTCAAGAAGGGGCCTGAGTTGCCTCAAAAGCTTGCATATTGTAATCTTTTTAGTTAGCCAATAAAAGGTGTCATTTTGCTTGACTTTTCACAATTTTATTAGGAAAACAGTAATTAATGCCTGGTGAAAACACAAGGCTTCTATAAATGTTGCTAATAAAAGGGGAGCGAACTTAATTGAATTTTTTTATAAGATTCAGCAGAGCAGCCTTTAGGACCTGGTGCTTTCCTGCTCTAGCTGTGGTATCCGTAATGTATCCAACAATGCATTAGATTGTGTCTTGTATTCTTTAAACTGAGTAGAACATAAGGACTTACAGTAGTCTCTAAATGTATGCATTATATGTTTATGGTCAATGATTTTCTGTCTGTCTGTGTTGGTGATTACTGATATTGCATTGCGAATTTATTGGTTGTGGATTGTTGAGATAAGATCTTATTAGCCTTCTCTCCATGTTCATAGTAATGATGTCGCAATTTAAAAATGAGTTGATCCGTTTCTTTTCTTGTCAAAAGATTGAGTTCTAATTGCAAAGCCTGTCTTTTCATAAAAAGTGCTTCATTTGGTCATTTCACTGATTGACTTCTGTGGTCTTCTTGGTTTCCGATTTATTTTTGTGGGAGAGATATGAGATAATCTGTCCTCTTAAAAATGCCTTCAGAGTTTCACAAAGTATTCCTGCAGTAACCTCTGAGGATGCATGTGTTTCAAAAAAAGAATCAATTTGCTTGAATATAAATTCTGTACAGTTCTCATCAGGTAATAACAGGGGGTTAAGACGCCCGATGTGATACGAGTATGTGGGGCATAGTGATTTGAGGTCCATGATCAGGGGGCAATGTTGGAGATAATAATAGCATTGTACTTGCAAGATTTGATCATCGGCAAGGAATTGTTAACTATAAAGAAATAATCAGATCTTGAGTAGCAATGATGTACTGGTGAGAAGAACGAATATGCTCTTAAGTATGGATTTAGAAATTTCCATGGTTCTGATCAATTAAAAACTGTGTGATTATTTTTGCAGTATTAGATGTTATTGCCCCATGTGATGATGCAGGTTCACTCCATGCTCCCATTCAGCTTCTGGGAGCTCTTAGCCCAACACCGTCGGTAATGTCACCAATGAGCTTGGCAGTGAGGTATAACAATGGAACAAAGGGGATGGCACAAAGTGCCAAGTGCTTTTATTTAAAACCAACAAAACCAAACAATAAATAAATGTCCATTAAAAAGCTGTCCATTAAAATGTCCTCCTCCATCTTGGGTCCGTGGGTTCTTGAAAAGTCTGGCACCGATCCCGCTTGCTGCTCTGTCTCCTCTTCTTCTGTCCCCACTGCCAGCTCATTCCACCGCTATCAAATGTGACGATGTGGGTTCGCTGCATGCTCCCATCGTCCGTCCGGGAGCCCTTGAACCCTGCACCGTCATTACCGATGAGCTCAGTAGTGAGGCAAACAATGGAGCAAGGGGATGGTGCAAAAGTGCAAAGTGCTTTTATTTAAAAAAACAACAACAAAACAGTGTCCAAATTAAATAAAATGCAGTGCTTCAAATCATTAAATAAATAATCCATAAAATAGGTGGAGAGTGGAGGTTAAAAACATTAGAGAAAAAACAATCCTTTAAAATGACGATGAGGTTAAAAAATCCAAAGCCTGGTGTCTTTTACCTGGCGGCTCCCCTGCTTCTCCCATCAAGCTTCTTAACAGGGGAGTCCCCCTTCCTGCAGCGGGCCTTCTCACTACTCAACTGGGGCCTCATGTATAAACGGTGCGTACGCACAAAAATGTTGTGTAAGAACATTTCCATGTTCACTCACAGTTCCACGGTACCTCAGACCCTGTCGTATGCAAGTTCTCCGCTCGGTTTTGCAGATTGGCGGCACCCAGCGTCAAAGCAGTACTACTGTTCCTGTGTGGTTATCCAGTCTTTTCCTGACGCAGCTTTATAAATACACTGAAATGAACCGCATATTGTTTATTAGTTTATGCATTATGCATTACATCTGATTGTAATTAACCAGTAACAATATAATAGTTCACGGAATGATCAAACTATTCTAAATACCATAGCTGCTTTAACGTTGTTACTCTCACTGCACTTTCTTCTTCTTCTTTCAGCTGCTTCTGTTAGGGGTTGCCACAGCGGATCATCTTTTTCCATATTACTCTCACTGCACCACTCGGAGCAGCTGATCGGAAAGAGAATTATCGGTATACAGCATCAAGCACATGCTGCCTCAGCCATGCTTCCTATTTGAACTGCTTCTCATATGACAAAAGCTTCAGACCTTTCCTGTACTCTAGAACTCTAAGAACCAAGAATTCTAAACGCACTCAATCAGTCCATCAACTGCTCCTTGTAGAACTGCTAGTACTTATTAGTACAGTTACCTCACTGTAAACTTTCAGTACAATTATAATATTGCACAACCTGAGCCACTTTATAAAGAGTGTATTTACATATGATGAGGATATCATTTTTAAGATGAAATGCAGCAAAATGTGTTTATTATATTATACAGATAAAACTTTGACTTGATTTAAATAATATATATTGTTAATAATTAAAGGACATGGTGTCGCTATGGTAGCAAGGATCTGGCGCTCCATTCACGGATTGTTCCTGCCTCGCACTGTATGCTTCACTGGGACTGGCATGAAGGATAGAATAATTAAACATGTACTACAAAGATATTTCAATGTTCCTTAAAAGTTTTGAAGAATCTGCGTTATAAGCTTACAGATGGCTTAACGTCCATTAAAGAGCTGATTGTGTGGCAATCGGTTACTTGGAGAAAGAAAAGTAAGGACAGGAATTGGAGGTTAGTACGTTTGAAAGAGACAGGACTGCAGGGGTGGCCTTAGGCATGTGCAAACTGTGCATCTGCACAGGGCCGGCAAATCTCAGTGGCCGCAGCACCAATATATATTGAATATAAAACATAAAGAGAAAATAACGACACAGCTAAAAACGCAGCGGCAAATTTCGGCAAAAGTTAAATGCTTGTGCCATGTGCCATGCATAAGATACCATATTGACATTGGTGGGCGAAGGAGCCACCGATTCTTCCTCTGCCCAGGGCCGCCACGAGCCTAGAGCCGCCCCTGAGTACTGCTGCAATAAATTATTTCATCGAAGGTCGTGCACAATCACTGTGCCACCGTGTTCACATGTTTAATAATGTGATTTTACTCCTATCATCATGAAAATGATATCACGTATACATCTCAGTATTTTAGTTATTCAGAGAGCTGTAATATCATGAATGTAATGGATTCTGTGTCCTGTCAGAGGTAGAGAAAGCCGGTTTAAGAAGCACGTAGTGATTCACACACATAAAGCACATAGAAGAACACATACAAAACAAAGCATTTAACGTGTTACTTTACTCACGATGTGATTTGAGAAACTAGTTAATTAAACAATTTTAAGATGAAGTTTATGATGTTCTACTTTAATGACAAAATAAACTATGTGATTAAAGTGGATATTTCAAGATTGAAGTTGACATTTCGTGCTTTTTCCCCACTGTGCGCCTTTTTTTTCTCTGTGCCCTAATAAGCTTTCATATGAAACTCAGATGGTGAGCTACGACTCGCCTTTTCACGGCGACAACTTCTTTTTTATTCAGGGCACTGTTCGACTTTGTGAACTTGAGCTTTCGAGTTTCTTATCGACACTCTATGTCACTTTATCAACTTTGTTTTGTTGTTTATACCACTGTTTAAACCAACAAATAGTATGTTTTTCCTTGCCTCCACTTGGTATTCGCTGAAATTCTTCCATTTTCACTCTTGCTTTTGTCATTGTCTTTTCACAGAACGCTGAGTTTAAGGGCTATTTATATTGATTTGCATATTCAAAAAGGTGTAATTCTGGGAGGAGTTGGGGTGGGACAGCACGCGCGTGCACGAGCTTTACTTTTCACGCTGACTGGGATTTATGTAGCGGAAGAACGCGGAAGTTGGCGAACGCACAGATTACTGCATCTGGATTTTTCTGTACGTAAGCACATTTTGGCTTTTGTGCTTACGTTATGTTATAGTGCGAATTTTACGCACGCCGTTATGCATGAGGCCCCTGGTCTGGAGGCTTCCCGATCCCTGGCTTAGGTCTAGCACTCTCCAGATCGAGACTTGGTTTCCCTAACAACCTCACGTCAGGGAATTCACCGCCCAAGCCTCCCGACTCCTGCTGCCTTCTAGGCCTTACGCGGCCAGCCGTCCTACTGCCGGTCACTCCCATTCCTCCATAAAATGCTCAGCGGGAGTGATTACTTCCAACTGCCCTAGGTGTTGGCCAAACACCCCTGCTAGGGCTGAACTGTCTAGCTGCCTGCCTGCGAGCCTTTGCTCGCTTGCACCAGCTCTCTCTCTCCACGCTGCTTCCTGCTCTCCTGCAACCTTCATCTTTCTTTTTCCTTCCTTTTTCTTCTCCTCCCTCCCTAGCCACCTTGCGCTTCTATTTATGAAGAGGACGTGGCAGCTGTGGCAATCAGCAGCTCCCGGGAACAATTACGGATGTGGACGATTTCCCACCTCTGTACTTAGGTGAGAAACGCCCACATCACTCTTTCCCCAGGAACCGCTTCAGCCACACAACCACGCCCCCTCGCTAAGCCACGAGTGCGCCGATTATTTATTTTAAAACTGGCCTCTTGACGTGAGCTGTGAACCCGCTATACCACACCCTGTAGTTGAAGACCTATCCAGGTCTGAATTTAAAACACAATTAAAGTCTCCAGCCATTATAATTTAGTGAGTGTTCAAGTTAGGAATGGATGCAAATAAATTTGGATGAAGTCTGTGAATAGATATTTATCAAAATCAATTTAAAATTAAATAAATTACCCATAACCATCACATATTGCCCTTCAGGATCTAATACTACATCTGATACCAAAAATGAAATTGTTCTGTGTATTAAGATTCCCATACCTTTAGTTTTCTTTGTATAGCTGGAGTGGAATATTTGGCCAATCCAGTCTTTTTGCAACCGAAACTGATCCGTACTATTAAGTGAGTCTCCTGTAAAAATACTATCTTGACATTCAGATATGTTAGGGAAGAGCATTTCATCTTTAATTCATGATTAAGACCTTTGACATTCCAAAGTTCACTTTTTGGTCATAGAGAGATTGCTTCTTGTTGTCGTTTTATAGACTTAATTTAAGGTAGTACATTATTAAAAATGATTGCCTTAACCTTAATTTCCAATATTGCCAGGAGTTATGGCTATGTAGCCCATTGTTGTGTTAGCAATTACAATTGGGGGGATAAAATGGACAGATCAGAAACAGCTTGCTCTCTTTCTCTCCTTTCCCAGACCCCATGCCTCCCCCTATTTTGCCTCCCCAAGTGAGGCTAGACTATACTTCATGAATCCTTAGACCCCTGACATGTCTAGAGACCGTGCACATCCAGAACAAAACAAGCCCCCCAAGCAGCAGTACAGAAGAAATAAAATAGAGATATCTATTGGCAATACAGTCCAAATACTATAAACCTAGAATTTAATCTTGAACAGGCCCAAAAGAATAAATGCAGGGTATGATGTTAAAGTGCCTCGCAGTTAGGAGACCCGGGTTCGCTTCCCGGGTCCTCCCTGCATGGAGTTTGCATGTTCTCCCCGTGTCTGCATGGGTTTCCTCCGGGTTTTCCGGTTTCCGTCCAAAGACATGCAGGTTAGGTGCATTGGCGATCCTAAATTGTCCCTTGTGTGTGCTTGGTGTGTGGTTGTGTGTGTGTGCCCTGCGGTGGGCTAGCGCCCTACCCGGGGTTTTTTTTCCTGCCATGCACTCTGTGTTGGCTGGGATTGGTTCCAGCAGACCCCCAAGACCCTGTAGTTAGGATATAGCGGGTTGGATAATGGATGGATGAATGGATGATGTTAAAGTTAAAATTCTTAACTTCTGTTTTCACTTTAATGCTAAGCAATCAAGTTTATTTATAATACTCTATTTCAAGTTTCAGTTTTTTTTCCTTTTTTAGCTTGAAAACATTACTTATCATTAGTCAGAAGTGGAAGTAAGACATTGGCTATAGAAAGGCCAGAGTGTCAAGGTCATCAGGTGGTAGAGATAAGTAAAGCCACATAACTGTGGTAACTTGTGTTTTGAGATAACCTGACCTAATCGAACCATGTAGATTGAAAATAACAGCGTGCCCAGAATACATTTTTGTGGTACACAATACAATTTTCTACCAGTTAAATAAGACTAAAACCAATTTAAGGCACTGCCAGAGAGGCCCACCCATTGACCAAGGCAATTTATAAGAATACTGTGGTCGATGGGGTCAAATTCTGCAATCAGGTCTAGTACTGGTATTATCTTTGACACTAGTACAGTCGGACCTCGCTAAGTCAACCTTCCCTAAGTCAAAAACCTCCCTATGTCGAATTACTCATTAGTCCCCGGCCGAATTCCCATAAGACCAATGTATTTAGATCTCCTCAACTCGAAAACTTTTGGGCTCCCAACCTCCGTTAGTTGAATTTTCTATGGCCTTTGGGTTATTATTCTGAGGCTACATTTCAGAACATGTGGTCCGGAAAACCAAGAAAAGGGACGCAGTCTTACCTTAATGCGTTCCACAAGAGATTAAGCGACTCTGTAAGGGTAGGACGTCTATTTTGAGAACAAAAGTGTCCGAAAACTAAAGGGAGTGGCTGGAATAATCTGCGTCCCTTTTTGGCCGGAGGAGCCATGGATAGTGTTCGCGTCTGTGTGCTTCTCCATAGTCTCCCGTACGGTTCATGCCCCGAAAATGGCAAATGGTAAGCGTAAGCTTAAAATGTTGTCAATCGCGGAAAAAGTTACCGTCATCAGAGCCGTTGAAAAGAGCGACAAGAAGAAAGTGGAAATTGCAAAGCAATTCAGCATTCCCGCAAGTACGCTCTCCACTTTTCTGAAAGAAAAAGAAAAGATTTTGAAACTGCATAGTGAGAAGTCATGTGGCCATCAGAAGAGAAGGAGGGAATGTGAGTATCCCATCATTGAAAAATGCGTTTTGAAGTGGTTTGTGCAAGCGAGGGATAGGAACGTTCCTATTGACGGGAAGCTTTTCCAAGCAAAAGCAGAAGAATTTGCCAAAGAGTTGGGCCATTCAGAATTTAAAGCCAGCAATGGTTGGCTGGACAAATTCAAGAAAAGACACGGAATTGTGTTTAATAGCCTATGTGGCGAAAGTGCGCAAGTGCAAGAAGAAGATTGCAGTCATTGGATACAGAAACTGCCAGAAATTGTTCAAGATTACAGTCCTGATGACGTCTTCAATGCTGACGAAACTGGTTTATTTTTTAAATGCACTCCGGACAAAACAATGACTTTCAAAGGTGAACTTTGCCACGGCGGAAAGAAAAGTAAGGAGCGCGTGACTCTTCTTTTGGGCGCAAACATGAGTGGGTTTGAAAAATTACCCGCATTGTTTATTGGGAAATCTTTGAAACCCAGATGCTTCAAAAATGTGAAATCGCTACCTATGCATTACGAGGCCAATAAGAAAGCTTGGATGACATCAGAGCTTTTCTCCAAGTGGCTGAAAAAAGTGGATGCAGCGATGGTCCGGAAGAAAAGAAGAATCATTCTTTTCATCGACAATTGCACAGCACATAACCATATCCCTGTCATGAAAGCTGTGACAATCAAGTTTTTGCCGCCGAACACGACATCTAAGCTTCAACGTCTCGACCAGGGCATCATTAACAATTTCAAGTTGCGATATCGCAAACTCGTTGTGAGAAAATTGCTGCGGGATATCGAAGATGAACGCCCACTGGGAAATGACCTGCTAGAAGCGATGCGAATGGCCCGGAGAGCTTGGGATGAAGTTCCGGAGGAAACAATTAAGAATTGCTTCAAAAAAGCAGGTTTTGGACAGCAAACCGTTGACGATTCAGATGAGCACTTGGAAGGAATGTCAATGGAAACAGACGACGCACTTTCAAGTCCCGAAGAATGGTCCACGGTTCTGACAGCTACTGGCGCCAATAAGGAAGTGTCCTTTCAGGATTTTCTCGAAGTTGACAGTGCGGTGATTGTTTGTGGAGAACTAACGGACGCTGACATTATTGCTGAGGTGGCAAACGAGGAACAAAAGGAAAATGAGAGTGGGGATGAGGAAGAATACGGCAACAATGTTGATACTCAGCCTGTTCCCAGCCGAAAAGAAGCGAGGCAGGCTATTGACATACTGCGCAGATTCTTGGAATCTACGTCGGATCTTGAGGAAAATGTGTTTCGGTCCATTGACGAGATTGAGGAGATTGTCGAGCGGGATGCATCGGCACATCGATGCCAAACGAAGTTAACAGACTTTTTTCTCTAAAGGTACAGTAACCTGTTTCATTGCACTGTTTGATAGTACATACTGTAGATGCATGTACCGGTATGTAGCCTACATGTATACGTATAAAACGACAATATAATAAACGGTTATACTGTACTGTATATTAATTAAGCCGGAAAAATAATGTCCTTGATTAACCAACGCTTTTTACGCCATTTTCCCTTACTCGTAAACTCCGTAAGTCGAATTTTTTTTCGGGTCCCTTTGAGTTCGATTTAGCGAGGTCTGACTGTATGTCATTTAATGTGCACATTACAAACCTATTCTAAACATTTTCGTTCATCTTAAGAATGTTGGAAAATTTCTAAATATGCAGGACACTGAGAAATTAATTAATTGACTACTGCACTGCAGTGTTCACTGGCTTCTCAAATTATTCTATATACAGCTTTCAGTTAATTCAAAATGCTACTGCAAGAATTATTACAAGAATAAGAAAATACAAACACATAATTGCAGTTCTTAAGTCCTTACACAAGTTTTGGGAAGATTTCAAAATCCTCCTTTTAACATATAAAGCCTTAAATGGCCAATGTCCTCCTTACTTACTGTATCTGAACTTATCATTATTTATAAACCAGAGTACACATTAAGATCTCAAAATACCGGTCTGCTTATGATTCCAAGAATTAATAAAATAACAGTAGGGGATGCTTTTAGTTATAGAACCCCAAAGCTGTGGAATGGTCTGCTATACTATAAGAGGTGCGCCTTCAGTCTCAGTTTTTAAATCTAGGCTGAAGACTCAGTACTTCAGTTTAGTGAGTGGAGCTGCTGATTAGCTGTGCATACTGCATTTTTGTTGTTAGTCATTTGTAATAAAATATAAGTAATATGATATTTATAAACAGTTCCTAACACTTGTCTATTTTGCTTCTCTTCTCTGAATTCTTATGTACTACTTAGTACTACTGCTCTACCACCATGTTGTTTGCTTGGTTATGAAAAAGTCATCTCTGATAAAAGAGTGATGGAACCATCAGGTAGAATGGTCCTTTCATCAGATTGGCAGGCCCAGTACTGACTCCCCTGTGAAGAGGCCAGTAGTAGGGAGGCTGCTAGTTGGCTTAGATCTCCAGTACACTGAACAAGTCTGGATCCTCATAAGTGATAGTTATGCATTTAGAGAGTGATATAATTTATTCTTACATTTTGCCTTGTAGTTTGTACTATTATACTGTTGCATTGTATATTTGATTTGGCAATGATAGATCAACCATCTAGTTCTGTGAAGAGGATTGCATGTGTTCTGTAATATGTATTATATTTACCCCATTTTTGACACCCATTGCATGCCCAGTCTACCTGAATTATTTTAACAAGATTTCTTCCATTGTTTTCTTCAGCAAGGGTTTAACTACTACAGTTTTCATTCTTGGAAGACCTATGTATCTAATGACAAGTTAACCATGTCAAGTACACTATCAATTATGACACAGAAAATGTCTTTAAAAAAGATTCTTGGTACTAGGCCAAAGACACAAATGAAGAATTTTAGCTGAGTAATTATTATATAGAGTTCAAGTAAACTTATTTCAGTGAATGAATGTAATTCACTATAAAGCATGCATGGATAGGTTTGGAGGGATGTATTATATTACATCTAATATTATTTATTTTCTGTTTAAAAAATGTGGTAGATGCTAGAAGTTTCAAGGAGGCTGGTTTTGGAAGACAATGAATAGTTGAAAATAAAGCTCTTGGATTTCCTGCATGAAATCAGGAATATTTTTAGAAAACTAATACTGCCTCTCAAGACAGACTGCTCTGTTGTACTGAGCTATACGTGCCTTTAATATAATGCATTGTTAATTTGGATTTCCTCCATTTACAATCACTTGTACAAAATTTTCTCTAAGGATCAGACACTATGAGAAAGACACTATATTCTTGTTCTAAGTGTGTAATGAGAAGTTATCAAGGGAAGTAATGGGAGAAGAAACACATACATCAGAGAATGGGTAATAGTAGAAACCATGCTTCAAGAGAAGAGCCAACAGTCAGTGTGGATAAACAGGAGATATCAGGGAGGATATGCCTTTTTGGTTCAATATGTCTTACAATTGTTTCATATAAGAGCGTCAGAGACAGAGGTCAGAAAAATCACTGAGACCACATAAATGATAAATAACCACAAAGGATTCCAGCATATGAAATGAGAAACTCTTTTGCAAATTATAGGGCATGCCAACCAGGAAAAGCTAACAAGAATGCCTGGCCATCTAGAATGTGTTAAGACATATTAATCTTAACTCATGATCTTTGTTAGTAAATAAACAAAAATTCCTAATTACCACATTTACATTCTGTTTTCCTTTTGAGGGGAGAAGCAGGCAATACACTATTTCTGCACATAACTCAAATGTGTTTGCTTTAATAAAACATTATTAATAAGAAAGGTATGATCAAATCTTGTTCTAGCCATGTAGTTACAAACACTAAAAGCAATAAACAAAATAACAAAAAATACAACCCTGGGCGTTTGCTCCTATTAAAAGGGGGCACAACTGTTATGCATTACATCCCAACATTTCAATCTTGTCCAAAGATTTACCTTAGGAAAGATTTTTTATTGTGTTCCAAACTTCAAATTATGTTCCAAGATTTCTGGTCTGTTTGCTAGTAAACTGTTAAATCCTTTGCCTATTTTTATACGTTCTTCAGTGTCTGCATTCTTTTAAATGCAGCTTAGCATTGCTTTACTTAGAGCATTTGCTTTAAGGTTACATGCAGTAGGTGTGACACTGAACAGCAATAGCCAACAAATAAAAGTTTAACAAAAGATGCCTTTAAGCTCACAAGTTTAACTTTACTTTTAAGTGTAGGGGAAGAAAACACTATTTCCACTCAGGATTTAATCAATACACCCAGTTTCCAGAAATACATACTGTATAAGCAGTATTAGATTTGGAATCATAAGTATAAAGCAGCATTTATATGGTGTTTTTTTTTTCTTTTTATCTAATAGGCTGGAGGAGATACTTTGTCCTGATGCCTATGTGTTAAGCCCTCAGAAGGCTTATAAATCCTTCTGCTCCAAGAGGAATTCTTGTGTCAGCACTTCAGAAGCAGAAAACAGCGTGCAAGTTAGTTTGGCTTTATTTCTAGAGAGTCCAATTACATTGAGAAAGGGTTAACTTATCACTGACCTTTAGTATGTATTTTTATGCAGACAGGAGGAGATCACCATGGTAGACCTTGAAAAACAGTAATGGACACGGACAATATAAGGAGTAGTAAAAATTAATGGAACACAAAGCATCTTGTCCTGCCACGTGTACCAATTTAATCTCCAGTACAAGTAAATCTCCACGTGTACCAGTTTAAACACTTCAGAATGTTTCAGTCAGAGTTTCATCCTTTGCTCAATTACATTTTCACTTTATCTAACCCTGTTGTTGTCTTTGAATATTTTGTCTTTAATTCTGCTTTTGGTTTTGTTCTTTTTATGCTTTATCTGTTTATTGTTGTGTTGATTTCTGCCCTGGCTCATTTATATAGAGCCTAAGGGGCTAGGGCCTCCTGGTCATACAGCTTGAGCACTGCACTTGGAAGTGTAATGGGAGAAGCTGCTTGAAATTATTGATTTGTCTTCCTGCTTTTGTGATTTTGTATTTCATTTTTTACATTTTCTATAACTGAACCCTCTGTTGTCTTAAGGTATGGTTCTCTGTGTTGTTATTTAGTGGGTTTGTTTGCCTTTTTGTTTTGCCTTTTTGCTTCTGTTGTTTTGTCTTGCTTCTCATTGTCGTGTCTTGCTTTCCATAAGTTAGCAACAAAATTACATGCCTCTGCTTCAAGGAAAACAGACGCTAGTTTTATTAGCTCTCATATATCAAAGGACAGCAAGACCTTGGTTTCACTCCCTTCACCCTTTGCAGGCCATGAGGTATTGGTGGAACTCCAAGTCCGTATTCTCCAGTTAACCATTGACTTTAACAGTTGGACGTGCTCTAGTGTTTCAGTAATTGGGCTTTTAAGTGTCCTGTATGTTGTATGTCTTGTGCATACAACATACAATATATAACTTGAGGTCTTGAGATATTACTTATGCCCATAAAATCTTGTTTGCCTAAATATAAATCATCACAGATTGTTTCATATAAGATAGCTTAAAAAGAGGAACAAAAAATGCTTACTTGTACATGCTTCTTTAAATTTGAAGGTAAATTGTTTAAAATACAGATTTATTTAGCTGCTGTTTTTAAATGTGACCAAAGGGAGAGTGCCCATTCAACTTCCATGTCTTAGAAGTGAGCTGGAAGAAAGGGAATAGCCTACCAAATCAGCAGTGGAAGACACATTATTACACTTTTATTTTTAACACTAGAATCCCTGAAACCTACGAAAAAACTCATAATCCTGGGCCACCTTAAATTCCCTCTCACTTGCTCATGAGCATCTTTTGTTTTGCAAATGTATCAATCAGCACTGGAAGCAGGCAGCCTGCTATCCCATCCCCCACCGATGCAACTTTCCCAGTTCTCCCAGCTCAAGTCTGTTTATCTGGATGTGAGCTACCTTCAATTGTATAGGGAAAATAATATATCATTATTTGAAACAAATACATTTAATGTGTTTTCTGTGTCAACAACAATCTATGTAAATGTAGGCTGATGGGAAATGCAAGGTAAGAAATATTGGACACATACAGTAACTAGAACCGGAACTTTTTTCATGTTTTTCAATGTCAAAATGTTTGTCTGATTTCTTCAAAAAAGTTCAAAACTGAGAAGTTTTGGGTGAGAAGGGTCTTTCACAATACAGTAGGCTTTGAGGGCAAGGCATTTGGAGAATGTGCCTTCCAAAGAAGTGAGAGGCAGTCTGATAACAGTCTTTGCTGACTTCACTATTCCTTGCATTCTCTTGCTGTTAGACATGCTACAATTTCTCTACCAAACCGTAATGCAGCTGGTCAGAACACTGTTGAAATAAGGTGACAATGGGAGATAGGAGACTTGGTTGCTTCATTTGCCTCAAAAAGGCTAAGGAAGTGGTATTATTAGTCCAAATGCAGTCTTCAGTTATGTGCACATTGAGGAACTTGCCAGTTTTTACAATCTCCACAGCTTCCTTAGTCTTGTCAATGTTGTGGGTTTAATCCTTGTTCTTGCACTAAATGGCCAGCTGTTCCAGCTCCTCTCAATGTGCTGACTCGTCATCCCGGCTTATCAATCCTACCACACTTGTGTCATCAGCAAACTTGTTGATGTAATTACAGCTGTGTACGGCTGTGCAGCTATGAGTCAGCAGGGTGAAGAGCATGATGAAACTGGAAGTGTTGTGGCCAATCCGAACTGACTGGGGCCTCTATGTCAGGAAATCCAGGATCAAATTACAGAGGGAGGTGTTCAGCCCTAAGTCACCTATTTTCAGAATTAGCGTCTTCTAAGGAGCAAATGTGTTGGAGAGAAGAAGATATAGTGTTCTTAGTGGATCTGTTGGTCTTTATAATTTGAAAATTGTAAAGCATCCAGAGTGCTAGGGTGACTGGACTTTATGTGTGCCATTACTAGCCTTTCAAAGTACTTCATGAAAGTAGAAGTAATTGCTACATAGTGATAGTCATTCAGAGATTATTAATTCAGAGATTTAGAAATTGCATACATTGATGAAGCAAATAAAAGATGAACTAGAATAGTAGTAACATTTGAAAATAAACCAGAAGAGGGAAAATAATTATAAACAGAGAGAAACAAGGCACACATGTATAAATTGTAATTGAAGCTTTAAATATTGTTCTGCCCCACATCTTGTTAGTTGAGACTGTTATTTGTTGAACTGTGCTCCCCCTTCATCTTGTCATTTATTAACACACCTGTCAGTCACGTCCCACACTCACAGTGGTACTATAAAAGTATATGAAACTCACGTAAAGCACGTAGGTCCCATAATAAACATTTGAATACAATACACCCCATGTGTCTCACGTAGGCACCCCTTTATCTCTTGTTTCGGTCACGTCCAAAACGTATCCTTAGGGTATATAAACCCCTGTGTCTGGTTAGTTGTGGTAAGCAGCAATTTGAACCTCTGTCTAAGTGCTTCTCTTCGTCTTGATCCAACCGTGGAAATCACTCGCCTTGTAAGTGTCTTTTAAAGCTCTATTGTTTAATGTACACTGTCTGCTATGTATTGCTTTGTAAATTATTCTTTATTGTCTTTGTACACATGTAAATACCTGTATGTTTCTTTTGTATATATTTCAGTTTACAACGAAGTACGTCCAGTAAAAGCCTTCAAGATAGCTCGCTCACCCCTTGTCGTTTTTTATGTGGATGTACCGAGTTGTTTAAGCTCTCTGCGGCCGCATAGTGCGGAGTGAGGCAGAAAAAATATAGTGGACAAAAACTACGATAGGAAAAGATAAAAAGAATGAAACCTTCTAGCAGACAAGAAACATAAACTCAGCAAAAAAAGAAATGTCCCTTTTTCAGGACTGTGTATTTCAACAATAATGTTTTAAAAATC
>JANRMT010062821.1:21248562-21259508 GCA_026402145.1 Polypterus bichir lapradei | reverse complement strand
TCTATCTATCTATCTATCTATCTATCTATCTATCTATCTATCTATCTCTCACATGTCTGCCTCAAGGCATAACCTTAATTCCATTTAGTTAGCGAACGAGAGAACTACTTAACGGATTTATATCTTTTTTTTTTCTATAATTTGCTTGAACATTACGATTGATTTTGCAACTTCTCTCATTGCGCTAAGAATCATAGTTCACTTGCAGGAGCGATATATTCGCGCTAATCTGAGACAGATGCTGCGGGCTGAGGGGAATGGGAAGAGAAACATCAGAAGTAGAGAGTTGGGCGGGGCCCTAATCACTGTCCTGTTTCACTAATCCGCGGGGGATGGCTAGTACTGTATATTCACCTTCACTTATTTTTGTTTTTTGCTGTATATATATATATATATATACAGTGGAACCTTGGATTGCGAGCATAATTCGTTCCAGAAACGTGCTTGTAATCCAAAGCATTTGTATATCAAAGCAAATTTCCCCATAAGAAATAATGGAAACTCAGATGATTCGTTCCAGAACCCAAAACTATTCATATAAAAATGATTAATACAAAATATCAAGTAAAAATACATAAAACAAATTAACCTGCACTTTACCTTTGAAAAGAATCATGGCTGGTGTGAGGGAGACAAGAAAGAGGAGGGTTATTGTGTAGGTCCACTTTCACTCTAACTAATGGAATCCCTGCTATCTGTTGACTCACTGGAATCTTCTTCTTTTTTTTACGACTTTAACAAGGAGCCTATCCAATGACAGTTGCTTTTGCCTGAAGAGTCACTACACTTGGACACAAAATACAAAAAAATGCATTACGCACTATAAGGTTTCTAAACTCTTTTGGAATTCCATCCAAGAGGACAACACACGGAAGAGCGTCCTGAAGCAACCCCAGGCTCCTAGCGCTGTAGCAGTTCGCCGTAAAAGTGAATCCAAAAAGATTGCAGAGATGCTATAAGCGCCTGCCGTTGATGGGTGAACAAGGAACATTATAAATGCGCAGGGCACAGTATTACTTGGCCACTAATCTGGCCATGACCCTGCCTAACTGCTGTGTTTGTGTATAGGAGAATATAGGAGAGTGGTAGATCCTGCTACAATAAATAACCGTCCTGTTCCTGTTTCAAGCTGAATAAAGCTGGTGTTGCTAAAGCACTGAGACTAAAAGTTATGAACAGAATCGGTGACAAAGGGCATCCCTGGCGGAGTCCAACTCTCACTGGAAACGGGCTTGACTTACTGCCGGCAATGCGGACCAAGCTCTGACAACAGTTGTACAGGGACCGAACAGCCCTTTTTAGGGGGTCCGGTACCCCATACTCCCGGAGCACTCCCCACAGGATTCCCGAGGGACACGGTCTAATGCCTTTTCCAAGTCCACAAAACACATGTAGACTGCTTGGGCAAACTCCCATGCACCCTGTAGGATTCTGCTAAGGGTGTAGAGCTGGTCCACTGTTCCGCGACCAGGACGAAAACCACACTGTTCCTCCTGAATCCGAGGTTCAACTATCCGACGGACCCTCCTCTCCAGAACCCCCGAACAGACTTTTCCAGGGAGGCTGAGGAGTGTGATCCCTCTGTAGTTGGAACACACCCGCTGGTCCCCCTTTTTAAAGAGGGGGACCACCACCCCGGTCTGCCAATCCAGAGGCACTGTCCCTGATGTCCATGCGATGTTGCAGAGACGTGTCAACCAAGACAGTCCTACAACATCCAGAGCCTTGAGGAACTCCGGGCGTATCTCATCCATCCCCGGGGCCCTGCCACCAAGGAGTTTTTTGACCACCTCGGTGACCTCAGTCCCAGAGATGGGAGAGCCCACCTCAGAGTCCCCAGGCTCTGCTTCCTCATTGGAAGGCATGTTAGTTGGATTGAGGAGGTCTTCGAAGTACAGTAATCCCTCGCTATATCGCGCTTCGACTTTCGCGGCTTCACTCTATCGCGGATTTTATATGAAAGCATAACTAAATATATAACGCAGATTTTTCGCTGCTTCGCGGGTTCTGCGGACAATGTGTCTTTTTACTTCCTGTATATGCTTCCTCAGTTGGTTTGCCCAGTTGATTTCATACAAGGGACGCTATTGGCGGACGGCTGAGAAGCTAACCAATCAGAGCAAGCAGTTAGGTTCTCCTGACTGAGAAGCTAACCAATCAGAGCATGCAGTTGAGCTCCTGCGTGCTGAATGCAGTGTTAACCAGGAAGTCTCCTCTCGCTCATTCAGCATCAACGTGCTTCGCTGTGTAAAGAGTTGTGCTCTTTTGTGTTTATCTTTGTGCATAGTCAAGCCTTTCATTATGGCTCCAAAACAATCTGCTACTGCTTCAGGGGCCGTGCCCAAGCGCAAGGAGAAGATGTTAACGATTGCTGAAAAGGTAAACGTTTTGGATTTGTTGAAGGCTACGATTCTTTTTATTTAAAAAGTAGGAAAGGAATATAAGATCTACGGCTGCAGTGTCCTTTTAACCAGGGTGCAAAACGAGTTGTAAGTGGATGTAATAAGGCAGTAGTCTGGATGGAATCTGCTTTAGGGATTTGGATTGAAGACTGCCAGAAGTAGAACGGCAGTGCTACACAATCGCCTGAAGTGGCTCCTTTACAAGGGCTGTAACGCTCTCCTTTGTTGTGCAGTAAAATTAAACTCATTGTTATCGGACAAGTCATCGTGTCATTGTTGGTGAGTAACCATAATTAATTTTCTTCTTACAGTGCTTAGTACATGTACGTTCGTTTAGTGTCACTGTACACACATTTACTGTATACTATTTTTCTTGCATTGTACGTATTTATTGCTGGTGACCTGTCTATCGTAATGGCTGTAACATATGTGATATCGGAGACACTCAATATCTTTAAAATAATATTTAGGTTTTACTGTATATAAACAGTGTGTTTATATACATAATTTCAATGAATCTTACCTAATATCTAAGAGAATACAAAGGGATTATGCTGTATAACTCTGCGGGGAATATTTATAAACAGTGCGGGAGAGTTTATAAGGACTTAAAATATATAAAAATAACCATACAAACATATGGTTTCTACTTCGCAACCCCCGCGATCGAGGAGGGATTACTGTACTCCCCCCACCGACCCACAACGTCCCGAGTCGAGGTCAGCAGCGCACCATCCCCACCATATACGGTGTTGACACTGCACTGCTTCCCCCTCCTGAGACGCCGGACGGTGGACCAGAATCTCCTCGAAGCCGTCCGAAAGTCGTTCTCCATGGCCTCTCCAAATTCCTCCCACGCCTGAGTTTTTGCCTCAGCAACAACCGAAGCCGCATTCCGCTTTGCCTGCCGGTACCTATCAGCTGCCTCCAGAGACCCACAGGACAAAAAGGTCCTATAGGACTCCTTCTTCAGCTTGACGGCATCCCTCACCGCCGGTGTCCACCAGCGGGTTCGGGGATTGCCGCCGCGACAGGCACCGACCACCTTGCGGCCACTGCTCTGGTCAGCCGCCTCAACAATAGAGGCATGGAACATGGCCCATTCGGACTCAATGTCCCCCACCTCCCTCAGGACGTGGTTGAAGTTCTGCCGGAAGTGGGAATTGAAGCTACTTCTGACAGGGGACTCTGCCAGCCGTTCCCAGCAGACCCTCACAACACATTTGGGCCTACCAGGTCTGACCGGCATCTTCCCCCACCATCGAAGCCAACTCACCACCAGGTGGTGATCAGTTGACAGCTCCGCTACTCTCTTCACCCGAGTGTCCAAGTCATATGGCCGCAAGTCCGACGACACGACCACAAAGTCGATCATCGAACTGAGGCCTAGGGCGTCCTGGTGCCAAGTGCACATATGAACACCCTTATGCTTGAACATGGTGTTCGTTATGGACAATCCATGACGAGCACAGAAGTCCAATAACAAAACAGCGCTCGGGTTCAGATCGGGGGGGCCATTCCTTCCAATCACGCCCTTCCAGGTCTCACTGTCATTGCCCACGTGAGCATTGAAGTCTCCCAGCAAAACGAGGGAATCCCCAGAAGGTATGCCCTCTAGCACCCCCTCCCGAGACTCCAAAAAGGGTGGATACTCCAAACTGCTGTTCATCGCATACAAAAAACAGTCAGGACCCTTCCCCCCACCCGAAGGCGGAGGGAGGCCACCCTCTCGTCCACCAGGGTAAACCCCAATGCACAGGCTCCAAGTCGGGGGGCAATAAGTATGCCCACACCTGCTCGGCGCCTCTCACCGGGGGCAACTCCAGAGTGGTAGAGAGTCCAGCCCCTCTCAAGGAGATTGGTTCCAGAGTCCAAGCTGTGCGTCAAGGTGAGTCCAACTATATCTAGCCGGAACCTCTCGACCTCGCGCACTAGCTCAGGCTCCTTCCCCTTCAGAGAGGTGACATTCCATGTCCCAAGAGCCAGTTTCTGTAGCCGAGGATCAGACCGCCAAGGTCCCCGCCTTCGGCCACCACCCAACTCACACTGCACCCAACCTCCTTGGCCCCTCCCATAGGTGGTGAGCCCATGGGAAGGAGGACCCACGTTATCTCTTCGGGCTGTGCCCGGCCGAGTCCCATGGGTGCAGTCCCGGCCACCAGGCGCTCGCCATCGAGCCCCACCTCCAGGCCTGGCTCCAGAGGGGGGCCCCGGTGACCCGCATCTGGGCAAGGGAAAACGTTGTCCAAGGTTTTTGTTCTTCATCGGAGGTTTGTTGAACCACTCTTTGTCTCATCCCTCACCTAGGACCAGTTTACCTTGGGTGGCCCTACCAGTGGCATAAAGCCCCGTGTGTGTGTGTATATATATATATATATATATATATATATATGTATATATATATGCCAGCAACACTCATAACAATGACAACACAATTACATTGTCAATCATGTTACGTTATTATTAAAATGTTTCCTTTTCCTTTTCATTATTTCTTTAACACACTACATCTCCGCTGCGAAGCGCGGGTATTTTGCTAGTCAAAAATAATCTATACTAATAAAAGGCAAAGCCCTCACTCACTCACTGACTCACTGACTCATCACTAATTCTCCAACTTCCCGTGTAGGTAGAAGGCTGAAATTTGGCAGGCTCATTCCTTACAGCTTATTTACAAAAGTTGGGCAGGTTTCATTTCGAAATTCTACGCGTAATGGTCATAACTGGAACCTATTTTTTCATCCATATACTATAATAGACGTCTGCTCGATGGCCATGGGAGGTGGAGTTACACCTCCCATGTAATTTAGTGCCTGCCCATATAAGGCCGTCCGTCAGCGGCAATCCAATAGAAACACTGCCGCTAAATATTCACGGGTGAAGGACTGTGCTTATGCAGACGAAGATGAGATGGTCAGAGTGGTGTTTGGCACAAACTCAGCGAAACTGCAAGAGAAACTTTTAAGTGCCGGGTCTTAGCTAACATTAAATACAGCCGTGGACATCGCACGAGATGGCACCAGCACAGCTGGGAACCTTTGATGCATGTACACCGAGCAGCTCGCATGAACTGACGCAGTGCACAGACAAAAAGCAACAGTTCCAAAGAGTGCTGAACAAAAACCGAATTACACAATTGAGAAGGCAGCAAAAAAATATGAAGCGTCTGACACATACAAGCATATTTATAAGTGCAACTACGGTGGAAAAAGTCAATGTCCCACTAAAGGAAGACAGTGTAAAAAAAAACCCGTGCATGCAGTGTGTCACGTCTTAGATAAAGAGGAAGACGAGCTGTTTATTGATGCAGTAAGAAACGAATTGATGAATGAAACCTGTTATCTTTACAACGATTGACAAACACGGAATGTAACTTGAACACAACACATCCTACAAGTACAAACCTGATTGAAAGAAATAATGATAATCAAATCCTTGATGACAGTAACACTCATAACACTCACAAAATAATTACTGTATATTGACAATCATGTTACGTTATTTTTAAAATGTTCCCTTTTCTTTTTCATAACTTTTTTGACACACTACTTCTCCGCTGCGAAGCGCGAGTATATATATATATATATATCCCGATCTACATACTCCCAAATAGACAAACCACACGCAGTGGCACAATGGAAGAGGCTTCGCCTCTAGCGCCGAGGTTTGATGCACTGAGTATGTACGTCTGATGACCCCAAAATTAGGTTGAAACACGTGTCGCGTACTCTTTGCATTATTTCACAGTAAAACTTTTTCAATATGTATATACATACATATATATACACACACATACATATATATCAGCGCTTCCCGATTCATTTTACCCTCGTATCCCCTTGGTTTGAGAAGTATGAAAAAATATGCAGTTAACGCAGAAAGACAGATCACCAATTGAAGCTTTATGAATAATGCATACTTTATTCGCCATCAATGATTGTTTTAGTAAAGCCATACTCAGTGTAATCATTAGATGAACGGTAAAAAAGTAAGAGCGAGGGGAGGGTGACTTATTGAGGCACGCAGGCGAAACCACAATAGCACGCGGGCTCGATGTAGTGCACATCAACTCGATCTGAATTGCGTGATCACATTCGAAAAAATATATCTTTTCAAGTTCTATTTAGTCGACACAAATATCTTTGGTTGGAATGTAAGGCGAATTTACTCTTTACATTTCTATGGTGAAGAAAAATTTATGCAATGATGCCTACATTTAACTTACATTCCTACCAAAGACATTTCTGTCGACTAAATAAAAATTCCTTCTATTTAAAATTTAAATAGAACTTGAACAGATACAATAGTTCATAATATCCACGCAGACTTGCACGTAAGAGCGGGAGTCATCCGTTTTAACAAGCAGCGTATTGCACTGATACGAAATAGCCTGGCCATTTAATTATTTAGGAATGGATAAATAAATTAAGATTTTGTACAAATAATGTTTTTCATTTTTCTTCCTTAATGGATTCTGGCACCCCCAGCAACAGTTGCTCGCACCCCAAAGAGTGCATATATATATATATATATATATATATATATATATATGTATGTGTGTGTGTATATGTATATATGTAGATATGTATGTATATGTATATATATGTTTATATATGTGTGTGTATGTATGTATGCGTGTATATGTAGATATGTATATATATGTATATATATGTGGATGTATGTGTATATATGCATATATATATATGTATGTATATATGTGTGTATGTATATATATGTATATGTGTTTATGTATATATGTATGGATATGTATATATATGTTTATATGTGTGTATATATATATATATATATATATATATATATATATTGTAATACAAGACAAGACACGTTGCAAGTTTTGTGGTGTTTAGCCCCGTATACTGTAACCAAAAAAACAGCAGTCAGTCGCTTTACAAACATAAGAAAGCAAAAAGACAATGAGGGGAGAAAGGACGGACTTTTTATGGAGGCGGACCGGAGATTGATGTGAAGGATGCTGGGTATTCGTGATGGATTCTGGGAACTGTCATGTCATCAAGGGTCATCAGAGGGATTAAATAGACCCGGAAATGCGTGCTTCCTATAGCCATCATGGCGTTTGTTTATGTCTGTGAGGCCTCGGACTTACTGAAGAAGGAAAGAAAGACAAGTTAGTACTCTGTTGTTGACCCCTCGCGGAACGTTTTCCGTAGCAAACCGGGTCGATCCGTTGTTCCCCAAGCACTCGTGCGTGACAATATATATATATATATATATATATACAGTGGTGTGAAAAACTATTTGTCCCCTTCCCGATTTCTTATTCTTTTGCATGTTTGTCACACAAAATGTTTCTGATCATCAAACACATGTAACCATTAGTCAAATATAACACAAGTAAACACAAAATGCAGTTTTTAAATGATGGTTTTTATTATTTAGGGAGAAAAAAAATCCAAACCTACATGGCCCTGTGTGAAAAAGTAATTTCCCCCTTGTTAAAAAATAACCTAACAGTGGTGTATCACACCTGAGTTCAATATACGTAGCCACCCCCAGGCCTGATTACTGCCACACCTGTTTCAATCAAGAAATCACTTAAATAGGAGCTGCCTGACACAGAGAAGTAGACCAAAAGCACCTCAAAAGCTAGACATCATGCCAAGAGCCAAAGAAATTCAGGGACAAATGAGAACAGAAGTAATTGAGATCTATCAGTCTGGTAAAGGTTATAAAGTCATTTCTAAAGCTTTGGGACTCCAGCGAACCACAGTGAGAGCCATTATCCACAAATGGCAAAAACATGGAACAGTGGTGAACCTTCCCAGGAGTGGCCGGCCGACCAAAATTACCCCAAGAGCGCAGAGACGACTCATCCGAGAGGTCACAAAAGACCCCAGGACAACGTCTAAAGAACTGCAGGCCTCACTTGCCTCAATTAAGGTCAGTGTTCACGACTCCACCATAAGAAAGAGACTGGGCAAAAACGGCCTGCATGGCAGATTTCCAAGACGCAAACCACTGTTAAGCAAAAAGAACATTAGGGCTCGTCTCAATTTTGCTAAGAAACATCTCAATGATTGCCAAGACTTTTGGGAAAATACAATGTGGACTGATGAGACAAAAGTTGAACTTTTTGGAAGGCAAATGTCCCGTTACATCTGGCGTAAAAGGAACACAGCATTTCAGAAAAAGAACATCATACCAACAGTAAAATATGGTGGTGGTAGTGTGATGGTCTGGGGTTGTTTTGCTGCTTCAGGACCTGGAAGGCTTGCTGTGATAGATGGAACCATGAATTCTACTGTCTACCAAAAAATCCTGAGGGAGAATGTCCGGCCATCTGTTCGTCAACTCAAGCTGAAGCGATCTTGGGTGCTGCAACAGGACAATGACCCAAAACACACCAGCAAATCCACCTCTGAATGGCTGAAGAAAAACAAAATGAAGACTTTGGAGTGGCCTAGTCAAAGTCCTGACCTGAATCCAATTGAGATGCTATGGCATGACCTTAAAAAGGCGGTTCATGCTAGAAAACCCTCAAATAAAGCTGAATTACAACAATTCTGCAAAGATGAGTGGGCCAAAATTTCTCCAGAGCGCTGTAAAAGACTTATTGCAAGTTATCACAAACGCTTGATTGCAGTTATTGCTGCTAAGGGTGGCCCAACCAGTTATTAGGTTCAGGGGGCAATTACTTTTTCACACAGGCCATGTAGGTTTGGATTTTTTTTTCTCCCTAAATAATAAAAACCATCATTTAAAAACTGCATTTTGTGTTTACTTGTGTTATATTTGACTAATGGTTAAATGTGTTTGATGATCAGAAACATTTTGTGTGACAAACATGCAAAAGAATAAGAAATCAGGAAGGGGGCAAATAGTTTTTCACACTACTGTACTAGCAAAATACCCACGCTTTGCAGCGGCGAAGTACTGCCTTAAAATTTTTATTAAGAAGAAAATTAAACCCTTTTAAACTGAGGGAAAATATACCAATAATTATTTGTTAAGGATCTCTTTGTATACCATATTGTGAGTTCAGCCCTCCGGTTGTAATATGACCAAGCTGTGCGCTGAGCTTACTCTTAAGCATGCAACGTACAGTTGGCCATGTGAACAGTAATCTTGTTTCAAATATCACAGCTTGGATTGCTGCTGTCATAATCGGTTTGAGTTTCATGGTGCGTTTCAATTACGACAGTATTTGCAGGACTTGTGTTGAAGTGACAGTCGGCATCTGTCAAGTGTTGTAAGCACATAACCGGTTTCATCGATAAATTCACATCCAGCTTTTGAGAGTTGAAACATTCATAAACATCAAAGTGTCCACTACTGAAATCGTCACCTGTGAATCTAAGATGTTTAAGAGGCATTGGCGGTTGTCGAAAGGTGTAAAATATTTGGCCATTTCGGTACACTTCAAAGCGACAACCGAACAATTCAGCGGCAGCCATCAACTCACATGCAGAACCATAGGTGAAGGGCTTAAGCATTTTACTCTTCTAGTGCTCCTTTGTAGTATAATTATCTCCGGTATTGTCATCAGTCCACACCTTGAACCTGTCCCAGTCATTCAATACATAAGATACAATGTTCCTCCGGATATCAAGAGTGAGCCTGATATGGCTGTGCAATATGTAACAAAGAGAATGGAAAAGGTTGGTTGCCACCTCCCTGGGCATTGAAACCACTCGGTAAGTGACAGTTCTTTGATCGATGGTGATCACCTCGATAGACATGGCAATGGGGGTACGGTTAGAATGATAAAAGAAAGGGGTACCAGAGCAATGTAAAGTAAGTCTAAAATACCTACACAATAACTATAATCGTAATAAACGAACAATAAAACAGCGGAGAAGCCGTGGATTAAATAAAAAGGCTGTAGTTATCAGTAGGGAGTCGTGAATCCCGTGGCGAAGCAAGGAAGGGATTGTAGAGACCGGAGCGGCGGACGGCCTTATATAGGCAGGCAGCCAACAATGTGGGAGGCGTTGGGATGGGGGACCCAACGCCACCACACACGGTGACCGAGCTGCAGGCTATGGACGTATATATGTACGTAAGTAGGATTCAGTTAGCGTTGGGAACCCGTGTACCAAATTTCTTGAAGATGGGCCCATAAGTAACAAAGACTGTTGAAAAGTTCAATATGGCGGAAGACAGTGGCATCATACCACCGAAATAAGTACATACATCGGTTTTGGTTCAGTTTAGCGTTGGGAACCCGTGTACCAAATTTCGTGAAGATGGGGCCATAAATAAGAAAGTTCAACATGGCAGACGTTGTTGACCGTTATGACCGTTACGCGTAAAATTTCGAAATGAAACCTGCTTAACTTTTGTAAGTAAGCTGTAAGGAATTAGCCTGCCAAATTTCAGCCTTCTACCTACACGGGAAGTTGGAGAATTAGTGACGTTGGAAAGTTCAATATGGCGGCCGACAGTGGTGTCATACCAACGAAATAAGTACGTACATCGGTTTTGGTTAGCGCAGGGAAGCCATCTACCAAATTTCGTTAAGATGGGGTCAGCCTTCTACCTACACGGGAAGTTGGAAAATTAGTG
>JANRMT010062821.1:21234449-21248162 GCA_026402145.1 Polypterus bichir lapradei | reverse complement strand
GGTTCCCAACGCTAACTGAATCCTACTTACGTACATATATACGTCCATAGCCTGCAGCTCGGTCACCGTGTGTGGTGGCGTTGGGTCCCCCATCCCAACGCCTCCCATGTTATTGGCTGCCTGGCTATATAAGGCCGTCCGTCGCTCTGGTCTCTACATTCCCTTCCTTGCTTCGCCACGGGATTCACGTCTCCCTGCTGATAACTACAGCCTTTTTATTTAATTCACGGCTTCTCCGCTGTTTTATTGTTCATTTATTATGATTATAGTTATTGTTGCAACGGTTTTTTAGACTTATTTTACATTGTTCAGGTACCCATTTCCTTTATCGTTGCAACCGTACCCCCATTAACATGTCTATCGAGGTGATCACCATTGATCAAAGAACTGTCACTTACCGAGTGGTTTCCATGCCCGGAGATGGCACTTGCCTTTTCCATTCTCTTTGTTACATATTGCACGGCCATATCAAGCTCAATCTTGATATCCGGAGGAACATTGTGTCTTATGTATTGAATGACTGGGACAGGTTCAAGGTGTGGATTGGTGACGGTACAGGAGATAATTATACTACACAGGAGCACTATAAGAGTGAAATGCTTAAGCCCTTCACCTATGGTTCTGCATGTGAGTTGATGGCTGCCGCTGAATTGTTCGGTTGTCGCTTTGAAGTGTACCAAAATGGCCAAATATTTTACACCTTTCAACAACCGCCACTGCCTCTTAAACATCTTAGGTTCACAGGTGACGATTTCAGTAGTGGACACTTTGATGTTTATGAATGTTTAAACTCTCAAAAGCTGGATGCGAACTCATCGATGAAACCGGTTGTATGCTTACAACGCTTGACAGATGCCGAATGTCACTTCAGCACAAGTCCTGCAAATACTGTTGTAATTGAAACAAACCATGAAACTCAAACCAATTATGACAACAGCAATCCAAGCTGTGAGATTTGAGATGAGTACTTTTCACATGGCCAATTGTACGTTACATGCTCAAGAGTAAGCTCAGCACACAGCTTGGTCATATTACAACCGGAGGGCTGAACTGACAACATGGTATACAAAGAGATCCTTAACAAATAATTATTGGTATATTTTCCCTCAGTTTAAAAAGGTTTAATTTTCTTCTTAATAAAAATTTGAAGGCAGTGCTTTGCCGCTGCGAAGCGCGGGTATTTTGCTAGTAATACAATAAATCAATAACAATAATCCTCCACTCCCAGCAGCTTCTTCACCCCACCTCCCAACTCTGGCTCTCTTTGCTGGGTCTTCATCAGTCCTTTAAATAGTCCATGACCCAGAAGTATTTCTCCCGGGTTAAACGCCACATCATCCTTCCTCAAGTAGCCCAGAAGTACTGCGGGCTTCCGTCCTCATGACTCCGAAGTACTTCTGGGTTTTCATAACAGTAGGAGTCCCCAGGTTCTTTGTGAGCTCCCCCTGGCGGCACCCATGGCACCCAACAGGGCTGGGGAAACGGATTCCATGTCCCAGGATGCCCTGAGGGAATCTGGGGAACCGTTGCCGTCCAGGGGAGCTGCCACCTAGCGTCCCAGGAGATGCAGTGCCCTGAAAAAGCTGCCTTCCTCCATTCTTTTCTTGTTATATATATATATACAGTATATTTGTTCATTGCCATTGCAGAGGATTGCAACTAATTTAAAATGCATGACACTAGAATTTTTTTTTGTTCCTGGCTGTTCAATAAACACTTGTTTTCTGTTGAATATTTTTGGTGCTTTGCCTCCAAATACACCACTAATCCGTTTGGTTACGTTACAGACACCCATAACCGAGTGTGTGCAGAGGTGAAAAAGTCCAGAGGATATTACAATACCCTAATCATTTCAAAGGATGCCCAGGGATCTTTTATGACCATAGAGAGTCATGAACTTGGTTTTAGGTCTCATCCAAAGGATGGCACCACTTTGGCTGCCCAGTGCCCCTGACACTGCACTGGGGCATTAGGATTCACTCACAGACCACAGGGGAAGCGTCCCCTGCTGGTTTTATCTACACCTCTTCCAGCACCAGCTCAAGCTTCTCCTAGTTGGTCTCCCATCCAAGTACTGGCCAGGTCCATACATGCATAGCTTCAAGTGGATATGTTCTTAAGTTCCGGTTGTATGGCTGCTGTCTGGAGGACACAGAGGACAAGCTTACATCATAGATGTCATAAGACCTTTGGTAATAATGCTGCAGTAGTCTATGTTGCATGGAATTGTAAACAATATTAAGTTTTTATCACTTGACTAGCTGGATTACCCGGCATGCCCGGGCTATTCATAGTTGAAATATGATTTTTTTGATTTGATTAGAATATGATATTATGATATGATTATTATATTTTTGATACAGTATATATATTTATATATATATATATATATATTTTATTTTGTATAGATTTTGTATTTATATATATTATTTTATATATATATATTTTGCCTGCGGGTTTGTCCACGTGAAACTCGATAGGTCAGCAGATCATCAAAAACAGTTTAACCCTTTACATATTATGGTTAGAGCACTTCTTTATAAACAACGTTTCTAGTCTTTTTGTCTTGAGCCAAAATGACCAGACTGCTGGGTGAGCTGACTCTCGAGCATGCACCATAAAATTGACCGTGTGAGAAATAGTCTTCCCTTAAGTCCACTCCAGTGAAACTTAATGTCTGACCCTGAGACTTATTGATGATCATGGCAAAACAGACTTTAAGGGGGAACTGCAATCTCTTGAATTCAAAGGGGAAATCAGAGGGTATTAAGGGTATGCACAGTATGAGCACTGACTCCCCTTGAGCACATCCGGTCAATATGGTCGCCTTAATAATATTGCTTTTTAATGATGTCACCTGCAGCCTGGTTCCATTACCAAGTTTGGACGGGCGTAGGTTTTTTAGCAACATCACTGGAGCACCCACTTTCAAAATAAACCTATGGGTTGGGAGGCCCGATGGTTTAAGCATATTAAGAAATTAAATGGGATTGTACTATCATCCGTATTTAGCACCAAATCTACCGATTTGTATTCCATTAAAGCGCCTTCAAAAAAATTTAATAAGACGTTGTTGATCATGCGTGCTTGATTGTTTTTAGGGATCAGAATAGCACGCTCGCATATCCTTTACATAGGCTTATTATGGATGTAGGCAATATCAGGATATATTTTGGAAATTAAGTCTTCCACAGTGGTTACAATAGAACACAGTTGTGAAGGGATGGTAAGTTTACCATCCAATTCTGGAAAATCACCATGCCTTATTTTGAGCAATAGGTCTGAAAACTGACCAGGGAAAGCACTACCCCTTAGATGGACTCTCTTCTTTTTGGTGAGTTTGAGTTTGGTCACCAATGGCCACAGATAAGATCTCTGAAAACATGCTTTGACTTCATCTGCTTGTGTTCCTCTGGGCACTACTGGTAATGTTTGATGAAAATCGCCTGCTAACAACACTGTACGTCTACCCATCACCTTATTATCCCTGATATCATGAAGGCTTCTATTCAGAGCTTCAATACCCCCTATATGTGCCATAGTGCTTTCATCCCAAACAATAAGCTTAGTATGTTGCAGTACTTCTGCCATGTTACTTTGCTTAGAAATATTACATAAAGGGGTCTCTACATGTATCTGGTTGAAAGGAAGCTTAAAAGCAGCATGTGTAGTCCTGCCACAGTGTAGAAGTTTAGCAACAATCCCAGAGGACGCAAAAGTGATTTTGTGACTGATTTTCACTGAAAAGTACAGTTTCACAAATTAGAAGATAAACCGAAAGTAATTTCGAAAGCGCAGATGTGTTGTCTAAACAGACAAATGTCGCATTTATAATGAAGCAACCAGCACTGTGCTGCTGCTTATATACTCACTGGCAGAGGTGCACGTGCAGTACGAACGCTACGACTATTATTTTGTTACAATTCTTAGTAGCTAATAATTACAGAATAATTACGCAATTGATGTGCATGTTAAAAAGAGGAAAATTAAAATGTTTAAAATGTAGAAGCACGTATTTCCTTAAGTATTGAAGTATGTGTTTATTTTATGTATTGAAGAGTCTTTATACTAATTCTTGCGTATCTCAGCCAAGTAGTTTCTGATATACGGGTGTTAGTTTAAAAATGTTTAACCCTCCTTTTCACCCCCTCAGGGGATAAATTTTGAAAAACACCAAAGTATGTGTTTATTTATTTCTTTTGTAGAGCATATTTATTACGTTTGAAGAGTAAAGTCCTATTTTCATTTTTTTTTCAAACAAACTTGGACACCCTGTATCACCCCTGCAGGGATTGAATTTTGAAAAATCCAAAAATATATGCTTATTTATTTATTTTTTTTATTAAAGCATCTGTGTACCAAGTTTTGTGTTTTTCAGTTAAGTAGTTTCTAATATACAGGTGTCACTTTAAAAAAAATTAACCCCCCCCCCTCTTTTCACCCACCTCAGAGGCTGAATTTTGAAAAATTCCTTCTTAGTGGGTATCTATGTCACAAAAGGTATCCACTGTCCAAATTTCACATTTCTAGCTCAAGCAGTTTAGGCTGTGCATTAAAGGTCTAGCTATCAACCATTCTTATTGTAGAGTCGTTGCTTCTATCTTTTTGCATAAAGTTTATTTAAATTTTCAACATAATTTGCAATCAGCTTTTCTTGCACCTTTTATTGTAGGTAAATACACTAGGTATTTGGCTAATTTTGTTAAGAGAAATGGGCAAATATTCTCAGTGACCAAATATAACACAAACTAATTTTCTCATATGTGCAAAATGTATAGCTTTTAACATTACTGCTTTTAAATCAAAGCTTACCTTTTTTTGGTTGTATTTTTTCATCTTAAGTTAAATTGTTTATACGTTAGTTTTTCTGTGAAATCTTTTCCTTTACTAGGCTATTTAAGCCTTTGAATGAAAATTTTTGATCACTTTGAGGGGGTCATTTTCACTTTATAGTTAATTTTGGCTGTGTGGTGTTTCCTTCTGAGACTCTTGTGTTCTTGTGGGGAAACTCGGTTTAGTTTGACAAAGTGAAAGAAAGAAAGAAAGAAAGAAAGAAAGAAAGAAAGAAAGAAAGAATTATTAGTAAAAATATTAGCAAGCAGAGTGAAAACTTTTTACCAATAAAATGATACATCAAGGCCAAGTAGGTGCAATATCAGAAAGAAGACAATATACATTTATTCAGAAATGTAATTACATGTGCTAAAAAGAAATTGCAATAATTGACACAGTTAAATTTAGATACAGAGGTGCATTTGATAAGGTGACTCATTAATATTTATAAATGTATTAAAAAAGATTTGCTTTCTAGAGTGATTTTATAAAATGGGTACAAGTATTTTTCTGAGTAAAATAACATGTTGGTAATAAATTACAGTGCTTTCAGGATGTATTCATACCCCTTAAGTTTTTATAGATTTTGTTATGTTACAGCCTTATGCTGAAATCAATTAAATTTGTTTTTTCCTTCATCAAAGAGAACTAAATACCCCAAAATGACAAGCAAAAAAAAAAATTTTTGTAAATTTATTAAAAATAAAAAATGGAAACATCACACTTATATAAGTATTCAGACCCTCTCCTATGACACTTGAAATCTGACTAAACTATCTATGAGTAGCCAGGTAACACATGCAAGTCCGCTTCTCAGACTATGACAAACAATATTCTCTAGTCCATTAACACTAGAATTACCAGAGCCTACGAAAAAACTCGTAGGTCCGTCCCACCTTAAATCGCTTCTTAAAACCGTTCTCACCTCTCCGCCAGCGTCTTTTGTTAATCTAAATGTGCTGATAAAAGAAAAGCTGCAAGTAGCCGGCTATTCCATCCCCCCAACGACTTAGAACGTGCACAAACTTCTCCCAGCTCATGCCTTGATTATCTGGGAGTGAAGTGGAGTTTTAGAGTGGAAATAATAGATCATTATTTGGAATACACGTATTTCACGTGTGTTCCGTTTCTACAGTAATCCGTGTAAACACATTTTTAAAACAGAAACGTTTTTCATATTGTAGTAGTAAATGACAAAATGTAAGCATAAACTATATAATGTATGAAGCCTGAAGTCCAAATATCAAACACATTTACAAAAGGTACAAATATAACAGAACAAATATGCTTTTATTCAAAAATATAACTGCAGAAAAAAGCCACCTTAGCATGCCACATTGACACATACGTATCTCAACTGCCACGGTAGCATAATGGTTTCAGCCGCTGACTAGTATTCTGAAGGTCCCGAGTTCGATCCCGCGCGATTCAGTTTTGAGACGTAAACTGCTGTTATTCTTACTATTTTATAATAAAAACATACATTTGATTTCAGTGTGTAACAGGCGGTGTAATTTATGATACTTGTAAAGGTTATTTTTTTTTATTCACTTTTCTTTCTCTCTGTCGTGTTCAGGATCCTTCCCTACACCCCCCCCCCCCCAAATTGAGAATGCTGTTTTCACATAAAGATGCGCTATAGCTCTGCAGCGTATTTGTGACTGCATTCTCGTACCAATGCTTGCGAACTGAAGAGTCTGCGTGCACTTTTCGTGTCATTACACGTCTATTTTTTTGAGCATGCCCGTGTCGCTCAAACACAGGAACATATGTTGGTGTACAAGAATAACAAAACAAGTGCACTTTTATTCTAGACTATACGTGAAGAAAAAATAAAGCAAGTTACAGTCGGCGGTTGATACGACAGCTTGCGTGGTGCAATGCTAAGAACTGCTGATTTCCGATCCGTGCTATATAAAATCATCACATTCAAATATTAACAATTCCCACACACCCTTCCTACATTCACGACATGTGTACTTGTTGCAGTGTACACATCTCTCTGTGCTATGGTTCCTATTACACTGAATGAGCACCTGACATTGTACTTTCTTCCCTATACAAATAACATTCGAGTATAGCGCATCTCCAAATAAATAAAATAACATTCGAGTATAGCGCATCTCCAAATAAATCACATTCGAGCTACAGCGCGTCTTCAAATAAATCACATTTGAGTTATAGCGCGTCTTTATGTGAAAAAAAGCAGTGTCAGATGGGGGGGGGCGGGGATCGTGGACGCGACTGAGAGAATGGAACTGAATTAAAAAAAAAGCTAACCTTTATAATTATCATGCATTTACACTGGCTCTTACAGACTGACTTAAATCAAATGTATGTTTTTATTCTAAAATAGTTCAATACGTGCAATATTATTTGAAAAAGAAGAGCGTCAGATCGGGTTTGAATACACGCTGACGCTGTTACAGAAGGAGTCTGCTTATTCAGTGCCGCAGTTTCAACGCACAGTACATGCAATATTATTTGAAAACGAACAGCGTCAGATCGGGAGCATTTTCAAACCCAATCTGACGCTGTTTGTTTTCAAATAATATTGCATTAGTGCGATGATGTTTTTACATATATTGTCTCTTTCATTCATCTTGCGGTTTGTAATCAGTGACCGCGTGTTTTTTCCCCGATCTTGCCAGTTCGCACATGTTGCTGTATGGTGGTGTTTCTTTTGTACTCCAGGACATGCAGAAGACAGAATAGTACAGAGCAGTAAGTTCAGCGCTATATGCAATCAGACAGACAGACAGGCAGAGAAGGCACTAGATATATAAATAAACAGGGAAGGCATTGTATAATAGATATATAAAAAACAGCTAAGGTAATAGATATATAGATAGGTAGGAAGGAAAGGCACTATATGATAGGCAGACAGGGAAGCTCCTATATAATAATAAAATTACTGTTATATAGATAGACAGGGAGTTCAGGCAGGCAGAACGGCGAAGGTTAAAAATAAATAAAAGTTTCTCCCTAGCGGAAATTCGAACTCGGATCTATTGAGGTACAGCAAGTCTGCTGCGTTCTAAGTGACGAAATCTTACCAGCACACCACGGAAGCTGTTGTAAAAAGTCCTGAACCTTTTATAAAAGTGTATTTGCTCTTTGGCTGTCAGGCTTCACACATTTTATAGTTTATGTCTACATTTTGTGACATTTATTACTAAAATATGAAAAAGTTTCTGTTTTAACATTGTGTTTACACAGATTACTGTAGAAACGGAACACGCATTAAATGCGTGTGTTCCAAATAACAATCATTTATTTCCACTCTAAAACTCCACTTTACTCCCAGATAATCGAGGCATGAGCTCGGAGAAGTTCGTGCACGTTTTGAGTCGGTGGGGGGATGGAATAGCCGGCAGCTTGCAGTTTGTTTTTATCGGCACATTTACAGGACAAAGGAGGCTGGCGGAGAGGTGAGAGAGGTTTTAAGAAGCGATTTAAGGTGGGACGGATCTACGAGTTTTTTCGTAGGCTCTGGTAATTCTAGTGTTAAAACTAAGATTGAAATGTTTGACCTTGATTCTAAGTGTCAGGTCTGGAGGATTTGAAGCACCGCTCATCATTTGGGCAATGCCATTACAACACTGAAGCATGGTGGTGGCAGAATCACACTGTGTATTTCAGATGCAGGGACTGGGAAACTAGTAAGGGTTAAGGAAATGCTGAACAGAAAAAAAGTACAGAAGTAGCTTTTATGAAAACTTGCTCCAAAGTACTCTGTACCTTATGCTGAGCCAAAGGTTCATCTTCCAACAGAACAATGACCCAAAGCACTACCAAGTAGAGTGGTAGATAGTAGGACTTTGGGGACGTTTAAAATTAGGCAATTTTTTTTTTTAGAAGAATTAATGGAAGATGACTGACTGACTGACTAATTGGTTAGGACTGGCAAGCTTTGTTGGGCTGAATGGCCTGTTCTCATATAGATTGTTTTAATGTTCTAAAAATAAAGTTTATTTTATTTAGCATGGCCCATTACCAAGATTATGTAGAAGAAATGCAGTTTACATAAGACAAAGCTTCATAAAGCTGCATAAGATGCTGGTTATTGACTTGATCTAACAACTCAATTTTTTAATAACAGTATCAATTCTGAGAAGTTCATGAATATTTCAAGATGAATGTTCGTCATTCTAGTTAGAGGTTATATTATATTTTATGACAATACATAGCAGTGGAATTGCCTGACTGACATATAAGAACTCAGTCCATACCACTAACGTTTGATTTTTAAAAAATACTTTTTTAAAAAATATGTATTTGGTTGAATACAAATCTTTACTGTTCTCCCGTAATCTGACTAAACTCAGAGCAACTGCATAATCAAAATTCTGCAGTTTCATTAACAGCAAATATTTATTATAAATTAAAAAAACTCTTCAGGGCTCATTAACCAACACTTATTCTTGTTTAACTACTAGTCAAAAATCCCATACTAGCACTCAATAATCAGTAATATTTACAAATGATGCATTTATAACTCCAAAACAAAAACCAACTATGTTAAAACACAAATCCCCCAAACAACAAATACATTTCCAAATCAAACCTCAAAATATACGAATTAGGGTGCACGACATCACGTTTATTAGCCCACTTCATAAGAAAACAACAGTCTCTTATTTAAGTCTTTACTGTCCTTAAGATTACAATGATAGTCGAAATTCACACCAAGCATTCACAAATACAGAACAAATGTTTTATCCTACCAGGAGAAATGGTTAGGTGCTTCAGCAAAAAATAGAAAAGAAAGGATTTGTCTTCTAAGATGCGTCTCATTTGTACATCTGGGCAAAAAAATCCAACTTCCAGTAGGTTGCATCTGTTTTGTGATTCCCATACTTGTGTATTGTTGGTCCCTTCTTCTCCTTCAGATATCTCTTTCTCTCTTCCTGCCTTTCCAGGTTAAATCCCATGGAGTGTTTACTCATAATAGGTGCAGATCCCCTTTTTCTCTAATACAAGGCAAACCCACACCAACCTAAGTCCCTAGGAATGCATTTAACACTAGAATTACAAAAGTCTGCGAAAAAACTTGTAAACCCAGCCCACCTTAAATCCGTTCGCACTTCTCTGTCAACATCTTTTGTGTTATAAGTGTGTCGATAAGTACAAGAAGCAAGCAGCCTACTATAACCACCACCACCACCGCAGAAACAGCAAAAAGCTCCCCCATCTCAAACTTTGTTTATCTGGGAGTGAGGTACCAGGAACTGTATAGGGTAAATAATATACAGGTAGTCCCCAGGTTACGGACATCTGACCTACGACATACGAGCAGGGCCACAGCTGCGACGCAAGCGCCTCAGTAACTGCCGCTCCGTCATCTTCAGCCTGGGGACGCTGTAAGCAGTGTCTGGACGGAGGCTGGAGGGGGGCGATTTCGCTGCTCGCACAGTGTAGCATCACTTGGGCGGCTCCCAGCGGCAAGCGGTTTCACTGCCTGCCCACCACAAACGGCTGCCCATTCATCCTTGGTGGGGCAGCTGGTAATGCTGCAAGCGGTGACCCAGTTGTGCCTGAACAGAGGCCATTGAGGGTGAACGGGGTGGCGGGGGGTAGCATTGTAGTGTGCCTCGAATGGGGGCGGTGGTGCGGCGGACACTACAGGCAGCTTACTTTAGTGGAGGTGACTGTGAGGTGGGCTGGTGATGAACCGCCCCTCGCTGCTCCCATTCATTCTCAATAGCAAGCCTGCTTGTACTGTTACGCACATAGCAGGAAGTTGTCTCTTGTCAGTACAAGGTGGTCCAGATCTAATTATGCAGATCCATATTGTCTGGATGACTTTGATTTATGCAGGGACAATTCCAGTTCGGCACGAAGACGATTCTTCATGTCGTCAGTCTGCACACTTCTCGGTGGTCTGGGATTTTTCGGGTGATTTTCTATGTAATAAACTGAACAAGTTATAGCATAATGAAAATTGCATGATTAGATCTGGACCACCCTATACATCAGACGTGTTGACGTCTGGTGCCTTCCTGCTGTGGTAACGTGTACAGTGCTGTGCAGAGCTCATCTTAACGTTTTGTCTTCACCCTTCAAGAATGTCTCTGAAACACAAATCTGATGCAAGTGCTGGTGATACAGTAAAGAAGAAAAAAACCATCACCATTGAAAATAAAGTACTGTAGAAATAATAAAAAGGTCAGAAAGAGGTGAAACTCCATCATTCATTGGCAGAGCACTTGGTTACAGTCGGTCAACAATGGCATTTATTAAAATAATGTAACTGTTCTGACTTACATACAAATTCAACTTAAGTACAAACCTACAGTCCCTATCCCGTACGTAACCCGCAGCACATGCATTTCATGTGTGTTCCATGTCTATAAAGCATGACAGAAATGTTGAACACATGCCTAAAAGACCAACTTTTTTCATGTTTTAAAAAATGTTGACATGAAGTGTATAATGTGTGAAGACTGAAGTCTGCAGTCTACTTGTGACTTTACACTGTAGGAAGATAAGTAAATAAATCAAGGTAAATAACATTCCATCTGGTTTTTATATATAAGTAACATATAAATGTTTTTATATAAAGACCATCACAAAACATAATCACAAACTGGACTTTGCACAATACCTTGGCAAACTCTGTAAGCCATGCTTCTTCTTTGAAGGACAGGTGTGGGGCAGACTGTCAGGCAGGTTGATGTCTGACCTCTTTCTGCATCTAAACGGTGCCATCTTTCACCTTTACGCCTGGTGCAGCTGCAATGTTCTTATATGTGAGTGGGCGTTTCTTGCGGGGAGGACTTCTATTCTCTTTCTCCGATGTAGAACCCTCATCCTCATCTGAGTTCACCTCTGTTATAGCACGTTTCTATTTGAAAACAGCAGTGTCAGATCAGGGGGAGCGTGAACGCGACTGAGAGAATAAAACTGAATAAAAAAAAAAGCTAACCTTTACAAGTACCATACATTTACACCGGCTGATGAAGAGGCGCGAACGGATTTAAGGTGGGCCATGTTTATGAGTTTTTTCATAGGCTTTGGTAAGTCTAGTGTTAAGGAGAGAACAAACTAACATAAGGCCTAAAGCACATGTGGTGCTTGATACAAATCAACGAAAGGTAAACAATACACATCATTAGTTTAAATTGGATTATTTATTAACAATGTCCATATTATTAATTAGTTTAATCTTGAAACAATATAAGAACAGTTCCTGAACACCACAGCAGTTTAAAATATTATTACTAAACTCTTTGTTTATATTGTATTTACAGATTAATATTGTCTTATTAGTGACATTACATTAAGTACAAACTGATCTATCTTTATTTACAGAAGCTAGGCTTAGTAACACAGTCACTATCCCTTTAGGTAAGGCCATACCAGATAGCTTTATGTTTTTTCCTTAGTCACAGGATATTGATTAAGAAGACAGTTGTGAAATGATTTTCTATTTTGAACAACAAATCATGTACAAAATTGCTTGTGATTTAAGATTATTGAGAGGCATAAATTATACATCCCAACATAATAAAAAAAACAAATTTCTCTATTATTTTACACATTTATTAGATCATATATTTTGGTTTATATTCAGTCTTTTGCAGTTATCTTTTGAAAACAAAATATTCAGTTTTGCTTATATGTGAATAACCATGTCCGTGGAACATACCTGATGATATTTCTGTTATTGTGCTTTTATGTAATTATTTTAGATGAAAACACTGCACAATGGAAAACAATTTGTATTTAAATAGGGATACAAAGACATGTAATGGTAGTAATGCTGCATAGAGTGTTAAGTGGCCTGAATATTAGCTTTTGCTGGCTATTGCTGGATTATTTGTACTTTATTGGTTATGATTATATCCACAGCACCAGTCCATCATAAATTACTGCAGATGTACTGTTTGTATAGTTCCAGACTTTAACTGTCTTTGTTTGTTACAAAAAACTAATGGACACGAAAGGGTTTATTTTCTTCTGTAATGGTGTCTTCTGATGTCCCTTCGTTACAACTTGTCTTGGCCTAAATTTATGTCCTCATGGCATTGCTTACATTTTATCTTAAGATATTGATTATTGTATAGCTTATATACTAAATATTTATGATTATGTTTGTAAAGGGCATTTGGTTATGTATTTGTTCTGTCACAAGTTAAAAATGATGACATATTTTAATGGAGTGGGAGATGGAACAGACAAAATCAGGTTAAAAGACAATGCATAAGTCAAAATATCAAGGGGTCAAAACTGAAGACTTAGAGACGTGCAGGGTTCAAAATCAGATGAGTCAAATGATGAAAGCATTCGAAGGTTTAAGGTTTCTTTATTTAGTCATGTTTACACAATAAAACATGAAATTTGCCTTCTCAGTTGCATCTAATAACAGACAGAATGAAATAAAACAGACAAATAGAAACAAGAAAGGTTAAGGTAAGGCAGTTAGATAATACATATTTACACAAAAATACAAAGGTTACAGGATATATATCAAAACCTTAATCATTATCTCTGATATTTCTTATTGAAAAGTAGTATGGCACTAGGAAGAAAGGAGTTCCTGGAGCGATTTGTGTGGGTTTTCAAAACATTAAAATTTGTAGTCAAAAGAACACACAAAAGATCCTAAACTCTAAATTTTCAAGAAGCTAGGCATTGTGGAGATGCATGCAAAAACAGATTTCTGGTTTATTCCTGGGGTGCCAATAACTATTTACAGTAATGTCTTGCAAATATATACACAGCTTAATACAAGAACATTAACAAAAACAAAAAGAGTAAGTGCAGATGCTATACTCAGCAAAAAAAGAAACGTCCCTTTTTCAGGACTGTGTATTTCAACAATAATGTTTTAAAAATCCAAATAACTTTACAGATCTTCATTGTAAATTGTTTAAA
>JANRMT010062821.1:21182486-21199449 GCA_026402145.1 Polypterus bichir lapradei | reverse complement strand
TTTAAGTACTTTAAGTACATTTTCAGAATGGTATTGTCTTTAAATAATAATAACCAAAATTTCAACATAAAGTGCAGTTTTTCTTCTTAAAAAAATATGTCAGAAACATAAAAGCCAATTTGACCAGCTTCATCTTTTAACTCTGAGTAACCTTAGCCAAAATTATTTTGTACATTAGGCTAAAACAGTGTGATCATTGAACATTTTGTAATTAGATGTAATTAGAATTACTAACGGTCACGGAAGTCCAATGATCCCCAGTAAGAGCCACAAAGTCCGCTTTCTGTAATGCATCTAATTTTGCTTGCTTTTCAGTGTGCACAAAACCATGCTTTTATCAAGGCTTCCGTCGGGTAGTCTTTTGAAATGAAATTTTCCTCCGATCAGTCGTAGGAACGCGCTTTATTCTGACTCTAACATTTTTGTAGCTCTGATGTGTTCATCAGTGTAATCGATGTACCAGAAAATCATGCATTGACAAAAGTTCCCCTTTGCTTGGAATTGAAAGTGTGATTAAATGCGTTATTTTTTTTAACGCGTTATGGAGTACATGCATGGAAGCTTCTCAGCTGTGCTTGTGCTAAGAAAAGGAAACCTTTTAAAAATAACGTAACATGATTGTGAATGTAATAGTTTTGTGACCGTTATGAGTGTTGCTATCATCAAGGATTTGATTATAATTTCTTTCAATCAGGTTAGTATTTGGACAGTTTGCACAAAACCACGCTTTTATCAAGGCTTCCGTCGGGTAGTCTTTTGAAATGAAAATTGCTTCCGATCAGTCGTAGGAACACGCTTTATTCCGACTCTAACATTTTTGTAGCTCTGATGTGGGCATCAATGTCATCGATGTACCAGGAAAGCATGCACTGACAAAAGTTCCCCTTTGCTTGGAATGCAAAGTGTGATTAAATGCGTTATTTTTTTAACGCGTTATGGAGTACATGCATCGAAGCTTCTCAGCTGTGCTTGTAAGAAAATGAAACATTTTAAAAATAACGTAACATGATTCTGCGTTAACTGCATATTTTTTTATACGTCTCAAACCAAGGGGATGCGAGGGTAAAATGAATCGTGAAGTGCGCGTACATACTCAGTGCATCCCCTCTCGGGAATCAAACCTCAGATGTCGGCACTAGAGACAAAGCCTCTACCATTGCGCCACGGCGTGTGGCTTGTCTATTTGAGAGTATGTAGATCGGGGTATATATATACATATATATCCGCGTTTCGCAGCAGAGAAGTAGTGTGTTAAAGAAGTTATGAAAAAGAAAAGGGAACATTTTAAAAATAACGTAACATGATTGTCAATATACAGTAATTGTTTTGTGAGTGTTACGAGTGTTGCTGTCATCAAGGATTTGATTATCATTATTTCTTTCAATCAGGTTCATATTTGTAGGATGTGTTGTGTTCAAGTTACATTCCGTGTTTGTCAATCGTTGTAAAGATGACAGGTTTCATTCATCGATTCGTTTCTTACTGCATCAATAAACAGCTCGTCTTCCTCTTTATCTGAGACGTGACACACTGCATGCACGGGTTTTTTTTTACACTGTCTTCCTTTAGCGGGACATTGACTTTTTCCACCGTGTGCTTTGTTTCCGCAGTAGCTGCACTTATGAATATGCTTGTATGTATCAGACGCTTCATATTTTTTTGCTGCCTTCTCAATTGTGTAATTCGGTTTTTGTTCAGCACTCTTTGGAACTGTTGCTTTTTGTCTGTGCACTGCGTCAGTTCACGTGAGCCGCTCGGTTTACATGCATCGAAGTTTCCCAGCTGTGCTGGTGCCATCTCGTGCGATGTCCACGGCTGTATTTAATGTTAGCTAAGACCCGGCACTTAAAAGTTTCTCTCGCAGTTTCGCTAAGTTTGTGCCAAACACCACCCTGACCATCTCATCTTACTCTGCATAAGCACAGTCCTTCACCCGCGAATATTTAGCGGCAGTGTTTCTATTGGATTGCCACTGATGGACGGTCTTATATGGGCAGGCACTAAATTACTTGGGAGGCGTAACTCCGCCTCCCATGGGCATCGAGCAGAAGTCTATTATAGTCTAAGGATGAAAAAATAGGTTCCAGTTATGACCATTACACGTAGAATTTCGAAATGAAACCAGCCCAACTTTTGTAAGTAAGCTGTAAGGAATGAGCCTGCCAAATTTTAGCCTTCTACCTACACAGGAAGTTGGAGAATTAGTGAATTAGTGATGAGTGAGTGAGTGAGTCAGTGAGGGCTTTGCCTTTTATTAGTATGTATTGTGGCAGTAGGGGGCAGTAGTGCACCCTTGAACCCTCAGGTACAACTCCAGACACCAGGTAAAAGTCCACGACCTTTTTAATTCGTTCTTCAGTGCACCAAGCACCCTCCACACTACTCATACAATAAACCACTATAATACACTCAATACTCTCTCCTCCTCGCCCAGACACTTTGCTCCTCTCCCACCCAGCACAGCTCAGTGTCTGGACTGAGGCACCATCCTTTTATAGCCCCTGACCCGGAGGTGTTCCTGTCCCAACAGTCCACAGTTCCCTATTCCTTCCGGGTCAGGGCAAACAGTCCTTTTCTTCAACCCGGGAGCACGTCGTTCCTTCCCGTCACGTGACCGTGACGTACTCCCGGGTTATAGGGCATCACAGAGCCCATAAGCCCCCCCACAGCGACTCCTGGTGGTCCCCAAGGTATCCAGCAGGGCTGTGTATAAACACTACAAAGTCCATAAGGCCCTGCTGGACCTCGGGGCACGATCCTGCTGTCGGGAGAGCTCCTCCCGGCGGCCTGGCATGGGAAGCCGGGAGTCCTCCACAGTATATATATATATATATATATATATAAACGTGCAATGATTTTGTGCAATGAATTTATGTGACTTTTTATGTTACATTTTTTTGTCACACTTTAAATTGGGCTTATTTTAAAACCTACATATATATGTTGGTATAATTCTGTTCAGGATTTATCAAACTTTAATGTGACATTGTTACATTTTCAGGTTCTTATTCTGTTTTTAAATTATAAACTAAAAAACATTGAAAACTCACGTCTCGCGAGACGAGACTTAACCAAGAGTGCCAAGAGATTTAACCACTCCCGGGGCTAGAAATAAAAGACAAAGAGTAGGACAGCTGCTGTACAGACTTTTAAATGTTCAAAATGCTGTGCGAGATGCAGATCATATTGCACGTCAGCAGCAGCAAGCCAGCAGCTGATCGAGCAAAGAGGATGTAAAAAAAAACTGTATTTGTAGCCCATTGTATCACCATTTAAGAAGCGGTTTCAGAGGAACAAACGTGTCTCCTTGGGGTGCGTTCAGCCCCCTTCTTCACAACAAGGGTGGCAGACTGGCTGCAACTGGGGGTTGGGTGCCAAAGGCACCACGGGGACTTGCCCCCCTAGTATACATATATTTGTTGAAGTCGATTGTGGTACTGTCAACAAGCTTGAGTGTTTTAGTTTCAAATTCTAGCCCAGGCACTGAGCCATGTGGATTTTCTCTAGGTACCTGTGCCCCGTCCTGCCACATCTAAAAATAAGTGCAGGTTTAGCTGAATTTGTGACTGAATTAGTAAGGTGGTACTCAGAAGTATAATGATATTCTGAGGCCCCTCCACTTGAGTTTGGTTGTCTGTTCCTTAGAAAAATTTGAGCAATGTGAGAAATGCTTCATATTTGGGCAACATTTTACCATTATAATGCAAAAATCTGAAACCTGTCTTTTTGAAATGGCATATTGGTTTGCTATGCTCTTTTTAAGTAGAGTTATTAAGGTTATCAGTTAATACATAAATATTACTATGAAGACATACATGCAAAAAGGTAATCTATACTTTGTAACATAAAATGTTAATATTTTTTAAAAAGTGATTTACATCACTTCCAGATAGACCCACTGAATGAAAAGGCTAATTAAGAAGGTAGGCTCAGCTAAGGGACACACTCCCAACACACTGGAGGTAGTAGCAAAAGAAAGAATGAAGAAAAATCTGATGGGCATTATGAACAATATTGCACATCCCCTCTATGACACCCTATTTCTGAATACTTTTAGCCAACAAATTATTCAACTGGAGTGTGTCAAATTACACTAATGGATCTCTTCCTACCTATAGCAATATGACTTTTTTAATGTCGCACTGTGACTGCTCTCTTATCTTTAACTATCTTCTACTTTTCTTGTGTCTATCTGAGGGGTTGTTGTTTGCTATAATATATCTTGAGCTTCTGTAAAATGCTAAACTCCCCCTTTAGACAAAAGTGCTGTCTGTTCCATTTTATTCTGTATTGATATGCTTGACCTAATGCACCTCTGTCTTTCAATAATAAGTAAATGTTTCAAATATCTACATTTCTGATAAGAAAGTTTGGGGCTCAGCTGAATTTTTTTTTTTTGCTGTAGTATGACCTATATAGCTATTCATTGTTAAATGTTGAAAGGTGTTGCATAGTTGCCATATTCACACATCTCTTTTGTTTCCCATCATTTCCTTCTCGCCACTACCACTATGCTGCAAGCATCTCGACAGATACTTGAAAACTATGGAACAGCTTTCAGTAATTGACTGCTTTCATCGGCTTCAGAATGTGTTCAGGGGAGGTACACTGGGTTATGACATAGTTCATCTCCCCCAGTTTTTCTAAGGTGTTCTAAGTTGTGTTCTAATAAGAAGAAGGAGTTGTTTGATCTTTATAATGAGTAGGCCAGATACTTTGAAATAGTTGTACTACTCTGATTAGTTTATTTTCAGGTGCCTATTGGTTTAATTGTACGAAGTAGAAATAAACCAAACAAAATTAGAAGTGAGACCTACTGCAAACATTACACTCTTTCATAACCAGGTGATGCAAGAATAGATTAAAATACTGGGAAACGTTAAATAAGAGTGGAATTCAGTTTTGACTAATCAGATGGAGAGACCTAAACTTTGCATAGTCAGAGAGACTCAGTCTAGCAGTTCCACAAAGAAACCCATCCATTAGTTGCCTAAGAAATTTTCAAGGGGTGGTTTAGTGTTGATCGGTGAATATGCTGTGTTCACCTCTGACCTTGTTCACCAAATATTTTCCTGTATATTCAATGCAGAGCTGGCATAGGCAAATGTATTTTTTTAAATACCAAGATAGCCTTGTCTGATTTGAAATAAAGTCTTGAAGAGGCAACACTTTTAGTTTTAGTGACACCCACTTAAAGTGTGGTCACAGAAAAATAAATAGTAATGTATATAGTATGCAAGGATTAGTATTCTCCTTCCCTCCCAAATTACATATATATAATTATATAAAAGAAAAAAGTCACAAAGCTTTTCACCATTAGAGGTCAAGCTTACCATTTCAGGAGGTATTATACTGTTGTGGCGGCTCCCTCTCTTCAAACTATTCCTGAAGAGAGGTCAGAGACTAATGCCACAACTGTGTTCCTGTTGTTTATTTTTCCTATTTATTTCAATTATCTCATCCTGGGACCTGTAACATTTATATAACTTTAAGTACATTCAGTGGACATGAAAAGATCAAGTGTGTGATTATGACACAATGAATATCCTTCTCTACATCAAAACCGTACACTAAAGCAAATAATAAATACTTTAAAGAACATCCTTAACTCTTCCCCCTCTATTCATTTTAAGCACAAACCCATTTCTGAGTGAGCCTAAATCCTGGACTAAATTAAGTACTAGTATACCACACAAGATAACAACAACAACAACAACATTTATTTATATAGCACATTTTCATACAAACAGTAGCTCAAAGTGCTTTACATAATGAAGAATAGAAAAATAAAAGACACATTAAGAAAATAAAATAAGTCAACATTAATTAACATAGAATAAGAGTAAGGTCCAATGGCCAGGGTGGACAGAAAAAACAAAAAAAACCTCCAGACGGCTAGAGAAAAAAATAAAATCTGTAGGGATTCCAGACCATTAGACTGCCCAGTCCCCTCTGGGCATTCTACCTAACATAAATGAAACAGTCCTCTTTGGATTTAGGGTTCTCACGGAAGGACTTGATGATGATGGTCACGTAGACTTCTGGCTTTTGATCCATCCATAATTGTTGGAACATCATGATACATCATGATGCTTCAGAGAAACCGGAAAAAGAAACAGAAGAGAGAGTAGGGGTCACTACGGATTTTAGAGCCACCATGAATAGTTATTATGATGAATTGAACATACAGAGTATCAGGATTAAGTTAAAGTGAAGTTATAAAAAGGCCATGTTAAAATAATGTGTTTTCAGCAGTGTTTTAAAGTGCTCTACTGTATTAGCCTGGCAAATTCCTATTGGCAGGCTATTCCAGATTTTAGGTGCATAGCAGCAGAAGGCCGCCTCACCACTTCTTTTAAGTTTTGCTCTTGGAATTCTAAGGAGATACTCATTTGAGGATCTAAGGTTACGATTTGGAATATATGGTGTTAGACATCCCGATATATAAGATGGGGCGAGATTATTTAAGGCTTTATAAACCATAAGCAGAATTTTAAAGTCAATCCTGAATGACACAGGTAACCAGTGTAGTGACATCAAAACTGGAGAGATGTGCTTGGATTTTCTTTTCCTAGTTAGGATTAACAACTGCATTCTGCACTAGTTGCAAACGATTTATGTCTTTTTTGGGTAGTCCTGAGAGGAGTTTGTTACAGTAATCTAGTCGACTGAAAACAAACGCGTGAACTAATTTCTCAGCATCTTTCAGTGATATAAGAGGTCTAACTTTAGCTATGTTTCTTAAGTGAAAAAATGCTGTCCTAGTGATCTGATTAATATGCGATTTAAAATTCAGATTGCAGTCAACAATTACACCTAAGCTTTTTACCTCCGTATTGACTTTTAGCCTCATTGTATCCATTTTTGCCAATCACTAAGATTTCAGTTTTCTCTTTATTTAACTTAAAGTTACTATTCATCCATTCTGAGATACAAGTCAGACATTGTGTTAGTAAATCGATAGAGTTGGGATCATCAGGTGCTATTGATAAGTACAGCTGTGTGTCATCAGCATAGCTATGGTAACTCACGTTGTGCCCCGAGATAATCTGACCTAATGGAAGCATATAGATTGAGAATAACAGCGGACCCAGGATGGAGCCCTGTGGAACACCATATCGGATATCATGTGTCTTTGAGTTGTAAATACCACAACTAACAAAGAATTTTCTCCCTGTCAGGTAGGATTCAAACCAATTTAAGACACTCCCAGAGAGGCCCACCCATAGACTAAGGCGATTTCTAAGAATATTATGATCAATGGTGTCAAATGCAGCACTCAGATCTAAGAGGATGAGAACAGATAAATGGCCTCTGTCTGCATTCACCCGCAAATCATTTACTACTTTAACGAGTGCAGTTTCGGTGCTGTGATTTGTTCTAAAACCCGACTGAAATTTGTCAAGAATAGCATGTTTATTTAGGTGGTCATTTAACTGCATAATGACTGCCTTCTCCAGAATTTTACTTAAGAAAGGCAGGTTAGAGATGGGTCTAAAATTTTCAAGAGCCGAGGGGTCAAGATTATGTTTCCTAAGTAGGGGTTTAACTACAGCAAGATAGACTGAGTAAGGCTTTGTGTGTGAATATTCCAGAACAGGCTCCAGCCCCTATGACTCTCAATATATTTAAGGGATGTCTGTGAAGATTCTCAGTCATCCAGGTGAAATTATCTGATAGTTGAGTCATGGCAGCTGGACTTCTTTCTGGTTAAGTAGATATGTTCAATCCAAGCAGCTTCCTCAGTCTGAGAAATGTTGTTAGAGACCACAATTTTATCCTTGAGGTTAGTTTCACTTCATACCTGCCCTGATTAGGCTCGTTGAGTAAAACAAAGGAAGGGGGAGGTGTGGGTAGATGTAACCCTCACACCTTTTTTAACAGCCCCTCCTACCCCTATAGAGTGGGTTGTTAAGAGTGGTCCACCTGGTGGAGGTGTGAATTGGGCCTGATTTTCCTGGGCATGGATGAAAGGGCAGCATGATAAATTGAAGACAGGTTATGCTTAAGGCATCCACCTCTGTTGAATGAGGAGTTGTTGATTTACACATGCAAAGCTTCCCTCACCTCTCTCTCAAACCACGTGTTTTTTCTATCCAATATCTGGATGTTAATGTCCTCAAAAGAGTGTCCTTTGTCCTTCAAATGGAGGTACACAGCTGATTCTGGCCCTGAGGTGTTACTCCTTCTGTGCTGGGCCATCCTCCTGTGTAGCGTCTGTTTGGTCTCTCAAATGTACAGTTCAGGACACTCTTCGCTGCATTAAAGAGCATATATTACATAACTATTCTTCATTTTCAATATCCATTCTTTGGGGTGGACGAGTCTCTGTCTCAGTGTGTTAGTGGGTTTGAATTGGACAATATGTGGTGTTTTCCAAAAATCCTTTTTAACTTTTTGGACACACCAGCCATTAATGGAATAACCAGGTTCTTCCGTTGGTCCTGGGACTCTGACTGTACCGTTGTCTTTTTTCTGGAACAAGATACTGCCTTGTTAAATGCCCACTTGGGATATCCACAGGTCTTAAGGGCTGTCTTCAGATTCCTGTTTTCCTTCTTCTTAGCTTCTGTGGAAGTGGGGATGTTTTCTGCTCTGTGGTGTAGAGTCCTGATAACTCTTAGTTTGTGTTGTAGTGGGTGATGTGAGTCAAACAAAAGATACTGGTCAGTGGGGGGGGGGGGGGCTTCCTGTAGATTTCTATTTCTAGCTGGTTATCTTTGGTGTCTACCCTGGTGAATTGTATGTTGGTGTCCACTGAGTTAATGTGGTCTGTAAAGGCCTGTACCTCCCAGATCTTGATCTTTACCGAGGTGTCATCAACATATCTGAACCAGTGGGTTGGTGTCATCCCTGGGAAAAAGTTGAGTGCTTTCTCCTCCATTTCTTCCATGTTGGCTACAATGGGTGACACTGGGGAACTCATGGCACAGCCATGTCTCTCTCTGTAAAAGTCACCTCTGTACGAGAAGTAAGTGGTGTTCAAACACAGATCCAAGAGCAAGCAGATTTGATCTGGGTTAAGGTTGCTCCTGGTGGTGATGGTGCCGTCTTCTTCCAGTCTCCTCCTTACAGCTGTTAATGCAGCATTGGTGGGGATGCTGGTGAAGAGAGATGTTTAAGGGATGAGAGAGGTATTTAAGGGATGTTTTACAGTGAAAACATAGCTTAAATACTGTTTTGCTTTCATTACAATTTAGGTTTAAAAATTAAAGTTTTTAATGAAATTGCAGTTCTTACTATAGTATCTTTAATGTGGGTACACTGTACCAATCATGATATTTACATTAAGGTGAGCTATCTGACGAATGAATAAATATTAGATTTCATGTAAGCCTAACCACTATCTCATCATCAAGACCATTATGAAACCGATGTGCATCATATATTAAGTATACCAATATTTAATAGCTTTTCATATTTCTGTTTCTTAATACATTTTTAACTACAAATCACCACTTCTAGAGCAACCGTTATATTAAAGAAAGTTCTTATGATTTTTACAAAGATTGTGCTTCAAAAGTAATGCACAATCCACTTCTTCACGCATGCTTGATGAAATAATTTTGCTCAGTTGTGTTTGTGTCATTTGAACTCCCGGTCCCCACAGCATTGTTCATGCTATGTTTCAGTGTTGTTCAGCTAGGAGAACCCAGCATTTTTTCCTTTTCTTGAGAAACCTCAGCACAATTTACTGTTTCTCCTGTGAAATAAGTTACAATATATTACAATGTGAGCATTATATAAGAATATCATTGAAAAGTGAATTTATTTTAATAAAAGTTAAAAAGTTAAAAAGTGAAACTCATATATTATATAGATTCGTTACACACAGAGTGATATATTTCAAGTGTTTATTTCTTTTTCATTTTGCTGATTATGGTTTACAGTAATCCCTCCACGATCGCGGGGGTTGCGTTCCAGACCCCCCCGCGATAGGTGAAAATCCGCGAAGTAGAAACCATATGTTTGTATGGTTATTTTTATATATTTTAAGCCCTTATAAACTCTCCCACACTGTTTATAAATATTCCCCGCAGTTATACAGCATAATCCCTTTGTATTCTCTTAGATATTAGGTAAGATTCATTGAAATTATGTATATAAACACACTGTTTATATACAGTAAAACCTAAATATTATTTTAAAGATATTGAGTGTCTCTGATATCACATATGTTACAGCCATTACGATAGGCAGGCCACCAGCAATAAATACGTACAATGCAAGAAAAATAGTATACAGTAAATGTGTGTACAGTGACACTAAACGTACGTACATGTACTAAGCACTGTAAGAAGAAAATTAATTATGGTTACTCACCAACAATGACACGATGACTTGTCCGATAACAATGAGTTTAATTTTACTGCACAACAAAGGAGAGCGTTACAGCCCTTGTAAAGGAGCCACTTCAGGCGATTGTGTAGCACTGCCATTGTTCTTCTTCTGGCAGTCTTCAATCCAAATCCCTAAAGCAGATTCCATCCAGACTACTGCCTTATTACATCCATTTACAACTCGTTTTGCACCCTGGTTAAAAGGACACTGTGGCCGTAGATCTTATATTCCTTTCCTACTTTTTAAATAAAAAGTATCGTAGCCTTCAACAAATCCAAAACGTTTACCTTTTCGGCAATCGTTAACATCTTCTTCTTACGCTTGGGCATGGCCCCTGAAGCAGTAGTAGATTGTTTTGGAGCCATAATGAAGGGCTTGACTATGCACAAAGATAAACACAAAAGAGCACAACTCTTTACACAGCAAAACACGTTGATGCTGAATGAGCGAGACGAGACTTCCTGGTTAACACTGCATTCAGTACGCAGGAACTCAACTGCGTGCTCTGATTGGTTAGCTTCTCAGTCAGGAGAACTTAACTGCGTGCTCTGATTGGTTAGCTTCTCAGCCATCCACCAATAGCGTTCCTTGTATGAAATCAACTGGGCAAACCAATTGAGGAAGCATGTACAGGAAGTAAAAAGACACATTGTCCGCAGAACCCGCGAAGCAGTGAAAAATCCGTGTTATATATTTAGTTATGCTTTCATATAAAATCCGCAATAGAGTGAAGCCGCGAAAGTCGAAGCGCGATATAGCGAGGGATTACTGTACAGCTAATGAAAACCCAAAATTCAGTATCTCAGAAAATTAGAATATTGTGAAAAAGTTCAATATTTTAGACTCATGGTGTCCCACTCCACTCAGCTAATTAAACCAAAACACCTGCAAAGGTATCCTGAGCCTTTAACACTAGAATTACCAGAGCCTATGAAAAAACTTGTAGATCCGGCCCACCTTAAATCTGTTCGCACCTCTCCGTCAGCATCCTTTGTCCTGTAACTGTGCCGATAAAGACAAGGAGCAAGCAGCCAGCTATTCCATCCCCCCACCAACTTAGAACATGCACAAACTTCTCCCAGCTCATGCCTTGATTGATTATCTGGGAGTGAAGTGGAGTTTTAGAGTGGAAATAATAGATCGTTATTTGGAACACACGCATTTCATGTGTTTTCCGTTTCTACAATTATCTGTGTAAACACATTTTTAAAACAGAAACGTTTTTCATATATTAGTAGTAAATGACAAAATTTAGGCATAAACTGTATAATGTATGAAGCCTTAAGTCCAAAGATCAAATAAACATTTTCACAAAAGGTTCAAGGAAAAGAAAGCTGCTTCTATGGCCTAATGGTAAGATTTGCTGACTTGTAATCAAGAGTCCCGGGTTCGATCCCAACTCACTCCTATATTTGCCGTTTTCAGTAGTGAGCTGCTCTTATTGTTAATATACAGTAGACACATACACTTGGTTTGCATCTGTAACACACGGTGTACATTTATAGGACTTGTAAAAGTTACTGATTTTTTTTCCACTTTTATTCTAAATCACGATCACGATACATACTAACGCCCCCCCACTCAGGGATCTGATGCAGTTAGTTTTTATTTGAAACTGGGAATAACTGGAGATGTGAGTGGTGTTTTGAGTCAATGGACCTGGACATTCTCTCATCTGGAGGGATAAAAGCTGACACACAGACGCTGGCGAATAAGCCTTCTTCGTATCTCACCGTCACTTGATTTTTTTTTAATTCAGTTTTATTGAGTGTTCCTGCTCACACTGAATTAGTATGCACCTTATGGTCTATGATGTCAAAAAAAAAAAAACAGAGACATAGGTATATATGATACTTGGAATTATTCGTTTTATGACCTGTATGGTACATTTCGGAAAACATTGTGGCACGGATGCAATATTATTCATATTATTTATATTCATTCGCATAACATCTTGCGGTTTTTAATCAGTGACCGCGTGTTTTTTTTTCCCCCGATCTTGCCAGTCCCCACATGTAGCTGTATGCTGTTTCTTTTGTACTCCAGGACATGCAGAGGACAGAATAGTACAGAGCAGTAAGTTCAGCACTATATGCAATCATCAGCTTCAAATGTTAACAGTTCACACACGCGCAAGGATCGTCCTTCCTACATTTACAACGTGTGTACCTGCTACAATGTACACACTTCTCTCTATGCTGTAGTTTCTATTACACACCTGAAAGAAAGAGATAATATATGTGAAAATATCATCGCACTAATGCAATATTATTTGAAAACAAACAGCATCAGATCGGATGTGAATTTATGATTTCTCATAAAGGAGAAAACAGACTGGACTGTTTCTTATTGATCCAAACTCCTCTTTTCAGTTGAAAGTAAATTTTGCATTTCATTAGGAAATCAAGGTCCCAGGGTCTGGAGGAAGAGTGGAGAGGCACAGAATCCAAGTTGCTTGAGATCCAGTGTGAAGTTTCCACAGTCAATGATGATTTGGGGAGCCATGTCATCTACAGGTATTGGTCTACTGTGTTTTATCAAGTCCAAAGTCAGTGCAGCCATCTACCAGGAAATTTTAGAGCACTTATGCTTCCCTCTGCTGACAAGCTTTATGGAGATGCTGATTTCATCTTCCATCAGGACTTGGCACCTGCCCACACTGCCAAAAGTACCAATACCTGGTTTAATGACCATGGTGTCACTGTGCTTGTCTGGCCAGCAAACTCGCCTAACCTAAACGCCAAAGAGAATCTGTGGGATATTGTCAAGCATTAAGATGAGAGACACCAGACCCAGACACTCAGCAGTGCTACAGGCTATTTGCCTCCATACCACACCGCATTGATGCAGTAATTCATGCAAAAGAAGCCCGGACCAAGTATTGAGTGTGTACATGAACATGGCCAACATTTCTGTTTTAAAAATCTTTTTTTTTATGGGTTGTATGTAATATTCTAGTTTTCTGAGATACTGAATTTTGAGCTTTCATTACCTGTAGGCCAATATCAGCAAAATGAAAAGAAATAAACGCTTGAAATATATCACAATATAACAGAACTGTATGTCCTTAATGTAAATTAGATGTTAGCATTATTTCGCAAAGTGGTTATGATTAACATTTTAGCTTTAGCTTGTTTGCTTGCTTATATGTATGTGCCTAATTGTACTTTTTTAAATATAATATGAAAAAGTTTAGGGAGCAAAGATAAAGTGTTCAGTTGTAGCGCTTTATTCGCATATTAGCTGTTCTCCTGGTCTATGATGTGTTGAAATCAAAGTAATTAACATAGACCATTGGAGTTAACATTTGCAGTGTAGTGCAGTGTGTCTATCCAGTTGCTATATTTCTGGTACACACCTTTTGTTATATAATTCTGAAAAGCAGTGCTAATACTTGTGATGGGCCATCTGTTGTATAGCAGAGACATAGCAAGCTGAAAGACACACAGATAGACACTTGTCCTTTTATTAAGGTGGAAGTAGCCTTCCCATCAGAAGGAACGTTAATACCAGAATGCAAAAATCACATTCACTCACACTTGGTAAATATACATTTAAAAAACTGAAATCCACATTCAAGTTTCGATGGATTATAGGGTTTAAATAAAGCATATTTTACATTACAAGACTCAATCATTCATTACAAATATATTATAGTTCAGTGGAGTGACTTATATTCTGTGATGCTTCCTTCTGAAGCATTTCCTTGAAGCTTTGACTATGCTAATGTTTAAATCACATCTAAAACCCCACCTTTTCTCTCTTGTATTTTGTTTATTCTACTTCTTATTTTATTGTCTTACTTTATCTGCCAACCAACACTTAGTCTGCTGTACTTTCTATAAAACTCCACTGTTGTCATACATGTACTGCCAATCAAATGCTATATCTTACTTTTACTAACCTAAATACATTTTGAATGTTACAGACATTATGTCAGAATTCAAAACATATTAAGGTGTAACCATTGTTGATATTTTTTAAAGTCCCAAAGCTGTTTAAGTTCATTTAATGATGTTTTTGCTAATTTTATTTATTATTAATTTTATTTTTCTTGTATTGGCTTAGAAATCCTATAATGTTTCACACATAAAAGATACCCACCACATCACAATTTTACAAGAAGAGTGATCACATTATGCAAAAGACAACATTACATGCTTTTCCTGACCATTTTGTGTGATGGTTAAAGGAGAACTGGGAATATGTTAAGATCATTGACTTAGCCATGAGCTTGGCACTAAATGTGATTATGATAAGAAGTTCAGATGATAAGATTATTGAAGAATGGATTATCTTCTGAGAAGAAAATGTTCCAGATATTGCCCTTTAAACATTAAGTGGCCAGTCTATTGAAGTGCTAGCTGATAAATCATGCAATGCCTTAGGGGTGTTTCATGTTCTGGGATTCCCTACCAGTGATCCATGTTGATTGGACATTATGTAAGATAGTTTTTGATGGTATTATTAACACCAGAATTCCTGAAGCCTACAAAAATACTCGTAATCCTGGGCTACCTTAAATTCCTTCACACCTCTCCATTAGCGTCTTTTGTGTTGCAAATGTGTCAATCAGCACAAGCAGCAAGCAGCCTGCTATCCTATCACCCCACTGCTGCAGCTCAAGTCACAAAGACGATTCTCAGAGCTCAAGTGTGTTTATCTAGGTGTGAGGTGCCTGGAGTAGTATAGGGTAAATAATATATCATCATTTGGAATACATACATTTCATGTGTGCTCCGTGTCTGCATTGATCTGTGTGAATGTAGGATGGCAGGAAATACAAGGCAGGAATTGTTGAACACATAGCTAAAACTGAAATGTTTTTCATGTTTTAGTAATAATTGACAAAATGTAGACAAGAAGTGTATAATGTGTGAAGACTGAAGTCCAAATATCAAATAAACACTTTCACAAAAGGTACAAGTATAACAAAACAAGTGCACTTTTGTTCAAGAATATAAAAGAAGAAAAACAAGTTGGCTTAGGGTACAGCACTGACACGACCGCTAGAGTGTGCAGGGGTAAGAACTGCTGACTCCTATTCAAGAGGTTAGTGGGTTTGATCCCCAAGGTCATCCAACTACCGTTTTAAGTAGGGAGCTGCTCTTTTTATTACTATTATATAATAAAAACATATATTTGATTTGAATCTGTAACAGCTGGTATAAATTTATGGCACTTGTAAAAGTTAGCGTCTTTTTTCAGTTTTATTCTCTCAGTCACGTTCACGTTCAGATTGGGTGGTGTGGGGTTGTTATTTTAATTAGAATTACACTTTTATTTCCAATAATTCGGCTGTGATAGTAAAAGACAATATAAACTGTAAGCTGGAGGGCTGATCACACCCTCAGAGGACACAGACGCCCCTGGGAAAACCCCTGAAACAGCTGACAGTCTACCTTCACATTGCTCCTTACCCTCCTTACCTTATTTGCGCTATAACGCGTAATAAACCTCACGCACGGTACCCCACTTACTTAAAAGCCTTGTATAGCACCTGTCAGCTTTGGAATTGATTGTTTTGCTTTTATCTCTCTCTCTCTCTCTGACATTCTCTGCTCTTAGCGGAACTGTCATCTCTGACTTGTCATGGAGCATTTAAACTTTTGAAAAAGAGACAAATGTTTGTTTGCAGTGTTTGAATAAAATTCCTGTTTTCTACAACCTCCTGTGTTTCTGTGCAAATCTGTGATCCAAACGTGACAAAACATATTTCAATGTGCAAGTTGTTTAAAAAATCATAACAAGTAAAGGGAAATATCTATAAAAGTTTTAATAGTTTAATAATTTTTATTAATCTTTTTTTCTTCTTTTTAACATGAAAAAACCACATTCTTGATTAACGCCCTTCGAAGATCGGTGCCTGGTGCTGGTGCACAGTTCGCACCTCCCAAGCTACGGCATGGCCTTTGGCACAGAATACACAGTTTAGGTTGAAACTCCATAGTTATGCTGGTTTGAGATATGATGCAGAATAACTGTTAGACACTGAAAAAATTCTATTTGGTCATTAGAAACTTTGTTTTGCCTTAAATGAAATGTTCCTGGTCATGGGACTTTAATAATGTATAAGGTGAATTTACCATCCTAATTTTCATGTGTGTGTTTTTATTTACCATTTTTTGTTTGAGATAGATTATGATTTTTTTTTTTTATTTACTCTGAAGTTCATCACACCGCCATTTCACAATTTCAGCAGGTGGATTGCTAAGATGCTTGTTAGGGACCACCTCTCAGGAAGCACCACGATTCGAGTCATGAAGACATTCATTTCAATGCAACATCATTACTCCTTTGTCATGAGTACCAGATTTAAGGAAATATACTTTTAAGTTTTTTTTTAGTTCCCACAGCTACAACAAAAAGCTCTTGATCAATGGAAGACACCATATTCAGGATCTGAACTCAGTACAATTACAGTAATCTCTCCTCCATCGCGGGGGTTGCGTTCCAGACCCCCCCGCGATAGGTGAAAATCCGCGAAGTAGAAACCATATGTTTGTATGGTTATTTTTATATATTTTAAGCCCTTATAAACTCTCCCGCACTGTTTATAAATATTCCCCGCAGCGTTATACAGCATAATCCCTTTGTATTCTCTTAGATATTAGGTAAGATT
>JANRMT010062821.1:21088982-21177486 GCA_026402145.1 Polypterus bichir lapradei | reverse complement strand
TGAGAACGGTTTTAAGAAGCGATTTAAGGTGGGACGGATCTAAGAGTATTTTCGTAGGCTCTGGTAATTCTAGTGTTAATGGACTATTCGCGGTAAGTGGTGACTTTATTTATTTATTTTTATAAAATTTGTTTGGGGTAGTTTACAGATTATTTCCCAGTTTAGTTTTTTATTGGACGTTTTGAAAATCACTGGCAGCACCAGCAACGGTCAGATATAACTTTAGATAACTTAATGGTCTGTTTACCAAGTTTGGAGTTAACATTACAGCTTACTGTCAGTGTCACAAACTCACAATGTCACTCCTCTTTTAATCAAAAAGACGCTTTGCAGCAAAATATAATTCATCAGTATATTAAATGGAACTAGGTAAAATACACCGTAATGTAAAATACTGTACATAGCCTGCATTTCTATTCCGTACCTACAATGATCGGTATAGATAGATTACAGACGTACCGTGTCTTTAAGGATTGTTAACCCAGATAGCACACACACGTCGCGGCGGCGTCTATGCGACGTCATCTTTTTCATCTGGCAGATGTCTGGCAGAGGGCGTTTGTCTTTAAGGATTATTAAGGATGTCTTAAAAAATATTTTAATAACTAGTTTTCTCGACATTACCACTTTATTCTCGACATTTACGTCGAGATTAAAGTCGACATGTTGACTTCATTCTCGACATTTCCACTTTATTCTCGACATTTACGTCGAGATTAAAGTCGACATTTCCACTTTATTCTAATAGTTTATTTTGTCAGTAGAATGTTGCAAACTAAACTTCATCTTAAAATGAATGTTTAATTTACTAGATTTTCTCAAACCCCGTAATTAATTAATGTAGCACATTAAATGCTTTATATTAAGTGTTCCTCGACCCAGTGGTTAATCTCTATGCGCTTCTTAAACTGACTTCCTCTTGCACTGAGAGGCGCAGACAGCGATCGCCGCACATTGACTTCATGATAATCCTGCTCTAAGAACATTCAGAATACTAAGAGAAATACTTGATATCTTCTTCACGATGAAATGCATTAAAGCATGTATTAAACATGGGTGGCGGGGGGCACGGTGGCGTGGCTATAGAGCTGCTCCCTTGCATTAAGGGGTCCCCAGTTGTATGTTCAGTGTAGTGAACTTTATGGCAGGTGTGACGAGGCTCCAAAAAACTGGATACATGAATAGGTTTCGCACAGGTTTAACTTAAATATTGGGCTCGTGATGTGGTGGTCGGAGACACGAACGCAGAATTCAATGGATGTTCTTCTGAGCGGGCTTTCTTTATTGCATGCGTGCTGTCTCTATCTGACGTACTAAACCTCCAGTCCCTATCCTTGTTTTTTCTTTCTGCACATAACCAATCACCACACGATAAACGTCATTGTGAAATTAAAACAAGTTATAAACTTAGACCTCGGAGTTTTCAGAACTTTAAATTATTAAAGCACGTGGGGGCACGGTGCTTGCTGGGATGGAGTTTTCAGAAATTAAAAAAAAATCTTAATTATACATGTTTAATTATGCCATCCATTCAGGGTTGCGCCCATCCCAGCAAGCATCTTGTGTGAGGCAGGAGTAAATCCTGAATGCGGCGCCAACACATCGCAAGGTGAATACGTGGAACACATAAAGTAGCAGGGTCAATAATACATAACAAAACCCCACAACCTACATGTCTTTGAAAGGAAACTGAAGCACGCCGAGTAGACCCACCAGAAAAAAAACATGCAAACTCAAGGCAGGGAGCACCCGGGACCCCCTTGCTGCGAAGCAGCAGCGCAACCACCACGACACCGTGCCCCCACATGCTTTAACATATTTTAAGTTCTGAAAACTCTGAGGTCTAAGTTTATAACTTGTTTTAATTTCACAAAGACGTTTATCGTGTGGTGATTGGTTATGTGCAGAAAGAAAAAGCAATGATAGGGACTGGAGGTTTAGTAGGTCAGATAGAGACAGCACGCATGCAATAAAGAAAGCCCGCTCAGAAGAACATCCATTGAATTCTGTGTTCGTGTCTCCGTCCACCACATCACGAAGCCAACATTTACACGATATTCCAGTTAAACCAGTGCGATACCCATTCATATATCCAGTTTTTTGGAGCCTTGTCACACCTGTCATAAAGTTCACTACACTGAACATACACCTGGGGACCCCGTAATGCAAGGGAGCAGCACTACAGCCATGCCACCGTGCCCCCTGCCACCCGTGTTTAATACATGCTTTAATGCATTTCATCGTGAAGAAGATATCATGCACTGTATGTTAGTATTCTGAATGTTCATAGAGCAGGAATATCATGAAGTCAATGTGCGGCGATCACTGTCTGCTGTCTGTGTGCAAGAGGAAGTCAGTTTAAGAAGCGCATAGAGATTAAAAACTGGGTCAGGGAACACTTAATAAAAAGCATTTAATGTGCTACATTAACTTATGACGGGGGTTTGAGAAAATCTAGTAAATTAAACATTCATTTTAAGATGAAGTTTAGTTTGCGACATTCTACTGACAAAATAAACTATTAGAATAAAGTGGAAATGTCGAGAATAAAGTCAACATGTCGACTTTAATCTCGACGTAAATGGCGAGAATAAAGTGGAAATGTCGAGAAAAAAGTCAACATGTCGACTTTAATCTCGACATTTTGATTTTTTTTTCTTCACTGGTCCGTATTTTTTTTTCACCGTGGCCCTAATACGCTTCCGTATCATCATGGGTTGTGTATTGAGTGATTTAACAAATCTGTTTTATTAATCGGTTTGTTGTTTTTTTTACCACGTCATCTATTTATGAAACTACAGTATGTTGACAATACAAGAACTGCCTGTACAGTATATTAAAGATACGGTATAGGGCTTCCTGGACACTGCAGTTAACTGAAGCAGTCAATGCTCCATCTGGCGGGATTATATAGCATTGCAACCATCTTTTTAGAAAGCGCATGGGGGCGTTTATGGGGCGGGGCATCATTAACTGCGCCATCGCGGGGGATCACATTCCGTGCACGGATCGTGCATGGTCCTGTCATGGTCCTGTCATGGACCTGTCATGCTCCAGGCGGCTGTTTGACGTGGCTCCCACTGTATATGCGCTGAGAGCCCGGGATCTGTGTGTGTACAAAGCCTTTACACGACTTAGTTTTTTACTGACTGTGGTCTTATTTGATATTGGTTGTAAGTAAGCCAATCTCTTTCATCTCGCGGGTCTTTTAAGTGTCTTCTGTGATCTTCATGTGAAGATCACGTCTCGTCTCCCTAGTGTTTCTCTCCAGAATTTTTTTTTAATAATTTAGAGACATAATGCAAGGCCGAGAGACAGCCCAGCCCACACTGGTCACTCTGCTTAACATAAATGTGCTGAAATCATAATTGCTTTCAGGCCTCGTCTGAGAGGATTCAATGCAGCCGGTCTATTGGATAGCTGGGGCACCTGCCTACATTCCAGCATCACAGATGACTGCATGGTGCCTCAGTCAGGTAGTGGTGATGTAAAACGCCACCACAGAAGAACCAGAAAAAAAAGCAGAGAAAAGTAGAGATTAGTAAAGATTGCACATACCTGAAGAATGTGATAATTCTATGCCTATATAGTCTATTAAGAGTACTATTAAAATGTAACTATGAAAAAGCCAAATTAAAAAAATGTTTTTTTTTAGCAGTTTTTAAAAAAGTTCCGTGGAAGAAAAATATTAGACATTGGGTCATATTATCATTTAGGATATAGTGTTTTGATATGCTTTCCATGTTATAATATAGAATTAATCTTAAGGAAATAACTTAAAGGGTTAATAAATGTCAGAAACCTGTTCAGGTATATCAGGAAACCATATAAAGGTCAAATGAACAACAAATACAAAGATATAACACACAAAGTGCATTTAAAGATCACTAAGAAATCAGCAGAAGTTCTGTAAACATCCAGAATAGACAGTTGTTCCATATACAGAAACTTCAAGGGTGGTGGCTCAACCCAAAAGGTATAAGAAGAACCAGAACATAATAAAAATAGACTTTTATTTTATATACAGTAAGTCATTTGGGCGTAAACAAAATGAACCAACCACAGTTAAATGTATGCATTGATTAAAACTATATATAAGTAGTACATATAGACAGCAACTGTCAAAAGAGGTGTGAATTTGATTGATGACTTTAAGCCCCGCCCCCAAATATGATGGATGGCATTAAGCCCCGCCCCAATTATGAAAATATGAAAATATAAAAATATGAAAATATAATTTATGTAAATATGAATCTATAAAAGTATGAAAATGTATTTATAAGCTATAAACTTAGGACACATGGGTTTATTTTATAAACGCTAGGTTTAAAATTAATATTAAGAAATTAAATATACACTTATCTTGCCGTCGTAGCTATGTGTAACTTTCTGAAAATATTCACACCCCCGCGCTTATAAACTCACGACACACACGACCTTATTTTACAAACATTAAATTCAAAACTAATATTATAAAATTAAATATACACTTATCTTGCATGCAAAGCCACGCATATGTGCAACTACATAAAAACGCTATAAAATATTCACACACCCGCTCTAAGTTATAAACTAATAGTAAGAAAATACATATACTGTAATATCCCTTCCCAGACGGTCAAGTGTTAGTAAATTATCAAATAAAAGAACTAATCAATGGTTTCTATTCGCTTTCCTTCTTACTTCAACAAGCTGACAACTACAACGTAGTCAGGACAAAGAAAAACAGCAAAAACACACCCCACTAAAAACCCACATACAAGAAAATAAATATACAATTTTCTAAAAACGATATGGACTCTCTGCTCTAAGTTATAAGATCACGACACAGCCATAACTAAAAACGATTTTCACTCCCCCTCTAAGTTATAAGTTCACGACAAGCGTCTTTATCTTTCCTGCACAGCCATAACTAAAATGATATTCACCCCCAGCCCCCTCAAACCAAACTAAGTTATAAGATCACGACACAGCCATAACTAAAAACGATTTTCACTCCCCCCTAAGTTATAAGTTCACGACAAGTGTCTTTATTTGATAAGCGCTTATCTTTCCTGGACAGCCATAACTGAAATATTCACCCCCCTCAAACCAGACTAAGTTATAAGATCACGACACAGCCATAACTAAAAATGATTTTCATTCCCCCTCTAAGTTATAAACCAATAGTAAGAAAATAAATATACAATTTTCTAAAAACGTTATAAGTTGCGTTAGAATCAAAAGGAAGAAAATACAAAGCCACTCCTAATGCCTGCGTGCCTCTTTGTAAAAGACTTGTTTTTCAATTACTTTACCCATCGGAATGCGCCAAATATGATCGATCACTGCCTGTCTCTTTAATTTAATTACCATGCCGTAACAAGGCAGTGCCTTTCTGATTACATGATAATAATCTAAAATGCTTACCTGTTGTTTTAGGCCCCAGCCAGACATTGCAGCAATTATGTCCCCACAGGGAGTCGGCGCCTTTCATGTTATCAATCAACAAAAGTCTAAATCTAATTTAAAAGTGTTCTATTTTTTATATCATAAAGTAAAATACTTATTCTCACCCCGAATCAAAGTGATTAAGAATATATACAGTAATCCCTCGCTATATCGCGCTTCGACTTTCGCGGTTTCACTCTATCGCGGATTTTAAATGTAAGCATATCTAAATATATATCACGGATTTTTCGCTGGTTCGCGGATTTCTGCGGACAATGGGTCTTTTAATTTATGGTACATGCTTCCTCAGTTTGTTTGCCCAGTTGATTTCATACAAGGGACGCTATTGGCAGATGGCTTAGAAGCTACCCAATCAGAGCATGTATTACATATTAACTAAAACTCCTCAATGCTATAAGATATGCATCCCGCGCGGTGTTTGATTGTTTGCTTGTCTCTGCCTCTATCTCACCCTCTCTGACATTCTCTGCGCCTGACGCAGGGAGTGTGAGCAGAGGTGCTGTTTGCACAGAAGCTGTTTGCTTAAAAGATACTGACGCTCCTCTAAAAAATGCCGCTTTATTGCGGTGCTCGGCATATTTAAAAGCACAAAAGCACACGTATTGATTTTTTGATTGTTTGCTTTAATCTCGCGCGCTCTCTCTCTCTGACGTTCTCTGCGCCTGACGGAGGAGATTTGAGCAGAGGGGCTGTTTCAACAGAGGCTGTTTGCTTAGAAGATACTGACGCTCCTCTGAAAAATGCCGCTTTACTTAAAAGCACACGTATTGATTTTTTGATTGTTTGCTTTTCTTTGCGAGCGCGCACTCTCTCTCTTAAATTCTCTGCTCCTGATGCAGAGACTCATTTGAAGAAAAGATATATTTGCATTCTTTTAATTGTGAGAAAGAACTGTCATCTCTGTCTTGTCATGGAGCACAGTTTAAACTTTTGACTAAAGGGTGTTATTTCATGTCTAGAGGGCTCTAATAATGTTAACAGTGTGGGAGAGTTTATAAGGGCTTAAAATATATAAAAATAACCATACAAACATATGGTTTCTACTTCGCGGATTTTCACCTATCGCGGGGGGGTCTGGAACGCAACCCCCGCGATGGAGGAGGGATTACTGTACACTCCTTCTGATTTTTACTAAAATTCTTAACACGCTTTTCAGCACTGGCTCTGCGAACTTAATCACAACACTTTTTACATTCCTATGTTCTAAGAACAAAGTTATTAAATGAAATATTTTCCACTAACGACTCTCTCTTATATTCAAAATGATCTTTACAAGCTCGCAAGAAAAGTTATTAAAAAGGGTCTATATGCCGAGTACAAACCCAGCTCTTTCACCGGTATTTTAGCCACGTTAATCGGGCAAATGTCGAAATTGATCTCGTTTCACATTTACAGTACTATATATTAACCTAGAAATACACGTGGCGATCTAAGAAAGGGCTCTTTCCGATACTGTATTTTAGCCGTGTTAATTGTGTAAATGTCAAAATAGACTTTACTTCACATTTACAGTATGTCAACTTAAAAATATATGTGGCGATCTAAGAAACAGCTCTTTCCGATACTGTAGTTTAGCCGTGTTAATTGTGTAAATGTCAAAATAGACTTTATTTCACTTTTACAGTATGTCAACTTAAAAATATATGTGGCGTTCTAAGAAACGGCTCTTTCCAATACTGTATTTTAGCCGTGTTAACTGTGTAAATGTCAAAATAGACTTTATTTCACATTTACAGTATGTCAACTTAAAAATATATGTGGCGATCTCTTGGTAAAACATAAAGTATTTGCTTAGATGTGAACCTTACAGCGGTGTGTGTTTGAATGAGGCTTCTTTGCCGCTAGAAAGGGTCACCGCCCCTTAGAGGCGGAACATCAACAGCTCTGAACCTATGAGTTTTCTCACAAACGTCCCGTGTGTTTCGCTCCGCCCTTCCAAGGCGTTACAGGTCCCTAGGTGCTGCATAAAGTGTTCTGCTTCGCGGGTGTTACTACAATTACTATTCAAACATTCCGAGTGTCTCCAAGAGCTTTCCATAAGGTAGGCGTTTTCGCTTTTTCTTCCGCAATGGCTGGCATGGCAAAAAATACTTTTGTGGTTGAGGGTAAGTGTAGATTATCGAAATATATGCCATTAACGCCCGTCTCATCAAACTGTTGAAATGATATTCTTTTATATCCGCTTTCAAATCAGATAGTTCCAGCGACGAAGAGCAATCTCAAAGCAGCCTCTCACTCAGAGGTATGTTTTCTGCTTTTAAATGAAAAACTGTATCTAGTCGTAACGCCCAGAGTTTATAAATAAATTATTTTTCTTATTTCAGAAGGCTGTAGTTTCTGGCCGGTTGGTTGTTCAAAAAGTGAGTCAGAGCTTCTTTCGGCCGTACTTTTAAATCGAAATGTTGTTTATAAGACCGCGCCGATTTAAAACTTTTAACGTCTTTAAGTATGTACAAACTTATTACTTTTAATGGTAATGCACGTTTCATGCTAATTATAGTAGTTATACAGACTAACCTTTTATAAATCGAAATGTTGCTTATGAGACCGCTCCAATTTAAAACTTTTATTGTCTAAGTATGTACAAACTTATTACTTTTTAATGTTAATGTACGTCTCATACTAATTACTTTTATTGGAAATGCATTACCTTATAAGAACGTTCCGGCTGATTACTTTTTAATGCAATGGTCTTTAAGTACGTACAAACCTAGTCTTTTATATTTTAGAATCGGAGGGTGAACTGTTTGATTCTTTAAATTTAACTAGTTCGCAATTGGAGGATTTAATAGCTGAAACAGATTGTCTTTTTGAGAATAAAAATCCTGCCTCAGCCAAAGAGTCCCCAGAAAGTAAGTATCACTTTCAACTGAGGGTTTGTGTGTGTGTGTGTATGTGTGTGTTTCGGGAAGAAAATAAGGCGTAGGGGTTAAATATGTACTTTTTAGCAGAATACTCGACGCCCTTCAAAGAGCGGATTTTCTTCCGAAGTTTCCAGTCAGCATCTAGAATTGGCGCAAAGGCCCTCGGACAGTCTACTATTGAACATCTCATTCACGCAGCCCGGTAAGTTGAACTATCTGTGCGAGTGCGCAACAAATGTTTATTTTTAAAGAAAGTCTTGCTTGTTTCTTTTCAGAACCAGCCTCTCCAGGCTTACTGACTCAGATACTCGGGGGTTCACCGCCGTCTGCATCATCACCCGGACTTCTCACCCAAATAATCGGTGAACCTGAAAGATTTGATCCCGCTGCTAAGGTTGCTGAGCTGAAGGCTGAAATCGAACGAGTGCTGTTGATTTTTCAAAACTCTTAATCCTGTCTCCAGATATACATGAAAAGGTTATTTTATTGTATGCAATTTTAGAAAACTTGTTCCCCAAATAATGTCTGGCAAAAGGCGTGCAAGTGAGGACTTGGACGCTGGGAGCGGTTCTCAAAATGCTGGTTTATTGCATGACATGACGAATGAACTCTGCTTTTCTATTCGGCCCCCAAAAATGCCTACTCCATCACCCCGATATTTTAATGAATTGGAATATATTAATTGGCAAAATCAAAACCTGTTCCAAATGAATAATATAATAGCGACCATGAGAGTTCCTTCACCTGTTACCACTCCCATCGACTTTGACCAGCTTGACAGCCTTTTAAAAGCTCTATGTCCAGTAGCCACCCCCGATGAAATGCAAACATTAAATAACTTGTTAGAAAGGGTTCAGCGGTCTTTGAACGAAAATGTGAATGCTCAAACGGGTCATGGTTTAACAAACATGTCGGGTTCTGTAAATGCTGCCCCCTCTCACAGTATGGCCACATCAGTCTCGGTTACTCCCTTAGCTACATCTGTTTCTGTCCCTGTAACTTCCACTTCTGGGCCCTCTGCTCCAGTCATGCCCCCTTTGGGGTCCTCTGCTTCGGCACCAGTTGCTAACGCCTCTACTTCAGTCTTGCCCCCTTTTTCTAACCCTTCTGTCTCATTTATTTCAGCTAGCCCTTCTGGTGCCAAGCCGTCTACTTTAGTATGCCCCTCTGTCCCAGTCACTATCTCCTCTGTTTCTGTCCCAGTAGCTACCACTTCTGTCTCGGTAATCTCTGTTCCAGTCACGGTCTGCTCTGTTTCTGTCCCTGTAACTACCACTTCTGTCTCGGCAATCTCTGCTCCAGTCTCCTTTGTTTCTGTCCCTGTAACTTCCACTTCTGTCTCGGCAATCTCTGTCCCAGTCACTGTCTCCTCTGTCCCAGTCCCTGTCGCTACCACTTCGGCTCCCTCTGCTTTAGTATGCCCCTGTGCCCCCTTTGTCCCAGTCCCTGTAGCTCCCACGTCTGCTCCCTCTACTTTAGCAGGCCCCTGTGCCCCCTCTGTTCCAGTCACTGTAGCTCCCACATCTGCTTCAGTCTTGCCCTCTGTTCCAGTCACTGCTTCCTCACTCCCTATTACACAGCCGTTTGCAGCTATCCTTTCAACCTCTTCAATCACACCAGTCATGTCCGGTGGTTCTGTGGTATCTAAACTTTCACCCTCGTCTACTTTAGGCATTGCCGGGCCCTCTGCTGTCTCTAGTAATGACAGTCAGGACATTTTTCAGCAGATCGACAGACCTGCTTTTAACCACACTGAAATAAGACACCCCTTAAATTTCGCGATGCCTATGAACTAGAGTCTTATGAGGAGGTGTTTAACAGTATTCATGAGACGTTGCAAAGAATTCTGGGTAGTTTTTCAGGAACTTTAAATCCGCAAGATGTTGTACAGCTAGAATTGCGTGCTGATTCTTTACCTATCAGCGTTTTTATACAGTTGACTGGCTCTAATATTAATATAGACGGTTTTCTTCAGCAGTTAGAGAATCTTCTTCAGAGTCATGCGAGTGTGCTGGCTGACGAGTCTCTGATGCTAGTCACTCAGATTGTTCGGTCACCTAGTGGGGGCGCTCGTGGCGCCCGCAAGGTATCACCTCTACTCAACCATGAAATAGTTAGAAAGAAAATGAGGCATTTAATTATTTCTTATAATTACGGGAATCAGCTCTGTTTTGCCTTTTGTCTGCTTAGCCTAATGGAAGACCGGTACAGTGGAACCTCGGTTCACGAACATCCCGGTTCACGACCAAAAAGCTCGCCAAACTTTTGCCTCGGTTCACAACCACACACTCGGTATACGAACAAGCCAGTTTCCCTTGCCTGCCTGCCTGCCAGCCTGAGCTGAGCTGCGAGAGAGAGAGAGAGAGAGAGCAAGAGCGAGCAAGCACGTGCCTGCTGGGGAGGGGGAGGAGGAGATTGCTGCACGTGTTTGCCGGACAAGCCAGTTTCCCTTGCCTGCCTGAGCTGAGCTGAGAGAGAGCGCAAGAGCGAGCGAGCACGTGCCTGCTGGGGAGGGGGAGGAGGAGATTGCTGCATGTGTTTGCTGAACAAGCCTTGCCTCCTGAGCTGAGAGAGATAGAGAGCAAGAGCGAGCGAGCACGTGCCTGCTGGGGAGGGGGAGGAGGAGATTGCTGCACATGTTTGCTGAACAAGCCAGTTTCCCTTGCCTCCTGAGCTGAGAGAGAGAGAGAGAGAGCAAGAGCGAGCGAGCACGTGCCTGCTGGGGAGGGGGACGAGGAGATTGCTGCACGTGTTTGTCTGCCTATCTGCAGGCAGTAAGTGAACCATCCCCCCAATTCCACGTGCAAGCTGGGGAGGGGGAGGAGGAGATTGCTGCACGTGTTTGCCTGCCTATCTGTAGGCAGCCTGAGAGAGAAAGAGAGCTGCCTAGCTTTTTCATTTAAGCAAAGCCGCTCCTTGTTCATTGTTTTCAATAAGACGTGCACTCTCTTTGTGCTCTACAGTATTTCGTGTGCTTTTGCAGTTAACTATGGCTTCTAAGCAAGTGAAGAGTGGACAGAAGACAGTTTTGAAGAAAATTGAAATCGAAGTAAAGAAAGAAATTACAAGAGGTGGAAAAACTGTTTACCAGTTTACTCATTTACCAATCTGAGAACCCTCGTGCTTTCAAGCAGCATAATGTAAACAAAGCCAGACTGCCAGTAATGTGGAGGGTCACAAGAACTTTCTTTTTGGAATGGCTGCATGAGGCTTTCACTCCCACCAGCTAAACAGCTAAAAGCACCAGAAACCCAAGAAATCACAAGAAGGAAAACACTTCATGCCAGAACTCGTCTCATGCAAGGTTAGTTTTCTTGGTGGTTTTTGTATTACAGATTTTCCAAAAGTTAATTTTTTAGTTCATAATGCAATTTGTTGCAATGTTATTTTTCTCTTTTTTCAAATGTTCGCTTTTTTCCTTGTGCTTAAAACTCATTAAAAAAATTGTTTACATGGAGGACTTCACCGTGTGATTTGTTGCAATGTTTTTTGGTTGCTTGCGAGTTGGTTTTTAAATGCAGTTTGGATTTGTGCGATGTTTTTTTCTGCTGTGCTTAAAACTCATTTTAAAAACATTGTTTACAGCGATCAGGCTTTAAGTTTAATAGCGTGATCTCCTGCAATGTTACTTTTTTGGTTGCTTGTGAGTTGGTTTTTAAATGCAGTTCGGATTTGTGCGATATTTTTTTCTGCTGTGCTTAAAACTCATTTTAAAAACATTGTTTACAGTGATCAGGCTTTAAGTTTAATAGCGTGATCTCCTGCAATGTTACTTTTTTGGTTGCTTGTGAGTTGGTTTTTAAATGCAGTTTGGATTTGTGCGATGTTTTTTTCTGCTGTGCTTAACTCATTTAAAAAAAAATGCTGCGCGATCACCTGCTACAGAGAGATTAGAGAGCACGAGCGAGCAAGCGCAGAGAGAGAGAGAGAGAGCACGGGCAGCTGACAGGGAAGGGATGGGGGGGAATGGAGGGGGAATAGAGAGGTGTGTGTGTGTGCGCGCGCGCTCGCGCTACAGAGAGAGAGAGCGCGCGTGAGCCAGGCTGCTCCTGTAGCTGAGGTAGGGGCTTTGGTGGTGTGTGTGCTACAGAGAGAGCGCGAGCGAGCCAGCTCGTGTAGCTGATCAGGGAGCCTGGGTGTTTTGTGTCAGTGTTATTCAATGTTTTTACATTAGTTTACTATTACACTGTGCATTCTATGGTGTAATTAACTATATTTGTGCTTAATCTTTACATATTTTTACATATTTACATACAGTTTGTACGGTCTGGAACGGATTAATTGTATTTACATACAATCCTATTAGGGAAACTGCTTCGGTTCACGACCAACTCGGTTTACGACTAAAGTTCTGGAACGAATTATGGTCGTGAACCAAGGTTCCACTGTACAGGCAAAGCCCACAGTTATGCATGCGTGAAGCGTATAACCTTCAGAGCAGGGCTGGATTATTTGAGCACGAAAAAGTGTCCTTTGCGGACTTGCATAAATTTGAAAACTTGCTGGGTGTTAAAATTGTTGTCTGGTACAGGTGTCTAAGAAATGAGAAATTTTTAAAATTTGAAAGCTCCCGAGGTAGAAACCCAAAAACCTATTTTATGTTTTTACACGACAACCATTACTACGGTATTTTGAATTTGAAGGGGTTTCTGGGGGTGAAATACTTGTGCGACTACTGTTACACAAGCTACCACTCCATCCTTAGCCATCGTTGTGAAGGCCACTGCAACGTGTGTTTCGTCCGATCCCTGAAGAACTTGTCAAGTGCGGTGATTGCAACCGTTACTGCCGGTCCCAATTTTGTTTTATTCAGCATACAATTCCTAAATTTAATGACAAGACCAACGATATGGAAGCGGCCTGTGACACTGCAAAAATGTGTCCCGTGTTACAAAACTTACACAGTGAATGCCGCCTCAAAACCCCATAAATGTCGGCCCAAGGAATGCCGTGTTTGTAAAACAAAAATTGAAAATGATGCAGAAAACCATCAGTGTTTTATAGAAACCTTGAAGTCTGAGGATCGTTGCGAGAAATACGTGTTTTATGATTTTGAAAGTCTGCAAGAAACAGGGGTGCACATTCCTAATTACGTATACTGTAAGTCCTTGCAGGGTAAATCCTGGTTCTGGGCGGGTGAAGATTGTGTACAACAGTTCTTTGCCAGATACCGTCGCCCCAAGTATCATGGTTATACCTTCATAGCTCACAATTCAAAAGGTTACGATGGGTACTTTTTAATGAAGTATTTGCTTGAGAATGGTGTGAACCCTAGTGTTACTACTCAAGGAAATAAGCTGATGTGTTTCACAGATGATGGTTATAAATTACGTTTTATAGATTCTTTGAATTTTTTAACAATGAAATTGAGTGCCATGCCTAAAGCCATGGGGTTTGAAGCCGCAAAAGGTTATTTCCCCCATTTCTTGAATACAGCTGAAAATCAGAATTATATCGGCCCCTACCCCGAACCTGAATGCTACGGTGTTCAGAGCATGATGACCAGAGAAAAGGAAGAATTTTTTACCTGGTACGACAGTGTCAAGCATGGTGTTTTTAATTTTAAAGAGGAGATGACTTTTTATTGTAAAAATGACGTCGAAATTCTTAGAACAGCGTGCATTAAATTCAAAAACGAGGTCATCAAAATTGGCAATATTGACCCGTTTCAGTGCATGGCCCTGGCATCTCTATGTATGGCCATGTACAGGCAAAACTGTATGCCTCCAAAGTCTGTAGGTATAATTCCTTCTGACCATTACAGTAGTAGTCAGAAAAACTATTCGAACGCATCTATTCAATGGTTATTATCTCTGTGAAACAGAAAAATTGAACATTCGACACGCTCTAAACCTTGGGGAAGTAAAGAAGGGTTCCTTTTATCTTGACGGCTATGCCGTAGTTAAAGGTGTTCTGACAGCCTTTGAATATGCTGGTTGTTTTTATCACGGCTGTCCAGAATGTTATGATTTAAACAGTACCCATCCTTTAACCGGTATGACTTGTGCAGCTATGTATCAAAAGTTTATGAGAAAATTGGAAATACTTAGGACAAAATTTAATCTAGATGTGCGCGTGCTCTGGGAGCATTCTTGGGAGAGTATGAAAAAACAAGACCTCAGGCTACAAAGTTTCTTAAAACACTGTGATTTCCCTCAACATATACAACCGAAGGACTCGTTCGGTGGGCGTACCAACGCCATAAAATTGTACCACAAGGCAGTGGGGCCCGAACAGATTCACTATTATGATTTCACTAGCTTGTACCCGTTTGTGAATAAAACAAAAATGTACCCGGTCGGTCACCCCACTATCATTTGTCGGCAGTTTGGGGTTCTCAGGCAGTATTTTGGATTATTTAAAGCCACCGTCCAGCCTCCACGTGGTCTCAATTTTCCAGTCCTGCCTCTCAGGTTTTGTGGGAAATTAATGTTCACCCTCTGTCACACCTGTGCGGAGACAGAAGCTCAGATTGTGGACTGTCGTCACACAGAGGATGAGAGAGCTTTAACCAGTACTTGGTGCAGTGTGGAAATAGCAAAGGCCATTGACAAAGGGTTTAAAGTTTCAAAAGTATACGAGATTTGGCATTACCCCGAACGTACTTCTGAGTTATTCTCGGACTATACCAAGCTTCATCTAAAAGGCAAGCAGGAGGCCTCGGGCTATCCTGCCTGGTGTACGGATGAGGCTTCCCGCGACCGTTATATTTTAGATTATTATCAGAAGGAAGGTGTACAATTGGACCGCAATAACATTGCCGTAAATCCAGCCAAGAGACAGATTTCAAAGTTGTTTTTAAATTCTCTTTGGGGTAAATTTGGGCAAAAACCTCTCCATCTCACTACTAGCTTAGTCAAGGACGGTGAGGAATTCTTGCAATACATTTTCTCCAAACAGTATAATGTTTCTTATTTTGAATTTATCGGCGATGAGATTGCTCAAATACAATGGAAGTACACCGATGAAAAGTATACCCTACCTGGTAACGTTAATGTTGTCATTGCTGCTTTCACCATTGCCTATGCACGGTTAGAGTTGTACGATTTACTGGACAGTCTGGGAGAAAGGGTGTTGTACCACGACACCGACTCAGTCATTTTTACTTCTCAGCCGGGTCAGTACAATCCTCCTCTGGGTGACTATTTAGGAGAGCTCACCAGTGAGTTAAATCCTGGTGATTATATTACTGAATTTGCTTCAGGCGGTCCAAAGACGTACGGGTATAAAACGGCACAAGGCAAAACGTGTATGAAGGTAAAAGGTATCACCATCAATCATGAAACCGGTAAAATTATAAACCTCGAGTCACTAACCAATCTAGTTCAGAATTTTGTGACGTCTCATGAAGCCCCTCCTCAAGAGTTACTGGTTCACGGTAAGCAGATCCATCGAAATAAAAAATGTTTCACTTTAGAAAACAGACCACTCAGGAAGAAATTCAGAGTGGTGTATAACAAGAGGGTTCTCCTAAAAGATTACAACACAAGACCTTATGGCTACTAAAAGAGATTTTGACGCACGCCTTCAACACCCCTTCGCTAAAATTATCTCGGGACCCTCTTGTTCCGGTAAATCCTATTATGTGAAAAAATTATTGGAACATTCGAACCACGTTGTGTCTCACCCTTTTCAAAATATCATTTGGTTTTATAGTTGTTGGCAGAAAATGTACGACGAACTGTCGGCTAAATTTCAGCAATTAAAATTTATTGAGGGGCTCCCAAAGTCTTTATGCGACGACGAACTTCTCCCTCCTGAGAAAATAAATTTGGTCATTATAGATGATCTGATGGAATCGGCTAGCGAAAGCCAGGAAACAGAAAAAGCTTTCACAAAATATACTCATCATCAGAATCTGTCTATCATTTACTTGGTTCAAAATTTATTCTTTCAAGGAAAGAAAAGCCGAACGATTAATCTTAACGGCAATTATATTACTCTTTTTAAAAACCCCAGGGACAAATTGCAGATTACTACCTTGGCCCGCCAAATGTATCCGAGGCGTGTTAAGTTCTTTTTGGAGGCTTTCGAAGATGCTACAAAACTATCGTACGGCTATCTCTTAGTGGATTTAAAGGCACAGACCCCCGACGAACTGCGATTAAGAACAGGTCTGTTCTTACCCGACTGGCCTGTTGTGTACATCGTGAAAAGATAAAAGAAGGTGTTCTGAGTCAAAGTTACATATTCTGTCAGCATGTCGGCCAGAATAAGCAGAAACTTAAAACCTCTCAAGGCCTTACTCCGTTGCTCTTGTCGCCGCTGTAAAATTCTTATCAACGGCTCTTCTGACGATTTAATTAATGCTTTGTCCGAAATAGCCTGTAATACTTTAAGAGGTAATATACCTCTTTCCCCCAAACAGTTTAAGCGACTCAAGAAGCATAAAACATCTGTCCGAAAAATAAGTGACAAAAAACTAACCTTAAAAAAGAAGAAAGCTATTCTGAACCAGAAAGGAGGCTTTTTGGGAGCTCTTTTAAGCGTCGCCGTGCCATTCATATCCAGTTTACTAGCTTCTGGAGCATAAACATGGAATACGCTCAAAAAATGTATTTGGTCCCGCAGCAACAAATATCTCTTTTTCAGCAAAAGAGTGCTACCCTGAACGAACTCTTGAGTGCCACGGAAACTGAACTGGACAAAGAAATGAGAAAAGTCCTGCAACGCTGTGATATAGGGGCTGACGAGAAGGTGAAGCTTTACACTTCTATCTTGCAGAGATATCTGACGCTAGTTAAAAAGGCCGATAAAGAAGCTAGCAGTCTGACACTCGTATTACCAAAAGAAGAAAATGGCGAGGGGGGCACTGGAACAGTCAAGGTGTATGAGGACAAGGTTTGGCAAGAGGTTTTGAGAAGCGCGCCTGTAAAATCAAAGAAAAATGTTGAATTTGTTTTACATAAAATGTCCGTTAATCCCCATCACGCGTTTTGGAATAATCGTGGAGAGCTGTTTTTAGAAGGTAAACCTTTGGTCGGATCCAACAAGGTGGATTTGGTCCGTAATCTGACGGCTTCTCATACAATACCTGAACATAGGAGACTGCGGGGGTGGAAGGAATTTGTAAACGCCATGGCCGGTTTGAACATTCCATTTTCTGTTGTACCTAACGATGAAACGAGAGAACTCCTTGAAAGTTTTAAGCCACCCGCCGCCCCCCCATTCTGCTCATCAAACAGGAGTTAGCCCCTACCGACTGAAACCGAGAAAAAAAAGACTGGAATGGATTGCTTATTAATTTGTAAAATTATTTGTTTATTAAATACAATTTTATCTCATTACAGAGTGTCTTCATCCTTTAACCGTCTATTGAAATATTTATAGGTCTCTGATCTTTGCACGTAAGGGTACTGATAAAAACAGAGTCCCGGTGAAGGAAGCCAGGAACGAACAAATTTAGAGACCATAGAGTCATTACTGTTCACGTCCTCAGAATACTTTTTTATTACAGAGGTGTACGGGAGACCTTTTCCTCTCTGATGCAGATAGAAGAGGCAGTGATGACCGCATTTGTCCGAGAACCAACTTTGAAGCTGTCGGTTATTGTAAATGATTTGTTTACAGTTTTTGCTTAAGAAATGGTAAATGTCTTTCGGGAAGTAGATAAAGTCCACAGGATTTCCATAGGAATCAAAAAACTCCCCATTTCAGTCTTCTGTGAGGTAAATCCCCAGCCAGTGTTCTCCGGGTTGGGTTTGACGGTGAGTATTCACTACAAACATGGCCGGCAAGCCGTTATTTTTTTCCGGTAGTTGATCACACGCCAGCACACCGCGGAAATATCTTTCGGTGTAGGGGTCTTGGGACAGTAGTTCTGTTAATTGTTTTGTATTCATGGTGTTTATTAGTAGTCATACAGAACATTATGTCTCTGGTTGATTTCACTGATGTTGTCAAAGACCGCATATATACTATTAGATTGACGGTCCGAGGGAGAGGGACGCGGAAGCGTAATTCAAATCTCATGTTTCCAGTTTTAACTAATGAAAAATGATCGCCGCATTCTTGATCGGGGGTTATCTCAAAAGCGAAAAGAGTATATCCTTGCGAGAACTCTGAACGGCTGATAGCCAGAGCTTTATCCTTCAAATGCTTACCAGTGGCCAATACCAGGTTATAATATTCTCTGGCACTATTGCCGCTTACAAAGTCTGGTTGAAAAGGTTTGGCAGGAATCTGTTCGCCATCCATGTACAGAGCCAGGAACTCTACATCGTTGTGTTTGAAATTGAACGGGTTCCGTGTATAAGATCCCGAAAAGGCCTCATTATCCACCATTCCAATTACCACATACTTTGGTAGTTGACCCAGAAACAGGTTTTCTTGATTGCATACTCGGATCCCCGCGGGCATACTGAATACTTTCATATTCACCCTTTCCACAGGGTATTTAGCATTGGCTGATGTAAGGGCATGAGCGTGTCCTAATTTCACGGCCGGTGAAACTTTTACTTTTTGTACAAACAGGGAGGCTGATGTTATGATTACTCTGTAACGTTCGGCATCACCGGACATTAAGCAGAATTCATCTTTGTTCCGAACCATTTTAATCTTCACGTCTAGGCCGTTCAATAGTAGTTTTTCCTGGAAAAAGAGATCTGTATGTATGTGCCCCAGAAGTTCAACAGTCCTGCTACCAGCTGTATAGGAGCTTCTGTTATTAAAAACGATGTCTCTTCCAATTTGTTAAGTGTATCTTTGTAAAAAAGTCCTGTAGCAAACTGAGAATGAAGAGTCTCTAGGCTGTAATTTAGCAGGCCTTCTAAGACCGCTCGGTAAGATAACAATTTGAACTCTGGGATATTAGATGGTCCCCGAGGGTGACATCAACTTGGGAAAACAAACTGGCTATAGGGTAGTTGACAAATCCGACCTTTGCCCCGGCAGGTATGTTAGTCCCGTCAGCATTCACTATCTTTCCCCTTAGGTGTAGAAGAGTGTTATTCAAGTCCAGGTAATCTTCCCCATTTCCAGCTATGAGAAATTCTAGCGGAGCTACTTCAGAGAGGGCTGAGAGTGGTGGGACTTTAACGTATATACTTTTATCTACACTCGTTTGAGTGAAGGGAACCGTAAACAGATCCAGTTCAGATTTGACACACTCTTCGGACATTCTGTGTACGAAAGCCATCTTCTCTTAAAAAATGTCTCTCTTCTTTTTGCTTGCTTTAGTCTTGTTCCTCTTCTGATGACGTTTAGATAATGATGCAAAAATAGTGCGCCTGGACTTTTTAGCTGGCAGGGCCTGATGCGACCCCGGTGGTCTCTTGCGTTTTGTCTTTCTCATGACCATCAAGCCCACTCCCTCCTGCTTTTCTAGGACTCCACCTGCAGCACTGGATATAGCCCCGGTGATCACATCTTTGACAATATTTTTAGCCACGGATTTGATATGTGGTTTTGCGATGTCAAAGCCTTTTTTCAGGAGAAGTAAAGCTGTTCTAAACAATCCTCGAAATATACCTCCAATCCCCCCACTATACATTACAGGGGCTCCAGAGAATCCCGGTAAGCCGTTACCCGCTTGGGTCTGATAATATTGGATGTAAGGTGTCGGGTCCTGGTAAGACCTCATTGTTTCAGTCGTGCATACAATGTCTGACGGGTCTGAAATGCAACTTCACTATCACCTTACCAAACTGAAATGGCACGTTTTTGTTCTGGTCTGTCTTTATTTCAATAGTCACTGCGTCAAAATGATTCTTGCTGGCTGGCGCATAATGCCGTTTGTCATATGTGATGGTTGTAATTTTATTCGCCTGATCCTCTATATGAACACACCTCAAAAGGGGTACGTAGCTGTCTCCGACTCTCTGATGAGATACCATATCCCCGTACACGTACAAAGTGTAAAAGCCAGCCCTGATGTCGGCGGGGAAAGGAGCCTTATAAGTTAAACCCCGAGTCTGATCAGGATGCGCTCCTAATATTCGACCCAGCTGTCCTTTTAAGTGTATAGTTTCATCCTTTTCACCCGGTACCACGTAGACTCTTCTTTCCACAGCATTATAACTGAATTTCGCAGGGTTCTCAGAAGGGACAAATCCAGCTGCAACATCTGTCAAAGTGAGTAGGCTTAAGGTTGTCGAATTCATAAAAGACAGTAGGTCGTGAATACCTTCGTAATACAAGCATGCAATGTAGTAATGTTTTTTTACCCCCGGAGCTGAAACATAGAATTCGTTATCTGGTTTGTCTATGGTATTCCACGTATGTGGGTACTGAATTTCAGCTAGACCGACTTCCCAAGAACCTTCTAATTTAGCAAGCTTTGTCGTGAAATTGGAAATTGTGTTGTTAGGGAAAATGTCTGAGGAAGCGTTGCTCGGCAGAGTCACAAAAAAACTTTTGCGCTCCATTGTATACCGCTAGAGAATGAAGAGTCGATTAGGAGCCCTGTGGATTTTATTGAACATCTAGGGCCTGGCTCTCCGGTATCCAGCTGTTAAATTTTTCTGGCCAGCCGAGCCATTTGATTAAAATGAGTCGTTTTTTATTCTTAACTTTCCTAGCCAGTATTTTTTCGATCCTGTAAACGTCTGTGGACCCGACTTTAATTTTCTGTAATTCGGGGTCGTAAAAGGATCCTACAATCTCTTCACCATCGTAGTCTTTCAGTTTGTACACCGTCGGTGCCCTAGGTACAAGTTCAGATACGGTAAAGATTTCATCTGAAAATGTTTGTTCATAACCTTTCTCAAAAGGATGTCTGGTTTTAGACACCCTAACCGTGTCTCCTACTTTGAACTTAAACAACGGCAGACCTGGGGGGGTTGGCTACGCCGTATAAATTTTTGAAAACTTTCCAGGAATTTAACGTGTTTACATCAGAAGGAGCCATTTTTATGCTTCGATGATAACTTTTGTTGTAAGAGTATACTAGATCCGGCAATTTATTGATGTAGGTTCTCGTGTTATAAGCGCTGAAATATTTCCACATTTTAGATTTTAGTGTCCGGTTAAATCTCTCCACCACGGAGGCCTTTAATTCATTTCCTGTGGTGAAATGTTTTATTCCGATCTTCTTTAACAGCTTTTGAAAAATCTCGGTTGAAAAACTCTTTCCCCTTATCGGTCTGGAGCTTCTTTGGAGTACGCCCGGCGCTCAGAATGTCTTGGAAGGCTCTTGTCACTTCCTTACCCGTTTTGTTCTTCAGGGGTCGTACCCAGGCGTACTTGGAAAGTACGTTGATACATGTTAACAAATATTTATAACCTAGATTATGCTCGGACACATTTGTCATGTCCGCTAAATCCATCTGCCATTGCGAGTCTATATCGGATACATAAACCTTATTTCTCCTAAAATGAAAAAAAAAGAGTCTTTTCCCCCAAAGATACCAGGATTTGCCGGGTTATAATAAACTTTTTTCAAGTAACCCTCTATCGCCGACGGTGAAAGAAAAATGTCAATGGTTTAAAAATCAAATGAGGCTTTATTGATAATTTTCAAAACATTATTAATATTTCAAAACAGCAGTATTAAGACATTATTAAAACATTATTAAAACATTTCATAGCACCGGTACATTGAGTTCAGACACTTCGTCTGGTTTTTCTATGTCGTACATCCTGTAAAACCCCAAAGGTGCATCGGTCATGTCAGGTACAGAAAAATGCCTTTTAGAGAAAGCATCGGCTATTTCACGTATTTTCGAGTAAGATGGATCGTCCATGTTGTGAAAGGCTTGTACAATAGCCTCGCTAATAGAATGTTCATTTTCCAGTTCATCTACAGCATTTTGAACAAATGAATGAACCTTGTGAAAAGGCAGAAAGATGTTGAAGCATCCCAGAGTCTTTGTGACCAAGCTCCTGAGCCACGGTTTGCGGAAAACAGTCAGAACCTCTTGAAAACGGCCAACCCGATAAAAAGAGTCAGGCTCAAACAGACAGGTATGCTGCGTCTGGCTGGGGTGGTCTCTATGAAACAACCTTGACAGGTGCTTTTTAGGTCCCGATCGACTATTATGTCCAGCAGAGCCGCAATCAAACTCTTGATCAGTTTCAGAGTCTTTTGAAGTGTTTCACTCAGGGCCCCGTCAGTTTGTTCAATGTCCATGCCCTCATAATGAGCACCCGTTAGGCTCCCCAGAGTATCCTCAGCAGGGACAAAAAAGTCAGGTACCGTACGGTTCTCCAGGAGACTGTCCAGCCAATACATATCATCAGGAGCGGGTAACTGAGGTTCGGGCCAATAGATCTGGTCATTTGAGGGCATCAGAAGATCCGGCCAAGATGGTGGGTCTGAAGGAGAGTTGTTAGGCGCAGAGTACCCGGAGTTAGGTACGATGTCGTCGGGCCAAAACAGGTTGTTGACTGCCGCTGTCTGTTCCATAGACCAGCAGACCTGATCAGGTACGTAGCCGGCGGGGTGCTGGTTGTTACCCGCCCAAAACACATTGTTGTCTGTCAGCATCTGGTCTGCCGCAGAGTTGCCGGGCTGTAGGTTAGGGTCGATCATCTCGTCGGGAGTAGAGTAGGCGGTGTTGGCTTGAAGGTTAGCCGGCCAAAACAGGTAGTCAGTGGCGGACGTATGTTCCATACCTCCGGAGCTTGGTTCTTCGGAGCGCATCAAAATGTCGAGGACTTCTGCCACCTCAGAACAGGGAGACGATCGGTCCAGCTAGCACCAGCTTCAGAAGGGTAGTTAGTTGATGACATCTCGATAGGGTTTTAGGTTAATGTAGACTATGGAAAAGACCTCTGTATTTATCTCCACTCACTTAGGGGGGCGGATGACTCCCAGTTTTCTTCCTCCTCCTCCGAACATGAATTATTCAACATGCTAAACTCCTCCTCCAATTTTCTTTTAATTCTTTTCATCTGGTCGGATAGTTTTCCTTGATAAATAGCTTCATCAATATTTGGCATAAGAGCTTTAAAAAAACTCCAGTCTTTTATAGAAAAATTAATTTCACTCACTCGCTCCTTTATCACATTTTCTTTATTTTCCTCTTCGTGACCGGCCTTGTTATATTCGGGCAGGATAGGCTCCTTCTTGGAAACGGCGATCGTGAGCTGTCCCTCGGCATTTCTTTTTACCTCTACCCGGCACAAAGCACAGTTAGAATCGTACCAGACAGAGCTGAAGTGTGGTTCCCGTAACTCCCGTAACGCCCTGTTGGCTTTCAGTTTCTTAGGAGCGTTCACAAGACCGTCCATTCTGTTTGCTTTTGTGTGTCGTAGCGTTTTCACTAAGTGACTAGAATTTTATACAAGAACTCTTTCGTCTCCTCCCACAGTCGGGGTTGGGAAGGGGTGGAGCGATACGCCTCTCCCTAACCCTATAGGCAGATAGAGAGATAAAGGCGTAACTCGGGGGCGTGAGTATTGTTAATGGGGAGTGATAAGTGTCCGGTTTACGAAAAACCCACCCTAAAAGGTGGGGTTTAGAGATGATCAATTATGACGGTGGTCCAACCCCCAGGGGGCGGGGTATAGCTCATATTTTTTATATTTTCATATTTCCATATTTCATATTTTCATAAATCATATTTGGGGCGGGGCTTAATGTCATCCATCATATGTGGGGCGGGGCTTAAAGTCATCAATCAAATTCACACCTCTTTTGACAGTTGCTGTCTATATGTACTACTTATATATATATAGAGAGAAAATCCAACGTATGTCTGTCTGTATGTACAGTATTGTCTGTCCGCTTTTCATGAGAGAACTACTTAACAGATTTAGATTTTTTTTTTCTTAATTTGCTTGAACATTCAATTCATTTTGCAACTTTTCTCATCATGATAAATATCATAGATTGCTTGCAGTACCAATTTATTTGTGTGAATCCGAGAGAGAGGCTGCTGGCCAAGGTTGGGGTGGGATGGCTCCTCACTCATGTGCCAGTCTTTGTTTGAATTGGTCAACCTCTTGCCAACTGTTGGACCATACCTTGACCTCTACTTAGCTAGCAATACCTGTTCGTTGAGCAGATATTATCATCTACAGATTGTTAAGGAGTAACGTTTGACGTTTTTGAGAGAGAGATCAGAGCTACATGTTTTTTAGAGGGTAGCTGCTGAGTGCCAGAGATATCACATCCCATCAGAGCTGAATATGATCAGATACAGTGCCCACATTTGACGTTGGAGTGTACCTACCTTCCGCTTTCCCAGAATTACATTTCTTTTATTTTTTTATTGATTTTTAAAGTTTGCCCTGTTTCACTATTATGTGGGAGGAGCCATGGAGGACAGCTAGTAGTTTATAAAATGAACCACTATCCTTCGTTTCTGTGATCATTTTGACTGTAACAGACTGCTGTGATGGATGCTTCCTCTAAGGCATTTGCCGAGAAGTAATTAAATGACGAAATGAACAGCTTTTATCCTGGCTGACTACTGACTCAAAAAAGGTTTTATCAGACTTCTGTTAGAGGATAAGTTTCTTTCTTTAATTAAGATGTGGAATTCCACCACAGTTTCACTGTATCAGCCTGGTGTATCTTGATTGGCAAAGTCAATCCATTTTTTTAATTAGCTTTTATACGTATTGGGTCATTTGTACCTATCCAAATACAAGACACATTTTTGTACACAACTGTGCTGATACTGGACTAATTTAGAATTATCCAAGAATTCAACTGATTTCCCTTTCACTATAGAAATAATTCCCAGCAATTTTATTCTTTTCCATATTATCATTGATACAGTTATTCGGCTATTCTTTTATTGCACATCTTTGAAATGCAGCAGGAAACTGTTTTCCTCAAAGGGAATCTGTGAAAGCTGCACACAGGAGTTAACTCATCCAGAAACTGAGCTGGGGTCCAATTTCTGTGTGGAGATGTCATTAGGCATGTCGCTATTGCAGCTGCATTTGAATTTCATGTATAATAATGGTTTTAATAGCAATGAAAATTTTTATCAACATGAAATTTTCTTTGCCACATTCGCCATTTTTCTACATATTAAAGTATATTTTAAAGGTTTCCAATAAAAAAAAATATTAAAAGAATTGTGTTTTATATTGTCTAAATTATATCTGTAGTTTTTCAGTTTTTTATAACACTCATCTATATGCTATAAGGCTGTTACTACTGCATGTCTTAAATGTCTGTGATTGAATTTAAAACTTGTTAAATAAGGTTATATTCATTTATTCAGTTATTAAAATTTTACTGTTTTAGCTGGTAAACACTACATTTTTAATTTCACATTCAGCAATTTAAATAGGTATTCTTGGTGCAGGCAAAACTATGCCCTATGAAAGAACTCTTTTGGGTGACAGTATTAATAATGCATTACCAAATAATTAAAAAAAGCTCATAGCAATTTTGGCATTGTATTCTTTTTGAAAAGATTTTTTTCTTTAATTAATACATAATTATGACTGTAAGAAAAAAATAAAATAGTTTATACTGCTAAAAAAAAATTAAGCAATATATTGTATGGAAAACAGACTAAATTAATTAATCTTCCCGTATATTTTATGCCTATGATACAAGACCAATTAGCAGCTACGTGTCCCTCAACTCAGACTCCTGGAGAGTACATATAAATAATAACTATGAATTGTTTGGCTCTGCCTCTGGAGTGATTTGAAAACACGCTATACAGTACATTATTTCCCAAGCTACCAAAAGTGTAAGCAGAGTTTCAGTACCTAATTCCCCTTTGCAGGAAAGACTACGAAATGGGAAAAACAGCACAGCTCTGTTTATATTCTCCATATTGCACTTCTGTATATTCTCTTCAGAATTCTTTACTTTGACACTAATGAAAAACTATTAGGAGATAAGTTTTAACATGGAAGAAACTAAGGAAAAACAGAATTGTGTGTACTAAAAGAAGTCATAGTATTATAACATTCTCAATCTTTTGTAATCCAATAAATGTTTGATAAGGTTCAGACTCTAACCTGTATTCTCAGCACAAGATAGGGTGTCAGTCCATCATAGGCCCACTCAGACTTACACACTGAAGCCAATTTGGAATCATCAATAAACCAAACATATGTGTCTTTGAGTATGTATGAAGTATTTATGTAAAACATATCTACATGATACAAAGATGTCATATGGATGAATACCTGAATGGACATCGACACAAAACTGGCAAGAAGATATAAAGTCCACAATAATAAGAAAAAAATGGAAACTCCCTGAAAGACGAATCTGTCACACAGTTGCATTAACCACCACTGTGCTACCTCCCTACACCACGATTGTATAATTCTGCAGAAATGTTATTTGAAAAATAAGGCATTAACTTGTTTATACACTGCTAGAAAGTAATGGCAAAGCCAAGACATATAATGAAAAGCTACACTAAAAGAGGCATTATGCTGATGCTGCAGAACACACTGACATTTTACATGAATGGGACTCTGGTTTGATTCCTGGCTCAGCTAACTTTTGTGTGGAATTTTTACATTCACTTACTGCTTATTAGATAACAGAAATGTTTTACATGTTTGGAAAAAAAGTCTTTAAATGTCAGCAGTCATGCAGCTCAGCTTTAGATGCTTGGATTTCTGCTTCAGATGCCCTCCAGACATTGTCAATTGAGCCTTGAGAAGCAAGTGAACACCACGAATGACGTAGATACAGTGAATACTGCAAGGAAATCACTTTGCTTTTTAAAAACCCAATAATGTGGGTAGACAGCACTGCAAAAATCAAAGCACTTTGTGTTAAAGGCAACTGCCTCAACATGGAAGATTAAACTGTAAGGTAAACCATAGTCATCAAACCTGCTCAACCATTTCCAACAACAGAAGAAAGCAAGAGTGAATGGGTTACTTAAATGACAACTAAACACCCCCATAGTTTTCAGTACGGGACACAGTTTTTCCAGAATTTTTAAGTTTTGACTGGTTTTTCTTTTGCCTCATTTTTTTGTACAGATGAATAACAAGCTTACTGAGGCTTTTTAAATGCAAGCTTTCGAGGAAGCAAAGGCTTGCATTTGTAATCTATTTAGTTAGCCAATAAAAGGTGTCATTTCACCCTACTTTCTCCTGTATCAATCTATGGCTAATATGGTACAACACTCTACTGCTGAGGCTTTGTAAGTATCATTAAAACCAAAAGAAGCCTTTGTAAATGTCTTGTTACATAAGAGTAAAGGAATAATAGATGCATTTTTGCAGTACCTGAACTAAAGCATTACTAATTTTGTTTTTCTTTTTCAGTACTAATATGTTTGCACCTATTAATTATGGGTTAATTAAAGTAGACAGGTGGCTGTGTACAGTCAGATCACGAGGCAAGTTCTATGCAGTACTATTGTTCATGTTCTTATTTTTAAAGCTAGTAATGGTGTATGCTAATGGATTTTGTTCTACATGCTGTTTCCTCCTTTTTTGTCTCTCTAACACTGCCAAAATCTAAGTGACTAAATTGCACATTTTCTGCTTACAAATAATTTTATTTTTAATATTTAAATGTCAGCCATGGTGACAGCAGGAGGTAGCTTGGAGAAAACATCAATGTGTATTACAACCTAAATGCATAGCCTAAAAAGCTAGTTAATTATATTGTACCATAATGTATAATGTGTTGCCTTTAGCACAGCAAATAGTACAATACAGTATGTAAATGAATTTTGAATTGCATACTTGCATTGCAAAATAATCTGTTGTATATGAATTCACAATGTTATTTTTTTCCTTTAATACTACACAAAAAGATATAGAGATTTTCACTATATAGCTATCACAGGGCTCTCCTTTTTCTGCCTCTGCTCAATAAAAATAATTTTGACTCCTATGTTTTTGATAACTTTAGACTAATTTCTAACCTGTTTTTCTTAAGTAAAATTCTAGAAAGGGCAGGAATTAAGCAGCTAAATGAATACTTGATTCAACAGTCAATTCTTGGAAATTTACAGTCAGTTTTAAAAACAAATAATAGTACAGAAACTGCAATGATTAAAGCAGTAAATGATTTGCGGAATAATGCAGACAAAGGGCATATATCTGTTCTTGTTCCCTTAGACCTGAGTGCAGCATTTGACACTATGGACCACAGTATTCTTATAAATCACCTTAGACAATGGCTGGGCCTCTGGCAGCATCTTAAAGGGGTTTCAGAGTTATTTAACAGGTAGAAAATTCTTTGTTAACTGTGGTGATTGTACTTTGGAAAGCCATGATATTGCATATGGTGTATCAGAAGGATCTATTCTGGTCTGCTGCTTTTTTCATTGTATATGATTCCATTAGATCAGATTATCTCAAAGCACAAGGTGAGATACCACAGCTATGCAGATGACGCACAGCTCTGTTTATTGATAGGTCCTTATGACCCTGATGCTCTTGGCTGTCTGATCCAATGTCTTAATTGTATTTCCAATTGGATGAGTAATAACTTTCTCAAACTAAATAAGGAGAAAATAAAAATCTTAGTGACTACCAATCATGAGTATAGCAAAGTTATTAGAAATAATAATTATAATAATATTTGAATAATTGATCGCTTAGGTTTAAAAGTAAAGACAGAGGTAAAAAATTTAGAGGTAATTATTCACCTAAACTTTAAATCGCATATTAACCAGATTACTTCTGTAGGTCTGCATTTTTTCACTTAAGGGTTATTGCAAAAGTTAGACCTCTTATAACGTTACAAGATGCTGAAAAATTAGTACACAATTTTGTTTTTGGTCGACTAGATTATTGTAATGCACTCCTAACAGGGCTGCCTAAGAAAGACATTAATTGGCTACAATTAGTGCATAATGCAGAGCCAGAATCTTAACTAGGAAAAGAAAATCTGAGCACATCCTGCCAATTTTTGTGCTGTTACATTCGTTACCTGTGTCATTAAGTATTGACTTTCAAATACTACTAATGGTTTACAAAGACTTGAATAATCTTACTCCGTCCTATATTTTGGAATGCCTGTACACCTACACCCAAAGTCATAATGTCAGATCTTCAAATGCCAAGCTTAAAAGAACTAGTGAGGCGGGTTTTGCTATTATGCACCCAAAATTTGGAATACTTTACTGACTGAAATTTTCCAGGCTAGTACTGTGGATCATTTAAAAAAACTGCTACAAACAATTATTTTAATATGGCCTTTCATAGCTACATTTTATTGTATTTCCTCATAGACTATATATAGAATTATGTTCTTCAAGGTTCCACAATTTGTACTACTCTCTACTTTTCCTTGCTGTCTTTTTCAACCACCACCTGAGCAAAGCATCATGCAGCTCCTTGACTGATGGATTGAAGGCAGGTGTCCCAGCTGTCCAAAACACCAACATCATTAAATACTATCACGTGAAGCCCAAAAACAAAGAGGACTGATTTAAAAACAATTCTGTTAGGTAGAATGCCCAGTGGGGTCTGGGTGGTCTTTTTGCCCTTAAAACCCCTGCAGATTTGATTTGTTTCTCCAGCGTAACTGGAGTTTTATTTTCTTTTTTCTGTCCTCCCAGCATTCTGACCTTACATTTTTATTTTGCACTTATTCTTTAATATTATTGTCTAATCTTTTTGTTTATCATTTCGTATAACTATAATTTTGTCATCTTGTAAAGCACTTTGAGCTACACTGCTTATATGAAAATGTGCTATATAAATAAATGTTGTTGTTGCTGGTGCTGTAGAATGAGTAAATTAGGGTCTTCTGTGTACATTTTCTGACTACATCATATCTTGGTAATGGAATGCTTGGAAATCTATGTGACATTATATTTCTATTTTGTACCTAAATCAGTAACATGGTGCAGGAAGCTGATGAAAATCAACAAACTACCTAATACTTATGGTATTTCCATTAATATGCAATTGTCACAGAGCCATCTACTGCATTTGAACTTTGTATGTAGGTTTAGACATTTTTTTATCTGTATTTGTATACTTTATGCATAGCATAGCTTTGGAGTTAATATAAATATATTAAAGTACAAGTTGCTTAAACAGATATTAGTGACCCCTGCAATAAGGTACTCATGGGATGTTAAATATAGCAGGTTGCTAATAAAAGAAAACAGCTTGCTTTAGCTACTTTGGTTCACAGGAACATAATAAACTTATCCTCAACCAGTGAACTTCATTACTATTTTTCTCAGAAGTCATGACAAACATTTTTTTTATTTATACATAACTAATTTTTATTGTTCTTAATATGTACAAAAGATAAGACTGTACTATTAAAATTGTATGCTAATATTTGCATTGTAATACTGTTTTTTGCATTTTGGATTGTTTGAATACTAACATTTTATGTATGCTCATTTCATACCTATGTACTGTACTTCTTTTATAGTACAGCAGGAATGGTATTTAATTTTTTTAAATATAGTTATAAAAAACTGCACATAAGACTGGAAATATGAAAGTTGTATATTATACTTCACATTTGTTATAGAAAATCAAATAGAAATGCGTTGAATTATGTCACATTATAAGAGAGCCCTAACCACTCAAAACAGTCACTTGATGTTCATGCTCTTTATAAGTTCTTCAACTTCTAAGTAGGAATGGTTATTTATTGTGCTTTCAATATTATTACCTATGCAGATACATTTGTAACAGTACATAGATCTGTTCTTCTGATTTCTATCTGTATGACTCAATAGAAGAAGCTGTAAACCTTTGATAGGGATAATTACTATTATTAATGAAATTGAGAAACACAAATAAAATGAGTCAATCTAAGCTCTAAATTTTAAAAACACAAGAGAGAGAATTAGCTGATAAGGGAAGCCTTCAGTTCTCGACCAACATCAGATTGAAGTACAGTAACAGCTCAACTTTTATTTCTAAGATCACACATACTTATTACGAAATAGGGCTGTGTTTCCTGAAAACTGTCGATCTTAGTGAAATACAAAGAAGACAGCAAACAATGTAGGTAAACAAGTAAGTTTTCCCAAAGGCCTTCATTATTCGACATTTAACAAAATTGTTTAAAGTACTTTTTTGTTGGCTCCTCCCCAGCATCCACGTCAGAACAGCACAAACTGTCAATAATTGGAACATAGATCCCATGTATTCCAGTGGTCAAATATATATTATACTGTCACACCAGACATGTGTAAAGGTGGAAAAAAAATTAACAACAGTTTATGAAAAGAGGCAAACAAACACAAAATCAAGAAACTAAATTTTCAACTGATATATATAAATTATTTTAACCTACTAGTAAAAAATAAATGGCTCAGAACATGATGTGGCTTCCTAACTAAAATAAAATAAAAGTGGTGATATGAAAATGAAGTGTCATTTCACAAAAGAGGAATTAAAACAAGTTTTGAAGAAGGAGGCAACAAATAAATAGGTTTTGATTTCCATGGTCTGTGGAAGCCCCCAAGGACTTGTGCTGGCACCAGAAATGCATCTTCCACATGCCATGAGTGTGCTCTGCAACAGTTTATATGCTTTGTTATGTGGTGTTACTGTTCTTCAGCCTTGGTTTGGGGATTCAACACTGGAGTTAGCAGGTACTCAAGGAGAGGATACCAGCTATTTCCCAGTACCCAGCCATCAGCAAACACTTCCCTTGCCATCTGACACACTCCAAAATTAGACCAAATATTAGCATCATGTGCACTCCCAGGCCACTGGACGACAATGTCTGTAAAAAGTCTTTGATAGTCGGTTGCCTATCACTTGGACATTTAGCATTAAGAACTCCTTTCAGTGGGCATGCATGGGATTCAAGTTGCTGGCAGTATGCATAAGATTGAACGTTCCATCCATTGCACATGCAATGCCAGGTATGTCTGCAATGGCATGCAAAACCTTTAAAGTGTTATGCAAGGGACTGTATTATTATTATTATTATTATTAACTTAATTGACTGATGTCTTTGTTCAAGGCAACATGCTACATTTGAGATACAATTGGTTAAACTTCTTTTATTTTACCAATTGGATCCCAGGCAGGTGAAGTGACTTGCTCATGGTTACACAGACTAAGTAGCACAATTTGAACCCACAACCTCTGGGTTTGCTGTTGAGCATGGCACAATAGTAATCTGATCGCTGCATGCACAGATTTGGTCACAGTAGCCCTGCTGAAGCCATGTGTGTCACCAACGATCTGCAGGAATGTATTGGTGGTGTAGAAATGAAGAACTTTTAGAAGTGTCACAACTCCAGTGTGTTCCTCTTTTAATTTGTCTTGCACCATACCAAAGAGGGTTTTATTTTACTCCTGGGCAGCTTGTATTTCTCCATTAGTTGCTGATTAATGAGAAGGTCCAAGTGATTCATGTCTAAAGAGAATTTAGATTTGTCACTTGGCTTCTTGTGATGTCTGAAACAGTGTCTCTGGCTGAGCTCCACAATTTTCCAGACAGCTGCCATTGTCATTACTGGTACTAAGGGGTGATCTACCTTCCAACTTTAAAGGATGCGACTGATTACATAGAGAGTTTAAGAGCTGAATTGGTTAATTCCAAATGCGCTCAAACTGTCTACAAAGAGTCAATTTTGAGCTAATCTGCAGCCAGCCTTATAATTTTATATTTATATTGTAGCATTGACTTGTTCATATTATTAATATTACTATTATTATGTTGTCTAATTACCAACGTCACATCCAACGTCAACGTGTGAGCTACTTAGTGTGACCTTAATGTCTGTGACAGAATCACCGGCAAAAGTCCAAATAAAGAATGACATTAAAAATAGTGACAGGGTCGGTTCACTTATTTATTCCCGAACAAGACTATGTACTACATTAGTTATAAAGGGTTTCAGGAAATACTTGCTAATTAACAAATGGTCTGAAGTACAAGATAACAAAGTACTTAACGTTAAAAAGAAAAGATTTTGGGAAACACACCCCAGTTCAGTGGTTAGAATGAAACCTGTGGCCCCACCAGAACCAGAGTTGGACACCCCGCCCTAAACTAATTATTCACTGTTTTATCTAAATATTTCTGTCCTGTAGGCAGAAAGGATTGACTTTTCTTATGTTGAAAAAAATGTGTACATGCACACATACACACAAAAACACACAAACACAGTTCCATAAGAAGAGATCAACAAGGTATTTTACAAGGACCAAAACATAACTGTTAACTGTTAAAAAAAACACACTTGAATATTAACACAAATAATACACACAAAAACCCTAAAAGGTGAAGTAAACACTTAATAAAAATGTTTGTAAGCTTTTTTCCTTTGTAATAGCAAAGTACTCCTAATGTGTTTTGTTCACATTAAATGAGTATCATGTTAATACTGGATTCTAATACAGTATAAACAAACAAAATGACGTTCTTATACAATAATTGGGTATTGTACTAAGCTATTAGAATGAAGATTTCAACCAATTTAAACTTTACATAAGTATAAAAATATGATGTTATGCACATTGCTATCCATTTATGCCACTGTTTTTGTTGATATGGTTTTCTTTTAACAGCCAATCCTATACATATGCACACAGCTTTGTATGATCTGCAGTTTTGTCTGCAAAACTATAAATGTCAGCTTTATGAATTGAAGCTGAAGGGAAACAATAAGCAGAGATGTCAGACCCTGCCTGTACAACACAACACAATTTACAGAGGGAAGCAGTCGGCTGTAGCCGTGACATAGTATAAACCCAGGAGACTGTTTAGAGTGAAATGAAAATACTCCAATACTTTTTAGCTATTAGCTTGCAGACCTTTTGCTCCAGAATGATTTATTGCTGTGCTAGACAGGGCTAGGGATCAGTCTGGCTCCACCAATAGACATGTTCAGACTACAAGATGATATGCATTTTTTAGTCCAGGTAACTCTAAAATACTCAAAGAACATTTTGTGCTTTCATGTTTAAGCTAAAATTCCCATTTGACCACAAAGCATGTTTTGTCCCTGGAGCACATAACTGGAGGATGAGAAAATCCTTTAATCAGAACACACCTTGATCCCTATTATGCAACTGCAAAGAAAATTCCAATGCTGGTAAAACTGGTACTATGTTGATAACAACAGCAGCACATAATATTGTATAGATGATTGTTATCCTAACTTATTTTTCACTATAGGGCTGAAAGAAATAAGATCATATTCCCATATTTTGTATAAGGGAGGAAACAAAGATAGACCAGGTTTTTTAGAGCATCACAGAATATAGTCATGCACACAGCCATACTGACTATTAACTAGCCAAAAAGCCTAGCATGAATTTCTTTAAAGATATGACATTAAGCAGGAGTTCTTGAGCAAACCCACACAAACACCACACAGAAGATAACCAGTTTAAAAATGAACCCAGATCTGTATAGCTTTTTATACTTTTTACAGTATACTAGCCACTTTATTACCCTGCAATAAGGAACAACTTAAGGAAGAACATCATGCCAAGGGAGAGCTGCTGGGTTGTTTTTAAGAAAATTTTCCAAATAATCAGAATCACCCACACTATAGTTTGATTATCTTTACAGTCTATAGTCTGAGGATAAGTGATTTGCATTGCGTACCATCCACACCTTGTTAAAAGGGAGGGAGAGCTGTAAGGGGGGGAGTTTGGGTCTAAACCGCCCCGAAATCTGAATAAAAGTTAAAGAATTGGAAGAAATTATGCATAAAATGAAAAAATTTGTGCATGTACATAAATTGATTAATTCCGCCCCAAAACTAAATCCTGCCTTGGGCCTGTATGTGACGCAGTTACCGAAGACGAAATGATATAGGCTTTGTGCTTAGATCTAGTGACTATGATGTGATACAGCGGCAGTGCACGTATAACAACAAAAGCGAGCAGTTTCTGTGAGGCAGAGTTACCGAAGAGTAAATAGTGTCGGTGTTGTGCTTTCACCTAGTGACCAAAAGCTCAAACAGTGAAGAAGTAGAAGTTGACTTCCGCGAAACGGAATTATGGTAGCGTTAAATGAACTAAATACTGATTCGAATAATAGGTTTTATTTATTCAGATGATGAAATTTCACACCACACTAAATTTGGGAATCCACATATTATTGTATTTAAACAGTTTCATTGGTTTTTGCTCACAACCACAGTACCACAGTTTGGGAACCACTGCTATAGAGGATGTCATATCTCTTTCACTTTATATCGTTTGGGTATGGATAGTAAAAAAAATGTAAGCCAAATTACTGTTTATAGATTTTTAACTTTGATTTTCCATCAGAACTGCTTACCATGCCCCCACACTTGGGACTGAATCCCACATTCAGCAAATGGACTTTCTACCTGACAGACTTCAGCATGTGTGGACTGGCACCATCACTTCCTTCATGACGATAGTCAACAAAGGCAACAAGATAGTGTGTTGAAGCCCATGTTGTATTTCTTTTTTACCTATGACTGTGTGCCCAGAAACAGCTACAACTCCATCATTACATTTTTGATGACACTTCCAATAAAGAGGTTTGCTATCCGAAAAAAGTGGTAAAGAGATTATAATTTCATCCTTAATGATAGTATACTGTAGTTAAAGATATGGCCATAGATTTAACAAAGCAGGAAGCAGAAAATACTCCTATCTACATCAGCAGTGTAGAGTGAGTTGGCAGCTTTATACTGTATTTCTTGGAATAACCATCACTGCTGACCTACTATGGACAGACTAGACTATCAATAACATGGCTGACCAGTGTCTTTAATTTCTCAGACATGAAAAGAACACCCAGCTATTTGATTTTTACTTACCAAAGTTTGTAGGTTCATTGTGGATTATGTCCGTACTGGTTACATAATATCATGCTAACAAATGTGCTCTGCTCAGGAAAGCACTGCATTGCAGAGGTTAGTGAACTTGGCCCAGCACATATGTTATCTTATTTGGGGTATATATTACATGCTCCCTGAGTAGTACAAACCGTATTAAAGACTTAGTCATTTCCTATATTGACTTTTTGTGCATCCTTCATTCATGGAAATAGTATAGGACAGTTAGTACCTATTATCACTTAATGTAGTGTTAGTTTTTACTATCAGGTCATGAGGCTACTTAACAGTAGTGTGATGTAGAGTTGGTAGTTTGTTTGTGTGTGTGTGTGTTTAAATCTTCTAATTTTATATTTAATTATTAGTTTTGTATTCATTGTCTGCTGATGGATTTTATTAACCTAACCTGTAACAATTTTGTCACTTGTCTGTAGGAGATATGGTAGTATTTCATTGTACCATTGTCAAGTGTAAACCTGAACTTATCATTCATTTATTCCCCTTAAAAACACACCTATTTAAATAGAGAATTATGGAGGGCCAGAGCTACCTCGACAGCTATAGGTGTAAGCAAAGAAACAACTCCAGATGGAACACTACTACGGTGAAGGGCACACTCACCCGTACTTCCACAACTGGAGAGTTTTGAGCCACAAATTAACCTATACTTGTTTAGAGTGTTTGTCAGAACCATGGCATCCTGTAGGGAGGAGAACAAGTAGAATATGCAAACAAGACAAAGACATGACATACCGTAGATTTGAACCCAGATGACTAGAGCTGTGAGACTGCAGTGCTAACAACATTACTTTCCTAATGGTATAAAAGATTTTAAATCTTGTCTTTCTTGGAAAGGTCAAAGGCTCTCATAATACAAAAGTAAACATTACAGTAATTCTATAGGTCAGGCCAAATTTAACAAAAAGTTAACATATGATCTCATTAAGCAGAATAAACACTTCAGTTTCAGCATAGTATAAGAATAAACCACACTTAATCCAGTATATACTGTATATGTAAAGGTTTTGAAAAAGTAATAAAAAGCAATTAATGGAGAAATCATAAAGGGCAAAGGTACATATTTGTTAATTATTGACCCTCAAAATGATTGAGAGAAATTTAAAATAAGTGTATAATATTAAAAATAAACTGAAAACAAAGTATACATCAACATAATGCTATGTCTAATTTATATATTTAGTTTGTATTGTGCATTAATTTTAAAATTAATTCAGGAAATTGAAATCAGTGGCCAGTCACCAAATTACTACGAAAGATTTACATATTACTTTTAAATTTCATTGTTCTCAACTAGATACAGTATAGAAAACAGCTTAAATGACAAAAAAACAAATTTGATTTCATATTTGATGTCATGTTTTCATAGTGAACTGTATATGTCATAAATAAATTCTTATTTGCATGTTTCCTAAGAACAGTAGAATAATACTACTAGCAAAAGATACATGCGCAAAACGTGTGAAATGTTTTAAAACTGTCACCAAAAAACTGCCTGATGCTTCATTTGGCTTGGTAGAATTGTGTTTCTTTTTTATAATATATTTTCTGTTGCTTGTGCATGAGATTGTATAATATCATTTTTTGATCTACACACTATACATTGGGTTACTGTAGACTACCACAGTGCAAGGCTTAGTGACTTCCACATTTCCCCTGACAATGAACACTGACATTTGCTGTGTTGTGAACAGTGCTTAGGAGGCTAGTCTTTCTTAGACTTCCACTAGATTACAATCATTCTCCCTTTTTACCACGGTGAAGCTTTATATGACCAAATTCACCAGACATATCACGGCGGTTCGGTCGTGCCATATGCATGTTTCACTATTTGTGTCAACGCCTGATGACCAATACACATTGTCATCACTATCGCTTGATTCAACTAATGGTTCAGTTTCAGTTTGTTCTAAAATTATTTTTACAGATTTTCATTTACACGCCATTATATGTTTTGGTTGACGGTTCTGCCCAAATTATAAATATTGATCAGTTACCATAGAGTGGCAAAACACATACAGTATTCATGATTTTTTTGAAAAATGATGTTATTGTATCTACTAGATGGCAGCAGAATATTGTCCTGAGCATTAATTGGGCTTAACTCTGTACATTAGATCATAACAGCTTAACCTGAGAGACAACCATTTTTACGTTGAATTCTGAAACAAAGCCTACACCAAGAAGGTTAAATCTGAACTGTAGTCTATAAACAGGACTTTGGCATAGAAGTTTACATTACCTAGATGTCCCAGGGTGGTGTGGAGTATAAGAATATGGTATCTTCTTTGAACGTATTATAACCTGAAACAATGTATTCAAATTAAGTAATCTAAGATTAAATATTCAGCTAAAAATATTACATTTTTATTGTAAAAATAGCCAGTATTTGATGTGCAGTTACTTAGTGGAAGAAGTTATTACTGGCAGAAATAGAAAGCAAAAAGAAGTGTGTTTTGTTGCTTTGTTTTTCACAAAGCCTAATTGTATTTCTGCCAGTAGTTTGCTCAATGACAAGCTCATTTAACCATCATATTGTTTTTGTTTAGTGCTTGAGGCAAATGTCACATACTACACACTGCAATGTAACATTTTTATAGAGGGGGATAATGGATAATAAAAATAAGTAAATATTGTTTCTATACTGAAAAAGTAAAGAGGCTAAAAGCACCCTGTTCAGATTTAATCAAATGAGTGCCTAGAAAGGAGTAACCAGGAAGCATGTGCAGCTATAAAGATCTAAGGAAACTTGTGCAAATCCAAGAAAAATAAATGTCTATGGATTCAGCATCTGGAAGATGGAAGTGTGCAAATGCCAGATTCAATAGTTAGTTTTGTAATTGATACATCCACTGTGAAACTTGTCTTTAGTATCTCCCATGGGCCTGCACTACTTATCTCTGGTGCTCGCATTGTTAAGAGGGCAGCTGAACACACCCCAAGAAGGTGTGGTTGCTTCTCCGAAACCCCCTCTTAAACAGTGATACAATGAGAAACAAATACAGTTTTTTTTACCTCCTCTTTGCTTGATCAGCAGCTGACTTGCTGCTGCTGCTACCATGTCGTGTGATCTGCATCTTCAGTGGTGCTTCGAACATTTAAAATCCTGTACAGCAGCTGTCCTTTTATGTCACTGCCTTGTCTCTCTTCTCAACCAGACATCCTCTGCTCCTGTTGGGGGTCCCACTGCTGAGGCACATCCCTACAAAGGGGAAGATTTTCTGTTCTTTTAACTGAGTGATGGAACTGTCCCCTCTGACTACACACGGAGCTCGATTCATTCCTGAAAGAGACTTATGTTTGTTTGAAGTGTCTGAATAACGTTTTTGTCTCTAAAATCTCCCGTGTATCTGTGCAACTCTATGACCCAAGCGTGACTGCGTATGTGGAGTTCACTTTCACCAAACAACAAAACTTTTAATTCTCACTGATACATCTCTTCATTGCGAAGAAACACTACTTTTCCCTGATGGCAACACAAATTAGACGATCTACAAGTCTCCAACTTAAAGTTTAAATCCAAGCAATATATTCGATCTCTTTTCACTGTTCCGTTATTTCACCAAGTAATACTTTCTGTTTGTTTGCGCTAATGCAATCTTTACTATCATTTTTTGGAGACTTTCGAATTTCGTACTTACATTATATCTAACCTGCTCTGCATGTGTATCGTGCCAATATTTTTGAATTCTTTACAACGTTCTACTTTGTCATCTACTTTTTGTCTCGCTGGAGGTTAAAGTGTCTCTCTGAGAAAGTCATGTCTCGTCTCTCTGAAAAAGTCTTTCTATATATAACTTTTTATAAAAGTTTTTTTTATATAATAGAGAGAAAAATACATAACAAAAATAAATTTGATTTTTCAAGAAATGTAAATGAAGGTAATCTAGTCACAGCTATTTTTCAATGATTTGTTTGTGGGCAGAAGCACTAAAACTTACCCACAAATCATTTTATTGGTTAAATGCAGCCACAGTGGACTAGAAAATAAATAAAAGATACATCCAAACTGGAGAATGAAAAACAAAACATCACAATATTTTAAGTGTTTACTTTTACATCTGTCTCCTTTTAATTTTTCTGTGTTAATTTATTAATTTTTATATTTATATCCACTGACACTACTTCTCATTAACTACATACTCAATGAAAATATATTAGTTTAAAAGTACAAAATTAACTCCACAGAGTAAAATATTCTTAAAACATGTTTAGTCCACTTAAAGGTTGTGCAAAGAAGAATGTGGCCCATAACAAGGTTCCAGTTAATCACTCACATACATACTCATGTTGCCACATTTGAAAGCCATGTCTCACCCGATATTGGGATGTACAGTACTTCATCTAAGGGAAACCACTTGTTGATCCTAACCTCAACCATCATATACTCACTCCAAAATCTTTACATAGCTCCTTTACCCTGGTTTCATTTGTAAGTCTACAAGGAGGGGATGAAAGAAAAGCAGAGTAGGTAAATTTATCACTATGTAAACATTAACATTTTTTTTTCAATACAGGAAAAATAAAGCTAATTGACTACTAACTCTGTGAGGGAGAACAACCTTTCTATTTTGGGTGCCTAATTGCCCCACCATATTTGCTCCTCCTTTACTCCTGACCTGTTGGTGTAATATGCCTCCCTTTAAACTATTGATATAAATGTATTGTTTAAATTCTGTATTCATTGTAATGTTATTTCATGAAAATCTGTGATAGCTGCAAAGCTGTTTGTTTTTAATTTGAAAATATCAAAATCAAAAATAGAAAGAAAATATTTGCAATACATGCAGTATGTTGCATATCAGTATTTCCTGATAATTTCCATTGTAAAGATCTGATCACATTTCAGGATATACTTCTTAGCTGCTACATCTCACTGGATGATGTGGAACAGTGGCTAAGAATAAGACTGTGAAAGTCAAAGTGATTTCTTCATAATTAAAGTACTGTATATATTAACTTGCCACATGAAATTGCATTCTAAAATTAGGCACATTTTATAAATCTTAAACAATAACTACCCCACTCTTAAAACCTTAAAACCAAATATATTCATTTTTTAAGGCAAAAATTTTACAAATTTTACTATCAAAGTTTTGATCTGTGTCTTGAGATTACATACAGGTTGCAAGAAGTGTATTTCTGTCATTTTAGGAAGGATAAAAAAGTACAAAGCAAAACATTTTTATGGCATTCAGATATTTTAAAAGGAGATTGGATGTAAACTTTACTTCTTCATGCCATGAATTCACTTTGGAAAGTCATTGCCAAACACCGTTATTGACAATGAGTGTTGATGCCCAGATGTGAGTTGCTGTCTCTGTTCTGTAGACAACTACGCAATAATATATGATAGTCACACAATCGCTTATATTCTATTTTAATATCTTTCATTATTTTGCTTCTGCCGCTGAAATGATAATGCACACCTGCTTCAGTGAAAGAAAATATTGTAATGACACTGTGACCCGACATATGCGTGCCGATTAAAACGCGGCGTAAAAATCGCACCGACAAAATTGCGAAAGTTTCATTAAATATGAATTACTAGTTTAAAGCATATATAATAATGTTTATTTTAGAAGTCAATATTATGAGACGCGGCATGCCATCAGCACGGCACGCAGATAGTCCTTAAGATCACGCCCTGCATATGTAGGAAGAATTGCAGCAAGATGTCTTGATAGTTGAGCGTATTTAGACTTGCTGGCTGCCTGACTGCTGGTAATTCCGCTTTGTATACGATGCGTTATGCCAACCCTTGATTGAGTTATTTGTTCGCGGCATGCCATCAGCAGTTATAACAGTTATAACCTAGCACATAATGTGTACATAATGCGCACGTACGCGTTCCACTCTCTTGGCCTCTCTCGCGATTTTGTCATTGCAATTTTGTCGGCGCGCATTTGTCGAAAACCAGTTAGCGGGTTTGTCGGCGCTCATTTGTCCGTCGCGGTTTTGTCGGGGTGCGTATGTCTATCGCGCTTTTGTCGGTGAATCGTAATGACACAGGGGGTGTGTGATGGAGGAATGGGATTAGCCACTTTACACTGACTGTTGGTAAGGCAGTGCTAAAAGGAACCTTCTGGTTTCTTAAGTAGTTGCTTCTACTACGTGAAACACACACTTAACTACTTTGTCCTTTCACCCTCTCATGCATGAAACCCGGCTCCACCTTACTCTGTTCACCTGGAGTCAGAGGCAACCTGTATGCTACTCTTTCATCAGGCTCATTGATTATTATGAGTGAGTGTCAGTGAGTTTGCTCAATCTAACATGTCTCAATTTCTTCTATTACCATATCCTCAGCAACAATTACCATCATTCCTTTAAAACAGTCAATTATTGATTTGTTGTGGTTCAATCTGCTCTATCGCGCACTCTGTTTTTTCAATTTTTATAATGCATAAGCTGAACACACCAACGAAACTGTGACATGAAGGTGAGTTGGTTATATAAAAATACAAGACTTTTATTAAAAATACAACACATTGTAATCAGTTCACTTCAGATTTACTATTATTGTTATATTGTTACTTTGAAACTGTTACGCAATCTTTTCACTACGCTTCTACACTGTAGGCAATGTAAAACAACAACACATAATGTAAAAAGCAAAAAGTATGTGCTGTTTAGGAAAAAATAATCATATGATTTGAGCACACATCTGTCTGATCTAAAGAGAACATGCTGGGGAGCTGAGTGTAAATGGAGAAAAACTAAACTGATTATCCACTATGAGATATTTAAGGCTAAAATAACAGAATACAACAACATAGTTCACCTTGAGAGGTGGTGCTGTTTCTCTAGAATTTTTAATAACAATGCTAGTAATCCTAGAGTTTTATTCTCTACAATTGATCATCTGCTAAACCCAGGTCACTCAATAAAATGCCTCCAAAAAACTTTTAGTAAAACTTGTGAGGCTTTTTCTGTATTTTTTAATCACAAAATTAATGATATTAGAAATAATATAGTACATCTCCCCAATACTGATCCTCTTAAACCCCGGTGCTTCATTTTAACAAATTACATTTTTTCACCAGGATAGATTTACCTGATTTATATAAAGTAATTTCTCAATTGAGAGCCTCCACCTGCGTCCTTTACCCAATACCAACAAGTTTTGTGAAAGAAGTATCCAGCATGCTAATTGATAGCATTCTTGACATACTAAACTCATCATTAGATACAGGGGTCTTGCTAGACTGTCTTAAGACTGCTGTAGTTAAAGACCCTGCTCAAGAAAAATAATCTTGACTCCTCCGCTTTTGAAAATTTTAGACCTATTTCTAACCTGCTTTTCTTAAGTAAAATCCTAGAAAAGGCAGTCTTTATGTTTACAAACATTTTAAGCAACCAGTCCGTTTGTAGTAGGTGATCACCTCAATAAACATGGCATTCTTGATAAGTTTCAGTCGGCTTTCAGAACAAATCACAGTACAGAAACTGCACTCATTAAAGTAGTAAGTGACTTGTGGGTAAATGCAGACAGAGGCCGTTTATCTGTTCTCATCCTCTTAGATCTGAGTGCTGCATTTGATACCATTGATCACAATATTCTTAGAAATCGCCTTAATCAATTAGTGGGCCTCTCTGGCAGTGTCTTAAATTGGTTTGAGTCCTACCTGGCAGGTAGAAAATTCTTTGTTATTTGTGGTAATTATACTTCAAAGACACATGATATTCTATATGGTGCAAGGATCTGTCCTAGATTCATTGCTCTTTTTGCTTTACATGATTCCATTAGGTCAGATTATCTCAAGGCATAACGTGAGCTACCACAGCTATGCTGATGACACACAACTGTATTTATAAATAGTGCCTGACGGCCCCGACTCTCTTGGTTCACTGACCCAATATCTTACTTGTGTTTCTGAGTGGATGACTGGTAATTTTCTCAAACTAAATAAGGAGAAAACAGAAATTTTAGTGATTGGCAAAAATGGATATAATGAGGGTATTAGAAATAATTGATCCATTAGGTAATGAATTTAGGGGTAATTATTGAATCTGACCTGAATTTTAAATTATTAGGACACCCTTTTTCACTTAAGAAATATAGCAAAAGTTAGACCTCTTATAACTTTGCAAGATGCTGAGAAATTAGTTAATGCTTTTGTTTTCAGTTGACTAGATTACTGTAATGCACTCCTCTCAGGACTACCCAAAAAAGACATCAATCAATTGCAACTCATGCCAGAATGCAGCTGCTAGAGTCTTAACTAGGAAAAAAAAATCCGAGCACATCTCTCCAGTTCTGAGGTTTGGAGATTCCATTCCATATACATGTCAAACAAGCAAAGAGATTTGGCAAATACATCTTCACAGACTTGAGTTCACAACACAAAGATGACAGGTGCAAAATGGCCGGAAGTTATATGTAATAAACAGGAAGTGGCAGGATTAGGGAAGTGAGGAAGGCTGAGGGTGGAATCCTGGGGAGCAGAAGAGGAAGTATTGTCATCAGAAGAGGCGGGTTCAGGTTGACCAGTAAGAGAAAGTGCTGCCTGAATCCTGAGGACCAGAAGAGTGGTTAGTACATGGAATCTTCTGCGGTTCTGCAGGGGAAAGGCAGAAAGATTTAGTGGGCAGCGCCAACCCCCAGTGTTGTGAAAAAACACATTTATTTGAGCACTTAAGTTGTCTCCCATGCGAATGTGTGTGACAATATTTTATCTAAATTTTATTGTATCTCATATATTGGAAGAGAAAAAGATACAAATTTGCTGCAAAAGCACTGAATGAATATGAAGCAATACTGCTTTGTCTTTTTTCTCATATTTTCTGTGCTTTATAAAAATATATTTAGATATACCATATACTATATATAACAAATGCTTATATAACACCAAAAAAACAGCACTGGTGCGTCTGCAATATTATTCTTCCTAAACCAATTGTTTAAATAACCAGCTCTGAGTAATACTGTCTGGGTTTCCAATTTATAATTGTTTTTTAGTCTACATCACTTAATATTTTCAAGTCTTGATTTGGTGACTCTTACTGTTGTCCATGAATCCCACTATTATGGACAATATCTTGTACAAGTTTTAATTATAGGTTTATAGACTTACAGGGTCATTATTGTCATGTGTACAGAGTACAGAGAAATCCTTCCTTGCACATGCTACTCAAAATGCAAATTAAATCCTATTGGTAGATAATAATTTCATAGCTTCAGTAAAATTTTATTTCGGCACAAGTTAAATTAAGAAAATTTCATATAAAAGAAATTGATTATTTGAAATCCTAACTGCACACTTTTAAAACTGTCTTTGAATTAATTGGTGCTTTATTTTACTTTTGGTCAGCTACTGTGGTATTATAAACTTCTACATATTAAAATCAATATTAATTGAATATTTTAAAATTTACGTATCAGTTTCTTCAGATCTTCAGTTTTACTGGCTATTATATAGTGGCGCATATTTAGACTAGTTTTTTTAATATAGTAGAGAGTTTGTCTTTTCAAACAATAATGTGGTTATTTAAATTCTGCAGCTATAGTTTTGGCCTATATACCACCAGTACAGCATTTTTACATTTAATAGCTTTATGTTGCAGGCAGCCCTGCTCATTTTTATTCATTGTGATGACTAATGCATATGCAGGCTTCTGTACCATTGGGAAAAGTATAAACATCTGGTCTAAGTAATATAGATTCAATAGAGAATGAAGCTAATGATTGTGAAAATGATAATACTTCAGGGAGGTTCTATTAACCAAGATACATTACATCCTTTTGTAGTCTCTGACAATACTTTTTTGAAAAAGCATTTGTGTCACTGTGTTTTAATATGTGAGACATACAAAAGATGTGAAGTAGGAATATAATTTTAGAACTTAATGGTATTGATGCATTCACATGTATATCTTATAATAACTGAGAAAATGCTACTCATATAGTTACAAGATCAGTTATACAGTTAGTACTTTATTTAGCATCTGTCATAGTAAGCACTATCACAGGGAGTTTTTCAATAAAGTATAATATGACAGACTAAACTAAATCGGAAAATTACATTACATTTCTACAGAAATTAAATCAATCTTCACAGAACACCAAAGACATGCAGATTAGTAAAGAGAATTTCATATATTTCAAGTAAATACCCAAATATTTGTGTAACATTGAGCTTTTCACAAAAAGTGAAAATCATTAAGGTATTATATTTATTTTGGCTGTTACTCTATTTTGGTATCTTGGTAAATTGCCAAAGGAGACCTGGGTTTGCTACCCGGGTCCTCCCTGTGTGGAGTTTGCATGTTCTCCCGGTGTCTACATGGGTTTCCTCCAGGTGCTCCTGCTTCCTCCACAGTCCAAAGACATGCAGGTTAGGTGGATTGGAGATCCTTAATTGTCCCTAGTGTGTGCTTGGTGTGTGTGTGTGTCCTGCCGTGGGTTGGTGCCCTGCCCAGGATTGGTTCCTGCCTTGCGCCCTCTGTTGGCTGGGATTGGCTCCAGCAGAACCCCATGTTCCTGTGTTCGGATTCAGCGGGTTGGAAAACAGATGGATGGATAATTGGTATTTTGCCAAACTTATAAATTTCAGAATACGTTTGTTTATCAAGGGACAGCAGCAGATGCTTACTGTTGTGCACATTATCTGCTCAAAATCACAAATGCAAATTTAAGTGAACTTACAAGCAGTTATTAAAATGGTTAGCACAGTTGTGTGATTTCACAATGCAAGACAATTTATAATATAGTATGACAGAATTACTTTATCATGCCTGATAAGAAAAATCTATACTGTGCCTTTTAGATATGCCAGTACCACGATAACTCCTGGATTTTATATTTAGAAATACCCTTAGACCAGGGATCTCAAACTATTGGTCCATGAGACATTTTCATTTGGTTCCTTACATGTTTTTATTTCACTGTTTAATATGGCTCCAAAATCAATCTTTAATTTTCTACTACTGGCCGATGTAACCATTCATCAGCTACAACATACTAATAAGAACATAAGAAATTTGTCAAAAGAGAGGAAACCATTCTGTCCATCTAACCCACTTGTTTAGCTAACAGCTAAGATGTCCCAACTGCATAGTAGAGGATGATTTCGATCCATGGATTATGGGCCCAGCATGCTGCACTCTACTTACTTACTCTGCTTACTCTTTAATAACCCACCTTAATAACAAACTAGAGCCCATTTCATTGTACAGGAGTGGAGTAGTAGCTATTGTAAGCAATGCCAGATTAAGACTCCCACAGATCCATGGGTGATTAATTAAATACAGCTGTCTAACAGAGAGTTGATCTTACAATTCAATTCAGAATTTCATGCTACATGGTTGTTTCAACATTTGATTTCTTTGTGGGTGCACTTGATTGTTTCATTCACCAGACATATTGAGTACTGATAGAGCTTGGGGTTATTAGAGACGTTGTCATCAAGGGCCCCTGGGCACATACCAGGAATGTTCTGATGGTAGATCCACGCCTAAAAGTAAGAAAATTGTTGTTGGCTGGCCTGTAATTGACTACTGTATGTTAGCCTGTTCTTATCAAAATGTTTCTAAACTTAAAAGAAAAGTTGACGGAGAACACAGACCTTTTCAAGGGAAGTGGTCTTTTTCATTGAGTTTAATGCCACAATTCCAAATCCAAAGTATTTATTGGATTTAGAATTTTAAACACTCTTGATACACTGCCTTTATTCTATTGGCGCATATATATTTTTTATTTATTTCTGGAACTATTTACTGGACTGCACAGTTTGCACAATTTTTAATCAACTTTGCATATGTTCGGACTATAAAGTCTCAGATGTCTGCCAGACTCGCCACGGCTATCAATGCATGAGATACGGGAAGGTAACTTTGGCTGCGGATACAGGGCATCACATCCATCAAAGACATGTATAAACAAGGTCTGCATACCTGTTTGCTCACTATGTTGGAATGAAGAAGAAATGTCAGTGACTTTGTGAATGGGCTGGTATTGTTTGGCATGGAGCCATACTGAATAAGTTTGATGACATTTCTAAAGGAATTGTTGCTAAGAACATGCAGCAGTGAAAATTGGCCAGCATCATCATCGTGACAAAGATGGGGAAGCAGTTCTGGGTCATTTGTAAGATCACTCATCAATGTAACGTTGGAGAAGGCAGTTTCATTATGAGCAAATCATCAAAAACATTTCCAATCCTTATTATACCATGGATTTATTTTTGTAGGTTCAATGATGCAAAGAACATATGAGGCTGTCTAGTGCAGAACTCAGAGCTGACTTTAAACATTCTGGCTAAGTCGTCACCAACATTGTCACCAACATCTAAGGTTTTACAATATGAATACATGCTTTGTTTACCTGTAATGAAGATGTGGTAAATCACAAAGAATAGGTCAATTCAAATCTGTTGCATTCATTACATATTCAAGTTTAAATCATATGTAGCATATATTTATAAGTACTTTAGTACCTTACTGGAATATCAGTTTCCAATATAAAAAAAACCATTAAGTTCTTGGGTGTTTTGTTGCCTTGAGTCAGTATTTAATTGATTGTAGATTTCTTCTCTGTGGGGCAGTTTAAATTTATACAGGTGCAAGTTGTTAAATCTCCACCCTTAAACCACATTAAATTAAAAAATACTTTTGTTTGCTTTGTTTCATTCTGGATATCCACCAAGCTTTTTACTTATTTCCTTGGAAACATATGAAACCAGTCTTTATTAAAATTATTGTCATTATAACAGTGGGATTCATGATTGTGTAATTATGTCAAATTATCTTGGTAATAAACCAAACAAAATGACTAAGACTGCAGTCTTTGCAAAGCTAAAAATATATATATAAAAAAACCACAGAAATGTATTTAACATATTGGCTTGGTAAAAAAAAATATAATGTCCACAGATAATATGATTGTTTTGTTTTAAATGACGTAAGAAAAATAATCATAATTTAGTTTTTTATCTGTGTTGGAAAGCTGGAAAATCAACGGTGGATTACATGAACACTTACAGACTGAGGAGATCATTGCTCCCCCACACTATGTGACTCTTCAATTCCACCCAGGGGGGTAAACATTAACATTATACAAAATTATTGTTTGTTATACCTGCATTTTTATCTTTAATTTAATATTGTTCTTTATCAGTATGCTGCTGCTGGAGTATGTGAATTACAAAAATAGATTGTAGTCTATGTTAATCATTGAAAAATATTTCCATCTTTTTTATTTTAAAGAGTCTGAAGTAATATTCTTTTTTCAAGCTAAGGACTTCAAAGAATTTCTAAATTAAGTTTCAATTAGAAGAATTAACATTGTGATTATATGATTAGAAATTGTTGATATCTTTTTTACATTACAGTTACCCCTCTGAGCCTAATTAATTATTCAATATTTTCAGCTGAAATCCCATGGCATCCTTATTTCACCAATCTAAACTTTCCATTATTTCAGTTTCTGTATCAATTTCAAGCAGTATGCAAATGGCATGCACAGTCCAATTTCATAATGAGCTTCCTTGCTACCTCCAACTGTTTCTTCTAACATGGCTATGTGATGCCCCATGCAGTGGCATCTTTGTATGTAATTCAGACTCCAAACATCTGGAGTTGTACCCAAGCAACCAGAGTGAGAAAATTAAGATACACAGGCCAATGTTTTGGGCAAAATGTACAAAAAATGTTTATTCCAAGTGTGCCATATCGCAGTCATGTGCAAAGAAATACACTGTCAATATACTGCAAATAATAAAAAATGACGAAAAGTTGACAAAAACACATTACTTCTTCTCCCCTCTTTCTCACGAAAGCTATTAAGGGCAAAAAGACATCACTTGTGCTTGATGTAAACACAGATGATGACAACTAGCTCACCACAATGATTAGCTCACCATAGAACAACACCACTCAATTCTACCTCCACTTCATCTGTAGTTCAGAGATTTTCAGCTGCAGACATTGCACTAGATTTTCCCACATGGAGCTCACAGAAGGTTACACACAATTGAGTTGAATTTTTCCCAGTGCCTACAACACATTTTGACCCCGGCTTCTTCCACTACTTTACCTTGTAGATCAGAAAATTCTGCCTCCTGCAGTACAAAACCACATCTTCCCAATATTGAACTTGTAGAATCTGCCAGAGACCGACACAAAGCCTGACTCAACAGGTAAATGATGACCTCTCTAGCAACCGCAATGCCATTATTTCTTGCAGCAAGCTACTCCTGGTCGGATACTATTCATAACCCCACCCATAGGATAGCATACTGTCTTGCTTTTTCCTAAATAAGAAGTGACGTTGCACATGTACTTTGTCAGCATGCCCATTTTGATCAAACACAGGAAGCTCTGCAGTCTACTTGTGACTTTACGCTGTAGGGAGATAAGTAAATAAATATAGGTAAATAACATTCGATGTGGCTTTTATATAAGTAACATATAAATGTTTTTCATATAAAGACCATTAAAAACGTAATCACAAACAGAACTTTGCACAATACCTTGGGGAGCTCTGTAGGTCCTGCTGTTTCGTTGAAGAACATGTGTGTGGTAGATGCACTGGCAGGATGATGCCCAAACTCTTGTTGCATCCAAATGGTGCCATCTGTTGCCTTTATGCCTGATGCAGCTGTGTTGTTTCTATGTGTGACTGGATGTTTCTTAAGAGGGAGGGGTTCTGTTCTCTTCCTCTGATGAAGAACCGTCATCCTCATCTGAGTTCACCTCTGTAATAGCACATCTTTATTTGAAAACAAAGAGTGTCAGATTGGGGGAAGCATGAATATGACTGACAGAATAAAACTGAATAATAAAAAAAAAAAGTTAAACTTTACAAGTACCATAAATTTACTTAAATCAAATGTATGTTTTTATTCTATAATAAGAGCAGATCACTACTCAAGACGGTAAATGCTGGAAGGACCCGGAATCGAACCTGCAAACTCTTTATTATGAGACAGTAGCTGTTACCTCTACACCAGCCAAGCAGATATATCAGCCTTGTCCCCTAAACCAAGTTCTGTTTCTTCGGTTATATTCGTGAATAAAAGTAGACTTGTCTTGTTATACTTGTACCTTTTTTGAAAGTGTTTATTTGATATTTGGACTTTGTCTTCACACATTATACACTTCATGTCAACATTTTGTCATTAGTCCTACAACATGCAAAAACTTTCTTTTTTAGTTATGTGTTCAACATTTCTAGCATTTCTCACATCTCCTGTCATCCTACATTTACATAGATCGTTGTAGACATGGAACACACATGAAATGCATATATTCCAAATAACGATATATTATTTACCCTATACAAACTTTAGCTAGAAGAACTTCAGCTGTGGCAGTGGGGAGATGAGATAGCTAGTTGCTTGTTGCCAGTGCTGATCGACACATTTGCAAAACAAAGACGCTGAGGAAGAGGTGCAAAGAAATTTAAGGTGGCCCTGGATTACAACTTTTTTTGTAAAGGGATTCTAGTATTTAAAAAACACTACAGCAGATGTACTTCATGTGACAGCTGAGGGAGTTCAATCTATCTCAACAGTTGTAGATTCCACACAGCAATCACTGTATTTGTTCTAAAATCATCCATTACAGTGTGGCTTGGATCAGCAACTAAACATGAAAGAAAAGGCTACAATGAATAGTCAAGTCTGCAGAAAAGATCACTGGCACCAGTCTTCTCACCTTACAGGACCTGTACTCTTCCAGGGTCATGAAGTGGGCAAGGACATTCATCACTGACCAATATGAGGGACGGCCGGCATCTTTACCTGGCCAGGACACCTCCTTAAAGCAAGAACATGGGGAGATGGCTGACCTTCTACATGGCAGCCCCGCTGGATTGCGACGGCACCTCAAATTCCCACAGAGCTGTATGGGAATGACTATTTTTCGGCATAGCTATGTTGGGTTCCATGGATGCTGCCAGTGGGAGCTATAGCAGCTGTGGGAGCTGCAGAGCCCTACTTTGGGCTTCAGTCACACCTGGGAGCAATTTCAGACCTCCTTAACAAGCACCCTGGAGTACTCCCAGGTGCAGCTTAAAAAGGAGCCAGCTGCCTCACAGAGATGAGCCAGAGTTCAGAGGAAGAGGAACGGAGCTTGTCTGTGAAGGATTTGAGGCGAAGGATAGAAAGAGAGAAGAAGAAGAAAAAGAAGCAAGGTTGTGTGCTGTATTTCTGGGCTGTATTGTGATTGGTGCTAGTGGGAAATTACTGGAAAATGTTTCCCACGGAATAAAAGACTATTTTACGGCACTTGTATCTGTGTCTGTGGTGTTGGGTGCTTGGTGGCTGGTGTGCCCCCTTGGCAGTCCACACCCTTCACATCCTGGCCAAAACTACAGTATTTATTTCAGTATTTCTTGCACTGCCTTGTACTTTGTATGCATTTATTTACATTCTTTGTCTTGTCTTTTTCTCATGTGTGTAGTATCAATTCTGTGTATATATCTCTCATGTAAGAGTAGGAACCCGACTAAAGTAAATAAATACCTTTAAAAATCAGTAGTATAGATGCATAAGAATTTACAAATGTACCTTTCATTATAGGAGAATGTATACTTCAGTTTCTAGAGTGAGAGGCAGAGGAGCTGTCAATATCCTTGCACAGGATTGGATGAAATATACTTAGAATAGAATGGTTTGCAATTCGAGGTCAGCACAACTGAAGATGTAATATCTGAGATCAGTAAAGTGTCACATCTCTAAGAATTAATAGTTTGGATGCATATCCTTATTTTGAACCCTAAGGCGCTTTATGAAGGGTAAGGGACAATAGATGAGGTAACTGGATCAAAAATGTACTTGTCTATTATCCAGTTAATAAAAAGGAAGTTTAAATCAATACATTTGTTCCAAGTTAATTTTAAATCAGATTAGCATTAATCTATTTATCATATGTTTTTTGTATTTATTTAAAACTGTTTGCTTCAAGTGAACTACTAGACTGATCGTTATGGAATATATTATTATGGAATATTGGGTGTGTGATTGTTAAAATAATAAAAGGAAAGAAAAGTGCTTTTGGAAGCTTTTACCCAAACCAAAATGGCTTCAAAATGTAACACACCCAACCTGGATTTACTTTTTGTATAAATTATATACAATAATGACAACAATGTTTAATCAAAGATAAAGTGAATCTTAGACCATAAATTTGGTCATCCTAAGCCTACCCAGAAATCCAAGCCATTCTATTCAAACTGATTTATGTATCTGAACTAACCAATATATCAACATAAAGGCGTCTAAATACTTTTTGAGTCCACTCTATATCTCCAATGTATACATCTGAATGGATGAGTTCAGACCAATGTATATATTCAAAATGCTAATTTGAATTTCTACCTATCAATGTCATGCAATTCCAGCTGAAATTAAAATTTTTTTTTCCTTTGTGAAAATTATGTTACAAGAGAGTAGTCAACCACTAAGTAATTAAAAGACTAGAGAGTCCTGGCATCACAATCACTATGCGTACAAGGAGCTTTATATTCCATAATAATCAGACTAATAGTTTATTTGAAGTAAACACTTTTATATAAACAGAGCAAATACAGGGTAAACAGATTAATGCTAATCCGATTTAAATTTCAGTCAGAATGAAAGTGGTGATTTAAAGCTTTGATAATCCTTTTAATTAACTGGATATTAGACAAGCAAATGTTTGATCCAATTATTCTATTGGAAAATTAGTGTTTTACCATTTATATCCCTTAGCATATGTAAAGCACCCTTGGGGTGCAAAATAGGGTTATGCATCCCAACTATTAATCCTCTGTTACAAGAGAAATGAAACTCTATTTCCAAAGAGCCCATGAGCCCTATATTACTGAAAAAGATATATACAGAGGTCTTTAATTTGCTTTTATTGATGTCAAATTGATTAGCAAAAACACTATACTCAATGTAATACCACAAAAGTGGCTCTGATACTTGTTTCTGTACCAAAAGAATGCTGTGGCATGCTAAATTTTTGCCTGACCTCTATGCAGCTCACATTTATTCCAAAAGATTTGTCTCAGATGAAGAAATGATAATAAAGGAAAAATATGTTCAGAAATTGCATTAAATTGGCATTGTGGGATGGTTCTTACTTCTGTTGCTACCTTCTTTGTAACAGTTAAGGGAAGTATTGTATGCTGACTATATCCAATTGTAAGGGAGTCTCTTGCACCACATGTAACATGGATATTCTGTGACCACATGAGGGCACCAGAGAACCCCAAACCATAGAACCAGCAATACAGCACAAGTTAATAGAATAAAAAAATTATTTTTATTCTCCTTCCAGGTACTTTTCCTCAATCCTTTTCCAACAACAAGCCACAGGTATGCAATAAATATTCAGTAATCTCAAATTCTTCCTCCTTCTCTACCTCCTTTGAGTTTCACCCACTGCCTTCCGACTCTGACTCATCTACGTGTGGCACTGGGCTTCCTTTTATGCCTTAACACTAGAAATACCAGAGCCTACGAAAAAACTCGTAAATCCGTCCCACCTTAAATCGCTTCTTAAAATCGTTCATAGCTCTCCACCAGCGTCTTTTGTCATCTAAATGTGCTGATAAAAATCAGGCTGCAAGCAGCCGTCTATTCCATCCCCCCACCGACTTAGAACGTGCACAAACTTCTCCCAGCTCATGCCTTGATTGATTTTCTGGGAGTGAAGTGGAGTTTTAGAGTGGAAATAATAGATCATTGTTTGGAACACACGCATTTCATGTCTGTTCCGTTTCTATAGTAATCTGTGTAAACACATTGTTAAAACAGAAACGTTTTTTATGTTCTACTAGTAGATGACAAAATGTAGGCATAAACTATATAATGTATGAAGCCTGAAGTATCACACAAATACTTTCACAAAAGGTACAAATCTAACACAACAATTGCACTTTTATTCAAAAATATAACTGCAGAAACAAAAAGCCGCCTTAACATGCGACATTGACACCTATTGATTATGACTGCCTCCGTGGTGCAATAGAATCAGCTGCCGCCTGGGAATCAAAAGGTCACGAGTTTGATCCTGCACCACTCCGTTTTGAGAAGTAAACTGCTCATAGTCTTACTATTTTAGAATAAAAACATACATTTGATTTCAGTCTGTAACAGCCAGTGTAATTTATGATGCTTGTAAAGGTTAGCTTTGTTTTTTTTTTTTTTTTAGTCAGTTTTATTATCTCAGCCGCGTTCACGAGCCCAAACACACCCCACCCCCGCATCTGATACTGCTGTTTTCACATAGACGCGCTGTAACAGAGGTAAACTCAGCTCCCTTCTACATCCGAGCAAGAATGCACATACCATTGCTTGCATACTAAAGTGTCAGCAGGCACTTTTTGTGGCGTTACACACAGTTTTGAGCATGCCCTCTGCACACTACTTGTGACTTTAGGCTTTAGGAAGTAAGTAAATAAATAAAGGTAAATCGTGTCATAAAATGATTTCTTCAAAACATCGAATGTTATTTATGCTCAAAAAATACATGTATAATGCCACAAAAAGTGCATGCAGACATGTCCGTGCCAAATAAATAACATTCAACGTTTTGAAGAAATCATTTTATGACACGATAAATCCCCTCCGTTTGTTCCACTGTCATAAACTGCAAGTGTATCATTTCTTTCTTTCCTGTTCTCAAAATATCCAGTCATGAGTGCTTCTTTTTTTAACCTCAGTAAAACAACTGGTTAAAAACTCATATCTTTCTACTACCTAGTGTCTGCTATTTAATGAATCCAATTTTCCCATTGCCGCACTGTTCAAAAATCAGGAATCTGTTTATTTTCATTATCTTGCACACAGAAGGATTTTATTAGTTCTCCAAAGACATCTCCTAGGAAAATTGAATATTATGTATGCAAGAGTGATGGTTGTCACTGGATGTATAAGAAAAAAAGAGTCCACATGTGATGTGTTTATGGGCATACACAACTTAATATTAAAGGTAATGAACAATCTTAATATACCAACAGAGGTGATGACCGAGATTTCACAACAAAGGGATCTGGGACATTTTTAATCAAACCAGCCATTATCAAATTTATTTTATAAAGGCTTAGCTTTTTTTTAGAGTACACTGAACTTCCTCTCAGGCTAGACATACTAATATTCAACTCCTAAATGCCAAATGAGTTATTTAGCTCAGAAATGCTTTTATTGGCATGCTGTGTGCTATAGGATTTGAAGTTGGAGATATCACAAAGTATGGCTTATGCTGCTACTTATTTATTAATAAAGCCACTTAGGTTTTATCTTTTTTATATGGTAGGAAGCATTTTTTCTCTTGACCCACAAATTCCACATGGTTCTCTTTAATCAAAGTGGGACACACTCTTTACTGTTTGTATGTAGTGGTGGAGCCTGGATATTGAAGAGAGAGAGTCTAGCCAATTTGTGGGCTCAGTCCGGGAGGAGAGGGGAGTTGGAGGATCCCTTCAATTTTTTCAATTGTCATATTTGTGTGCCTTTCATTTGAGAGTTTCCCTTCCCCGTCCTGGTGTCACTATGTCTGGTGTATGCTTTCTCTTGTCCAGATAGATACAAAATATCTGATACTGCCAGGCTAGATTCCAGGTATTTGTGGTTTCTGAACAAGGGGGTTTGTAAAATAATTCGATTAACACAGTCTGTTGAATTTTTATACAGTTTTACATTACTGCTCTTTAAGGAGTAAGCTGTCATCATAAAACTTATTAAGAATGCACACAAACAAAAACAAAAGAAAAATCATGTATCCATTCATTTTCAGCTAACTAAAAATAATAATAGTAAAATGCTGTGTGTGACTCTTTAATGACAGTTTTGTCTATCCTCCTGAGAACCTAACTTTGATTTTGTGAGCAGTTTTAATTTCTTCTGGACATTAAGTGGTATCCTGAGAGAAGAAATACTTGGTAAAAAAACAATGCCCTCAAATGTGGACACTGGGTTTATTTTCATTTGAATACAGAGGGTAACATTTCACAGTTTACATTAAATTACAAAAAACTAACCAATATGCATCAAATTATCATTTTCAGTGTAGGAAGTTTTCAGTGCAAAGATATCATTGTCAGCATTTAAAAATGCACATACAATTTCAGCACAATAAAATCTTATGTATTCACTCAAAAGTATGATTAACACTAGAATTACCAAAGTTTACAAAAAACTCGTAATCCCAGCCCACCTTAAACCCGTTCGCACCTCACCATCAGTGACTTTTGTGTTGTAAATGTGTTGATCAGCACAAACAGCAAGCAGCCTGGTATCCCATCCCCCCGCCCACCTCCACAGTTTAATTCGGAAAGAAGGTTCTTAGTGCTTAGTGTTTATCTTGGAGTGAAGTACCTGGAGCTGTATAGGGTAAATAATATATTGTCATTTGGAATACATACATTTCATGTGTGTTCCATTTCTACAACAATCTATGTAAACACATTGATAAAACAGAAACTTTTTTTATGTTTTAGTAATAACTGACAAAATAGTAGACATGAAGTGTATAATGTGTGAAGCCTGAAGTCCAAATATCAAATAAACAATTTCACAAAGGTACAAGTGTAACAAGTGCATTTCTATTCAAGAATATAACCGAAGAAAAAGAAAGCAGGTTACAGTAGGCTGTTGATGTGACAGCTTGTGTGGTGCAATGGTAAGAACTGCTGACTCTCAATCAAGAGGTTGCGAAATTCAATACCAGTTGCTTTCCAAATTTATCATTTTGAGTAGTGAGATGCTCTTATTGTTAATATTATACAATAAAAAACATACATTTGATTTGCATCTGTAACAGCTTGTGTAAATTTATAGTACTATTCTCTCATTCTCACTTATAGTTTTATTCTCTCACTCGCGTTTACGCTCCCACAACCCCGCCCCCCACCTCTGATCTGACACCATTTTTAGACAAAGACGTGGTATAACAAACAAAGTTGTTTTGTTATAGCACCTCTTTATTTGAACACAATGTCAGATCTTGTGCGTAAACGAGACTGGGACTGGGAAAACTGTGGATGTGGGTGTGAGTGGTGTGCATGAGTGAAAATGATTGTGGATGTGAATTTATTTTATTCAGTTTTCTGAGTGTTCCTGCTCACGTTGGAATTAGTATGCATTTTCTGGTCCATGATGTCAAATCCACACTGACAGAAAAGAGAGACATAGATATATATGACATTTGGAATAATTCATTTTATAACCTGTATAGTACAATTCAGAAAACATTGTTGCACTAATGCAGCATTATATTCATTCGCATACCTTCATGCAGTTGTAGTCATTGACTGCATTTTTTTTTCCCCAATCTTTCCCAGTCTTCACATTTTGGTACATGGTGGTGTTTCTTTTGTAGTCCAGGGGATGCAGAGGATAGAAGAGTACAGAGAGGTCAGTTCCTCGCTATATACAGCTCCAGGTACTTCTCTCCAAGATAAACACTGATCACCTTGTTTGCAAATTGAACTGTGGCGGTGTTCGGGGTGGTGGCATACCAGGCTGCTTGCTGTTTGTGCTGATCGACACATTTACAATACAAAAGACGCTGACGAAGAGGTGCGAACGGTTTTAAGGTGGGGCAGGATTACAAGTTTTTTTGTAGGCTTTGGTAATTCTAGTGTTAAAATATGAAAAATTATAAAGTGTAAACAAAACTGATGACATCATTTAAAAGTTCAATCACAATGTAAACTTTCACAAACTTGTAGTGTAAACAAGAACCGAAAACCTCTTTTAAAACTGGACACTCAACATGCACCATCCTGCCACACATCCCCCCTCTATCACCACTGTTGTGATGTTCAGGTTCTAACTAATTTCATTATATGATAAAACACAGGATTAAAATTCAGGTTCAGGTTCTAACTAATTTCTAACTAACTAATTTCATTATATGATAAAACACAGGATTAAAATTGAATGTAATTAATAATACAACAGAAAATGAAATGAAATGTGCCCTGGAAAAAAAGTCCAGAACTAGATTCAAAATACCCACACATTTTCACTTCATTTGTCATTTGAATGAGATCCCACTGTCTTCGGACAAGCTCTACATGATTGAAGGCATGCTCCCTCAAAACTATCACTAAAATCAAATAAATTACAATGCCATATCAAACTACAAATGCTACTGATTGTAAACAAAATGATTTTGACATTAGACCTTGTGACGATGCAGGTTCTACTCCAATGCTCCCATCTCCCTTTTGGGAACTCTTGAACCCAACACCGTCAGTAATGTAAACGTATGAGCTGGACAGTGATTACACAACAAAGCAAGGGGATGGTGCAAAAAAGTGCAAGTGTTTTTATTAAAAATAACAAAACCAAAAGCTGTGTTCAAAATAAATAAATAGTGCAGTGCTCCAAACATCATTAAATAAATAATCCATTAAAAACAAGTGAAATGTGGAGGTTAAAATCCTATAAATAAATCCATTTAAAACGAGGTTAAAAACAATGGCTGAAAGCAGTCCTTTAAAACAAAACCTGGTGCCTTCTTCTAGTGGCTCCCCTGCTTCTCCCTTCTGGGCCCTGCACCAGGGGAGTCGCCCTACCTGCAGCTGACTTCTCCCATTGGTCTGGAAGCCTTTCAGTCCCTGGCTCCGTATGACTCCGCCAGACTGAGACTTGGGTTCCCCAGCGACCAGGGTGCTCACACTGGGGCATCCACCTCCCAAGCCTCCTGACGTCCGCTGCCTTATGCAGCCTTATGTGGCAAGCCATCCTCCTTCCGTTCACTCCTGCTCCTCACTAACTCTCAGCAGGAGCGACCACTACCATCTTCCCCCAGGTGCTGGTCAAACACTCTGCTAGGTGTCACTTCTCACCTGCCTTCTGCTCTCGACAGCAAGCCTGCTTTCGCTCGCTTGTGCACCAGCTTTCTCCTTCCTGCCGCCTTCTTCTCCCATAACCTCTGCCCACTTTTCTTTTTTCTGCTCCCTCCGCACTTGTGCTCCTACTATATATAATGGGGACATGGCTCAGCTGCATCGATTAGCAGCTCCCGGCTTCAATTATGGATGCAGATGATTCCTCACCTGTGCACTTAAGTGAGGAACCCCCGCATCACACAGTGTCCGAGAACCGCTCCGGCCACAGTACCACGCCCCCTTTATGAGGCCGTGATGGCGGCTATAGCGATTATCTATTTAAAAACTGGGCTTTTCTTCTGAGCTGTGGACCCGCCTTATCACAGACCTTGATGCAGTTTCTAACCACATCAATCCAAGGAAGGTATTCACTGAAACCAACACCATTCTGCTTACTCACCTTACAGCATATTGAATTATTATGACCATTAAACGGCAGCAAAATTTGTCCTTTTTAAAAGTATAGCTGTTTTAAGTTAAGAGAAAAAACGTACAGGGCACAGCGAAACAAAATCGTATGTCCTCAAATGAGGGCATAGGATCACAGGAGGCTTCGGTAGTTTTCCTCTAGTGGTTATTTTAAATTTTCAAATGTTATTGTTTTTTCCACAAACCACATAAAATCTTTTTAAAAAACATAAAGCAAGAGCAAGTAATGATTGATTTTTCCTGTTCATAAAGTTTTGTGGTGCTACATAGATCAAAGATATCCTAGACCTTGTGAATAGGACCCAGGCACAGATAGGCAGACATATTGCAATTCCACCACCACACGTTTATTTACAGTATTTGCACAAGTTATTAAAGTGCACCACAAACCCCACAAGTCCCCCAAAGTCCAGGCCTCTCACACACTTTGCCTTTTCTCCTTCTTCGGGCCGCCTCCACTCTCGCTTCTCCTGCTTCGTCCTCTCCTCACCCGACTCCAGCCTCGAATGAAGGGAGGCGGCCCCTTTTATCCACACCCGGATGTGCTCCAGGTGCTTTCCGGCAATCTCCTGCCGACACGCCCTAGTGTGGCGGAAGTGCTGGCTGTACTCCTGGAAGCACTCCGGGTGTCCCTGCATCTCTTCCCCCCAGCACTTCCTGGTGTGGTGGAAGTGCTGAGGTCCAGGGTTCCCAAGGCATTGGGGCGCCCCCGGCAGTGACCATGGGCCCCTACAAGGTTGGGCTTCCAAGCCCTCTACCCATGGCCCCCAAAGCAACCAGGGTGGCGGCCCCCACGTGGTCCGAAGTGGGCGCACGCCCTCTTCCGGTCCTCCAAGGCATCCCGGCCGGGTCGTCGCCCCTGGCATCCCTGACAACCTGAATGATGTTTTATTCAACTAACCAACTTATCATTGGATTAAAATAACATGAGATTAAGAAAAATTAGTAAGGTTTAAAATTACTTCAGTTTATTAAAGTTTGAGAAAAGTACAAATAGGGGACACTTTGAAGACAGTATAGAGAGCAAATGTGATGTATATATTGAAGTGAAATCATGTGTAAAACTTCTGAAATATTAGATAGATAGATAGATAGAAGTACAAAAGAGAAAAAATGTACAAATTTTAAGTAAACCATTCAAGTTTTCATTTTTAATCATGATTTCATATACTTAATAAATTAAGTTTATTCCTACTAATGTTTTGCTAGGCTAATTTCAGATTCAATGATTTGCTATAACAGAAGGTGTGACATTCATATAGATGACAGATATCTAGCAGACAGAATATGAAATTCATATTAATCAGATATTACTTTAGCTTCAATGGCTGGTGCATTTTTGTTTTTTGTGAAATAGCAAAATGTTCCAAACATTTGAAAGCACATTATTAAGAAACTAACTAGAGATGTTGTTAAATAAATACAATGGAATTTGTCCATTTATCTTAGGAAATAGATTCATGCATACTCTGTTAAACCATTTAATGAGATACAAGGGATAGAGATCCCTGCTAAACAGAGCAGATAAATGGTCACATTTGCTAATGCCATTTTCACCCTTGTTAAACATCATAGTGAATTCCAGCTCATTTATTTTTTGTCTTTTAAAGTGGTTACTAGACATTTTTAAAAGAATAAGTAGAAGCAGAAAGTTTTCTCATAAATCCTCAATAAAAGAACGTTTTATATATTTGTCAACTGAAACTATCCATTTTCTGACCTGATATTTCATTGACAGAGACAGAGGAACTCTAGATTGTTTTTTTGGTTTTTCAGTCCATGACAGGACACAGTTATGCACACACCAATAACCAATTTAGAGTTGTCAAATAATCTAACAAGAGTGCCTTTGCAACATGGGAGAATATAAGGGTAGTTCAAGGACAAACACATGGAAACAAAGAGGAACTACAATCTTCACAACAACGGTTGCTAGAAAGGGACTAAAACCCAGAAAAATACCAGAATTGTGATTCTTCAATTGTACAAATAAAATAACATAACACTCTTAAACTCACTAAAGACATTCAGGTTTGTTGGGGGCTGGAGTATATCCTGGCAATATCATGCATAAGGAATGGACAAGCCCAGGACAGGGTGATACTCCATTGCAGGGCAACTCACACACACACACACACACTTGCTCAGGGAAAAGATGAATCATCAGTTAATCTAATTCTCATGTCTTTGGGGATGGGGAGGAAAACTGCAGAACTTGGAGGAAAAGCCACACAAACAGAGGGGAACATGAACTCTGCAATGTGAACATTGTCTGTTGAGACCACTCTAATCCCCTGTGCCTCCTCTCACAATTGATGCTATCCACTATTTTATTTTTTTTGTCTTGCAATTGATTTGTTACAATATTTGTATAGTTTCAAGTAATCTATTTCCAGCTGAATTTCCACTAAAAGTAGCAATAACCTTATGTTGGAAAATACTGTTAATAATGGTATATACTGTACAATAAAGGCTAATTTATTGTAGTAGGACTTTGGCTGGGGATATAAAATGCATCTGAATGTGATGTTTGGTAGAGATTCTTCCAAAACGTTAAGCTGAATTGCATTTAGAAGATTTAAAAATGAATAGATGATAGGAAGGACATAAATACCTTTATAAATATTTATACTTTATAAATATATCTATTGCAAACACATTGTGATATAAACCTTTTATACTTTACTTTCCTTACTCACCTCTTTTATTTTCCTGAATTTAGTTGATTTAATCTTGTTTTAGACAATATTACATTAGACTGTCTAGCCCACATACATTACATGTAGAAATTGAAGTATCAGCTACTTTATTTTAAAGGTATTTTCACTTTAAATTCTTGACATCTTATTGTATAGTAGCTGTATAAGCCCGTGCTGTAAAAAGTCTGGGCTCCTAGAAACTATTGAAATCATCAGAAGAAAAACTGAAATGCAGAGTGGGCGGTTTCATTTTGCATACATGCTCACCCCCATTGTCTATCAGCAGCTGAGTGAGTTTCTCTCTCCTCGGAGGTTTTGTTTTGCCGATGTGTTTGCCTCACTTGTGTATTAGTGGCTAAGTGAGTTTGTCTTTCATCGGCGGTTTCACTTTGGCGACGGACTCGCTTTCCTTCAGCTTCATGCTGTAGCCTTTCTTCTTCCTACTCATTAACTTGGGGCTGCCTTGTCGGCTCTTTACTTCATGCTGTAGCCTCGCACTTCCGGGCTGGACATAGAGACACACACACTTCCACGCGTAGACGTTTATATATAAGATGACAGACTTGGAGGCACAGAAAACTCCTTGATTTTAGCATCACTACTTAAATACACAACTGAACTTCTACAAGGCCTAGTTTTAAACTGACAAGGAATTAATCCAAATCGAGTTAATCCAAATGTTAAAAATTTAAGAAAACAGTTGTGTAATAGCTCTAGCTTTGTAATATAATTGGTGGTAGTATTTAGAATAGAAAACAGGTACACACAATTATAGAGATTGTAAACATTAGAAGAGAAAAATTGGGAGAAAAATATCTCCTTTGGATAATTTGAAAAACTAAATTAAAAAAGCTCTCTCTCTCTCTGTTTATTCAATAAAATTTATACATTAGTTTTAACTGCCTTTAGTTTCTGACAAAAAAATGATTAAAAAATATGGTAATTAAAATTTATAGACATTAGTCCTTTAGCTTTGGACAGCTAACAACTGAAGTTTTACCACAGTTGTTTCCAGTCACTGCACTGTAGCAGACCTCTCAGTGCATCTCTCTGTGTTTTGTATGTTAGGTAGATTGCCCAGAGGGGACTGGGCGGTCTCTTGGTCTGGAATCCTTACAGATTTTATTTTTTTTCTCCAGCCTCTGGAGTTTTTTTTTGTTTTTTCTGTCCACCCTGGCCATCGGACCTTACTTATTCTATGTTAATTAATGTTGACTTATGTTTATTTTTTATTGTGTCTTCTATTTTTCTATTCTTCATTTTGTAAAGCACTTTGAGCTACATTTTTTTTTTGTATGAAAATGTGCTATATAAATAAATGTTGTTGTTGTACCTGCTTTTTGTTCTTAAATCGTGTAAAATTGTTTTCTTTGGTTTTCTTTTACTAGTTTGCAAGTAGTTATTTCTATAAATGCTTTATAACATTTGCGAAAGTTTCTTACTTTTGATCATTATCGCCTTTGGAATCCAACGGAACACTAACGCACTACCTGCGCAGGAAATCGCAGGTGTGTGTCCGGCGCTGTTCATTTACAGCCGGGATGTGCTGCTATCAATGAGACCAGCTACCAGTTACTCCCTGTGTATTACTAATATACCGGAAGAATTAAAATCTTTGAAACCCAGAAAGCAAGAAAAAAGAGGTGGACTACGAGTATGTCTGAGACGGAGAAGTTTTAAAACACCTTTGCCAACCATCATCATGAGCAATGCACAGTCCTTGCGAAATAAACTGGATGAGCTGAGAGCATCTGCGCAATACCTCCACGAGTACTGTGAAAGCTGTCTGATGTGCTTTATGGAGACCTGGTTTAAGAATACAGACTCGGATACAGCAGTCGAAGTAGATGGATTTGTTTGTGTACGGCAAGACAGAAATCCATCTTCTGGTAAGGAGACAGGTGGTGGGGTCTGCCTTTACATTAACAAAAGGTGGTGCAGGAATATCACTGAAAAAGAGCGCATCTGCATGCCAAATATTGAACTACTCACCGTCGGACTTCGCCCACACTATCTACCACGGGAGTTTAATCAATTATTTGTGACAGTTGTTTACATTCCGCCGCATGCTGATGTGGGAGCTGCAGCTGAATCGATCCTTGAAACTGCTCATAAACTAGAAACCAAATCACCAGGTTCTTTCAAACTTGTGATGGGTGATTTTAATTTTGCGCAATCTGGAGTCAATATTACCAAATTACTATCAGTATGTGAATATTAACACTAGATGGGACAAAACTCTGGACAAGTGCTATGGAAACGTTAATGGTGCCTACATATCACATCACAGAGCAGCCCTGGGTGTGTCTGACCATGTTGTTATTCATCTACTCCTGAAGTACAAACAGAGACTGAAACAAGAAAAACCAGCCATACAAATAACACAAAACTGGTGCAAGGACAGTGTAGAGGAACTGCAGGAATGCTTCTCCAGTACAAATTGGGATGTGCTGATATCCTCAAGTCACTGAATGAGGCCACTTACACTGTCAGTGACTATATAAAATTCTGTTAGTCTATGATCATTAAGGGAAAAACTGTCAAGGTGTACCCAAACAGTAAGCCATGGATCACTAAAGAGGTTAAAGCATTACTATTGGAAAGCAACATGCACATCAAGAAAATAAGATAGAAGGTAAGTGAATTTTACAGCAAAGGATTAACAGGTTAATTAAACAAAATAAAAAGATGTATGGGGAAAAAATCAAGAGGTGGTTTAATGATAACAATCCAAAGCAGGTCTAGAAGGGACTAAAAACAATTATAGGACTAGGCTCTAAGAAGAATGTGAATTTTCCAGCTGACAAAGACCACAAGCTTTTAGCAGATGAACTGAATAACTTTTTTGCCAGATTTGAAACAAGTGATTTCAGCACCCAAAATACAGAAATAAAGGAGATGCTTTATAAAAACACCAGTAATTCTGCTGTGATGGGGTTCAGTTTAATTGAAGTGGTGAAAGGCTTGTGGCAGGCCAAAACAAACAGTGCAATAGGACCAGACGGCATAAAATGTCGGCTCTTAAAGTCTTGCTTTAAGCAGCTCTTCTCCAGTTTTTCACTTGCTTTTAAACTGGTCTATGAACTGTGGTATTGTACCTAATCTGTGGAAACAATCAATCATTAACCCTGTATCTAAGGTTTCTAGGCCAAGCTGTTTAAATATCTACAGACCAGTGGCACTTACATCTATTCCAATGAAATGCCTTGAACATTTGGTGAAAAACATTTTAACAACAGAGACATTTTCAAGACAACAATTTGCTTATTGTGCAAACAGAAGTGTGGAAGATGCTCTGCTTGTTATCTTACATCAAACCTACACCTTTCTTGATCAGCCTGGTTCATATGTTAGAGCACTATTTTTGGATTTTTCTTCAGCGTTCAATATCATACAGCCTCATATACTGACTGGGAAATTGAACAGTATGAAAGTAAACCCATTTATTACACTATGGTTTTAGAACTTTCTTTTAAATTGTTCAGAGACAGTTAAAGTACAGGACACTTTTTAAATAGTCATTCATTCAAATACAGGAAGTCCGCAGGGGTGTGTCTTATCACCATTACTGTTTACTCTGTACACAAGTGACCGGGAGACAGAACAATGACCACTGCTCCATTATCATGTATGCGGATGACACCATGCTAATAGGACGCATATCTGGGGAGGATGAAAGCCACTATCTAAATCAAGTGGACTGTATGGTAAACTGGTGCAATAAAAACTGTCTCACTCTGAATGTAAAAAAGACCAAAGAAATGATATTTGATTTTAAGAGACAGAAATCTGTATGTTTACCTATTGTAGTTCTGGGAGAGAAGGTAGAAATAGTGACTGAATATAAATACTTAGGAACTTACCTAGATAACAATATTAACTGGAATACAAATACAAAAATAATATTCTCTAAATGCAACCAGTGCTTATTTCTCCTCCATAAACTCAAACTATTTAAAGTAGACAAGGACCTCATGTTGTCCTTTTATCGCAGTATGATCCAGTCTGTTCATTGCCTGGTTTAATAGTCTGACAAACCAAAACTTAAAAAAGCTCCAGCAGATTACGAAATATGCAGCTAAAGTTATTGGGGCTGATGTAGATGATTTGACTAGTGTGTGTCAGAGGGCAATGTCAAAGAAACTGGAAATCATCTCAACTGATGACAGTCATCCATTACATGTAGAACTAAAGTTCAGTAAATCAGAAAGGGTAGTCACTTTGAAAACCCACACAAATCGCTCCAGGAACTCCTTTCTTCCTAGTGCCATACAACTTTTCTATAAGAAATATCAGGGATAATGATTAAGGTTTTGATATATATCCTGTAACCTTTTTTTGTGTAAATATGTATTATCTGACTGCCTTACTTTAACCTTTTTTGTTTCTATTTGTCTGTTTTACTTCATTCTGTCTGTTATTTGATGCAACTGAGAAGGCAAATTTCATGTTTTCTTGTGTAAAAATGACTAAATACAGAAACCTTAAACCTTAATAGATTCCCAATTTTCCAAAGTGTGGCATGGTAAATTATTTTGAATATTGGGAAGAAATGTTTTTCGAGAAACATGCAGTGTCAAAATTTACCATTGATTCTTTTTAGCTGTTTTAAAAAATATGTTATTGCAGTCTTGAAAAGAATACCATTGTTCTACACTGTTAAAATTTAGTGTGTAATTAAAATGTATTGACATTGAAATGAAAAAATGAATAAAATTACATTTCTCTTAGTACAATGCCTCATACGTTTCTTTGTCGAAGCAGCTGCTTGATCTAGACTTTGTCAAATCACATAGCTCCAATGAAGTATACAATGGCAATGGGACTTGATGGTGGTGCTGAAACATGTAATCAGTGTGGGAGAAGTAAGCACTGCAGTGATCTTGGCACATTATCTAAGTCTACTTAATTGGTAGTCTATTTTAAGATGAGTCGACAGAACAAATCAAAGCCCATGTAATCAATTCAGGAGAGCATTGGTAAAATACATTTACTGTATGATGTCCATATGCTAATGGATGCAACACGTGTTCCAATGCCTTCAGATCCTTTGTAAAAATATGGGCTGGGGACAAGATTCAGGTTTAATAAATAATTTTACAAGCAACCACAATTTGATGAGGTCCCATTATTGATCTGTATCAAGTGTCTATATTGCAATAGTCATAAATTTCATTTGAACACAAGTGATGAAAACTTTGGAGGTTACCTACCTCAGGGACTGTATATAATAACACATAACCCTTGAAACAAGAAAATGTTTTACAGTAAATAATGTTCATTTACTTTGAGGTAAACTGATTGAAAATGCCATTAATGTACACAGTACCTCTAAATATATGACATTACGTTTCTTTTTGTTCCCATGATTAAATTAACATTCATGTACTTTTTTTTATTTTTTCAAGTGTGCATAGACGTAGGAATCACGCCAACATTTGCATCAATAAAAGAAAAAACTGATTCATTTGCAAATTGATTTTTTTTCTTATGTTCTGTACTCACAAAGGCATAAATCACATTACTGGCTCTCTAGACCTGCAATTCTAATCTGTTTCTGAGAACCCCTCTGGGAGGTGAGTTGTCATAATAAACACATAATTACCATTTATTTAAATGGAAACAGTTTCAAAGCATTTCCAAATCACAAAAAATAATCCCAACTTTTGCTCAAATAACACCAACATACACAAAAAAAAAAAATGACATAATTCAATAATAACATAGGTCATCAAATCAAACCCCTAATAAGGCACTTTCCCTTGATTAATTACTTCTTAGTAAGGCTTTTTACATGATCTCATTATGCACCCTTTGCTGGTTTAGTACACAACACTAGTTCCTCACATGTAAACACTGTCATGTGTATGAAAATGGTCCCAGACTCATTTTCCATTACTGCATTACTTCAGCTTTGTTATGGTTTGTAACAGAGAAAAGGTTATTGAATAACAATCTTTGAATAGAATTTTCATAAAGCGGTGTGTGTAATTTGGGGAAGGCCTGTATTCGCATTCACTGACTGACCAGACTGTGGCATCTTAAAATCAGTTGCTTTCTGTATACAGAAAGTAGAGCAAGGAAGCTTTCAATACAAACATTTATGGAACTTCATAAGGTAAATTGTAAATGAAATATATTCACTGAAAAACTTCTGAATCATATCAATTTTTGAGCAATCATATTTTTTTCATACATAAAAACATTTTTTCTCTATATTGTTTGTGCAACAACTTATTTTACTGATGGAATCCTACTCTGCTATCCATAACTCATATTATCTAAAAATAGGAAAAGAAATATTTTCTCTGTGAGAAAATGTCCACCTCTTTGAGTGATAAAATGATTATTTCTAGTTTCCTTCTGTTATCACAGGAATGCCTCATAAATGTGGAAGGCATGTTTTCCTATATCAAAAATTTTGACACTTCAGAGTGGACATATTTGGTAAAGGATAAGACTTTTTCATCAAGTTTGGATGTGGGGTTCCATAGAGCTCTAATGTAAGTTTCTAGAACATACCAAACAAATGCTTTACTTTAGAGCACAATTTTCTGTGGCAATTTAATATATACGAGATTGTGAAGAAATCTTTATCTAGAAAAATTCCAAACTTTTCCTTTAAGTCATCCTTGAAAACTACTGGGTATATCCATCCTAAGGAAATATTATATTCCTCCTCTCTCTCTACCTCTTTGGAGCATTTCCAGAGCATCTGGTAAATATTTGGGAATGCTGTTTCCTTGAAATTGACGCAATATCATGCATATTTTCCTCTCTCTCTCGCTCTCTCTTCAAGGGTCTTGCAGCTACTCCTGTCTTTGCCACATTTTCTTGCTTGGCAACCACCTATCCACTGAGCCACTGTTCAGTGAATGTAAGATTTGGCTATAAAATAACCAGCAGCATGGGGTCTTCAGGACAAAAAAACAACCCAAAGACTCCATAGCAGTTGTACTATATTGGTGAACTGGCATAGGCACCAGCTAAGTGGGTCAGGACAGAACATATCTTGTCCACTACGGATGTGTAACCGAGTGCAGCTATGGCACAAATTCAGTGGGATGGGCTGGAGCTTGTCTCAGGCAAAGGTATGGAAGTTCCTTGTGTGAATGTACAATGTACATATACCAGAAAGCTGAGTTTATCTGCTTGGGTTGAATGAGATGTGAGGTGCTTGCAAGTGCCATTTCACCAAGTGCAAGTCACACTTTTGTAAGCTTCTACATCTTCCATAGAATTTACACCAATTCCCGTGGCTGTGGTTGAGTGTGAGCAGAGTGGACTGCTCCACGCGCAGACACACACACACACATACGTCTTTCATAGTGAGAACTGAGGTGCATGCAAGCGCCAAAAAAATTGAAAAGTGCATGCATACTCCATCTAGTGGTTGTGGTTGAGCATGAGCAGAGCAGAGCAGACTGCTCCATACACATACACACACACACACAAACACAGGTCTTTTGTTTATATATGTCAAATGAAATTTACTTACTTTACTGAAGAATATTTTCTTCTTTCCTATAGTTTTATTGCCTTTCATTTTAAATATGTATTTTGTGGTTGTGTCCTTTCCTGTGTAACCTTATGTTTATCCCCAGAAAATAAGTGAAAAGTTAAAAAAAAAAATTATGTGTAACCTAAAGATACCAAAACCTCCAGAAAAATACAGTAGGAAAATCAAAACTTATATCTAGTGTCTACTGCTGTACAGAAACAAATTTAGTACACAGCCTTAGTGTGAATTGCTTTGAAACAGTCAAGAATGCCCAGCCAGATGTAGCAATTGGGACATCAGAAGCATGCTTCTTTGCACATTTTACTTATAATATTTTTCTCTTGCTTGCATATGATAAGGTAGAATGTCAATACCTGATTGACATGATCAGTGACAGCCATTGTGTTATTTTGGATTTCCACAGTGCAAGAATTAGTGACTTACATATTTTCCCTGACACAAACATTGACAGTTGCTGCATTGTGATCAGTGCTTAGGAGGCTAACGGCTTTCTTGCCCTCCCACTTGATCTCACTCATTTTCCCTTTTTGCCACATAGCTATTTGCTCATGCTGAAGCTTCATGTAACTGATGTTATCAAGAATATTATGGATGTTCGGTTCTACAGTGCAATATGCATCAGTTTCACTTTCTGTGTCAACATCTGATGACACTTCACAATGTCAAAACTGTTGCTTTATTCGTCTAATAGTTTAGTTTCAGTTTGTTGTAAAACTGGATTTACAGTTTTTTCTTTACAAACCATTGTGTTTTTTTTGTTGAAGACTTCACCCCACATATGAAAATGGATGATTTTACTATAAAGAGACAGAACAAATAGATATTTTCATTATTATTTTTTTTTTAACAGGATGATGTTATTTTATTCACTACATGATAGCAGAATACTGTCCTGAGCGTAAGCATTATTCGGGGTTAACACTGTACATGCAAACAAAACAGTTTAACCCAAGTCCCTCTCTGGTTTAACCATTTTTATATATAATTCTGAGCCAGAGAGAGCCTCAAGGGTAACACCAAGGAGGTTAAATAATTTGCAGTATTGGTTATCCGAGTATTATGGGAAAATACATTCATGAACTTACAAATTATCTTTTCATTTTTTTTAAATTTTTATTAATTTTATTGTAATCATTCCATACAAATGAATCAATTTTTGCAAAAAAGTAGAACTGAGAACAAGTCGACCCCCACCGCTGAGAGAAAGAGCATGGCCAACAGCTCTTACCGAAGGGAGCACTTTCTCAATCCTTCTAGCTATGATTTTTGAGAGTATTTTAACATCATTATTCAAAAGTGAAATTGGTCTGTACTATGCATATTGTAATAAGTCCTTATTTTGTTTAGGAAAAATGGTGATTAATGCTTGGCAAAAAGTTTGAGGAAGATTTGATTGTCTCTAGCTTCTGTACATGTTGCTAATAGGAGGGGAGCTAGCTGAGCGGAGAATTTCTTATAAAATTCTGCAGGGTAGCCATCAGGGCCTGCTGCTTTCCTGCCTTGAAGTGAGTTTATAACATCTAGTAATTCTGATAACGCCAGAGGTTTTTCCTCCGCACTAAAAGTATCTATTTGTAGTATCTGTAATGTTTCCAGAAATGTATTAGATTGTGTGCTGTCTTCTTTAAACTCAGTAGAATATAAGAATTTATAGTAGTCTCTAAATCAGTGCATTATATTTTTATGGTGTATGATTTTGTCTCCGTTCGTGTTGGTGATTATGGGGATTGCGTTGCGGACTTCTTGCTTGTGGATTTGTTGAGCTAAAAGCTTATTAGCTTTCTCTCCATGTTCTTAGTAATGATGTCTTGATTTAAAAATTAGTTTTTCAGTTTCTTTAGTTGTCAAGAGGTTGAGTTCTGAATGCAGAGCCTGCCTTTTCCTATGTAGAGCCTTGCTTGGAAGCCTGGCATATTCTTCATCTATTCTAGTAATTTTGCTTTTTAGCTCTGATACTTTCTTGGTTTCTAATTTATTTCTGTAGGAAATATATGAAATAATCTGTCCTCTTAAGAAGGCATTAAGAGTTTCACAGAGTATTCCTGCAGAAATCTCTGAGGATGTATTTGTCTCTAGGAAGAAACTGATTTGTTTGGATATAAATTCTGTACAATTCTCGTCTGCTAATAGAAGCGGGTTGAGACGCCATCTGCGAGGTGAGTGTGTGGGGCATAGTGACCTTAGCTCCAAGATCAAAGATGCATGGTCGGAAATAACAATATCATATCTGCAAGATTTAATCATAGGCAAGAAATTATTATCTATAAAGAAATAATCAATTCTTGAGTAGCAATGATGTACTGGTGAGTAGAAAGAATATGTTCTCGAGTTTGGGTTTAGAAACCTCCAGGGGTCTTATAAGTTGTAATCAGTTATAAACTTTGTAATTATCTTTGCAGTGTTAGATGTCGTAACTCCTTTGATAGAAGTCCTATCTAAGAGTGGATTTAATTAAATTAAATTAAATTAAAGTCCCCAGCCGTTATAATTTTATGAGTGTGCACATTGGGAGTGGATGCAAATAAATTTTGTATAAATTCCTTATCATCGACATTAGGTTTCATAAGCATTTATCAAAATCATTTTACAGTTAGATAAGTTGCCCATGACCATCACATATCTCCCTTCAGGATCCAATACTACATCTGATTAAATTATCTTTTAATTTAGATTGCATTGATTATTGCAAAACTCATAAGGTATACATTTCATTTGTAAGTGAACGACAGAAGTTTGTCAGTGGTATATTTAGTACAGTATATATAACTTTCACAGGACACCTAGTTACATATGCTTTGTTTTGCTTTTAACACTAGAATTACCAGAGCCTATGAGAAAACTCATAAATCCGGCCCACCTTAAATCCGTTTGCACCTTTCCGAGACAATATATGTGACATTTTGAAGAAATCATTTTATGACCTGAACAGTACCAATCAGAAAACATCATCGCACTAATGCAATATTATTTGAAAACGAACAGCGTCAGGTCGGGTGTGAATTTATGCTGCCGTTTTTACTTAGAGTCCGATCAGGCGGTCTAGAGCATCATCGTGATTGAGAGAATAAAACTGAAAAAAGATAACTTTTACAAGTACCATAAATTTATACCCAATGCCCCATATATTTGTCTCTTTCTTTGTAATAGAAACCACAGCATAGAGAGAAGTGTGCACATTGCAACAGGTACACATGTCGTAAATGTAGGAAGGATGGTCCTTGTGTGTGTGTGTGAACTGTTAACATTTGAATTTGATGATTGCATATAGCGCTGAACTGACCTCATAAAAGGTCATAAAATGAATAATTCCAAATATCATATATACCTGCGTCTCTGTTTTGGTGGGTTTTTTTTTTGACATCATAAACCATAAGGTGCATACTAATTCTGCGTAAGCAGGAACACTCAATAAAACTGAATAAAAAATAAATAAAGTGACAGTGAGATACGAATAAGTCAGATTCACCAGCGTTTGTATGTCAGCTTTTATCCCTCCAGATCAGAGAATGTCCAGTTTCATTGCCTCAAAACACTACTCACATTTATTCCCAGTTTCAAATAAAAACTAACAGCGTCAGATCCCTAGGGCGGTAGTATGTATCGTGATCATGACTGAGAGAATAAAAATGAAAAAAAAAGTAACTTTTACAAGTACAATACTATGAATGTACATGGTCTGTTACAAACCAAATGTATGTGTGTACTGTATAATATTAACAATAAGAGCAGCTCACTACTGAAAACGGCAAATATAATAGTCAGTCAGGGTCGAACCAGGGATTCTTGATTAGAAGTCAGTAAATCTTACCGTTACGCCACAGAAGCTGTTGTATTGTCCATTAACCTTTTGTGAAAGTGTTTATTTGATCTTTGGACTTCAGGCTTCACACATTCTATAGTTTACGCCTACATTTTGTAACATTTATTACTAAAATATGAAAAAGTTTCTGTTTTAACAATGTGTTTACACAGATTACTGTAGAAACGGAACACACATGAAATGCATGTGTTCAAAATAACAATCTATTATTTCCACTCTAAAACTCCAGCACTTCACTCCCAGATAATCAAACAAGGCATGAGCTGGGAGAATATTGTGAACATTCTGCGACGGTGGGGGGATGCAATAGCAGGCTGCTTGCTGCTTGTCTTAATCGGCACGCTTACAGGACAAAAGACGCTGGCGGAGAGGTGCGAACGGATTTAAGGTGGGACGGATCTACGAGTTTTCTTGTAGGCTCTGGTAATTCTAGTGTTAATCAAAAATGTACATCTAATTGAGTTAACTTAGTAGGGTGTACTAAAACTAACTTCAGGATCTTCTGATCAAGGTTTTTTTTTTGGTTTTTTTTGACATTAAGCCATACCCAGGATACATATCACCAGGTCAGTTATCCTTTATTTTTTATTTAAAAAGGACAGTGTTACCTGTAATTACTGTTTTTCAAATTCTTACACATGATGTACAGTATGTACCAGTACACATTGCTGCTGCTTCAGCTGCAACTTTTGTTTATTAGCCAAAGCCCAATGCAATTCTTTCTGCCACATGATATCGATTCCATAGCAACCTCGAGAACACCTGTATGTTTTATTGTAAAAGGCAAAAAAGATCACAAAATGTCATTTATTTTGTATATTATATTACCCTGCGAGGGAAGAAAACATACCAGACAACATTTTCTTGATGCAAGTAAAAACTAATGAACTTTATTACTGAATGTGCGTAAACTATATACATAACCGTTGCATCTCCACTCATCATCACGGCTCCTCCCACACTGCAGTTCGCGTGAATTGTGACCTTACACAGGTTTATTACCTCCAGCCGCTACATTACAAAAAATGAAAATAAAGAAACTTCAGGATTATCATCAAGATTAGTTTTTCATGTGTTGTTGCTGCTTCATACATCTAGCATCCTGGTGTCAAATCCAACACAGAGTCATTGCTGAGTAGAATTCAAATGTTTCCCACTGTGGGTCTTACCTTGGGTACTATGTTTTTCATTGTACATCATCAGAGAGATGTATACATTTTATTTACAGGCAAGTCTGAATTAACCCAATTCACCATGAATTCATCATGACTGTGATTGTGCCTTGCACTGAATGCTTCTAGAGTGATATTTGCCATGCCATGATTCTGATTTTGATTATGTGGGTTGGAGAATATATGTAGATTGTTATGTATATAGCAGTAAACAAAATAACACACTGTTATTTCAGTAATAAACACATAGAAATTGTAATTAAATTGATTTTTAAAGAGATTAATAGTTTGGAATATGATGTTCCAATCCAACTTTAACCATAAGATAGTCTTATAATTAATTATTGTAACATTTTAAAAATACTCAAAAAATTCAACACAACTATTTGATCCGTAATATTACTTAATAAAAATGTTTGTTGTGGTTAAGTCTTTCTGGCCATTTTTTGTACTGGCAATAGGCTGATTCTTCTCAGAAAAACATTTTTTTTGTGAATAATGTCACATTTTTTTATTATTCAAATTGCATAAAAGATACAGCTAAAAAACGTATGAACAACTCTATGCATGTTCAATTTGAAGCCCATGATACCTTTCAAAGCAATCAGTTTCATTCCTTGCTAAATCACACTGTTTGCAATATATGTTACACTGCTGACACTGGTTTTACAAGACCACTCTCATTGTCACTTTCTTCTGACAACTCAAAACTTCTCATTTGACAATGCAGAATTCGAGTCATCAACAATACACAAAACATCTTCTGCAGAGGATTTTGTCATATAAGAGTGACTACCAGTATTTAATTCTGTGCTTCAAAGAAAATTAATAGCAAATTTTTGTATAAGTCAGTTCCCTTGGCAGTCTTTCTTGCCATCTACTGGATAGAAGTAAATAATGTATCCTAGCAGACTATTCTCACAGCTTAGACCTTCTACCCTTTGATGTCAACAAGGTTACCAGTGCCTATCCTAGTAGTTTGTCAAGTTAAGAGAAAGGTCAACCTTGGGAAGGGTGCTAGTCCATCACAAAGCCCAGTTACACATGCACTTAAATTGAACCATTTTAGAGTTATCAATTAACTGAACCTGGGCATTGTATGAACAAGACAGAGACTGTTAATAGTGCGGGAGCACCCATAGGAAAACCCCATATAAATGAAGAATTGTAAAAAGCAAAGAAAATGTGTGTAAAATGCAAAAAGTCTTTTCACGTGTGATTCTCATGAAGTGGACTGCCCAAGATGTTGGTTCTTCAAGTTATGTAGTAAATGGGCAGGAAGTGCAGGTCCAGTTGGGCTGAAGCCAGAATTGATATTGGAGAAGGAAAGTTATCAATCTTTTTGTCTGCACAAGGAGAAAAAGAGAGGACATTATCACACAGAGTCAAACCCTGGTTCAGCCAAGAGCAATCATGACCAAAATCTTAAACTGTCTCTAATGCACACATGTGACAGCATCTCTTGGGATTTTGGAGGGCAGAGGGAGTAAACAGAAGAAAGCTCTTTAATACAGGCAGAACATGGCAGAATATTCACACTCAAAAAGGGTAATGATTGATTATGGAATTCAATCCTAGACTGATTTATAATTAAAGAAGCATCAGTTACAATTCTGCCCATAGTTAGCATTACAGTCAAACAAAAAGCTTACTAGCATCTTTGTCAACAACTTTTTGGGGATTTTAGATGAAAAATAAATCTGCATAATTCTGAACATTGTACAGAAATATCAAAGCAACTAAGTATGTAAATGACATTCAGTATGGATATAAAGGTGTATTCAACTCTCATCACTCCTTCATTGATTTTGAATGCTCATGCATATTTGACAAACATTAAAAATTCCCTGGAACTTAAGCTGACTATCCAGGTCTCTGACTGTAAAAGTAAGTATTCATTTGGTCCAAGAAGCTTCTATTATTAATTAAGGTATTTAGGAAAATGTAAGCAGAAATATGGAACACTTTAAATTCACTTTTCCTGACAAGTAACACAATAAGTTTGTAAGGAATTATCAACATCTTTATATTGTCACAAACTCCACACGGGGCCAAAGCAAGGTTTGGGGCAGCCACCCGTATAATTGGTTTCCTGGCTGCAAATTGTTGTTTTAAATGATAGCACTGCTGTGCACAAAACCGAGTCCAAAACAGAACTGAGGGGATAGGGAAAAGGTGGAGGCTTTTAAAGGGGAAGACAGGAAGAGAGATCAAAGGGGTTGGGCTCGGGAAGGTCTTCAGCCATTGGTTCGAGCCCAGACGTGACATCACAGGGGCTGGAGCTGGCAAGGTCTTCTTCCATAGGCTTGGTCCTGGAAGTGACATCAAGAGGGCCAGGTGGAATCTCCAGTGACTGGTCTGCAGGTAAGAGAGAAAAAGAGTCAGTGCACTCTGCCACATCCCGGTATGATTCGGAACTGCCCTTACTCAAGCCCTTTAGCTGCCTCCCATGTGTATGTATGTGACAATATATAATATGCCACCGTGGCTGTCTGTTTGTCTGTCCAGGATCTTTAATCACCTGTAGCTTGCAAAGTGATTCGAAATTGGCCCTGTTGGAATGTGATTGTGTATGCGCAGATGAGTGAGCCCTGTGATGGACTGACACCCAGTCCATGGTTGGCTACTGCCTTGTTCCCAGTACTGCCGAGATAGGCTCAGCCAACCCCACAATCTCTGACTGGGATAAAACTGCAAGGAGGAATGTAGCATAATTCCTCATTATCACAATGAGAAATTTATAAAAAAAAAAAATAGTGAAAATGACTTTTGGTAAAAATAGGTGTTAACGGTAGCAAGGGATATTGCATATATTTCTTCAAAAATGTATTCGCTGAAAGTTTTTTTTTTAATTAATAGGAGGAAATGTTTCAGGATCTGGTCATAGCAAGGCTAATAGTTAGCAATTTCCAGATGGGGGCTGCATGTGATTGATTTTCTTCTGAACATATCATTGTATTTGTTTTTTAATGGATTATGTTTTGTTCTACAAATAAATTTTACAAAAAAAGTGTTTTATAGCACCTTTTTCAATGCATTCTTTAGTGTGTTGCACATATTCTCATTAGATACATACATTGCTGAATTAACTAATTAATTATCCAAATACAGGTGGCATCCCGTCATAACAAAACTCATGGGACTATAAAAATATTTTGTTATAACGGAATTTTCGTTATAATAACTATGAGAAAAATACATATACTATTGTGACTGGGGTCACCATCTTTAACAGCAGCGGTACGAGGACAGCTCTATAGCTGCTCTGCTGCGTCTGGTAAACAGTAAAGTGAGGGCAAAGTAACTGGTTGTTCTCTGCAGGATCAGGCTTACTGTGTAACATACTTGTTGCACAATGTTTTAAACATTTAATGTCAGGCTTTGAAATTCCCTTCCTTGCACCCTCCTAATATTTCTTATCTAGACTGTGTCTGCAACAATTGTGATTCCAAACCACTGGTGTTCTTCTAATCTGAAGATGGGAACTAAAACAGGATGATTGCCCGTGTCAAAGGTCCAAACAGCTCCTATTTTAAATGAAGTCTTGAAGCTGTACCTGCCTTCTCTATACAGTAATAAAGTACCTGCATAATCATTGAAAACCTGGATTCATCTTCCTTTGTCATGTGCAGTTCTGTGACCCAAGCTTGACAATATCTTTGTTAAAAAACAGCACTTCTTAAACTGCGAAAAATATTTTATCTGAAAACAAGACATTAGATGTAACTTTTTTTTTGGAAATACAGGAATGAATACAGAATGAAAATGAGATGGTAGATGAAACTTTTTTAAAATAGAGATATAGGTATGAAAACAGAATAAAAAAAAGATGTTAGATGAATATGAAGGCTTGATTCTGAATGCTTTCACCACGTAATTTTTTCTACATTCCTGAAAATCAACTTTTTACATGATTGTTAATTTTTCATTCAGTGTAAACTGATGCCGTTTCTCACATTTTCTGTTCATCTCAAAGAAAACTTTGAGAAGCATTATGAAATCTGAACAGTATATGGACACAACTACCCATGCAAAGGCTAGGTGGAGTACTTACTCTAAATTCGGCTATACCTATATTTGATATCGTTCCTACACTCTCTCTCACTGAGACAGGAAATTTTACAACACATTGTCTGTTTCTTTGAGACAGCCTGTTTCAGGGTTCCCAAGACTCAATGTGGAAAGTGTAGGTGTGGCATTAAGTGTTTTTTGCTTTGGTGACCATTTTTGATTGTAAAAACGTTTGTTATACTGAAATTTACATTTCATTAAAAGAAAATTCGTTTAACATGATGTTGCATGAACGTTTGTCTGGGCCCACAAGAAGTATTCATTATTCTGAACATTTTGTTACTTTGGTATTCTGTATAACAGGATTTAACCTGTATAAGTAAGTTGGTTTTATCTCCTGCTCTCATACATACAGGTTTTACAGATATAAAAGTTTAAAATACAAAGAATGTTCTTCTCAGTATGAGCTCTAAAAATCTAACTCATCTAATTGTCTGTTAGAAGCAACCTAATCAGCTACTAGAAGAAAGAGAACTGTATAGTGCTGACAAACACAAAGTCACTTTTTTCTTAGTATGTCATTAAAATTAGGATGTTTTTTATTTACTTTATTTATTATTATTCACTGCCGGAAAATTTCAGAAGCTGAAGTTTGGCCTATCCAAGATCACCACTTTGGTATTGTCATGTACGTTTCAGCTATGCTTTAAATTTAAGTTTGCTTTTGATTTTATTTATGTTAATGTTCATTATTCTTTGTTTTTGGTTTTGTTCACTTATGCAAGCTGACGTGTTATGTTCCATGTGTTTTGTGGGTGGTCTCCTAAGATTTGGGGCCACCTGCCAATCATCACCAGGAAATGCCTTCTGTCCTATATATCCGGAGGGTCTCCCACAGTCCTGGTAGTTCATTTCAAATGATTGAAGTTTGTTGAGTATTTTCAAGTTTAGTTCTGTATTTTTTTGGGTTAATTGAATATTTGACTATTTTGTTCTGTAATAGTTTTTTGAACTATTCTTTGGATTTCATATTGAGACTTGCTGGCGACTCCTTTTTGCCTTGTCTACTCTACAGAGCTTCATGTATTTGTGGAGCTTTTTGTAAAATAAACTTTCTTAATTTAAAAAGATTTGGTGTTTGCCTTTAATACTAGCTGGGGTTTGACAGCATTATTCCGCCAGTAGTGGCCATTATTGAAAGTGTTTAGGACTACATGCTTCGGAACTTAATGGGACTTAGGTGTTTTGGAACTCCAAGTTCATGACAGGTATGATGGAGGGCTTTGTGTGCCACAATGAGCCAAACATCTATTCTGTTACAATTATTTCACTCCTGTTAGGGTTCCACCTAACTGATTTGGCACTTAAAAGGAACTCACACAATGGTTTAAATAAAAAATAAGAGTATTTTCACAGGACAGGAATGTTACAATGGAAATGGGTATCGACGTAATTTGGTAAGCATGTGTTCGGAATGGATGTCGTGCCTTTCAGGTAAATAGTGTGAGAGGGATAGCATCAGAATGGATCTAAACCCCATACTCACTTTTGTTACCTTTGTGTCTTTCCTTTTGAATTATTCCCGTTGTTATTCATGGTACTAACCCAACTCCATTTCCAGAACTGTTTTCTGGAATTTATTCATTTATTGATGATGCTCTATCAGCACAACATTTTTGGTCAATTTGAATACCTCTTGATACAGAATAGATTGAATTAAATATACTTTCAACATATTTTAGTATTTTACCAGAAAGAAGCAAATACATCAGTTCATGATTCTCCTTTCCTAGTCAAGTTATGTTATTTATAAAGCACACTTAAAACAACAGAAGTTGACAAAGTGCTGTACAGCTTCCATAAATACACAAATACATATATAGATACAAATAAATGTGGTGGGCTGGCACCCTGCCCAGGGTTTGTTTTCTGCCTTGTGCCCTGTGTTGGCTGGGATTGGCTCCAGCAGACCCCCTTGACCCTGTAGTTAGGATATAGCAGGTTGCATAATGGATGGATACAAATAAATACATCAAATCGGATTAAATAAATAGCATAAATAGTATAAGTAACAGCATAAACCAAGTCAAAAGTTTAAAAAGCTATACCAAAAATAAAAGCTTTCAGACAAGATTTAAAAGTAACCATAGTTGATGCTTTAGGGGCAGCTACTGCAAAAGTATGGTTTCCTCTAATCTTCAGTCTAGTTTTTGGCAAGACCTTTAACCTCTAGCCAAAAGACCTCAAAGACCAGTAAGGAAATAAAGATGTAAGAGATCAGCAAGATAAATGGAGGCTATAACATTCAGGGACTTAAAACAAACAGTAAAATTTTACACTCAATCCTGCAGCGAATAGGAAGCCACTTGAGAGAAACTAAAATTGATGTGATGAGATTATGTTTCTTTGTTAGAAGCCTAGCATCAGCATTCTGGCCTAACTGTAGATGAGAAAGAGATGACTGATTAACTACAGTGTGTAATGAATTTCAGTAGTCAAGCTGAGAATAGACAAATGCATTAATCACATTTTCAAAGTCATCTACAGAAAGAAACAGTTTGACTTTAGCTAATACTCTCAGTTGATAGTAACAGGCTTGAACAATGAAGTTAATTTGTTTATCAAATTTAAGGACATTATCAAAAATCACACCAAGCTTCTTTTTTTTTTTTCAAAGGGTTACAATAAGTTGTAAAAGGGCCAAGATTACTTACAGGAGCACAATTTAAATCAGAAGTTCCAAAATATACAATCTCTATTTTTTTGTCATTTAAACTAAGAAAATTTTGTGTCATCCATATTTGTATGTCTTCCAGACATTAGAGACTTTGATTTGATCTGTTTCAGTGGAAGATATAACTGTGTATCACCTACATATTCAAAGAAAAGGAATATTATGCTTTTTAAAAAAGGTTCCTAAGGGCAACATTTATAGAGAAAAAAACAGGCCCCAGAATATATTGAGGAACCCCACAGATGAGAGGGGCTGAAGAAGAGGAGAGACTACCTAGGCTGACTGAAAAGCTACTGCCTGTGAGGTATGACCTGAACCAATCCAAAGCGGTTCCTTGAATAACCAAATACTGCTCATGATGGGCAATAAGGATACCATGATTACCTGTATCAAATGCTGCAGTTAGATCTAAAAGCAACAGGACAGCCGTATCCCCAGAGTAACTTATTTGTAAGAGATCATTTAGAACCCTGTGAAGTGCAGACTCTGTGCTGTGGTATAACTTAAAACCAGACTGAAATACTTCACAACTGACATTTTCATTTAAAAAGGTTTGCAGTAATAGAAAGACAGCCTTCACCAGAATTTTAGGGAGAAAGCATAACTTGGAGTTTGAAAAAATCTATAAAACACAGATTTCGTTTTTTAATTAAAGGCTGCACCACAGCGTGTTTAAAACAGACTGGGACTGAACCAAGACAACTATTTATAATGTACAAAATGTTGGCCCAACCACTTCAAAAGCATCTTTAAGAGGATGACTGGGAACAATATCTAACGTACAAGCAGTGGGTTTAAGGTGACTAATTACTTCTGCCAAAAAATAGGAGAGATACAGGCTCAAACTAATGAACAACAGCTGAGCATGTAGGACGGACTGAAGGGTCATCAACAGAGGGTGTAATGTGGGATCTAAAGTTGGCAATTGATGTCATGTCAGGCCGTATAGGAATGGACAGGTGAAAAATAGTGTTTATAGTATTAAATAAAGCTCTAGGTCTATATCAGTTATTTGAGATAATATTTGAAAAATACTTCTTTCTAGCAGTTTTCGTAACTTCATGGTAATTAGACAAACTGTCGCTTAGAATAAAAGAACACCTGAAGCTTGTATTTTTTCCACTTGGATTTTTTTTCTCCCTAAATAATAAAAACCATCATTTAAAAACTGCATTTTGTGTTTACTTTTGTTATATTTGACTAATGGTTACATGTGTTTGATGATCAGAAACATTTTGTGTGACAAACATGCAAAAGAATAAGAAATCAGGAAGGGGGCAAATAGTTTTTCACACCACTGTATATGTGCTGTCTGAGGAAATCTCTGGTTTGGGTTGATTCTTTTAATGTTGTTTAGTCTGTGAGAGGTCCATCACATGAACATAGATATATGTTGGACCTTGTTTTATCATATACACAACAGCATATCATATATACAACACATTCCAGTGTGTTGTAATGATGACAGTTTATTCAGTCAACCATTACTGGTCCCATTTAGTCCAGTTCAGAATTATGGGAGCCAAAGCCTACCCTAGCAGCACTGTACACAATGTACAAACAAGTTGTGAACAGAGTTCAGCCCTCTTGCAGAACACACTGATACACATACTGTTTTATGTATGAAAACTATAAGTAAATTGCTGGTAATTCATAAAAAAAGCATACAAAATATAATGTTGCAAAAGAAGTTTTGGATCAAAACCTTCCAGCTATTTTTCTCTAAAAACTATTCACAGTAATTTCATTCCTCTTCCCTTTCCTTAACAAAGTAAGTTTTAAAAGTATCCTGCACATGTTAACATGGTAACATTGAAGTGTAAAATGTAAAAACAATAAGTTGAAAATAATAATAAAATAAAATAATAAAATAATTAGCTACCAATGTGTCAAAATAATGAAAAAAAATAATGCCTATAATGTAACATTAGTGATTAAGCATAAAAAATGGTGCAAGAAAATAATGAATATGTGAAATTAATATCACAAAATGCATTCATAAAATTAACATCAAAAAGTGAGTGAGGACAATAAACATCAAAAAATGAAATTAAGTGTGAAATAAATGTAAATAAAATGAGAAGGTCAAGTAAATTAAAAAAAAACGGGTGCTTGACATAAACATCAAAAACAGGTAGGTGAAATAAAAATCAAAAACTAAGTGTATGAGAGCTCAGAAACTACTGTAAGTGCTTAAAATAAACATCAAAAAGTAGGTACTTGAAATAAACATCAAAAAAATCAGTCAGTGAAATAGACATCAAAAATGGTTGAGTGAAATTAACATCAAAGGTTGAGGGTGTGAAACGTCAAAAAAAACGAGTGCATGAAATTAATAAAAACTAAATCACACATACAATTCACAAAGGTACTGTCATCTTGAATATGCGAATGGCTTTCACCCTCTGTATACACAGAAGCCATTTGGACTGATACAGGCAGTCTTGGGAAATTACCAGTGAACTGCCATGTCAAAGACGCAGGAACAAAATTGCAATCATGGATCCCAAGAATATCAAACCATCAACATCTGAAAATTACCAAACTTGGCCGACAGAGGGGGAATATGAAAAATCCATAAAACATGATGTGCATTATGGTTATTTTTACAAATAAATAACTGATAATAATAATGACAAAATACAAATTGTTTTTTATTCCGTCAGATCTCTGTAGAGAGAATGCCTGGACTGGGATTTTTTGGAGTTGTGTGTGATTCCTGAGGCACTACCTCATTGTCATTTCCATTTCACCACTTCTTCAGTGTTGTCTGAGTGTGCACTGCTCTGTCAGATAATGGAAAATTGCAAACACATCTTCTCATCGTTCTTGAATTTAATTTTCTTTTGCACATTTTCACGAAGCAATTCACTAGTAAATTTCAGTGACTGCATGCGTGAAAGGAGTTCTAGTGAATCCACGTTTCCATTTTCACAATGACATTTCTGTCCTAAATTAAATTAAAACTGACAATGTAAATACAATATTTAATTTACATTTAATGCAATCGTTTTTGATGTCTTCACGCTTTACCCCCTCATTTTTTATATATTAATTTCATGCACTCACTTTTTGATACATTATGTATTTCACCTATTTATTATTGAAGGTTTATTTCACAAAGTCACTTTTGATGTTAATTTCATACAGCCATTTTTCAATGTGCATTTATATTGTAGGGCCACTATAATATAATGTGAGTTACAATTTCTTTTTAAACTATATTTTTGATATAGGGAGATGTGGTGGTGCATTGGTTAGCATTGCTTCCTCACATATTCAGCATATTGGGTAGAAACCCTGCACTCTGATCTCAAGGTTGAGTTTGTAGTCTGGAGTTTTTCTGAGGGTACATTGTTGGTGTTAATTAATTTTAATTAAAGTTAATTACACTAAAGTAAGATTCTAAATGTGACCTGTCTTGGTGTCTACTGTATGAATGGGCCCTGTTATGGACTAGGACCCCATATACTGTTGATTTCTCCTTTCTGGCACCATAATCTTTCAATCCTGCACTGGATTAAAGTGGTTTTGAACGTTATGTTAACTTTGGTCATAAATGTTGTCCTTTTTTGATGCATGGAACTAAACAATACATTTTTATTATTATAAAACTATGTCTATTTCCGCTTACACAGAAAATGAAGATACTGTAAACATTGGGTAATATCACCTAGTTAACACTAGATTTACCAGAGCCTACGAAAAAACTCGTAATTCCGTCCTACCTTAAATCGCTTCTTAAATCCCTTCACACCTCTCCGCCAGCGTCCTTTGTCTTCTAAATGCGCTGATAAAGAGAACCTAGGAGCAGCCGGCTATTCCATCCCCCCACCAATTTAGAACGTGCACGAACTTCTCCCAGCTCAAGCCTTGATTGAGTATCTGGGAGTGAAGTGGAGTTTTAGAGTGGAAATAATAGATCGATATTTGGAACACACGCATTTCATGTCTGTTCCGTTTCTACAGTAATCTGTGTAAACACATTGCTAAAACAGAAACGTTTTTATATTCTAGTAGTAGATGACAAAATGTAGGCATAAACTATATAATGTATGAAGCCTTAAGTCCAAATATCAAAGAAATATTTTCACAAAAGGTACAAATACACTGTGTGCACAATTATTAGGCAAGTTGTATTTTTGAGGATTAATTTTAATATGGAACAAACACAGTGCTATCAGTCAATCCAAAATGTTAATAAACCTGAAACCTGAATGTTTCACAACGGAAATGTGAGTGTGAACATCATCAGGGGAATACATATGTGCGCACAATTATTAGGCAACTATTAGTGTGCAGATTTATTATGCAACTAAAGGAAAAATGAAAATTTTCCCATCTCACTTGTTTATTTTCATCTGTTATAGTGAGAATAATAAACAAACACCTCAAAATTTACAAATAAACATCTCTGACATTTCAAAAAAAATAAATCAATCAATCAATGACCAATATAGCCACCCTTCTTTCCAATAACAGTCATAAGCCTTTCCATTCATGGAGTCACGAATGACGATCAGCTTTTTGTGGAGCAGTGACTACAGCCTCCCAGACACTCTTCAGAGAGGTGTATTGTTTTTCTCCCCCGTAAATCTAGCGTTTAAGAAGTGCCCACAAGTTCTCGATAGGGTTTAGGTCAGATGAGGAAGGGGGGCCATGTCATTATTCCTTCATCTTTAAGGCCTTTACTGGCTGGCCACGCAGTGGAGAACTTCGATGCAAGTGATGGAGCATTGGCCTGCATAAAAATCATGGTCTTTTTCCTGTATCACTGTTTGAAGAAAGTGTCTTCGAAAAACTGGCAGTAGGTTTGGGAGTTGATTTTGAGTTCATCTTCAATGCAAAAAGGTCCAACTAGCTCATCTTTAAAAATACCAGCTCATACCAGTACCCCACCTCCACGTTGGAGTGGAGCTCTGTGCCCATTACTGATCCACAGGTCCATCCATCTGGTCTATCAAGAGTCACTCTCATCTCATCGGTCCATAAAACCTTTGAAAAAAATCTGTCTTCAGATATTTCTTGGCCCAGTTTTGACGTTTCAACTTATGTTTCTTGTTCAGTGGTGGTTGGGTTTCAGCCCTCCTTACCTTGGCCATGTCTTTGAGCACTGAACACCTTGTACTTCTGGGCACTCCAGGTAGGTTGCAGCTCTGGAATATGAAAGTACTGGAGGATAATGGGTTCCTGGTAGCTTCACGTTTGATTCTTCTCAAATCTTTGGCAGCTAATTTGCGTCTTTTGTTCTCAACACGTTTCTTGCGACCCTGTTAACTATTTGCAACAAAATGTTTGATGGTTCTGTGATCACACACCAATATCTTAGCAATTCCAAAAGTGCTGCATCCCTCTGAAAGACTTTTTACAATTTTTGACTTTTCAGAGTCAGTTAAATCTCTTTTTTGGCCCATTTTGCCAGAGGAAAACTAGCTGCCTAATAATTCTGCACACCTTGATATAGGGTGTTGATCTCCTTAGGCCACACCCTCCCTCATTACACAAATACACATCACCTGACGTGCTTAAATCCAATAAGCATTCAAGTTAATACAGCTTGGAGTTGGAATATACACATAAAAATGATGATATGGTCAAAATACTCACTTGCCTAATAATTGTGCACACAGTGTATAACACAACAATTGCGCTTTTATTCAAAAATATAATTGCAGAAACAAAAAGCCGCCTTAACATGCGAAATTGACACCCCTTTATTGTAACTGCCTCTGTGGTGCAATAGAATCAGTTCCCGCCTGGGAATCAGAAGGTTGCGAGTTCGATCCTGCACCGTTCCGTTTTGAGAAGTAAACTGCCCTTAGTCTTACTATTTTAGAATAAAAGCATACATTTGATTTCAGTCTGTAACAGCCGGTGCAATTTATGATCCTTGTAAAGGTTAGCCTTTTTTTTTTTTTTTTAATTCACTTTTCATTCTCTCATTCGCGTTCAGAATCAATCCATACAACCCCATCTGACACGGCTGTTTTCATATAAAGACGCGCTATAGCTCTGCACTGTACCACGATGCATACTAACCCCCCCCCCACCCAAAGGGTTCTGACACACAAACGCTGGCGAAGCTGCCATCTTCGTATCTCACCGTCACTTGATTTTCTTTTTATTCAGTTTTATCGAGTGTTCCTACCAGTCCCCACATGTTGCTGTATGCTGTTTCTTTTGTACTCCAGGACATGCAGAGTAGAGAATGGTAAAGAGCAGTAACTTCGGTGCTATATGCAATAATCAGACACTCCCCATCTGCCCGTTGTTTTGTTATACTTTTACACCAACATATGTTCCTGTGTTTGAGCATGCTCAAACGGGCATGCTCAAAAAATACACGTGTAATGCC
>JANRMT010062821.1:21058899-21083982 GCA_026402145.1 Polypterus bichir lapradei | reverse complement strand
TGCTTTTATTCTAAAATAGTAAGACTAAGGGCAGTTTACTTCTCAAAACAGAATGATGCAGGATCAAACTCATGACCTTCTGATTCCCAGGCGGGAACTGATTCTATTGCACCACGGAGGCAGTTATGATAAACAGGTGTCAATTTCGCATGTTAAGGCGGCTTTTTGTTTCTGCAGTTATATTTTTGAATAAAAGCACAATTGTTGTGTTATATTTGTACCTTTTGTGAAAATATTTCTTTGATATTTGGACTTAAGGCTTCATATATTATATAGTTTATACCTACATTTTGTCATCTACTACTAGAATATAAAAAACGTTTCTGTTTTAACAATGTGTTTACACAGATTACTGTAGAAACGGAACAGACATGAAATGCGTGTGTTCCAAATAACGATCTATTATTTCCACTCTAAAACTCCACTTCACTCCCAGATACTCAATCAAGGCATGAGCTGGGAGAAGTTCGTGCACGTTCTAAATTGGTTGGGGGATGGAATAGCTGCTCCTAGCTTCTCTTTATCAGCACATTTAGAAGACAAAGGACGCTGGCGGAGAGGTGTGAAGGGATTGAAGATGCGATTTAAGGTGGGACGGAATTATGAGTTTTTTCGTAGGCTCTGGTAATTCTAGTGTTAAATTTAGCTTTGCTGCACTACACTGCAGAGGCCTTAATTAAGCAGCAAGAGACTGGTTAATTATTTGACAGCAAAAACAAAAACATTTCTTTCTATAGCACATTTTCATACAAAGGCGTAGGGTGTAGTTCAAAGTGCTTTACAACTTTTCAAACAGGTAAATGTGTGCAATGAACAACAAATTAAATTTAGATAAGAATAATAATAAATAAATAGTATACAAAAGCTAAATAAATAATGCACACATGCTGACAAAGTACATGTGCAATGCTACTTCAGTACGCGAATGACTTTAGCTGCAGGTGGAAGCTCCTGTCTCACTTTACGTAACTGTTGTTACGGTTCTGCCTTTGTCCAGAAATGGTTTCATAAGCTTTACGACCTGAGTCTTGGAAAGTCTCCCGTAGAACGACTGGGATCTTTTCCTGAATAATGAGTGGCATTGCACATTTACTTTGTCAGTATGCCCGTGTCAGTCAAACACAGGAAGCTCTGCAGTCTACTTGTGACTTTACGCTGTAGGAAGATAAGTAAATAAATATAGGTAAATAACATTCAGTGTGGCTTTTATATAAGTAACATATAAATGTTTTTCATATAAAGACCATCACAAAACGTAATCACAAACAGAACTTTGCATAATACCTTGGCAAGCTCAGCATGCCCTGCTGTTTCGTTGAAAGACATGCGTGTGTCAGATTGACTGGCAGGATGACGCCCAACCTCTTGCTGCATTCAAACGGTGCCATCGTTTGCCTTTACGCCTGGTACAGCTGTGTTGTTCTTATGTGTGAGTGGACGTTTGTTGGTGGGTTGGGCTTCGATTCTCTTTCTCCGGTGTAGAACCCTCATCCTCATCTGAGTTTACTTCTGTTATAGCACGTCTTTATTTGAAAACAGGAGTGTCAGATCGGGGGGAGTATAAACAGGACTGAAAGAATAAAACTGAATAAAAAAAGAAATCGCTAACCTTTACAAGTACCATAAATTTACACTGGCTGTTACAGACTTAAATCAAATGCATGTTTTTATTTTATAATAATAACAATAACAGCAGCTGTCTACTCAAAACAGTAATTCTAGGAAGTACCTGGAATCGAATTGGCAACCTCTTGATTATAAATCAGCGGTTCTTACCGCTGCACCACCTAAGTGGCCATGTCAGTGATGTACCCTTACCCAATTTCTTTTTCTTTGGTTATATTCTTGAATAAAAGTGCCCTAGTTTTGTTATATATGTATCTTTTGTGAAAGTGTTTATTTGATATTTGGACTTCAGTCTTCATACATTATACACTTCATGTCAAAATTTTGTCATTAGTACTTTAACCTGAGAAAAGTTTCTGTTTTAGGTATGTGTTCAGAATTTCTTGCCTTGAATTTCCTGTCATCCTACATTTATATAGATTGTTGTAGACACAGAACACACAAGAAATGCATGTGTTCCAAATAACAATATCTTATTATCCCTAAACAGTTCCAGGCACCTCACACGCAGATGAAAAGCCTTGAGCTGGGAGGGCTTTTTGCCCGAGTTGAGCTGTGGCGGTGGGAGGATGGGATAGCAGGCTGCTTGTGCTGATCAACACATTTACAAAACAAAGGACACTAGTGGAGAGGTGTGAAGGAATTTAAGGTGGCCCGATATGAGATTTTTCATAGGCTTCAGGGATTCTAGTGTTAAGTAGTTCTTTCTTTCTTTTATTTTTTTAGGCTTCATCTTAGAGGGTTCAATACAGTGGGTCTTGTGATAAGCTGGGGTATCTACTTTTATTCAGATATCAAAGGCAGCTGTACTGGAGTACTGGTCTTTGATCAGATGGTGTTGATACTTGCCCAATACCTATGTGACTAAAGAACAGAGACTTCACCAACCCTCTTTAACATCTAAATAAATACAGCTTCATATCAGCAACACACATGTAACATTACACAAAAATAACACAATTTTGGGACTTTCAGATGGGACAAGTTAGAATATTCCTGGGAGCCAGGTAAATTCGATAAATACTATAAAACTGAAACATACTCAGATTTGATCAGGCTTTCTTGCATATTATGCTATATTCTGTCTCAAACCAAATATACTTTACAAAATACAGGTAAGTCCCTGTGTCTAACATTTGCAATCAGTAATAGTTTATACGAACATTTTATTTGATAAGTGTACATACAAACTAAACAAAATTATTCTATTTTAACTCACTACAGAAAACATGAAAAAAATGATAGTGGGAATAGAGTTTTAAATCCCGATTTAGTACATTTAACAACAAAAATCTGCAAATATAATCAGTTATGAAATGATAAAAGTGAATCGTAACATTGTGTGTGGGCCTTCTTGTTTCAGGAGCTTAAGTTTCAAATCAGACTATGTAAAATAATAATGAAAGTTCTACAGTTGTTCCTTGGCTGTTTTGTTTTATTTTTTTAAATACAAACAGTGATGTGGATATTGCTGTTTGTAATATGGGTAGCATTTTAGTACAGTAGTAAGCAATGAAACTCTTTTTGCACTTTCTCTGAATAATCTGGAAATAGGATGGGGTTTTAGAGAACCATTCAGTTAAAGAATCAGATACCCTGTATTTGAGATACATAGGAAACATAGGATGAAAGCAGGAGAATATATGAGAGAACAGTGTTGCTGCTTCTGGGAAAATGGGTTGTCCATACTAATCCAGGTTAATAGGGCAGTGAACCCTTTTCATTTAGGCTCCGACTATTCGCATGCTTTGATTTGTTGTGTTAATTTTGAGCTTTGTGTTCCCTAATTCCAGAGTACCCTGCTTTAATATTTGGAAATAAACTGTTACTTTTTTGTACTTTTTAGCCTCCTTGAAGTTATTTGGTTTGGGGAAATATTTTTTGCTTTTTAAATTGTTGCCTCTTGTATACTTGTACACACTAGCTGTGTTACCTGGCTTCATCCAGGAAATTGTGGGTAATTTCTTTGTGATAAGTTAATTGGTAACTGCATGAGTGGACTCAATTATGGACTGGCACCTCGTATATGGTTGACTTCTGCATTGACTCCTGTAAAATGAAGAGACTCGACACACGTAGAAAAAAGTTTGGGGTAGCCACCCGTATAATATTCCTAGCTGCAAAGGATTCTTTTAAATTCATATTGTGATAATGATCGTATGGAGTCCAAAACAGAACGGCGCCGGAACTGGAAGTGACATTCTTCTAGGCACCGGAACTGGAAGTGACGTTCTTCTAAGCGTCAGAACTGGAAGTGACGTTCTTGATTCAGATAGGTTTTCCTGCGGCTGGTCTGTAGAGATAGCAGGAGAAGGTTTAATGCACCCCGCCCTCCCCTGGCCTGGCATGGAATTACCTTTACTTGGTCCACACAACATCCCCCTATTCGCACGTGTGTGACACTCCATTGCTGGCATTAGTAATTTTCAACCCTGAACTAGAAAAAGGTGGTTGTGAATATTATATTATGTTTACTTTGGTCATAAATGGTAACATGGAACTGAACAATGGACTTTTATTTGAGCAATGGGCCTTAGTTATAGTGCCGTTGGTTAATCGAATGTATCAGAAGTACTATATAACTGTACTCTTCCAAAAACAATGTACTTGTTTTTATGGTGTAGTTGTTTAGGCTGTGGACCTAGGACTTTAAATCCTGAGACTGTCTGTTCAAATCCTGCTTCTAACACTGTGAGCAAGTTACTTCACCTGCCTGTATTCCAATTAGAAAACCAAATTAAATCTAACCAGCTGGTATCTTGTATGTTGTAAGTCACCTTAGATAAAGGTGTTGTCAAATAATAAGTAATAAAAATATTATTAGATTGCTGCTTACTCTTGAACATGGTACATATAATTGCCAATGAGTAAAACATTACTACAGTACATAAATTTTCTTATTTAGCTAGTGACTTGGCTTTTGTTGATAGTCATTGCAAAACTCAGTTTTACAGAAAATTTTAAGTTAAATTTCAGTATTTATTTTTGTCATTAATAGATATTTATCATTTTCACCTGTTTACTTGTTCACTCAACTATATCTTTTTGTGTTTACTATCAGGTGTAAGTTCAAGCTTGTATTTTTTTTTTTTACCATATCCATAGGTAGACAATAAAGTGGTGATACTGAATTGCATTTTACTGCAATGATGTTTACAAGTTGCACAGTTAGGTGGCCCATGCAATGAACTAAATGTTTTTAATTTTAGGCTTGTTTTCTCTAGCAGTTGACGTGGAAGAATATAACTAGTGTTACTATGTTTGGGAGGATTCTTAAATGATTGGGGGTCCACATCTAAACTCCACAAATGCAAATATAAAGAATTTTGAGAGTGGACACATCCCCATTCAAAGTAAGCAGACACACATGCAGAAGTAAATAATTTTGAATGTTGAGGGACCCTTCCGTCCTGTCTGTCTTGGATTGGAGAGCAACAACTCCTCTGCCTTGGCTTCTCTGTTCCTTGTATTTTACTTCTAGCAAAGCATCACCCATGCTCTCAGCCACAGTGCCCTAGACTCTCACTGGATATTTATAGCACTTGTTTACCATTGAGCTCTGTATCTTCCTTGAGCTTCACCAAACTTTGTCATTAAACACAGTGTACATTCCAAATGAGATCAAGTCTTTTTTTTTTTTGTACAGGGCACTGTCCCTTCAGTCATATGTCCATCCTATTGGCTAGTGCTGCTATTTTCATATGCAAATCTATTGGTTCTGCTCATTCCTTCTTTGCATTAAGTAATCTCTAAGTGCAGCAGAGAGCATGTACATTAGCATAATATTAACAAATACTGAAAAATAAAAAAATCAGAAAACAATGGGGTGGATAATTTTCTTCAAATTTGAATCATGTCGGTCAATGTGCTTTTTAGAATTTGGGGTATTTCGTTTTGTTGTTATTGAGGGGTTTTTATCCATAAAAAATGACATAACGAAATTGCCTTTCTTAGCAAATACCTTCTTAACCCAGATGTATAATTCTGCCAAATGTCAGCCATTCAACTAAGTGGGAAATATTGTTTTTGCTGATGAGTAAGTGAGTCAACTTTGCACTATACAGTATGTATAGGTTGTGGAGGACTGCCGGCTTCCCATGCCGGTCCTCACCCCCAGGCCGCCAGGAGGAGCTCTCCCGACAGCAGGATCGTGCCCCGAGGTCCAGCAGGGCCTTATGGACTTTGTAGTGTTTATACACAGCCCTGCTGGATACCTTGGGGACCACCAGGAGTCGCTGTGGGGGGGCTTATGGGCTCTGTGATGCCCTATAGCCCGGGAGTACATCACGGTCACGTGACGGGAAGGAACGACGTGCTTCCGGGGTGAAGAACAGGACTGTTTGCCCTGACCCGGAAGGGAAAAGGAACTGTGGTCTAATTGGACAGGAACACCTCCGGGTCAGGGGCTATAAAAGGACGGTGCCTCAGTCCAGACACTGAGCTGTGCTGGGTGGGAGAGGAGCAAAGTGTCTGGGCGAGGAGGAGAGAGTATTGAGTGTATTATAGTGGTTTATTGTATGAGTAGTGTGGAGGGTGCTTGGTGCACTGAAGAACAAATTAAAAAGGTCGTGGACTTTTACCTGGTGTCTGGAGTTGTACCTGAGGGTTCAAGGGTGCACTACTGCCCCCTACTGCCACAAGGTATACTTACAAAAAAAGTATGCTATTAATTATAATACACTATTTAGAAAACAATATACTTGAAATATTTTAATGGAAGTTTTCGTTGTATTTTTTTAAAAAGGTTTATAATGTGTTCAGTAACATGCAGAAAATGAATAACTGCTGGTGATGGATGCCTAAACTTAAATGTTACCAAGGTCTCTAATTCAAGGAAATGCTATTATAACTAAGGATTCCAAATGCATTTACAGAACACTACTAATTAGTTATACTGATATTTGTATATTAGCGATTTCTGTCTTTCTATTAATCATTTGACATTATGAATGCTCATTAACGCCTTTAATTTACTGTTACCTGAAGAAAGAAATGATTGTGATTGAAAAATTTGAAAAAATAAACAGTATGGCAATAACATCAATGATGGATAATTATTAGATATCTATTTGAATTTTTACCTTTATTACAAATAATATTTTGTTTATATATTTGTGTGCTTTTAATTTCAAGGCCAATACAGGACCATGAAAACTTTATATAAAGTGGGTTTGAGTATTACCTTGCCACTGTTATGAATCTAAACTATTTTAATTTACTGCAGAGATAAAGAGACAAGTTACACTTGGGTGTAGATTTGATTATGATTATCTAAGAATTTCAAATCATTCATAATTAGGCAATCTTTTTTCACTAAAGAAATAAATTTAATTTCTGATGGTGTCTGCTTATATACTTAAGTTGAAATGACTGAATTAAACTACCATAAAATTAATATCTAAATTAGATAAAAAGATAGCACATTCAATTAAGAATGAAAATATGGAGCTGTAATCTGTAAATATATAACTGTAATCAAGAGAGTTTTTTTAACAAACTTTTTTCTGAAAAGAAAAAATATTGTAGCAACCCACATAAATTAGAACAGGAGGACTCACGGCTGTCAGGGCCTCTTCAAGTTTATTGCTCACTTTGGTTCTGTACAAATAGAGGATTATCATTAGCTTTGGGTTAAGGAGCACATTTCCAAAACCTTAAACACTTATGAAAGCCCTATGGCTTTCCTATATCAACTACTTTACTTATCCATTCACTTCACTTGCCAATGTCGACTATCACCTTTAGCCTCCTAACTCCTAATACACTTCACTTCCTTTTAAGCTTTACCTCTGTAAGGAGGTGTGTCTGCCCCTTATAATTAGAAACCTCTCCTTCCAGCCCTCCCATTCCCTCAGACAAAGGTTAGAAAGTGCACGCTGTAATATTTTAGGACTGCAGGGAGCTTAAGTATTGGCACTTTGAGCAAATGAGTTTGACCTAAAGAAAAGACACAGAAGCAGAGATGTATGGTTGTACATTGCAAAAAGGCAGCTTACAGCCTATGTTGTTGGTGATCCCATGATAAAATTATGATGAACACTTTAGTAAAAATGGCAGTTACTCCAAGCATCACCTCAGAATAGTTAGAAGAGAAAGGAAATATATAGTTAAGGCAGATAAACAACCACTTCCTCAGTTCTGAAAAAGTCACATTTCCCCAGGACAAATAAAGCAATATCTACTGTCACACACATGCACTTAGGAGGCAGTCAACAAGCCCAGAGGTGAGTGAAACATCGCGAAATGAAGGGTTGATTTATGGTACTAATGCCTCTCTCTCTTTTTCATTAGACCAAATGAAGAAAATTAATTTCATTTACTCACCACTCAAACTTCCAGATTCACAAGATGGCTGCCAGACATCACTTCCACTTCCTTACTCCAGATGATGACGTTACTACCGGTCTCCCAATAATGATGTCACTTATGTCACAACCATGATCACATCATTTCCGGTCTCCCGATGATGACATTACTTCCGTCCACCCGTTCTGACATCATCTCCTGCCACATCACTTCCATCAGCTATCTTTTTGTATAAATAATGCCATGTTTAAATTGTAAACTGTCAATTGTTTTAGTTTTTGATCACTTTTCAAGATTTATTCTTTGTTTCATCCACTGGACATTATATAGGGCCATTCCCCAACTCTTTTTACTTTGTGGCAATCCTTTATTTGTGACACTACCTAACCATCTAAAAGGGTTAAGCTACACTAAAATAATGACTATCCAGTCTTGATTTAATTGTTGATATTGAGGAGGGTTCCCTAAAATTGGCAAATCGATTATTCCAGAGTTTGGAATCCCTAAAGCTAAAGTCTTGTTTTCCTATAGCTTTTTTATTTATTCCAGGGAATTGTAAGAAGGCATGCATCTTGTGATCAAAGTGTACAGTCTGAAATACATGTAAAGAAGGGGCTAAGTCATTCAAAATGTTATATGTGAAGAGGTCATGAAATTGCTTTTAAATTCACTGTAATATACAGACTTCAAAAGTTTGAGTTATATCAATGTGCCTCATAGTGGTTGAAATGGTCTTTACTTCAGAATTCCAAAATTATATGCACTATATAAAACATAATACATATGTTTTACTGCTTCAGCTAGTTAGAACTGACTTCTTTGCCAAGTTTCTGATTTTTTTTTCTCTTATTCTTGGTCTACTATATTTCTCAAATGCAATGCACCTAGACCTATTAACAATCAGTCAGCCAGACTGAAGCACTTCTGTTGCTAGATCAAAAAGATTTAGAAAACTGCATGAATAAAGAAACATGTTATACCAAGCATAAATAGTGACCTCATATTTTTCCAGTTTGTAATCTTTTTAGTTAGCTAATAAAAGGTGTCATTTTGCTTGGCTTTTCTCTACAGTTTGTAAAAGACATGCTATACAGGAGCAAAATATTTATTAAAAATTGTGTAATGTATTTAAGATTATAATCTATTTTCTTTTGCACACAAGTCTAATATGTTATCATCTTCTAAAAGTGCAGTATGACAATCTGCACTCAGATATAGGGAAAATAATCAAAAATCATTAAACAAAAAAAAGGTAAACCTTTGAGTCCAAAACCACTATACAGCGCAAGACCAATTATCAATAATCACTGTCATTGTGACTCAGCATTTCATTATTTCATTTTGTTAAGTGATGAAAACAGAAATATTTGTATGCCTTGAATTATGTATGTATTTTTGCAGTTGCTGGAATTACTGTATTAAACAAATACAAAGCAAAAACTATACAATATATCCTACCAGTCAAATGTTTGGACAGACCCAGAAATTTACATTTTTCTGAGAGAAATTGAAACCTTTTTATCAAGATACCATTAAACTGATTTAAAAATATAGCCAAGCCATTGCAATTGTTGGTAATGGCTATTACTGCTTGAAATTACTGGGTTTTAGTATAGTATTAACATATGGCTACAAAGTCTCATTTTCAGCAGAATTTCCTTTCATGTCCTAATGACTGACTCCCTTAGCTTATCCTTAACTAGTTCTTTTATAATGAAGATTATTCGATGTGACAGATTGCCAAGAAACTGTAGATTTCATTTACAGTTTTAAAAGAAGCAGGATAACCCAATGGAGTTGCCAATTAGGACACTGAAAGAATGGCTTCTGAAAATGGGGCTTTGCAGTCATATATGGACAATAAATTAAAAATCAGCCATTTCAGGGTGTATTAGACATTAACAGCACTAGTAATATGTTGGCTATATTTTAAATCAATTTAATGATATCTTAAAAAAGGTATCAATTTCTAACAAAAGCATGAAAATTTCTCGGTGTGTCCTTTGGCTGGCGGTGTAAACATACTTAAAATGCTACTTTTTCTAAATTAACATTTTATAGTTTGTTTTCTTTTTGCAGTTGACAATTTCTTTCTTCAAAAATGTTTCCCACCTATGTTCAACATATTATTCTTGAACCAATTAATTGGTGATGATGAAGTATTTTGTGAAATATTTTTGCTATTAATCATAAGAAATATTTTTATTTTTGTAATGAATACTTGATGATTTTATTAAAGTTAAGCAGTGTGATACATCACTAAGTCCCATATTCAATATGGTGCTTATGTTTGTTTTGTGTATGGGTTACATATTCACCTGAAGATTAAGTGGGCTTAGTCTGGTAACCCTCATATAGTTCAGTGTCTACTGGCCAGGTCAACTGGTACCTCTAAATTGATCTTCCCATAAATGTGTATAAATGCCCTATGCAATCAGTGGCTACAGGTAAAGGCTCCAGCTTATCATGATCATGAACTGATTAAGATACTTGGTAATGGTTGTATGACTTGTATTCTGCGGTGGGCTAGCACCCTGCCCGTGGTTTTTTCTTGACTTGTGCACTGTGTTGGCTGGGATTGGCTCCAGCAGACCCCCGTGACCCTGTAGTTAGGATATAGCAGGTTGGATAATGGATGGATGGATGATTAGTATTTAACAATTGTTTAGTTTAACAATAATGCAATTTATTCCAAGTAGTCTAGCGGTATATCTTCAGAGTTGAAAAAATCTATAACAATGAGAAAAATATATATTATTTCATTATTATCAGATCTTTCATATTTAAAACAGGTAAGGTGATGTTTCTGTGTCTCCATAATTCTGGCAGTTTCCCAACAATACATTCCCTGTGCTTTTTATCCATTTTGGAAGACAATTACAACATATATAAAACTGTATGTAAGCCCCTGTTGCATGATTTTCTCTTTTGTATGTGTTTCTGAACTAGCTTACACACAGGCCTGTCCACAGCTGGTTTATTCCACGCCACTATAGCTGTACTCAGATAGCACAAAAGCATGTTTAAGTCTTTCTCAGTGGCTTACTTAAAACTACTTGATTAATTTATGCCTAAAAATCACTTTGTAACTTAATCATAAGTATTACTTTGATTCTAAGAACTATTAATTGTACTTTAATAGATATGACAAAGCCAGCTAATGTTTTATGGTATTAGTGTAATTGTAACTAAAGAAAATAACAGTGTGAATGATATGTTCTAGCACTGTGTTTAAAAGTTTCCTTCCTAAATCTGGTCAGAAAGTGAAGAGCAGTATCTCACACATACACAGAGAGAGAAAGAGAGCGAGAGAGCTCTGTGTGGAGGTGAAACCCTCTTAGTCCTGAACAGAGTTGCTGGGGAGCCCATCCCAACTAACATGGAGCAAAAGACATGAACAAACCCTGAACAGAGAGCCAGTTGTTCACAGACAACAGAGAAAAAGAAAGTGTTAATGTAGATTTTGCTGATTTATGCGCTTTGTTCATAAATTATAAAGATCTCTTCTCATTTCTGGCATCCCAGCCTGGAAACTGAAACAGAGAGCCCTCACTCAACCAACTTGGCATTCCTTTGGGGGGTGTCATGTTGATTGTTTTAATTAATTACCAGTATTGCCAAAGGTAAAGTTGTTAATTAACTGACTGATAATACACCACACACTACATTATTTTGCCATCCCTGGGGTGGACAAGTTAAAATTCATTCTATTCCAACTCAGACTAAATTCTTCATGGCATAGATTCAGCAAGAAGCTGGAAATATTGCTGTTGATAATTCTAGGGGTGCAAAAGCCACCCATTAAAGTAAATTAATGACCTCAAAGGAAACATGCTGAAATACAGATTATATTATCACAATCAACCAATTATTTACAGTATTTAAAACCCCCATCCCCTCAATGAACAAAAAATAAACACGAACATCAAACTATATTTACAGTGTCTCAAAGAAGTCCACTACAACAAAAGTAATAAACAGTATAGATTTAAATGATTCCATGTGGATAATGATAGTTAATGCTCCCCTGCCAAAACAGCTTCCATAAAATAAATAACAGTCAAACCGGAAAATCTTGCACAGCGTGCATCCCTCAGTGATGTGCCACCTCTAGAGGATGGGCAGTGTTGAATTGGTAAGGCAGCTGATGAAATGCACTCCTTCATTCTTCAACCTGACACTGTAGAACAGGATGTTTTGGCACTTGATCTATGGCTGGGTATATTCATTATTTATAAATGAAGAAGATGAAAGTGGAACAAATAGTTGTAGCCCATTCTGAGGATTTATATAGGGTAGCAAATAAACACAGTTTCCACAAAGCTCCATCACAACCCACATTTCCTTGTTTAAAGTAGTCCCCAATTTTAGAAATGCACTTCAGTGTAATAGAAAACAAACTTTACACATATCATACTAAACACAAAAAATAATTCTTGGGGATTTTTTAAATGTTTAAAAAAAATTAGAATTCACATTCAGCAAATGTATTTAGATGTGCAATGGTATTCAAATGTGCCAATAAAACATTCCTCACACCATTTCACTAACACCACCAGCCTGTACCTTTGACACAAGACTGAATGGATGTATTCATGGTGTTTACACCTAATTTTGATTCTACCATATGCATTCCACTGCATAAACCAAAATTCATACCTCCATGTACTGTTTTTTCCAGCCTTCAATCATCCAGTTTTTCCATGATCTCATATTCACTGCCTGTTCCTCAGGGGTACAAATCTGCAACACTGCTGTTATCTGAGTATATGTGGTCATTCTTTTAGGTTGAAAAAACTGGCCATTCAACCTTTGACCTCTCTTATTAATCCTCACAGAGATTCCTCTCACTGGATGACTTTTGTTTATCATTCCAACCTCTCTAAACTCTAGGAACCGTAGTACATGTAAATCCAAGGAGATCGCCTTTTCAAAGATGCTTTAACCACCAATTACACCATGATCAAAGCTTTTTAGATCACACTTCAATGCTATTTGTTGTCCAATAATCAAAAAGAATGAACTGTAGTCCACTATCCTGGAGTTGCATTAACCAACAGTTACCTAATGACATCAACAATTACAAAATTTAGGACACCTTTTATTGAGATGTTACATAAGGTTTGAGTTATCAGGGTCTTTCACATCTCTTTGCCATTAGTTTCATATACAAAATACTTTCACCCAGTGTTTCTGCTTTTATAGTATATGTCATATAAAACACATAAAAAGTTCATCTCCTTATATGATTAACCTTATGCCTCATTCCAGTTTTAGTTATAATTAACCAAATGTCTTAAGCTTACCATATAACTACTTTGAAAAGCATACATTTTTAATGTCTAATAAAAAAATTCAGTGCAGAGAGCTTTGGTTATTACACATTTTAGTTCAAAATTTCACTTAAGCTACAGACCACAAAAGAGGAACTTATAACTTACTATTGTGGTTTTGTAGACTTACAGTTAATATAAATCTTTCTCAGTTTTGCCAGCCAGCCCAACTATGTCTGAAATCTCATCAAAATTTCATATGTTAACCTTTGTTTTAATATCATGAGTGTTGTTAGTGTATCTGTGACTCTGATTGTTGCCATGCCATTGCTAGGTAAGATCAAATGGAAGTGTGTGGCATGTAGCATCGTCAAGTTTGTGGATATGGTCAAAAAACCTAGCGTTATTTTTTTGTGTTATTACATCTTTGGTTTAGGCTTTATTTTAGTTTTTTGGCTACAACATTCATCCTTTGCTTTTGCTTTGATTATAAAATTTATTGAAGTTATTGACTCCCTCGCGTGATCATGTTCTTATCTTTTTCTTTCTGATATAATTTCTTGCCTGATATATTGATCCAAAATGTGTTTCTGACTCTCTTTCTAATTGAAAATCTGCTGCCAGTCTGCTTATGTGGTACAACTGCCCTGTGAAGTGTCTATGCTGAAGGTCAGTATGGAGACTATGATGCTGTTAATCTTTACATGTAGGAGCCTGTTGGTTACCAAGTCCAAAATCTAGCTGCATAGGGTGGAGCTGAAACTTAAATTGAGCAGCATGGTGGTCTGTGACGATGCGGGTTCGTTGCATGCTCCCATCTTCTGTCTGGGAGCCCATGAACCCATCACTATCGGTAATGCCACAGATGAGCTTAGCAGTGCGGCAACAACAAAGCAAGGGGATGGTGTACAAAAGTGCTAAGTGCTTTTATTTAAAACAACAGCAAAAACAAAGTGTTCAAAATAAGTGCAGTGCTTCAAAAATTCAATATATAAATAATCCAATAAAAGCAAGTGAAAACGTGGAGGTTAAAAACAATAGAAAAAAGTCTTCTTAAAGCAACAAGGTTAAAATAATACAAAAAGCAGTCTTTTTAAAACATTTAAAAGCCTGGTGTCTTTTTACCTGGCGTCTCTCCTGCTCCACCCATTTGGGTCACGCAACAGGAGAGTCGCCCTCTCAGCAGCTGACCTTTTCTCTCATTCGCACACTGGTTTGGGGGCCTCCTGATCCCTGGCTTCGGTCGCGCACTCATCCCAGACCAAGGCTTGGCTTTCACCCAACGGCCTGGACACATATACTGGGGAATCCAACACCAAAGTCTCCCGACTCCCACTGCCTTCATAGCCTTACGCGGCCTGTCGTGCATCACCTGGTCACTCTAGCTCCTTGCTCGCTCAGCTAGAGCGACCGCTTCCTTCTGCCCCCAACGAGTGTTGGCCAAACACTCCCCTCATGGGCTCTCTTCCCAGCTGCCTGCCTGCGAGCCTGCACTCTCTTGCTCTCCTGCTTTCTCTTTCTCTCTCCTACTTCCTGCTTTCACCTGCAACTTCCGATCGTTCTTTCTTTTTTTCTTTCTTCTGTTTTTCTCCTCTTCCTAGCCGACTCGCGTTTTCTATATATCAAGAGAGGGTATGCCAGCTGCAGCAATTAGCAGCCCCAGGAACAATCACGGATGTGGGCAGTCTCTCACCTGTGCATTTAGGTGAGAAACGCCCACACCGCAGATCGCCCTGAGAACTGCTTCAGCCACACAACCACCATGCCCCCTCGCTAAGCCGCGATCGCGGTGATTATTTATTTTACAAACTGGCCTTTGCTGAGAGCTGTGGACCCACTATACCATATTCATGAATTCACAAATGACACTTCTGAAGATCTTGCCGTTCTTTAAGAAACTCCAGCATCTACCCACAAGGATGTGATTGCTCTCACTCACCACACTACCAGAATTGATGTACCAAGTCCAATGATGTGGCACAGGGAGCTGGAACCAGGATCCAGTAATCCGCTGCCCCTGACCTTTTGCAAAGTCAAGGAACATGGAACCATTTTCACCATGGTCACCAGACCTATGGGGACCAATACAATCCTCACAACATCCCTGACAGTGCCAGTGGTCACACTGATGTCAATTTTTCCCAGTTGATTCTGGGGTTCGCCAGAGATGTGTTCTTGCTCCTACTCTGTCCAGTGCTTGCATGGATTGGGTGTTGGGTAGGGTCGTGGGGTCTAGTGGCTGCAAGACATCTGTTATGAAGAAAGATTCACTAATCTTAATAATAATAATACATTTTATTTATATAGTGCCTTTCTCATGCTCAAGGCACTTTACAGAGTTTAAGAGAGAACGGCAGGGTATACAGTATATAGCATTGTACTAAACCAGATAAATAAAGAAGAGTAGGATAGTAAATTCAGAGAAAAAGCCTAACAGACAACATAATTGATGGTCTAGCACACACATACAGGTTACATGAGCATCTTGACAGAGAAGTAAACTGAAAGGGTAGAGCTAAAAGCTTTCATGAACATATGAGTTTTGAGTTGTTTTTTAAAAGAATTCATGGAGTCAGCTGATCTAATTAATTTTGGTAGGTCATTCCAGAGTCTGGGCGCTATACAGCTGAAGGCCCTGTCACCCATGGAGTGTAGATTAGTGTGGGGCACAACAAAATTGCCAGAATCAGAGGACCTTAGTTGGCGGACAGACACATAGTGATGGAGAAGGTCACTGATGTAGTTTGGCGTAAGGTCATTTAAGCCTTTGTAGGTTATTAACAGAATTTTATATTCAATTCTGTAAGACACAGAGAGCCAGTGAAGGCGGAGCAGGATGGGTGTTAAGTGCTCGCTGCTGCTGGTCCATGTAAGGACTCTTGCAGCCGAGTTTTGAATAAGCTGGAGCTGTGATATAAGATTAGAAGGGGCACCTGCCAGTAGGAAATTACAATAATCGATGCGGGATGTGATAAAAGCATGGACAAGTTTCTCAGCATTAGAAAAGGAGAGGAAGGAGCGAACATGTGATATGTTATGGAGGTGAAAGTAAGAATGTTTCTTAATGTGATTTATGTGGGCGGAATAAGAAAGGGAAGAATCAAAAATGACACCAAGATTCTTTGCAATAGAGGCAGGTCTGATGAGATCACCGCCAAGATTGACTGGGAAGGAGCTCATTTTACATGTTCAAGAACTTTTGACAAAAAAGGTAAGTGGGAAATAGGCCAAAAATTGTTAAGACTGTCAGCATCAAGACCACACTTTTTTAATATTGGGGTTACAGAAGTGGTTTTAAAAGTGAGCGGCACAAAGCCAGTGTCAAGGAATGAGTTTATTATTGTTGTAATATTTGGGATTATGGCATGAAGGCAGGATTTAAGTAGTATGGTGGGGATGGTGTCCAGTACACAAGTAGTCGGCCTCATCTTACAAAGCAGGTCATTAACAAAAGCAGATGTGACTGGTGAGAACTTAGAGAAGGAGCTGGATGGAGTGGGAAAACAGGGAAAGATATAAACAGATGATGTATTTATGTTAGTTGAATTATTTAGATCTTTAATTTTGTTAAGGAAAAAGTGGAGGAATTTCTCACAGACTTAAGTAGAAGAGGTAGTTGTACCAGATGTGGGTTGGAATAGTTTATTAACTACAGAGAACAAAACCCTTGGGTTTTCGTGGCCACTTTCTTTTATTCTGCCATAATGGGTTATCTTGGCAGCAGTTAGTGCTTCTCTGTAAGCTCTTTGGTGGTCAGAGATAGCCTGGATTTGCACAGTGAGGCCAAACTTACGTGATATTCTCTCAAGGCGTCGGCCAGCTGCTTTCATAGATCGCAATTCTGAATTATACCAAGGAGCTCCTTATGTTTTAAAGGAGCTGTTTTATCTAATGCTGAATGAAGGGCTGTGTTATAGTGGTCAACATGAATATCTAGTGTTGATGGAATAGGTGAAGACAGTAAAAGATCAGAAATGGATTCAGAAAGGATATAGGGACAGATATTTTTAAGGTTTCTGTAAGAAATTTTTCATTTACAGGTGTGAAAGAATGAGTCTCAACACTCTTAAAAAAGGTTTGGGGCAGCCACCCGTATATTGTTCCTAGATGCAAAGGATTAAATTCAACACAGCAATGTTGCTTGTTTGAGTTCCCACACTGAACCGATCTAGTTAGCCAAGCTGGAGGATTTTATATTCTGTAACCCGGAAGTGACGTCAGTTTGGGTGCTGAAACAGGAAGTGACGTCAGTCTGGGTGCCAGAAGAGGAAGTGACGTCAGGTCAGGCAGGTTTTCCTGTATTTGATCTGCAGAAATAACAGACAAAGGTTTAGAGCACCCCACCACTCCCTGGCCTGGCGGGTAATCACCTTCACTTGGTCCCTTCAACTCGCTCCTAGTCGCATGTGTGTGACACAGGTAAGAGGAGGGAGAGGTAATGAGACAGTGAAAAGTACTGCTTTATGGTCAGAGAGTCCCAAATCAGTGCTGTAAGTGTTGGCAACAGATAGTCCAGATGTACAGATCAGATCCAATATATGACCACCAGAGTGGGTGGGAAAATCCACATGTTGTGTCAAGTCAAAACAGTCCAGTAAGAATAGGGTTTAATTTCTCAGTTTAGATGTGGGGATGTCAATATGGATGTTCAAATCACCAAGAAGAATGACTCTCTGGGAAAAGGAACTTAAGTGGGTTAATACTTCAGTCAGATCTGATAAGAAGGATGCATTGTATTTTGGAGGACGATAAAGAACAATGAGTAAGACAGGACCTGATTCTGTTATTATTTTAAGAGCCAGACACTCGAAAGACAATGGACAATCAATTGGGATTCTTTTGATGTTCAACTCCACTCTGACAATTACTGCAAGTCCTCCTCCTTGTCTTGAGCTACGAGGCTCTGTGAGGAAAGTGTAACCAGGTGGTGTTGCCTCCATGAGAGACGTAAATTCATTTGGTTTTTTCCAAGTCTCTCTTAAGCACAGCATATCAAGTTTGGTGTCAATGATGAATTCTGACAACACCAATGCTTTGCCATTAAGAGATCACAAATTAAACAATGCGATATTAGTTGATTAGACTTCTTTTTGCTGTGATCCTCGCAGAGTTAATGGAGACTGTGATCAGGGCTCTCAAGAGACTGTGAGAGGAGTCTGAGTGTCTGGGCTTGTGAGTGTCCTAGATAAAATCATTCAGGCCTTTAATGACCTCTTGGGCACAGCTATCAGCAGTGTGTCTGTCTATGGAGGGAGTGTCGATCTCATCGAAAGGTTTGCTTACCTTGGCAGAGACATTCATATCTCTGGTGACTCTTCCTATGAAGTCAGTAGACGGATTGGGAGAGCATGTGGGGTCATGAGGTCACTGGAAATGGGTGTGTGGCATTCCTGATATCTCTGCAAAGGGACGAAGGTCCAAGGTTTTAGAGTCCTGGTGCTTCCTGTTTTTCTATATGGTTGAGAGACATGAACGCTATCCAGTAACCTGAGACTAAGACTAGACTCCATCGGTACTGTGTCTCTTTGGAGAATCCTTTGGTACCACTGGTTTGACTTTGTGTCAAATGAGTAATTTGATGCCAAGGAGACATCCACATAACACCTGGCTGTGGCAGATAGTTGATCATTTCTGGAGGGTGAGATTGAACTGCTTGTCTGCCTTGAGGGTTGCCAACTGAGATCCCAAGCAGTTTTCTCGTGTGGTGGGTGCAGCAACATGCTGTACCAGTACGTGCTCTCCAACTTGACCTGACATATCTGTTACTTTGCTTCACTATATATTAGGTTGTAAATTTGGTCCTAGGCAGAGCAGCATCACTGGACACTTCTTTTCTTACACCATCTGGCTTCTGCTGTGTTTACATTCACCCAAGTGTCATTATTTGTCTCATTTTTCATGTAGGAATGCTTTGGTAAAGCAGGTCATATTCTCTCTGACCAAGTGCTAAAAACAATCATGCTTACACTCATGGTAATTAACACTGGGCTGACACGGAGATGGCAATCAGCCTGACTTGTCTCTTTGACTTTATGTGCTATTGACTGCGTGATGTATCTGTCATGAGGCGAACAGTGCAAAGTAAACCACTGGATGCCTGATTTAGTGCATTTAAATTTTGTTTTCCATTTATTGCACAAATTAGTAAATTAAACTTGTTAACAGATTTATGTTATTATAAAGAAAATACAATTAACTTGTTTACATTGAAAAATGCTTGCTATAGTATTAAACTATTACTCATATTCCAGATTAGCAAGTTGGATTTGTGTATCTCAGCTAATATATTTTTTCTATAGTTCACTTTAGAGAAATAAAATTTTCAATTTAACACGCAAATGCAAAATATGTAATAAAAAAATAGGAAAATATTTTTTATGGAATACACTTTATTTACATAGCACATTGAATTTATCATGTTTTCCAATACCATATCTTGAATTTCAGACTAGCATTAATCTAATAGAGTGATTCATTGAAAAAAGTGATCTTTATATCTATTACGTTATTGTTTTAAGAGACAGAGATGTGTGTTTCTGGATGTTAGGCAGTCTTATTCCATATCAAAAAGTCTCTAAAGCAGCAAGTCAAAGAAAAAGATTGCAGTAACACCACATATAGAGTTGCCCTTGTTTAGTATGTGGGTGAAGAGCTGCATCAGTGTGGATCTACTAAGGAAGAAAGGTTAAAAGTTACTTCCACACTGAAAAGGAAAAAAGGTAAAAGACACTATGTTTGTCTGTGTAGACTTCATTAGGTGTGCAATTGAAAAGAAAATAGCAGATAACATGGAAAAGGGAAGGAGGGTAAGGAGGGAACAAAGCCATGGTAGATTAAAGGAGAAAAGGTGAGAGTTAGTATGAACAAGGTGCCATTAGAGGAGATAAAGGGAGAAATTTAAAATTCAGTCCATTATTAAGACCTGGATCCTGTTGTGTGTGCATAGAATTCACACTAAAATGTGGCATATGGAACAAATTGGAAATGTGTGTATGCACAAAAAATCCAGATGCATAAATCTGTACGTACACCAAGTTCCAAACAAACACGTATGGCAGAGACACTCGAAATTTCAACTTCAGAAAGTGGCGCAGTGCCCAAAATAAAAAAGAAGTGCTCAGATATCACCGTAGCCCACTGTCTGTTTATTCTGTTTCAGACAATATTACAAAAGCTGACCCCCATGCGGATGACATGATGGTGCTGCTGTGCTAAGCCCATCTTTGTGCACTGACTGTGAACACATCTCTGCCTTGGAAACTGCTTGGAGGCCATCTGGCTGTGTGCTGTTGGATGCTGTTCTAGAATCACAAAATTCTATAGTGGATTCCTGTAAGAGATGTGGCCAATGAACTAAGGCATATAAGGGCACTACTATGTGATATTGATCACAAATTGAATGAATTGGTTAAAAAATTAATGTTGCATCTGATTACTTTTTTTACATTCTGTTAATTACATTTAAACAAAGTTATAATGCTGTCTGATTTGGCTGATCATTTGGTGGGTCAGGGTCAGGTTCATCATACCACATCTCTTGAGGTATGGGCAAGCCTCGATTGTGTGTCACATTCTGAAGCACACTACATAGTACACACATTTTGTGCACTATAGAGCAGCACATTAATACAGTGGAAATGCTGTCTATTTACATAAGCAAATTCATTCTCTGAAGGTGCCTTTATAGTGTAGTGTCGGCACGGAGAGGCACAACAGATAGATTCTCTGCTGTTTATCCTTAAAGGACTGCTTGCTTTTTGCCACACTAGTTGGAAAAAGCACCTGCAAATGTGCAGAGCTGCTGTTTTTATAGGTTCTTCAGCTATAGATGATGTAATTCCAGCTCATTGTTTTGGTGGTTCATCTCTGGCTGATGTAACTTGTCTGGTGCTGTTGCAGTAGTAATGTGACTACTACAATTACATTTGGAAAACTGGATGTTGCTGTGAATTGCACTTTCATGGCTCCCAGTTCAACCACAGTGTAAGGAAATATATATCTGGATGACAAGTGGATAACATCATCATCTACAGCTGGCATTGTGCGACTGGTTGATTGAGAAATACCCAATCAGTCAGCAAATTCACATGGAAAAGCTCCTGTGGCTATAAACGAGAGAGTGGACAGGACTTGCAAAACAACAGGTAGAGCACAATTCCTCAAAGTCTGCCTTTGTAAATCCGACATCAGTTCAGCACACAGCTCCAAGAGGAGAGCTTTTGGAAATCGAAAGCCATAGAAGCCAGTCATCATCATCTATCATCTATACTAATAAAAGGCAAAGCCCTCACTTACTCACTCACTCACTCACTCACTCACTCACTCACTCACTGACTGACTCATCACTAATTCTCCAACTTCCCGTGTGGGTGGAAGGCTGAAATTTGGCAGGTTCATTCCTTACAGCTTCCTTACAAAAGTTGGGCAGGTTTCATTTTGAAATTCTACGCGTAATGGTCATAACTGGAAGCTGTTTTTCTACATTTACTGTAATGGAGATGAGCTTGAAAGCCGTGGGGGCGGAGTTTCGTGTGACATCATCACGCCTCCTACATAATCACGCAGTACGTACAAAACCAGAAAGAGCCCCAAAAAGCGCTGATGAAAACATGCATTATATAATTGAGAAGGCAGCGAAACAATAAGAAGCGAGCGAGTGACATATACAACCATATTCATGAGTTCTGCTACTTAGGAAACAAAGCACGATGTAAACTTAAACTTTAAATTAAGTTCATAGACAGGCTGCCGCTGGCGTTTGTAATTTAGTGCCTGCCCATATAAGGCCGTCCGTCAGCGGCAATCCAATAGAAACACTGCCACTAAATATTCACGGGTGAAGGACTGTGCTTATGCAGAGGAAGATGAGATGGTCAGGGTGGTGTTTGGCACAAACTCAGCGAAACTGCGAGAGAAAGTTTTAAGTGCCAGGACTTAGGTAACATTAGATACAGCCATGGACATAGCACGACATGGCACCAGCACAGCTGGGAAACTTCGATGCATGTACACCGAGCGGCTCACGTGAACTGACGCAGTGCACAGACAAAAAGCAACAGTTCCAAAGAGCGCTGAACAAAAACCGAATTACACAATTGAAAAGGCATCAAAAAAATATGAAGCGTCTGATACATACAAGAATATTCATAAGTGCAGCTACTGCGGAAACAAAGCACACGGTGGAAAAAGTCAATGTCCCGCTAAAGGAAGACAGTGTAAAAAAAAAAAACGTGCATGCAGTGTGTCAGGTCTCAGATAAAGAAGAAGACGAGCTGTTTATTGATGCAGTAAGAAACGAATCGATGAATGAAACCTGTCATCTTTACAACGATTGACAAACACGGAATGTAACCTGAACACAACACATCCTACAAATACGAACCTGATTGAAAGAAATAATGATAATCAAATCCTTGATGACAGCAACACTCAGTAACACTCACAAAACAATTACTGTATATTGACAGTCATGTTACGTTATTTTTAAAATGTTCCCTTTTCTTTTTCATAGCTTCTTTAAAACACTACTTCTCCGCTGCGATACGCGGGTATATATATATACCCCGATCTACATACTCGAATAATGGATACTTTATTCGCCATCAATGATTGTTTTGGTAAAGCCATACTCAGTGTATTCATTAGATGAACGGTAAAAAAGTAAGAGCGAGGGGAGGCTGATTTATTGAGGCACGCAGGCAAAACCACAATAGCACGCGGGCTCGATGTACTGTAGTGCGCGTCAACTCTATCTGAATTGCGCGATCACATTTGAAAAAATATATCTTTTCAAGTTCTATTTAGTCCATATGTGTCAAACTCAAGGCCCGCAGGGCACATCCGGCCCGGCGTGTAATTATATCCGGCCCGCGAGATCATTTTATATACTGTATTATTGTTATTAATGGCCCGGGGATATGAAGCGCTGGTAACACAATAAACTACAGATCCCATAATGCAGCGCTTCAGCTGCCTTGCCGAACACTTACCGCGTTAATCAAGTCTACCTTATGATGCTGCAAGTTACTGCAAAGCTAGCCCACACGATGCCGAAGAGAAAAGGTGATTCTGAACATAGAGCCTTTAAAAACCGATGGGAGGCTGAGTATATGTTTACTGACATTGCCGGTAAACCCGTGTGTCTCATTTCTGGAGCAAATGTGGGTGTAATTACAGAATTTAATCTAAGACGGCACTATGAGACAAAACATCAAGATAACCTGAAAGACCTCAATGCAATGCACAAGATACAGAAAGCAGAAGAGTTAAAGAAGAATCTGACACTTCAGCAGACGTTTTTACCCGTGCAAAATCACAAAGTGATTTCAAGTGAAGCTACTTTTATGGGAGACACAATTGCACCAGTGCAACTTGCCCCACTTTCCCTGTTGCCAAGTAATGTTGAACCAAGTCGACACTACGGTGTTCCCAAATACGCACTTTGTTCATAAACTGAGCGCACTGCGCACTGAGTTCGCACGGCGCTTTGGTGACTTTGAAGAACAAAAAAAGAATTTTGTGTTTCGCAACCCATTTGCTGTCAATGTGGAAACTGCACCTGTGCAGATTCAGATGGAGGTGATTGAGCTGCAGTGTAATGGCACACTGAAGGCAAAGTACGATACTGCACGGCCCGCACAGTTTATTCACTCCATTCCCGCACAAATGCTCCAGCTCCGTCTACATGCGGCTCGAACTTTGTGCATGTTTGGTAGCACATTACTGTGTGAGAAGCTCTTCTCAGTCATGAAGACTAACAAAACAGCACACAGGAGTCGCCTCACTGATGAGCACCTGCAGTCCATCCTAAGAATCTCCACAACACAGAACCTCACACCAAACATAAACGAACTTGTTGCCAAAAAAAGATGCCAGGCTTCCAAATCTGATAAAATGACATAAGAGCAAAGACAACTGAATGATTTGATTTGTTATTGCTGAAAAGAACAAATTTTATTTATGTTTCCAGGTTTTGTTATGCACCATGTTCATATTTGAATTTGTATAATTTTGACAGGATATATTTTTATGGAGAGCAAAATCTTTTGGGATATTTAAAATTTAAGTTTATTTTTTATATAAAATTACATAAGAGTAAAGAAATTTGAATGTTTGTTCTTTTAACAAACTTCTATATTTCTAACTTGTATAATTTAGACAGGATATATTTTTATGGAGAGAAAAATATTATAAGTTATTTAAGGTTTGAGTTGATTTATTCCGGAATAATATTCTGTCGACTAAATAAAAATTCCTTCTATTTAAAATTTAAATAGAACTTCAACATATACGATAGTTGTGTGTGTGTGTGTGTATGTATATATGTAGATATGTACAGTATGTATATATATGTTTATATATATGTGTGTGTATGTATATATATATGTATTTGTGTGTATATATGTGTGTGTATGTATATGTATGTGTGTATATGTATATATATGTGGATGTATGTGTATATATGTATGTATATATGTGTGTGTGTATATATATGTGTATATATGTATGGATATATATATATATATATATATATATATATATATATATGACAGCAACACTCATCACTCATAACAGTGACAAAACAATTACATTGACAATCATGTTACGTTATTTTCAAAATGTTTCCTTTTCTTTTTCATTGCTTCTTTAACACACTACTTCTATATATGTATGTGTATATATATATAACTGTGTATATATATGTGTATATATGTATATACTGTATATATATGTCTATATTTGTATATGTGTATATGTATATATGTATGTATATGTATATATATATGATGTGTATATATATGTTTATATATGTGTTTGTCTGTGTGTATATATACAGTATATATATATTTATATATATATATATATATATATATATATA
>JANRMT010062821.1:21017000-21058499 GCA_026402145.1 Polypterus bichir lapradei | reverse complement strand
AAAGAAAACAAACAAAGATCAGTGTGGCTATAATCAAATGAAGTGTTCCACAATAGGCTTCATAAGGTCTTTGTTCCCAACGACTCAAACATGTTTCCTTGTCCCTGTTTCACCTATGTAGATATCTGGACACTTACAACAAAAATGCAGCAAACAAGATGTTTAGACTGTGTGATGTATAGCCGGCTGTTCATCCCGGCCAATACCCCCACGCCGCCAGGTGGAGCCCTCCCTGCAGTATGGAGGGGCCCCGAAGACCAGCAGGGCATTATGGACATTGGAGTCTTTATTCACAGCCCTGCTGGATACCGTGGGGGCCGCTAGGAGATGCTGCAGGGTGGAACAGTGTTTATTTTCCCTACACCCCAGAAGGACGTCGGAGTCACGTGGACAAAGGGAATGGCTTGCTTCAGAGGTGAAGAAAAGGGCTTTTTATCTGACCCAGAAGTGATAGGAGATCACATGGACTGGGGATTAGAACACTTCCGGGTCAGGGAATATAAAAGGATTATGGGAGCTCCCAGACGGCGAGCTGAGTTGGGAGGCAGGGTGGGTAAGCGTCTGGGAGAGGAGGATTGTGTATTGTGATTGTTTTGATTTATTGGAGAATTGTGGGGAGGAGCGTGCTTTGTGCACTTTATTATTATAATAAATCCTATTATTGGACTTTTATCTGGTGTCTGACGTGGTGTCTGAGGGTACAGGGGTGTGAGAAAACCCTAATCTGTCACAACTGGAAAGATGCTCATTGTTTCAATTTGAATTTACTAGAGAAACCAGATAAAAAGATACACATTAGCAGATGACATGGTGGATCTTGTTAAAGCTCAAAGTGCCTATTTGGGAATGTAGCCATGTTATCATGATATTTCCCTGTCTTTACCCTTTACCTAGGGGTAAGTTACTGTCACACCTTAAGATTAACACATACATACATAGTTATATGCATACACACTGAAACTCATCTGTGCCTCATGAATGACACACACAGCTGGTTAATCTCTAGCACTTTATACCACACAAGTGCCTTAGGAATAACACAGTCTGCCATTCCTTCTGGCACTTCAAGAGACTTACTTATTGTGGGCACCAACAACATACAATCTTTTAAATATACTGTATCTCAGACGTAAATATTTCTTTAGTCTGTAGAAATATATTCAAACATATAAAGGCTCAACATCCTTGGCTATAGGCCATTTATCAACCAAGAATGCCTTACTTTACTTACTGCTCCCTACTATTGGATGGAGCTCACACCCTCGGCCCTTAATAAACATTGCAGCATGGAGCGTATGTCAAACTTCCAGCTGCTCCAGGTGCTCTTAAAAATATTTACTTTATTACTTCATTCACTGTAGATATGAAAACAAAGTATAGAAAGTTAAAAACAGTGTGGTATTTATTACATTAATAATAATACCAAATAGAACAATGAATAATAGAAAATAAGATTGACATAATAAGTAATAAGATTGAAGTCTGGATATGGTTTTTAGAAAAAGCTTACAAAAAGTTAAAGATGTCAAGAATGAATGTCCCATGATCTAGCACTCGAAGTTGTGCATTAGATGCGTTGCTGAAGATCAGATGGAAACGGCCTCACATTGCTGGTATCCTTTTGTGACGTTGCTCTTGCCCTCCTCTGACATCGCTCTGTTCTCTTTGTTTAGTCCACCATATTTATTTTAAAATTCTATGGGAGTTTCGCAACTTGTGATTGTTACATGCACCTGATTGGCTGGCTGTCAATATGAAGAATGAATTTGCTCAAACTCTTCATCAGTTTGAGTATGTCCGTTTTCCCAAGCAATACAGTGTTATAAAGTAATCAGATACAGCTTCATGGCATGTCTTCCTTTCCGAAGCTGTAAACCAATTTTGTACTGGTGCAACAGATGTCACTGTGATTTGATTACTAGTAAAATTCAGGAAAACAGATTGCCTTTGATGTTGACTGTCAATGCAAGTGTCCTGTATTTAAGTTCAGCTGTTGTTTTGTCTTGAGCAAAATATAATGAAAATATAGACCAATATTTACAGACTTTGCACACCACACAGCGTCAGATCGGGTGTGAATTTATAATGGCGCTGATAGTTAGAGTCAGATCAGAAGGGGCGAAGGAGAGCGTGAACGAGATTGAGATAATAAAACTGCAAAAAAAGCTAACTTTTAGAAATGCCATACATTCACACCAGATCTGACGCTGTTCGTTTCCAAATAATATTGCATTAGTGCGGCACTGTTTTCTGATTGGTACTATTCAGGTCATAAAATGATTTGTTCAAAATGTCACATAATGTATATTTGTCTCTTTCTTTTTTTCCCCGGTACTGCGTTGACATTGTGTACCAGAAGGCATGAGCTTATTCAGTGCGGCAGGAGCACGCAGGTGGCCAGTTGCTGTGTGGTATAAGACGCTTGACTTGGCGGCGATCCGTGCGCATGTACTGTACAAGGTATGCACAGTAAGCACTGAGAAAAGAAGAGTGTTCTTTGTTGTCGCTTCTTGCAAGAAAAAGCGATGGTTAAAGCAAAAGAGGATGCAACATCGACAAGCATCTGTTCCAAGACCGCCGCTTCCCCAGGAAAGCAAACTCAGTCAGTGTCAGGCGCCCCGTAAGGGTAATAGTAACCACAGCACAGAGAGAAGTGTGTACATTGCAACAGGTACACATGTCATAAATGTTGAAAGGATGGTCTTGCGTGTGTGCGAACTGTTAACATTTGAATCTGATGATTGCATATAGTGCAAACTGACCTCTCTACTATTCTTTCCTCTGCATGTCCTGGAATACAAAAGAAACAGTACTGTGCACCAAAATGTGGACATATATGATTGCATATAGTGCAAACTGACCTCTCTACTATTCTTTCCTCTGCATGTCCTGGATTACAAAACAAACAGTACTGTGTACCAAAATGTGGACACTGGCAAGATCAAAAAAAAAAAAAAACGCACTCACTGATTAGAAGAGCAAGAAGGCAGGCGAATGAATATGAATAATGTTGCATCAGTGCCACCATGTTTTCCGAAATGTACTATACAGGTCATAAAATGAGTTATTTGACATCATGGACCATAAGGTGCATACTAATTCAGCGTGAGCAGAAACGCTCAATAAAACTGAATAAAAAACAATTTTAAGTGACGGTGAGATATGAAGAAGGCAGATTCACCAGCGTTTGTGTGTCAGCTTTTACCCCTCCAGATCAGAGAATTTCCAGTTCCATTGTCTCAAAGCACCACTGACATCTACAGTTATTCCCAGTTTTAGATAAAAAGTAACCACATCAGATCTGGGGCTGGGGCGGGGGCGTGTGTGATTGCATTGGATGTTATATCATGATCGTGACTGAGAAAATAAGAGTGAAAAAAAAACGCTAACTTTTACAAGTCCTATAAATTTACACCGGCTGTTACAGACACAAATGAAATGTATGTTTTTATTGTATATTAGTAACAATAAGAGCAGCTCACTACTCAAAACAGTAAATTTGCAGGGGAGCTGATTTCGAACTCACGACTTTTGGATTATAAGTCGACAGCTCTAACCGCTGCACCATGGAAGCTGTAATATTGTAGTTGCCCTTTTTATGGAAGTGTTTATTTGATATTTGGCCATCAGCCTTTACATATTATATAGTTTGTGTGTACACTTTGTCATTTATTACTAAAACATGAAAAATGTGTCTGTTTTAACAATTTGTTTACATAGATTGTTTAGACACAAAACACACATCGAGTTATTTCCCCTTACAATTCTGAGTCACTCACTGCCAGATAATCAATCAAGGCAGGAACTGGGAGAACTTCTTGGCTGTTCTGAGGCGATGGGGGGGATGGTATAAGGCTGCTCACTGCTTCGGCTTATCGACACATTTAGAAGACAAAAGAAGCTGAAGAAGAGGTGCGAAGGGATTTAAGGTGGGTCGGAATTACGAGTTTTTTCATTGGCTTTGGTAATTCTGGTGTTAATGTTGGAGCTATGTTATAAAAAAATGCTGACTTACGGTTTTGAAGGGTGTAATTATGGGGTTAGTGTCTTTAAACAGGGTTTGAATACTTTAAATGTAAATTGTTTTACAGGAATAGTGTTTTTTCTCTGTTTGCGTGCACTGTAAACTATAATAATTGGAAATGGAGGAAATCTGTTGGGTAGACTGTAGTTTGTGAGGCTCAAGAACTGTGTTTCTGATATGGTCCACATCAATGACAGGTTGGACTGGTGTCTTAACACAGAGAAAACTGTATAAGAAAGGGCAGGCTCTTTTTCTTAGTAGATTATATTCCTTTAATGTGTGCAGAAATTTTCTTCATATCTTTTACAACTCTGTTGCTTGGCTGATAACATTAATTTAATAGGGGCAGACCAAATCTACAAACTAATTAAAGGGACAGGCTCCAGACCTCGTGGAGGTAGAAGCGAAGGAAAGAATTAAAACAAAATAATGCCATTATGAACAATGCTGCACATCCTTTCGTTAACTCAGTAACACTGAATACTTTCAGCCAATGCATTATTGAGCAGTGTCAAGAAACACTACAGGAGCACCTTTCAACAGCAATACCCCTGCATACCGTGTCACTGTGACTGTTCTGACTGCAAAGTCAGAAGTTTTCTTTTTAATTTTCTTTCCCTTTAGTCATTCTGATGTGTGTTCAGTCCATAGTGTGTATGTATGTATACTTAATTTATCTAACTACTTATGTACTTAAAGTGCTTCTGTAAAAAGCCAAATTTTCCACTAGGGACACAAAGTGCATCTGTCTATCCATCTACCTACTGTTACACACATGCACATGTGAGACAGTTTATGGGCTTGAATAAATGTGTTTCTCTGCTGGACCAGGGGTTGGTGCTGTACTTTATGTCTTTTTCCTCTTTCCCTCTGCAGACCATCAGAACAACAACAACAACAACATTTATTTATATAGCACATTTTCATACAAACAATGTAGCATGATGTTTTACATGATGAAGAACAGAAAAAAGACAAAATAAGTTAGAATTAAAATTAGGGAACACTAATTAACAGAATAAAAGTAAGGGCCGATGTCCAGGGAGGACAGAAAAAACTAAAAAAAAACTCCAGGCGGCCGGAGAAAAAAATAAAATCTGCAGGGGTTCCAGGTCACCAGACCACTCAGCCTCCTCCGGGCATTCTACCTAACATAAATGACCTCAATCAGTCCTCATTGTATTCAGGGTTCTCATGGAAGAATTTGATGCTGACAGTCATGTGGACTTCTGGCCTTTAATCCATCAATGTAGGGACATCATGGTGCTTTGATCAGGTGGTGGTGGCACAGTATAATTACCACTACTAACAAAGAATTTTCTACTTGACAGGTTGGATTCAAACCAATTTAAGACACTGCCAGAGAGGCCCACCCATTGACTAAGGCAATTTCTAAGAATATTGTGATCAATGGTATCAAATGTGGCACTCAGTTCTAAGAGGATGAGAACAGATAAACGGCCTCTGTCTGCATTTACCCACAAGTCACTTACTACTTTAATGAGTGCAGTTTCTGTACTGTGATTTGTTCTGAAAGCCGACTGAAACTTATCAAGAATGCCATGTTTATTGAGGTGATCACCTACTACAAACGGACTGGTTGCTTAAAATGTTTGTAAATTTTGAAGCTGCTGATGTATCAAAGAAGTGTTTTTTATATTATTATTTGTATATTAAATAGTAAGAGAAAATGGTCTGATAGACCAATATCAATGATCTGCTTCACATCTACTTTTAGTCCTTTAGTAATTACTAAGTCTAACATATGACCTGCTTTGTGTGTAGGCTGACTAATGTGCCTACTCAAATCAAAAGAGTCCAAGAGGTTCATGAATTCTTTTACTTTCGGGTCACACTGATTATCGATATGAAAGTTAAAGTCACCGACTATTAGGAACGTGTCATAGTTCGTAATTACAATTGACACCAAGTCTGAGAATTCCTCAAAGAAAGATGCATTGCATTTAGGTGGTCTATACACGGATAATACTAGAAACTGAGAAACTCTATGAATAACAATGGCAAGATACTCAAAGGACTTGAATTTAGAAGAACCCGCCTCATAAACATGTCACTTCTACTTTCAATCCTACAGAACCTACCTCCTATAGACTTCATTTCCACCTCCAATCCCTCAGAACCTGCGTCCCTATGACATCATTTCCACTTCCAGTCCTGCCTCTTCCTCTAAGTCGGCTATATATTTGCATCTTTGTCATTGTACCTCAGTTCTGTTTTGGAGTCAAGTCTGTAAAGACATAATATTGTTTTTTTGCCTTTTTCCAACCTTATGTTTTTAAGTATACGGGTGGCTACCCCAAATCTTTTTATGTCTCCCTGTTTATTTTATTCTACCTAAATCAGGACATTTCCTTTCAAGTCACCTTACAAACATCTGCAATAAGGGATCCCTTTAGCAAAAAGTGTACATTATTGATTAGGATTTATCTTGTCAACAGTTATAAGGAACAGTGGTGAACAATTCTGCCATACCTTATCCACAGTGCTCTTCAGGGAAGATATAAACCTCAGAATATAAGAAAATGACTTTTGAATTCTGAACACTGCTGGTAAGATTGTCATGTGAAATCTTTTATCAGGAAGGGGTTGCAAAAATTGGAAAATCAATTTCATCATTAACACTTGAAAAACTGTTTATTTCACATTTGGATATATATTACGTTTTTACAGTAAGAACTTGCTAGGCTTTGTATAAATTGTCTGGGGGGAAGGCACATGTTACACATATATTGTGTTTGTAAACAGTTGTATAGATTATGGTATTATATATATGGTTTAATTACATTGGCTCAAATACTAATGTTATCTCAGACTATAGCTATAAAATCTATGTAGGATAGCAAATCATCAGGGCCCTGCCTATATTTTATTAAAAAAAATTGCATCAATGTTAACACCAAAGCTATTGATAAAGATTATAAGAGCTCAGAGAAATAAGCTGTTACCAAAAACATTGTAGCAGGTTTTAATATCTGATTTTGACAATAAAATAAAATGAAACACTTAAACATGTGCCATGTATTTAAAGACAAAGCACTGCCTCCTGCTATTGACATGATCACACTTGGTATATATTTGATAAAGAGCTGGTTTTTTTCTTTCTATGTCCTCTTGTTAAGTATTGTACATATTTCATTCCTGTCAGGACATACAGGGATATTATCATCTCTGGACTTAAAAAGAGCCTTTGATGAAGCAGAATGGAACTACTCATTCGCAGCAATGTGAAGGTTTTTGTCAGGCCTTAATATCACAGCCTGGTTTAAAAAAATAGTTGTATTAAAATTCTAAAGTTTAGGTTAGTATATATAACATAGACTTTTCTGCTCTAAGACACCATACATGTCTACGATTTCCTCTTTTGTGTCTCTTTTTGTCTTTCCACTGAATTGTTCGCCATCATCTTACACAATAGTGTGAATTTTCAGAATATTCTTATAAGGGTCTATTCAAATTGCAATAACATTTTGAACTGTTATTTTTTATTTTATCTGGTTATTAATTTACAAAGTAATGATTCTCACTAATTCATTTACTATTCATATATGTTTTTTAAGCATTTTGGGATAATAATGTGACCAGGCTACATGGTTAATTGCTGCTGTTATAAAGGCCAATATGTCATTGCAAGGTATGTGATGTTCCGATCGTAATTTTGTTAAAGCATAAGTGCAGTATGTGTAAATTATCTGTATTTTGTGTTTCAAGAGAAAGGCTGAATAGTGTGTGTAAGTGAGAGAATGAAAGAGATAAAACTCATAATATAATGCTAATATAGCCTTCATATCCTTATTTGCCAAAATTAACAGATGAAAATCACATGATTTGTAGATTTATTATGACAGGAATCCTAGTGTTCATTGAGATGAATTTGAGCATATCCTTTTACAGAGCCAAATAAATTCTCATTGGTAAGAGTCATAAGTGTGAAATGGTTTCAAGATATGTTAAATCAAAATTCTAATCCTTTCTTTCAGTACTTTGTGACAGTGCCTGGTCACACTTACAGGTAATCTAACTTAGACACCATTCAAATATCCGACTATGCCACCCAGTTTTATTAAGAGACTGGGAACTCCTGAAATTTAAAGAAATAATAGCACACAGGTTTCTTTAAATTGGGCGGTGAGTACACACACAATGAAAGACACAACAGTAATTTCAGGAAAAGCAACAGTAACTTCTATTACACTAGACAATAATAAGTACATGAAAAAGATAAATGAACATAAACAAAATCTAACAATATCAAGAATGAATTTCCTGTTTTTAAAAGGAAAAACACAATCCACACTCTAAAAGTCCGTCAAAAACAGAATTGGAGGATACAACCTTTAGTGGTGCAGAGTCCAGTTTGGGAACTGTGTTACCCCAACACTTAATTGTTCAACTGTCCATGGATGCACTCTGTTCACCAGACACTCGTTTCACAACAGAAGTTTTGTCCAATCGTGGAATCCCTGTCAGTGTTTCCTCGTCATTCTTTTTCTCCACTCTGGGCTCCTTGTGCTGCTGTGACTTTGGCACACCTCACTTCTCGTCTGCCAGCTTTGCTTAGCCCTTTCATGCAGCTTCCCTCACTCACTGGACCCACAACCGTCTTCTTATGGAGCTGTATCTTCCTCCCTCGGGGTAAGCGTTGTCGCCCGTGTCCGTCACGTCGCACCAGCCACGTACCCCAGTCTGCCAGTGAGCCCCTGTGCTCTCTGCGAGTCTTGGCAGCGTTCTCAGTGGACTGTCGCCTTTTTTGCCTTCTCCTGCCCAGAAGCTTAAATCCCCTTCATTCCCTGCCATTATCAGTTCTGGACAAACGGATTAAACAATGGCACATCTAAATTTCCTGGGTTTAACAATTAATGAAAACACAAGTTAACAAAATGTATTGTTACCAAGTAACAATGAGTACAGATCTGCTAATTAGCAACCAATATTGTCAAACATGTTAATTTCCAAGTCAGGTAAATACAGACATCCTCCAAGGAAGGAGCAGTTCTGTTATCACAACTTGGTATTGTTTGTAATTTCAACCAGCCAAAAACTTCCAAGTGGTGACTCCTTTGCAATACAGCAAATACCTACAATCTGCAGACAGCCTTTTAACTTCTCACCCCCAGTGCCAACAATGGGTGCCTATTGCCTGTTCATCTGCTGGGTTTTAAATTTAATATTGACATTTCTTTTCCTAAAAGAGAAACGGAATGACTCAGTGTACAAAAAATGTCCCCCTCTGAGTACTTCATGAAGATCCTTTTGTCTAATTATATATTTCTTAGTGGTGAGAAGAATTAAAATGTTCAAAGTGAATATTTTACTAGAATTTGTGTAACTATGTTAGAGAACTGTATATATAGCCATTTCTTTCTTTGAAAATGCAGACTGAGTTATATCATAATTTATATTCAACATAAAAGTCCTTCTTCTAAATAAATCACTATCACAGATAAATAAATAGAGTGAGGTTTGTCCCTACCATACTTTTAACTGTTTTACTGTGTGCCATTTATTTAAGCAATGAGCTCATCTTTTTAACTGTACAGCTCTCAACCGGTACCTGTGCGAGCTACTATGAAAAGGACCAAGTGCAAAATATTCTTTAGGAATATGGTGCCAATACCGGTGACATTTTCATTCTTTATTTAAAATATCCAGCATTGATTTAAATTATACCTTCTAAGCCATAAAATGTATATTCTGTGCTTCTTCTTCATGAAGATATCCAGCATTCATCTTCTTGAGTAAGCAGGTTATGGAAAAATGTAAAGACTTATACAGTATATAAAAGACACTTTTCAGTCATTCAACCCAGTTTGCAAAAATGGGACTTGCACTTTAAAATGTTAGCTTACTGTGGCATTAAAATATGCATAAGATAATAAGTGTGATAATATGTATCAGTTTCCCAAGCTACCCTTTTAACATTATGATGTCATTGTTGTTACACAACTGTAGTGGTAAGGGAGGAATTTCTACATCATATTAAAAGCTGCAAACAACTCACTTTTAGACTTTCTAAAAATAATTCTGGGTGGAAGATCTTCACAAAAAGAAGAAAATCACATTAAAGAATGCATTCAAGTTCAATTTGTGCTAGACGTGACCACACGTTTTAACTTATTACCTTTATACAGTACCCAGAAGTAGTCCTTGTGAGAAACATCATTAAACATCAGCCACCCCTGACTATATTTTTAGCTTTCATCTCTCCTCCCCATTTATATCTATTCTTTTTTATGAGTGTAGAACTTCAATAGATTCTCATCTGCAATACAAAACCTTTGGAAATTATCCTGGACTACATGCCCACCCTTAAATGTTATTCTCATGTACTGGCTTTTGTCACATTGCAAATTCCCAGTCTAGTCTTACTTAAATGGATGAAATTTGCAACTGCACAAAAAAGGGGCATTTTATACAATCTGAAATTGGAAAAAAATGAAGTTTATTTAGTTGGGATCTGTGGGACTATTTACAAAGTGTGTCAGGCTTTCTTCTCTTTTTTAAACTCCCAGAGCAATCTTAAAGCTTTTCTTTCTGCTCAGTGCTTTCTTATATGTAATTTATAGGGAAGAAGGTTGGGAGGATGGTTAGGGAAAAATATTACATATTGTGTTGAATACATGATGTAATATATTGTTTTGTTATCTTAACATTAACTACACATATGCTACCTTACAAAATAAGTAAAAGAGAAAACAAAAGAGAACACCAAATTCTAAATGAAATAACAGCAAGTCATAAACATGATATTTCTTTTTGTTTAATAAATTAAATTGTTGCTAACTAAGTTTTAACTTACCTGTTATAGTATATCCATCGTCCCATCTTTGGGTCATGTTTCTTTTCTTTTTATTTTTAGTGCTTGCCTATTTATTATTTAGTAAATTATCATTAGGAAATACTACTGATTATGTTTATCGTCTGCCTCACAGTTAAGAGACCCGGGTTCGCTTCCCAGGTCCTCCCTGTGTGGAGTTTACATGTTCTCCCTGTGTCTGCGTGGGTTTCCTCCAGGTACTCCGGTTTCCTCCCACAGTCCAAAGACATGCAGTTTAGGTGCATTAGTGATTCTAAATTATCCCTAGTGTGTGCTTGGTGTATGTGTGTGTGTGTGTGCGCACCCTGTGGTGGGCTGGCACCCTCCCCGGGGTTTGTTTCCTGCCTTGCACCCTGTGTTGGCTGGGATTGGCTCCAGCAGACCCCCATGACCCTGTAGTTAGGATATAGCGGGTTTGATAATGGATGGATGGATGTTTTTTGTCATGTTTATGTATCAGTGAATATTTTATTCATTTATTTTGTTGTTTTTTTTGTTATATTTATACTGTTTTACTTATGCATCCTGTGTTCTGTAGAACCTCAAGGGGTGGGCCCCCCTTATGTCACAGCTTAGGGAGTGTAATTAGCCTTTGTATTCAGGTTTGACGGTTAGCATGGATTTTGGTTTCCTTTTAGGCATCACCCCCTTTGATTTATTCAGAGCTACTTAGTCTTTATTTTTGTCAACAACATTCTGTAAAAATATTAAGATATTTTAGAATGTTTGAGTTTTCTTTTGGATTTTTCCTGCTTACAGTATGTGTAATCTAAATATGCTTTTGAATTTGAGGAAAAAAATTGATTTTGAGGAAAAAATGTGTTTCTTAGCCTCAGGGAAGCCTGAGGCTAGATTTTGACATTTTAGCCCCATTTAGAGCCTAAAAACCAGGCAGATACCTATGAAAATCAAAAGTCAAGCAAAAGTCTAATTACAATTGTCACAACCCTGATTAAAAAAGGCAATGTTAGTTTGAAAACCAAGACACAGACACTCAAGATGTTTGGCATTATTGAGGTCAAGTAACAGACTAGAGTTACTTGGAATCGAGAGACAAAAGAAGGCCAATGATGAAAACAAGAATCATACTCAAATGAACACAGGAAGAAGACCTTAAACTGAAGTCTTCAAGGAGGTGCCTTTTACTTTCCACTAACATTAGCAAAAAGAGTTGAAGGTTTTTTAAGATATATATCAAATACATAGATATGAGAAGCTCTGAGTCATTGGGCTATGGGACTATGACACAAGATTTGCAATGTGCCCTTGATATCATGTGCTCAGCGATCGTAAACAATATAGCCATGTAGATATCGCAACAAAATGTCATTGACCATCCAACAAACAGAACATAAAATAGCATTGTCACAATAACAAAAAATATACGTAATGTAATATGAAACAGCACAAGTGTACACAAAGTGTACAATTGAGAACTAGTTTCAAAACCTTTGTTTTAACTGGTGTTTGGGGTTAGACAGCCAGCTGTATTTGGTCTGGTTGAGTTTGATTTGCCCTTAACTATTTTCTTTGGAATCAGTGTAGACTGAAGTTTTGACCATTTATAGTTATAATTTCATGTTAATATTTCATGCTTTTGTGTTCAGCTTGACACTTTAATGTTTCATTGTCTTGTGCTTTATAAAGTTATTGAAAGCTACTTTTAGTTTTATATTAAGTGTGTTTAATTTGAAGATACATTTTATGCTGTGGGCTTATGATTGGCATGAGTGACATAGCAAAATTAATTGAACAATATTGAATTAATGCTTTCATAATAAGCCTCAAAAACATGTTAACAAATTCATGTCATTACTGTAGACTGCAGTTAGTACTTTTTAAAAACCTGCAGTAAAGAAGAGGAAAGTTTTAATGAGTGAAGCAACATGTCTAGAGGAGTTTTATTGCAGTTGTCAGGCATGTTTGATTTGGAGATAGTTCTTAACGACAAATGCACTCAGTGACAGGGACAGAACAGCAGTTAAATTCAAAAATGTGATGATTTTAGCACAGTGTCAAAATGTTGTTTAAAAGGCTAAATAAGGCCGAGCTGTCAAGCCATTATAAAGTTTTTCCAAAAGAAAACAAATTATTTTCAAAGTTTCATATAAAATACTGACTGTTCATAAGTAAGTCACCTGTTTACTACACTAAACATTATACTTGTTATGTGTCAAATCTTTAAAGCATTGAGATGTGTTAGTTTTTTTATATAGGATTTCTATGTATAAAGCTATATTATTGTTTCAGTTTTAAAACAATGTTCTAGACTGACTTAAAAAATATCACTGGAATTTATGGTTTGACAATCTGTCACGATGGCTCATACTTTACCTCTAGGATGTCTAAAACAATCCATTGTACTTTGTAAATATATATATATAAGTACACCTATTGTTAAAAGTACTTTTAGTAGAAGACACTTCTAATGCATAAAATTTGGTTTTTCTTACATTCTTATAAATATTCTGTGATTAGACAATTTTATTGTACTTAAAAAGGAAAGCTGTCACCTTATGATCTTAACAATTTATTCCCACAACATGCTCTTCTAAAATGCTTCAAAATTCTTTTGCCTTTCACAGTTAATATCCAGTAAAAAAAAGTACTTTCCTCATTATCTTCTTACTTATTTGGTTTTTGTTATCTTCTATTAAAGAAACCAATTTTGGTCTTAATTATTTTTTCAAAGCATCCTCTGTTTAAATTACTTACAGTATACATAAGCATAAATTTCAACTCTTTATCTGTTACATTTACTGCACCTCTTTTGACATCCTCCCTACAAACAATTATGTGATCCTAATACTATGCACAGCAGAACCTCATTTAGATGTCTCAAATATGAAAAACCAAATATATAGGCAATGTTAGATGAAATAAGAATATTCATAAGAAAATGATCATTTGGAAAATCAATCCAATAGGCAGATTTAACATATTTGTTGTTATTCCAACAAGAGCAAGACAAACACTATTTCCTTTTTTCACCTAAAGGTAACTCTTCATTACTATCCTAAATTAGATCAAACCTATAGATCATTTGCTACAAAGCAGAATCTGAACTGAACATTAAGAGCATTTATCATCTATGAGCTACTTTACCAAGACAAAAAATAATTCTTCACACCACCACAGCCAATGTGCCTCAGATGTGTGCAGGTAATAAAATATATATTTTCTCAACACAACTGCTGAATTAGGTAAAAGAAAAAAAATTAATGGCAGTGAAAGGAAATTGTGAGAGCACTCAATTTAATATGGATTCCATTAACCCAAGCATTATAGTTAGGATGCAGTTTCTCCTGTGTACCTTTCATCGTTTTTTTTTTTGTCTGTCTCTTACTGTGTTTCTGTTTAAACAGCTATCTCAAGTGGGGTGAGTGGGCACCAGTGTATTGGGTTTGTTTTTGTTCTTCTATAGCCCAGAAATCAGTTAATACTGGTGGTTTTCTTTTACTGCATTCTTTTTTTTTTCATTTTATCCATAAAAATTTTATCACATAAAAAATTATTACTGTAAGAGTGAGACATGTTTCTTCACTACCCCTAAAGCAAACAATGTGTTTTTGTATACTTTCTGCCCTGTCTGAGTTTATCTTCTTTATACACAATAAGATTAAAGATATTATTAAATCGTTAGGGTTGCAAGGTGGCACAGTGACTTGTAATGCTGCCCCACAGGTCCAAGATCTTAAATTCAGATCTCACACTACTCATTGATTATGTGGGGATTACATATTGTCCTCATGTCTGCATATGTTTAATTTTTCCAAAACCCCAAGAAATGTGAATGCAAGTTGACTAGCAATTCTAAACTACAGTATTCTTATGTGAGTGTAGCCTATGCTGGACAGCCCCATCTATGGCTCATTTCTTTCTCATGCCCTGTGCTTCTGCAGTAGGCTTCAGCACCCTGTGACCCTGAATCAGATTAAGTGTAATTGAGAATTTAGGTTATATACAATATATAGTTAATGTAAAAGAAGAACATTTTTTCTTACTAGCTGTGTAAGCCTGGGGTCCTAGAAACTATTGAAATCGTCAGAAAAAAAACTGAAATGTAGAGATGTCAGGTAATTGAAAGGAACTTCTCTGGGCATCTCACTTCTAGCAGGATTTATTTTGCCGACGTGCTTGCATCGCTTGTGCATTAGTGTCAGGAAGAAAAGTAAAAGAGATACCGTTTTGCCAATGTTAGCGGCTAAGCGACTTTATCTTTCTTCTGAGGTTTCGTTTTGCTGACATGCTCACCTCGCTTGTGTATTACCAAAGGGAGGAAAAGTAAAAGGGATATTGTTTTGCCGATGTTAGCGGCTAAGCGACTTTGTCTTTCTTCTGAGGTTTCATTATGCTGATGTGCTGGCCCCACTTGTGTTATTAGTAGCTAAGCAAGATTTCTGTTTCATTGGAGGTGGAGCCCTTACCCTGACTCTGTCTCTCACTTCCAGGCCGGACAGACACACACACTTCCACATGTAGACGTTTATATTTAAGATAACATTTGAATATCAGTCAGTCATTAAATATGATGTAATGTAAATCAAGATGTAAATTTTGGTTGAAAAATAGTAAAGGTGGGTGTTTTTTGTTTTTTCTTTGCACCTGACAAATGTACACTTAATTTTTAAGTGTGAGAGAATGCTGAAGATTTGGTATTCATCTACCTATTTGGGTTAGGGAGTTTCGGGGTCTGGTGGTGGTAGTGGTGGTTGTGTTCCTGGGTATACATAATCTAATATTTTTCCTAAGCCAGAAGAGCATTTACCAATATTATAATCCTATAATAAATAAAAACACATATTTATAAAGCTTTACAAGCTGGAAATATTGTCTTATCTCTGCAATCTAAAACACTTGTGAAACCAAAATTGGTGGGTGGGATTGATGACCCACTCCAAAATTTGGGTAGTATAGATAACACACATTGATTCCCATACTGCATTAACATTACAAAAGATTGTAAACCCATCAATCCAGGGCCTATTATAATTGAAAGAGTACTTGAAATGTTGCTCATGATAGACAAGTTCTATTTTGACAATAGTGAAAAATAAGTTTATGTCTTTTTTTTATGTTTCTGACTCTTTAAAATGTCTATTCACAAGATCATATTTGCTAGTATTTTAATTGCATTCTAAACTCAGCTATGAATCAATTATTCTATATACTGACCACTTTTTCAAAGTGTGCCTTGGCAACTGATGACATTCTAAACATATTTTAACACATTCATGCTCAAGACTGTTTTTATACCCTCTAGTGTATTATTGTAACTTGTGATTTAACATACAGTGGGAGCCACGTCAAACAGCCGCCTGGAGCATGACAGGTCCATGACAGGACCATGCACGATCTGTGCACGGAATGTGATCCCCCGCGATGACGATGCCCCGCCCCATAAACGCCCCCATGCGCTTTCTAAAAAGATGGTTGCAATGCTGTATAATCCCGCCAGATGGAGCATTGACTGCTTCAGTTAACTGCAGTGTCCAGGAAGCCCTATACTGTATCTTTAATATACTGTACAGGCAGTTCTTGTATTGTCAACATACTGTAGTTTCATAAATAGATGACGTGGTAAAAAAAACAACAACAAACCGATTAATAAAACAGATTTGTTAAATCACTCAATACACAACCCATAATGATTATGCTATTTATTATTAAATAATGAATTAATAAAACTAGTTAGTAAAATATTTTTTAAGACATCCTTAATAATCCTTAAAGACAAACACCCTCTGCCAGACATCTGCCAGATGAAAAAGATGACGTCGCATAGACGTCTCCGCGATGTGTGTGTGCTATCTAGGTTAACAATCCTTAAAGACACGGTGCGTCTGTAATTTATCTATACCGATCATTGTAGGTACGGATTACAAATGCAGGCTATGTACAGTATTTTACATTACGGTGTATTTTACCTAGTTCCATTTAATATACTGATAAATTATATTTTGCTGCAAAGTAAAGCTCAAAATGTAACTTCTGCTTGGGTTTGTTTTCGTTATATTTTTGATGATGTTTTCGCTGATGTTTTGTTTTCACTGATAGTCAAAAATTAGCATAACAAAGGCAATTAATGGCGCATGCAACCTGAAACAAATATCTGTCCATATGGGTCAGTATTTCTTTTGTCATTTAATCATGCATAATGCCTCCCCATCAAAAAATCTGATGGGGCATTAATCACTTATCACAACTGCGAATAGATGCGGCAGCAGAGACAGATTAAATCCCCATAAACACTTGGAAACAATAGTAAAAAAGTTAGCACCTGTTATACCAATGTATTTTTACTGATTTTTTACTGCTTATATTTTTTATCTAGTTTCGTTTGGTTTTACGCAATTTCATGTGTTATTTGTGTGTGTGTGTGCGCATGTGTGCACGAGAGAGAGGCTCGAGAGAGAGAGCTTACAGTACAGTATATTGTGATTTGTCCAAGGTCGCTAGAGCCTGGCTTACTCCTACCAATATAAATTATTTCAATTAAACCCATTTGTCTCAATCACAAATTAAGCCAATGCTGTAAACAAATGACACAATAAATTCACAAAAGGTACAATTATAACAGAACAAGTATGCTTTTATTCAAAAATATAACTGCAGGAAAAAAAGCCGCATTAGCATGCCACATTGACACATATGTATTTCAACTGCCATGGTAGCGTAATGGTATCAGCTGCTGACTTGTAACCAAAAGGTTATGAGTTCGATCCTGCACGATTCTCTTTTGAAAAGTAAACTGCTCTTGTTCTTACTATTTTAAAATAAAAACATACATTTGATTTCAGTGTGTAACAGCCAGTGTAATTTATGATACTTGTAAAGGTTAGCTTTGTTTTTTATTCACTTTTCATTCTCTCAGTCGTGTTCAAGATCCTTCCCTACCTCCCCCCCCCCAATCTGAAGACGCGCTATAGCTCTGCAGCGTACTTGTGACTGCATTCTCATACCAATGTTTTTGCAAACTGCTGTGCCTGCGTGCACTTTTCATGGTATTACACATCTATTTTTTTTGAGTATACCCGGGTCGCTCAAACACAGGAACATCTGTTGGTGTACAAGTATAACAAAACAAGTGCACTTTTATTCTAGACTATAAGTGAAGAAAAAATAAAGCAAGTTACAGTAGGCGGTTGATACGACAGCTTGCGTGGGGCAATGCTAAGAACTGCTGATTTCCGATCCGTGCTATATAAAATCATCCCATTCGAATATTAACAATTCCCACACACCCTTCCAACATTTACAGCATGTGCACTTGTTGCAGTGTACACACCTCTCTGTGCTATGGTTCCTATTACACTGAATGAGCACCTGACACTGTACTTTCTTCCCTATATAAATAACATTTGAGCTATAGCGCGTCTCCAAATAAATCACATTTGAGCTATAGCACGTCTTTATGTGAAAACAGCATTGTCAGAATGGGGGTGGTATCGTGAACGCGACTGAGAAAATGGAACTGAATTAAAAAAAAAAAAGCTAACCTTTACAATTATCATGCATTTACACTGGCTCTTACAGACTGACTGAAATCAAATTATGTTTTTATTCTAAAATAATACAGTACATGCAATATTATTTGAAAACGAACAACGCCAGATTGGGTTTGAATACACGCTGACGCTCTTACAGAAGAAGTCAGCTTATTCAGTGCAGCAGTTTCAACACACAGCACATGCAATATTACCTGAAACCGAACCGCGTCAGATCGGGAGTATATTCAAACCCAATCTGACGCTGATCGTTTTCAAATAATATTGCATTAATGCAATGATGTTTTTACATATATTGTCTCTTTCATTCATCTTGCGGTTTGTAATCAGTGACCGCGTGTTTTTTTCCCCGATCTTGCCAGTCCCCACATGTTGCTGTATGGTGGTGTTTCTTTTGTACTCCAGGACACGCGGAGGCCAGAATAGAACAGAGCAGTAAGTTCAGCGCTATATGCAATCAGACAGGCAGAGAAGGCATTAGATATATAAATAAACAGGGAAGGCACTGTATAATAGATATATAAAAACAGCTAAGGGGATAGATATATAGATAGGTAGGATGGAAAGGCACTATATGATAGGCAGACAGGGAAGCTCCTATATAATAATACAATTACTGTTATTACTATATAGATAGACAGGGAGTTCAGGCAGGCAGAACGGCGAAGGTTATTTATTTATTTTTAACTATTTTAGAATAAAAACATAATTTGATTTCAGTCAGTCTGTAAGAGCCAGTGTAAATGCATGATAATTGTAAAGGTAAGCTTTTTCTTTTTTAATTCAGTTCCATTCTCTCAGTCGCGTTCACGATCCCCACCCCCAACTGACAATGCTGTTTTCACATAAAGACATGCTATAGCTCAAATGTGATTTATTTGGAGACGCGCTATAACTCGAATGTAATTTATATAGGGAAGAAAGTACAGTGTCAGGTGCTCATTCAGTGTAATAGGAACCATAGCACAGAGAGGTGTGTACACTGCAACAAGTACACATGTCGAAAATGTTGGAAGGGTGTGAGGGAATTGTTAATATTTGAATGGGATGATTTTATATAGCACGGATCGGAAATCAGCAGTTCTTAGCATTGCCCCACGCAAGCTGTCGTATCAACCGCCTACTGTAACTTGCTTTATTTTTTCTTCACTTATAGTCTAGAATAAAAGTGCACTTGTTTTGTTATATTTGTAAACAACAGATGTTCCTGTGTTTGAGCGACACGGGTATGCTCAAAAAAAATAGACGTGTCATACCACGAAAAGTGCACAAAGGCACAGCAGTTCGCAAAAGCATTGGTACGAGAATGCAGTCACAAGTACGCTGCAGAGCTACAGCGCGTCTTCAGATTGGGGGGGCGGTGGTAGGGAAGGATCTTGAACATGACTGAGAAAATGAAAAGTGAATAAAAAAAAAAAACTAACCTTTACAAGTATCATAAATTACACTGGCTGTTAAACACTGAAATCAAATGTATGTTTTTATTTTAAAATAGTAAGAATAAGAGCAGTTTACTTTTCAAAAGAGAATCATGCAGGATCGAACTCATAACCTTTTGGTTACAAGTCAGCAGCTGATACCATTATGCTACCATGACAGTTGAGATATGTATATGTCAATGTGGCATGCTAATGAGGCTTTTTTTCCTGCAGTTATATTTTTGAATAAAAGCATACTTGTTCTGTTATATTTGTACCTTTTGTGAAGCTGTCAATTTGATATTTGGACTTCAGGCTTCATACATTATATAGTTTATGCCTACATTTTGTCATTTACTACTACAATATGAAAAACGTTTCTGTTTTAAAAATGTGTTTACACGGATTACTGTAGAAACGGAACACACGTGAAATACGTGTATTCCAAATAATGATCTATTATTTCCACTCTAAAACTCCACTTCACTCCCAGATAATCAATCAAGGCATGAGCTGGGAGAAGTTTGTGCACTTTCTAAGTCGATGGGGGGATGGAATAGCCGGCTACTTGCAACTTTTCTTTATCAGCACATTTAGATTAACAAAAGACGCTGGCGGAGAGGTGAGAACGGTTTTAAGAAGCGATTTAAGGTGGGACGGATCTACGAGTTTTTTCGTAGGCTCTGGTAATTCTAGTGTTAAGCCGCCATCTTAATCTCTGTAGTGCAGTTTGGTAGCGTCAGTTCGGCGGGGGAGGGGGTGGGTTGTTAAAATCACGTGATTGCAACTCGGCGCAGCTAAATTGCTGGCGTGTGTTAACAAAGTGCCATCTAGTGGTGGAACCAGGTAAATGAATAAATAGGGCATGAATGGGCGTGTTTACTGTGAAATCTTGACATGCCGTCTGTCAGTAGAGGGAGGGGGGGATCACGGCGTGCATAGGGCAGACGTACGCCATTCGCACGCCATTCACATGGCCGTGGCTATTTGACGTGGCTCCATCTGTATATATTTATAGATAATAATATATTCTGTCGAATGCACTTGTAATTATAAAACTATTATTATGTGACTTATCCTAATTTAAACTCACAGGCCTATACAGGTATTAGGAAAGACATGCCTTTGGAGAGTGTGTTAGTTCATCACAGGGCCTACTCATGCAAGGACCAACACTCATACTAGGGCCAATTTAGAGTTGTCAAAGAACCTTATCTTCTGAACCTTAGGGATGTGGTAGACTGGATAAAAACTCATGCAGACAGACAGAGAACAAGTAGATTATAAAAGGATCAAATCCAGGAAGCTGGTGCTGCATGACAGCAATGCTATCCATTGCACTGATTTTTTTCTAATATGCTTATCAGAATCCATGAATAATTAGAACCAAATAAATCATAACCTATTTGATAAAAGTGACATTCCAGCATTCCACACCGTGCAATAAATATACTGGATTAACCACTAACTCCCTGTAATCAATGGAGCAATAAAATATATGTAGGGGGATTGTGGGTTTGAGGGTAAATCTACACATTCATGTTAAAAGCTGACTGAATTTTACAAAACTATCACCACTAGCAGTATTAATGTTTCAATATGTTTTGAGACATATGATACTAGTAAATCTTTCTGGCAAGCTATTATATTAGTTTTCCTGCAAAATAAAAACCTTCATATTTCTCTCAATTAAACATCAGGTTCTGAGAAAACAAACCATCATTTGTTAAAAAAGCTGAACTCTTAATATTTCATAGATCTTTCTATAATCTTTACAATAAGTCTGACAAAAAAAAAACAAACTGAATTTTAGGAGATGTAATGAGATGTAAATTAAGTAAGGGGAACAAAATACGAAATTTTATTTTGTAAAGTTTTTTTCAAGTGCAAGTGGTGGGAAACTAAATTGGGGAGTAGCACCTGAATTAGGCAGTTAATAAAAGTGATAAAACAATAACAATTAACACATAAATATTGGAAGATTTTTTCCATATATTCATTGTTAAGGTTTATTGTAACACTTTAAGACATCATTTATCCCACTCGGTTTTACTGTGCAAGTTATATTACACTCTGTAATCAAAAAAGCATAATCCAAAAAAAAAACCAGGCATATAGTCAAACTCAGAAAAGCAGACAAGATTGGTGGCCAAGAAAATCCAAAAACCATGTTATATGTCATTAACTGGAATCCAAAAAATAGACAAACTTGATCCGATTCAAAAGACACAAAGTTGAAGGTAAAAAAACCCTAGACTCAAAACCAAATGAGAGAAAAAAAATAAAAATAAATAAACAAACAGAGGCCAGCATAGATTTTTTGCAGAAATCTGAAACAAATTGTTTGTCAAAGCAACATTTGAGCTCCTATCGCTAAATCATGTGACTGCTGTGCAATAATCATTACATAGCAAAAGACACATATGAGAGAGGCTGCTGCAAAGGGCAGACACAGGGAACAAAGAGGTGCAGACCACAGGCCCATTCAAAACAATTTAGTTATATAATTATTACATTGTCAGAGTATGGCATGTATTTGTTTTAAATTACAGATTCAAAAATGTCAATTGTTCCAGATTTCTATCACCTTATATGTAAAAAGCATTTTGCAGTGCCTATTTTAGGTGCTTTTCCCATTATTTTCAACTTTTATCAGCATATTATATTATATCATTACTTAGCGAAAGGAATTCTGATTAATTAACTTGGATTTAGTCCCATTGCAATTCTTTAATGCTCCAGACTGAAAAGATTCTGTTCCATTATTGTGTTACAGTAGGAAGTGGCATACTTGGAAAAAAATTACAATGAAGTTACCATAAGTCTGTTTTTTTTTTTTTTTTTTTGCAGTAATTACTTTGTTGCTATCAAAATATGGAATGTAAAGATAAGGATTATTTTATTAAAATCAACAATTTTTATAACAGATCCTACTAGCATTTTCAAAAGCTTTGGAACATTGATGGAATTTATAATTAATTCCTTTTAACCTGCACATAACAGTTTGCATTTACGTGTAATTAATTACCAAGTTGTCTGTTCAGCTTTCACAGAAGACAATTATTTTTTTACAACTCTTCAAGATGCAATATTAATTTTGATTTTGTGGCATTTCTCTACTTCCCACAGCTGAGCCTTGCCACCAATAATGCCTTCAGCAAAATCCTCACAATGTCACTATGGTCATAGAATAAGATATTTTTAGCTTGGTCTTATTCTCTATATGTACTCAGTACAAGTGAATTTTAATCTAATTTTCCATACTAAAATATATATTCGATATTTAATATAATTACCCTTAATAAAAATATGTGCTGTGAAAAGTTATAATAATGTATGAAAAGTTTGACATGCAAATATTTAAAACCTTGTGTAGGATTTTGAGAACATTAGGTAGACTCAAAGTCCCTAATGAAAGTTTTTACCATAATAATTTGTTGAGTTCTTTGGGCAACTACTTTTACAATTTTAAGGTAATACTGATATTCTATTAGGACTAAGGTAGAGATAAAGATGAGAGGTAGATTTATTGTGAAGAGGGATTTTTAAATTTTAATTCAAGTAAATTGAATTTAAAGATTTAACGAGGAAAAAGCAATATACTTAAAATTAAAAGTACTTGCATTACATAACAGTGACATATCTAAAGTTAATGTAGCAAAAAAAAAAATTCATCTGCATCCAACAGCATTAAACACAGTGCAAACTGTATAAAAAAAACTTTAAACTATTACATAGGTCTTAGACCCAAAACTCTAGTTGCAATATAATTATATAAAAAAAGTACTGTCTCTGTGCTTAGGTATCTGGACAAAAATAGGCACTATGGGTGGAGACAGTTTAATGATTGTGGTGAGAAAAAAGCACCAATAGAGCCTCTTAGCTAGCACACCATAATGGAAATGCATGCAGACAATGGGCAGAATTAGTTGAATAAAAATTAATTTAAATCTAAATAGAAGCTAGAATGGGTTTAAGAGAGGAAAGTCCTGCCAAACCGTTCTTTTAGATTTTTTTTGAAGAAGCAAATGAAATAGCTAACAAAAACAAAGCATACATTATTTACCTAGGCTTTCAAAAACATTTGATTCAGTCCCACATCAAAAATTCTGAATGTAGAAGCTGTAGGCATCAGAGGTAACCTACAAAACTGGATCTCTATTTGGTTAGCCAGCAGATGACAAAGAGTACAGATATAAGGAGAATACTCCACATAGAGCAAGGTCATCAGTGGAGTCCTTCAAGGGTCTGTTCTTGGACCATTGCTTTTTCCGATTTATATTAATGACATTGATTCTAGTATAGTTAATGTCAAATTTGCAGGTCAAGTCAGGTTGGAGAGCATGCACTGGTACAACATGTTGCTGCACCCACCACACGACGAAACAGGAGATTTACCTGAATCTCCCTGAGCTTATTCACTATCCAAACAGAACTGAAGGTAATAAAAGTACTGGAGAAAATAAAAAACTATATATCTTAACCACAGCGCCAGCTTATTCCAGGAGAGAGTAGCCTCTGTGGAACATGTAGATCGTCATTTTTTCCTATATGAGGTTATATTTTGATTACAATGGTAAATACAATACTTAGGTATAGGATTAGGTTTAAAGAAAAGTATTTTGTGATATTTTGTTAAGGAAAAATCAAGATGATATTGTTAAAGATCACGTTTGAAAGGACTTGCAGTTATTTGTAGAAGTGTTTCTGGATTTTTATCACATATCAGTAGCTAAACAAATATTTTTTGCATTTTTTTTGGGTGGCTGGCAAACATGACATTATGAACCTTGTGCAATGCAAGTACACATATGTGCTGAAGCACTGAATCAGAGTGGGAGTTGTTCCTACTGAAAGAATCAGAAATGTAATGAAGCTGTCAACTTTTCAGGAGTTTTTTTTACAGCACCGGGCACCATTTTCATTACTTTTTCTCCTATGTTGGTTCTGTTTATCTTTCATTTTATTAATTTTGCGTTTTGTTTTTATCCCTTTGAACATACTGTGTGCTTTCTGTGTTTTATTCCAAAATTTCCTCAACATAATGACATAATGTGGATGTGTGTATTCATTTCTTTCTGGCAATTTACTAGTTAGAGAGTAAAGCAAGTTTTTATAAACTCTGAAATAAAGCATGTGCTTTTTGCCCATTTTATTTCATTCCAGGGTGAAGACTGCTGGAGACTTGCATTAAGTAATGTTTGTTGTTTAGTCTCTCTTATCACATTATAAAACTTTAGCCAATTCAGAGGCACATGTGTCTCTTAATTATGTTTCTTGCCTGCTATGATTGAATATTGCATAGGATCCCAGTGATAAGCTGGAAGCAGAAAGGTTAGTGTTGCGTTTTAGGTAAGAGGTTATTCATTTTAGGGAGATTAATTTATTACGGCTGGATATTCATTATTAATTTATTTTATTAAATTAAATTGGTGAGGCTGAAGCTAGTCCTAAGGTTGATATGGGGATATTTCTTTCAAAGCATGAAATAAAAGGGTTTGAATTTTGCTTTAAATTAGGGTCCATGGTTTATTGTCTTTTTTTCTAATAGATAAAGAGAGAATGAATACAAAATGAGTTACTGTTGGAGAAGGGAAATTTATAGTAATGTTAAACTGCTGATAAAAATTTTCATTACAGTAAAGAATTCAGATTAGTGTTTATTTCATTGCCAATTTAACATGCACTTCAAATTAAAATAGCGGAATATATTTTCATGTCAGATACATTTTGAACTGTTATATTTTTAAAGGCAGATAGTAAACTTTACTTGAATTTTGTATATTAAAATTTAGGGCCCCCTCCTTGAACCGTCACTTTATCGGGGTGGAGGGGTTTGCGTGTCCCAATGATCCTAGGAGCTATGTTGTCCGGGGCTTTATGCCCTTGGTAGGGCCACCCAAGGCAAACTGGTCCTAGGTGAGGGATGAGACAAAGAGCGGTTCAACAAACCTCCGATGAAGAACAAAAACTCTGCACAACGTTTTCCCTTGCCCCGACACGGGTCACCGAGGCCCCCCTCTGGAGCCAGGCCTGGAGGTGGGGCTCGATGGCAAGCACCTGGTGGCCGGGCCTGCACCCATGGGGCTCGGCCGGGCACAGCCCGAAGAGGTAAAGTGGGTCCTCCTTCCCATGGGCTCACCACCTATGGGAGGGGCCAAGGAGGTTGGGTGCAGTGTGAGTTGGGTGGTGGCCGAAGGCGGGGACCTTGGCGATCTGATCCTCGGCTACAGAAACTGGCTCTTGGGACGTGGAATGTCACCTCTCTAAAGGGGAAGGAGCCTGAGCTAGTGCACGAGGTCGAGAGGTTCCGGCTAGATATAGTCGGACTCACCTCGACGCACAGCTTGGACTCCGGAACCAATCTCCTTGAGAGGGGCTGGACTCTCTACCACTCTGGAGTTGCCCCCAGTGAGAGGCGCCGAGCAGGTGTGGGCATACTTATTGCCCCCAGACTTGGAGCCTGTGCATTGGGGTTTACCCCGGTGGACGAGAGGGTGGCCGCCCTCCGCCTTCGGTGTGGGGAAGGGTCCTGACTGTTGTTTGTGCGTATGCGCCGAACAGCAGTTTGGAGTATCCACCCTTTTTGGAGTCTCTGGAGGGGGTACTAGAGGGCATACTTTCTGGGGATTCCCACGTTCTGCTAGGAGACTTCAATGCTCACGTGGGCAATGACAGTGAGACCTTGAAGGGTGTGATTGGGAGGAATGGAATGTTTTGTTATTGGACTTCTGTGCTCGTCACGGATTGTCCATAATGAACACCATGTTCAAGCATAAGGGTTTTCATATGTGCACTTGGCACCAGGACACCCTAGGCCTCAGTTCGATGATCGACTTTGTGGTCGTGTCGTCGGACTTGCAGCCATATGTCTTGGACACTTGGGTGAAGAGAGGGGCGGAGCTGTCAACTGATCACCACCTGGTGGTGAGTTGGCTTCGATGGTGGGAGAAGATGCCGGTCAGGCCTGGTAGGCCCAAACGTGTTGTGAGGGTCTGCTGGGAACGGCTGGCAGAGTCCCCTGCCAGAAGTAGCTTCAACTCCCACCTTCGGCAGAACTTCGACCACGTCCCGAGGGAGGTGGGGGACATTGAATCCGAATGGGTCATGTTCCGTGCCTCTATTGTTGAGGCGGCTGACCGGAGCTGTGGCCGTAAGGTGATCGGTGCCTGTCGCGGCGGCAATCCAAGAACCCGTTGGTGGACACCGGCGGTGAGGGATGCCGTCAAGCTGAAGAAGGAGTCCTGTAGGACCTTTTTGTCCTGTGGGTCTCTGGAGGCAGCTGATAGGTGCCGGCAGGCTAAGCGGAATGCGGCTTCGGTTGTTGCTGAGGCAAAAACTCGGGCATGGGAGAAGTTTGGAGAGGCCATGGAGAACGACTTTCGGATGGCTTCGAGGAGATTCTGGTCCACCATCCGGCGTCTCAGGAGGGGGAAGCAGTGCAGTGTCAACACCGTATATGGTGGGGATGGTGCGCTGCTGACCTCGACTCGGGACGTTGTGGGTCAGTGGGGGGAGTACTTCGAAGACCTCCTCAATCCCACTAACATGCCTTCCAATGAGGAAGCAGAGCCTGGGGACTCTGAGGTGGCTCTCCCATCTCTGGGACTGAGGTCACCGAGGTGGTCAAAAAACTCCTTGGTGGCAGGGCCCCGGGGGTGGATGAGATACGCCCGGAGTTCCTCAAGGCTCTGGATGTTGTAGGACTGTCTTGGTTGACACGTCTCTGCAACATCGCATGGACATCGGGGACAGTGCCTCTGGATTGGCAGACCGGGGTGGTGGTCCCCCTCTTTAAAAAGGGGGACCGGAGGGTGTGTTCCAACTACAGAGGGATCACACTCCTCAGCCTCCCTGGAAAAGTCTATTCGGGGGTTCTGGAGAGGAGGGTCCATCGGATAGTCGAACCTCGGATTCAGGAGGAACAGTGTGGTTTTCGTCCTGGTCGCGGAACAGTGGACCAGCTCTACACCCTTAGCAGAATCCTGGAGGGTGCATGGGAGTTTGCCCAACCAGTCTACATGTGTTTTGTAGACTTGGAAAAGGCGTTCGACCGTGTCCCTCGGGGAATCCTGTGGGGGGTGCTCCGGGAGTATGGGGTACCGGACCCTGTACAACCGGTGTCAGAGCTTGGTCCGCATTGCCAGCAGTAAGTCGAGCCCGTTTTCAGTGAGAGTTGGACTCCGCCAGGGCTGCCCTTTATCACCGATTCTGTTCATAATTTTTATGGACAGAATTTCTAGGCGCAGCCAGGGTGTTGAAGGGGTCCGGTTTGGTGGACTCAGGATTGGGTCACTGCTTTTTGCAGATGATGCTGTCCTGTTTGCTTCATCAGGCCGTGATCTTCAGCTCTCTCTGGAGCGGTTCGCAGCTGAGTGTGAAGCGGCTGAGATGAGAATCAGCACCTCCAAATCCGAGACCATGGTCCTCAGCCAGAAAAGGGTGGAGTGCCCTCTCATGGTTGGGGGAGAGATCCTGCCCCAAGTGGAGGAGTTCAAGTATCTCGGGGTCTTGTTCACGAGTGAGGGAAGAATGGACCGTGAGATTGACAGGCGGATTGGTGCGGCATCCGCAGTGATGCGGGCTCTGCATCGGTCTGTCAAGGTGAAAAAGGAGCTGAGCCGTAAGGCAAAGCTCTCAATTTACCAGTCTATCTACGTTCCTACCCTCACCTATGGTCATGAGCTATGGGTAGTGACCGAAAGAACGAGATCGCAAATACAAGCGGCTGAAATGAGTTTCCTCCGCAGGGTGTCTGGGCTTTCCCTTAAAGATAGGGTGAGAAGCTCAGTCATCTGGGAGGGGCTCAGAGTAGAGCTGCTGCTCCTCCGCATCGAGAGGAGTCAGATGAGGTGGCTCGGGCATCTGATGAGGATGCCTCCTGGACGCCTCCCTGGTGAGGTGTTCCGGGCACGTCCAGCCGGGTGGAGGCCCCGGGGAAGACCCAGGACACGCTGGAGGGACTATGTTTCCCGGCTGGCCTGGGAACGCCTTGGGATTCTCCCGGAAGAGCTGGAAGAAGTGGCCGGGGAGAGGGAAGTCTGGGCCTCTCTGCTTAAGCTGCTACCCCCGCGACCCGACCCCGGATAAGCGGAAGAGGATGGATGGAAAATTTAGGGTAGTGAAGTGGTTAGTTCTGCTGTCCTTGTAAGTGAGGCATATTAATTCTTGAGTGAACATTGTATTTTCTCCTAGTACTGTGGTTTAACTACAAACCCCCAAAGAAGGATGTTATTTTAAATGGTGACTCTAAGTTGTATGTCAATGTATTGTGATACATGTGAAGTTCTTTCTTGTCGACTTCCAATTATGGGAGTGCTATTTAAATAAATGTCATTTTATGTTCTAATAATTTGATAGAAGTGACAACAAGAATTCGGGTAATAGCAGGTTATTAAAGGGATAGTTTTTTGTCTTTTTTTTTTTTGTCTTTTATTAGGAAGCAAACTTTTATAACACAACACAATTCAATCAGACAAATAATAGTAACATATGCTTTGCAAACATCAAAAAAACAGCATTTAACCCTGATCTGTCTAAAGAAGTTCTTTGTATAGAATAAACTAGCCTGTGGAATAAAAAAGTGAAGCACAGGCCTGGCATGTTTACTTTAGAATTATATAAATGAGTTCTTGCGGAGTTCTAAAAAAATTTGAATAGTTCCTCATAATGAGAATTTTTTATAATTATTTTTCCAATTTATAAAACACTAGCTGTGGCACCTGTCGAAGGCAGGTAGTAGAATAATTAAAACAAATTTGCTTCCTTTGCCCTACATGTACCTTCCGTGCCTTTCCTCTGTATCTGCATGCGTGAACATCTCTTAACTGGCTCTCCATTTCTCAAGCGTGTTCCTGTTAAGTCTGCTTCTTAGACTCTGGAATTATTTTCGAGGCACCTTTCTCACATCCTATCTGGTTTTATGCTTGCCATCATTGAAGGCAAATTTCTCAGCATGCCTCATATACCTATATTCCTCCTTGTGTGTCTCACATACACATTTCCTCTTTTGCGGCATCAACATATTTAGAGATCAAGAGATGCATAAAGTTTTCCCCAAAATGGTTTAAGTATAAATCATTTCCAAAATACATGACCTAAGCATTGGGTGACATTGTTCACAAGTTGGACCTTGATACATTTCAGACAACTTTAAACAAGGAATGTATGATTGATGAAAATTTTTTAGTTGAATTATGACATTCATGGCACAAATTTAACTTGCATAGTATGTATTCTATAAATAGCTGAATTCCAGTGATTTTCTAGGATTTTGGTTGAAAGATCACATTCAGATCATTATGTAACAACTATAAGAAGTTAATTCTTTAAGATTTTATTAGTAACCTTTATTCTGGAGAAGTTGTCAAATCATCACTGGCACCGGCCAGTATTACCTCTGATTGGTGTGAAAATTTAGGCCATTCAGCCCAACAAAGCTTGCCAGTCCTTTCCACTTATTTCTTCCAAAAAAACATCAAGTTCAGTTTTGAAAGTCCCTAAAGTCCTGCTGTCTACCACACTACTTGGTAGCTAATTCCAAGTGTCTATCATTCTTTGTGTAAAGAAAAACTTCCTAATGTTTGTGTGAAATTTAACCTTAACAAGTTTCCAACTGTGTCCCCATGTTCTTGATGAACTCATTTTAAAATAACGGTCTCGATCCACTGTACTAATTTCCTTCATAATTTTAAACACGTCAATCATGTCATCTCTTAATCTTCTTTTGCTTAAACTGTATACGCTCAGCTCTTTTAATCTTTCCTCATAATTTAACCCCTGTAGTCCTGGAATCAGCCTAGTCATTCTTCTCTGGGCATTTTCTAGCATTGCTATGTCTTTTTTGTAGCCTGGAGACCAAAACTGCACACAGTACTCAAGATGAGGCCTCACCAGTGCATTATAAAGGTTGAACTAACTTCCTGTGACTTGTACTCCATACACCGTGCTATATAACCTAACATTCTGTTAGCCTTCTTTATGGCTTCTGAACACTGTAGGGAAGTCGATAGCTTAGAGTCCACTATGACTCCTAAATCCTTCTCATAAGGTGTACTCTTGATTTTCCGACCGCCTATTGCGTATTCAAACTTAACATTTTTACTTCCTATGTGTAATACTTTACATTTACTGACATTAAATTTTATCTGCCACAAATCTGCCCAAGCTTGTATGCTATCCAAGTCCTTCTGTAATGATATAATGGATTCCAAATTATCTGCTAATCCAACTATCTTGGTATCATCTGCAAACTTAACCAGCTTGTTACTTATATTCCTATCTAAATCATTTATATATATTAAAAATAGCAGTGGCCCTACAATTGACCCCTGTGGAACACCACTCTTAACATCGGCCAATTCTGAAGAGGTTCCTCGCATCATCGCCCTCTGCTTCCTGTGTCTGTCAAGATAAATAATATCATATACTCCACTTTGACCATATCCTTTTGTTGCCTCCTCATAGAATTCCAGCATGTTAGTAAAACACGACCTCCCTCTTCTGAACCTATGCTGACTGTTCAGAATATCTCTTGTCCTTGCCAGGTGTTGCTCAATCTTATCTTTAATAATTCCTTCCATTAATTTTCCTGTGATGCATGTTAGTCTTACTGGCCTATAGTTGCTTGGATCTGCCCTGTCAAACCTTTTTATAGAATGGGATGATATTTACCATTTTCCAGTCCTTTGGAATCTCTCCAGTGCGCAGTGACTTCCTAAAAATATACATCAAGGGTTTATATATGTACTCACTAGCCTCCTTAAGAACTCGAGGATAAATATTATCTGGTCCTGGTGATTTGTTTGATTTCAGCTTATTTAATCTGAGCAGCACTTCTCCCTCTACAATTTCCAAATCCCTCAGTATCTCCTTAGTAGTCGCATTTACCTCTGAGAGGTTATCCACTTGCTCACTTGTAAACACCTCAGAAAAATGCAAATTTAGGGCATCCACCATTTCATTGTCTGTATCTTTTAATTCCCCTTTACTGTTTCTGATGTACTTCACCTCCTCCTTGACTGTTCTTTTACTACTAAAATACTAAAAGAATCTCTTAGGGTCTTCTTTTGCCTTATCTGCTATATTCCTGTCCAACTGTCTTTTAGCCTCCCTGATATCCTTCTTAATGGTTGCCCTCATGTTCTCATATGCTCTACGATTCACTTTGTAGTCATTAGTCTTATATGTCTTATAAAGCAGTCTTTTCCTTTGCAACTTTTTTTTAAAATCTTTATTAATCCACCTTGGAGTTTAAAAAAGTTTCCTATTAATTCCAAAATTAGATATGTATCTGTCTTGCATTACATATAAATATTTTTAAACCTGTTTCACTGCTCCTCGACTGTCTCCACACTTAAAAGCTTATCCCAGTGTATCCTACTTAGACATTGTAACATCTAGTCAAAATTAGCCCTACCAAAGTTCAACTTAATAATTTTAGTCTTTGCATCTGCACTCTTACAAAATATTGAGAATTGTAATATATTATGGTCACTTGACCCTAGTTGTTCAATCACCTCTACACCCTCAATTCTATCTTGATTATTACAAAATACTAAATCCGGACGGGCTTCACCCCGTATTGGTACTTTAACATGTTGTGCAAAAAACAGTCACTGATTACTTCTAAAAACTCCTGCTCTTGTGCTCCTCCATCTGCAAGGTTATCCCAGTTAATATTTGGATAATTAAAGTCCCCTATGACTATGATATCTCACTGTAAATTTGTCTTTTTGATATTACTAAAAAGATGTGTGTTGAAATTACTATCTGAATTGGGTAGTCTATAACACACTCCTAAAATAAGACCTCTTTCCCTAATATTTTCCAGGCGAAGCCACATGTCTCCCACTAAGATGGGGCTCATCATCCAACTGAAGAGGACTTACATTTAAATTCTGTTTTGCATAAACAGCAACCCCACCTCCTTTTCTGTTCTGTCTATCCTTCCTAAAAATGTGTATCCCTCTATGTTACACTCATCCCCATCTTTGTTATTTAGCCAGGTTTCCATTATTGCTATCTTTATATATAATACGTGAGAAAGAATATTTAGAATTAAGGTGCTTCAGCCTTTTCAAATAATAACAGTATGGTGCTAATATAACTATAAGAAGCGTGACACTTATGTATTACAGTTTTTCTCAGTTGCTTTGGTGCATTTCTCACAACAGAATTGCAGTTCTCAAAACTGCTCATTCAATTCCCACAACCTTTAGTCAGTTGTGCACATCATAACAGCAATTTCTGGGTGTTTTCGTCATTTTGCAATTGCTTTAGTTCACTCAGGCAGATGCTTATGTGCAATTCTCAGCTATATCATGCATCAGCGGTTGCTTATGTCATGATGATCAAAATGCATTGTGTAGCTCTCTTTTGCATAGTCTTACACTCCAGACAAACTTGTCATTTTTACATTGTGTAAGTCATTGCAGTCAAAAGTGTTCAGCAAGATATCATTGGCTGTCAAGTGTATTTTATAGGTTTCTACAAAACTTTTTTTGGTTTGTATTGAACATGTGCAGTAATACTGTAACTGTAATCTACTGTATAGCAAATAGTCCAACATTGTATATCGACATGCAGTACAGTTGATTTCACCTTGACACATTTGCTACCGCTGTAAAAGCAACATGAATATGTTAGATTTGACTCTATTGTCTCCAAAATGAAAATGCATTTTACATCAAACTTACTGTAGTATCTTGTTTGATACAGCGTATAATGGACCTGGAATCAAGTGAACCACCACATATTTTCATATACATGGATGAGGCTGGCTTCAACTTGGCCAAAGGAAGAAGACGTGGACGTAATCTGATTGGACAGAGAGCTACAGTTGACGTGCCAGGCCAGCGGGGTGGGAACATCACTATGTGTGCGGCTATTTCGGACAATAGGGTCCACACTCATATTCCTCTTGTGGGGCCATACAACACCCAACATCTGCTGACCTTCTTAAACACCCTCTACAGGGATCTCATTCCTGAAGAGGAGATTGGTCAAGAAAATGTACCACAGTATGTGATCATTTGTGATAATGTGAGTTTCCATCACTCCAACCTAATCAGACAATGGTTTTCCAACCACCCCAGGATGCTGATGGAATTCCTACCTCCATATTCCTCATTCCTCAACCCAATTGAGGAGTTCTTCTCAGCTTGGCGGTGGAAGGTATATGAGCGTAACCCACATACACAAATGACACTGCCTGCTGCCATGGAAGCTGCGTGTGGGGATATAACAGCAGATGCCTGCAGAGGCTGGATAAGACATTCTAGGAGGTTCTTTCCACGTTGCATTGCAAAGGAAGATATCCATTGTGATGTGGATGAGAACATGTGGCCCAATATACAGGATCAGCAGCAATTGTAGAGAGCATTTAGAGTTTCAGTATGTATATATTGTTTTCGATGTTGTAATTTTTTTTCCTTCATTTCATATGTTATGCATAAAGTATTGAAATGCATTTTTTTGCTAGACTCCAAGTGCAGTGCATGGTATGTCACCATATACCTGTGCAATCAATAAAATATTCTTCTTGAATCAATCTCCCGCAATCTGTGTTTTGTATTTTTATGTTTCCTGTCCTTGTCATTCAGATGTTTTGTGCATCAGAAAATGTTTAGATTGTGCCAATTTCATATTGATAACATGACTTTACATTTTGGCTGTCATGTCCGTGGACGATGATTCATGGACTTGGCATTTTGATGGCACTGACATATTCAGCGATGTAAATACTTGCTTTTAAGGCATGGATTAAGGATTTTGAAGAGGTTACCTGCTTTTGCTGGTCATCCATGATGTTTTGCCATTTGCACTAAGTGTTTTGAGAGATGCACTCGCTGTTATGCAAATGTTAAGTCTGTTGTGAGAAATGCACCAAAGCTACCGAGAAAAACTGTAAATAAGGATGTATTAAGCTAACTGAACAAATGTAATCTTATGCAGATACTAAAGCTATAAGAACGTAATTTCTTTGAAACTAATGTAATGCACTGAACTAACCTTTATGTAACCCTTGATATTGTATGAGCAATGTGCGTGCAAAAAAGTATAAGGAAGTGAGCATTGTCTAAATCTGCTGTTTTTTCATACACTCTTGCTTAAGACTGTAAATATGCTGAGAACTTTTCTTTTTTGTATAAAAACACTGTGCTTTTCTGCACGTATAAAATCCAGGATGTAAACACAGGCTATAGCAATCCATGTATAACCTCAGAATGAACTGCTGTGTTTCCTCTTTTTATTCTCGTCAACAAGCTTGAGTATAAAAAGGAAATCCTTCCTTCTTTACCGGGCTGCCTGTAACGAACTGAGCTGTCAGGGCTGCAGCCTCTTTGCCACCAAGAATAAAGAAATTGTTTTTTATTTTTTATTCGTGTCCGCCTCCTGTTGTTTCCGACTTTCAGCGACCACATACGCTACCGTGGCTGTTCGTTTGTCTGTCCAGGATTTTAAATCACCTGTAGCTTGCAAACCATTTGACTTACTGACCTGAAACTATCCGCTTTCGGGGTGATGGTTGACCTTCAAGGTTATTTCTCTTTTAATTTTTATTTTATTGTAGAATCAACTCTCGGCAGCGGCCAGCAGGGCAGCCATGCGGCGCATGCGTATGGGCATCGTTCTCATCCCTACCACCTTCCCCTACCTCTTTATATCTTAAATCATTCTTGAGGCAGATTGAAGATTTAAGTGCCAGCTTAAGTGGAAAATTAAAGAAAACATACTTAGTAATTGCAACACAAACACTGACTTAATCAGTTTTAACACGAAAAGATGCTGACGAAAGAAGTGAAGAAGCGGGCTGCTACGGTGGAGAAAAGAAGAGCAGCTCAGGAAGCAGCAAGCGCATCAAACTCTGAGCAAACGAATGCTAAACGTACGGAGAAAGAGTAGGAAAACTATGAATGCTCAAGTCAAGTGTATTCACTGCACGTTATTGTGCAATTCGCCATTACTGGTAATATAATTATGCTCTGCTACATACAACTCTAACTCCTTATTTTTGATACTTCTAGCATTAAGGCAAGCTATTTTTAATGTGTTACTCCTTCTACATTTAAATGTTTGCTTAGAATTTACATTACTATGCATTTTTATTTCTACACCATTGTTTGTTCCTCCATGTATTGATCTAAACCTGGCCTGTCCTAAACTCCATGCCAAAAATTCCCTAGTTTAAACAATCCTCTACTAGCCTATGCATACGCCTCCCTAATACATTGGTGTCTCTCTGGTTCAGATGTAACCCGTCATGGCGGAACAGGTCCCATCTGTTCCAAAAGGAGTCCCAATGCCCCATAAACCTATACCCCTCTACCCTGCACCAAGATTTGAGCCACGCGTTAAGCCTTCTAATCTCCTCAATCTTACCTGGACTAGCGCGTGGCACAGGCAGAACTTTGGAGAAGTCTACCTTGTCAGTTCTACTCCTCAGCTTGGCACCTAACTCTCTTTGAATTTGGATCATAGAACTGACAGACTACCCTTATGTATGTCGTTTGTTCCAACATGGACAATGACAACTGGATCCACCCCCGCTCTGGCCAAGAGCCTTTCCACCCTTCCAGGGAGGTCTCCCACCTGTGCTCCCAGAAGGCAACACACCATGCGAGACTCTCTCTCACTGAAGCACACCTGTGCTTCAATCCCTCTAGTGATTGAGTCCCCAACTATCACTACCTCTCTCTTTTTGGGAACTGGTCTAGAGATGGCACATTGGGGCTCCTCATCCCTGCCTACCACCTCAGAATTATCAGAGACACCGTCCAGCTCCGCAAGAACATGATAACGGTTAGACACTTCTAATTCTTGGGTTGTTGCCCCCGAACAGTGTGCACCCTTTTACCTTATGCCTTATGACTGTGACCCACTTATTTCTACCTGTCTGGACTGGAATCTCCTCCCGCGCCACCTTGGGGATGCACACTATCTCTCTAAAGGACACCTGGGCCAAGTCCGCAAATTCTCTAATACAATGCAGGTCAGCCAACTCCTCGTCTAGTTCAGCAACCCTGAGCTCAAGGTGCTGGATCAGCTGGCATCTCCTGCAGATTTACCCCTCATAGACAACTGGCTCTTCCAAACCATCATCTAAAAAGTCCAACATCCAACAGGACTTGCATTGCACTGGCCTCATTATTAAAATTTGATGTGGGATTAGTAAAACTGCCTTAACTTTTTTTGTTCTTAAAATTAAATAAATTTAACTTAAATAGGTAACACTAAGATGTGCTACAGCTATTTTACACCTTTTCCCCTTAAGCTTCTATACTGTTCTCCCTCTCAGCTGCCTGCTATTTGTCTTTCTATGAGTTTAACTTTACTTTTCTCTGTCTCTTCTCCTAACTTTGTGCTCCTCATACTTAAAAGCTCTCCACTCACACTGTTTGTATTCCTTACGCTGTCGCCCGCTTAACTGTTCTACCTCTGGACCGCTAAGGACTGTTCAATCTAAAATAAACAAACAAATACAACTTTACTCCCTTATCTGCGCCAAGAGCCCCTTGTGCCGGATCGGGTATCTTAATGCTGGCCGCTTACCTGCGCACTGCTGAGCCTTCCCTTTTACTGCTTCGAAGTCAGTCGCTGATTTTTTTTTTCTTCTTCTTTTCCTTTAAACTAAGGAATCGCTGTTACGACGATGCGGTTACTTTCTTACAGATGCCGATATCAGTTATTGCTGCTTTCTACCCTGCCTCCTCAATGCTAGTTCAAATACAGCTAACACGTACAAGTACAAGTAACTTTTCCAAGCGCACCTCCAAATATTCAGCTACCTTTGCTCTTGTGTGGGCAAAAAAAAAGCAAAAAAAAAAACTCTTCTAAAGGGGAAAAAAGCTTTAAGAATTTCCTCAGCAGCAACCAAAACCCAAGTTTTTAAGAGCAAAATGTATTTTTTATTTAAATCTCACGCTACAGAACAGATCAAAAACTCTCAACAGCCTCTAGTGTTTGCAAAGCACATATCAGCCACGTGACTCTTAACAACTTCCTGTTCATGAGATTTTATTTGAAAGATCTGAACCACAATGTTTCTTGACCTCAGTAAATGGTAAATTCTTTTAAGATTTTATTTTTATATGTTCTAGAGGTGCTGTCTAAATCTTTATCCACACCAGTCAGTTGTCACTTCTGGAATAGAAATCAGTGTAAAAATATAGGTAGGTTGCTTTTAGCAAAGTCTTGAATTTGTATATAGAAAAAGTTTGTAGCTGAGAGGTTAAATTTGGAGCTTAAAGTATGCAAATACATTTTCAGTACAGAGAACCTTTAAATATTGCAGTCCCGACTGGTTTCCATAGATTGAATACTGCATAGGTTAAAGAAGTCTGAAGTAAGTGGTTATTATGCATAGGGGCAACGGGTAAGAGCTCCATCCATCCAACCATTATCCAGCCAACTATATCCTAACTACAGGGTCATGGGGTCTGCTGGAGCCAATCCCAGCAACAAAGGGCACAAGGCAGGAAACAAACCCCGGGCAGGATGCTAGCCCACCGCAGGGCTTGCACACACACACACACACATACACCAAGCACACACTAGAGACAATTTAGAATTGCCAATGCACCTAACCTGCATGTCTTTGGACTGTGGGAGGAAACCGGAGTACCCATAGGACACCCGCGCAGACACGGTGAGAACATGCAAACTCCACGCAGGGAGGACCTGGGAAGCGAACACTAACTGCGAGGCAGCAGCGCTACCCACTACGTCACCGTGACGCCTGATAAGAGCTCCTCTTCCTTAAAATGCATCCTATATTAGTTCCATTTCCTTAATAGATGGTGAACCATAGTATTGCTAGTAAATGAACACTAGTGTTGATTGGAGCACCACAAAGATTTAGATCAGAATTTGCTTTTCATTGCAAATCAAGCAAGTATAAATTTGTGAACTTCTGCCACTTGCTATTATTTTATTGCATGAATAGTTTCAGCCCTGTAATAGTACTTAAAGTTAGGTAGTGTCATGTCACCTTCTGCTTTAGATTTCTGTACAGTCACCTGAGCTTGGGCTGAACTGTATGTTACCAGTAGTGACTGAGATGGCAGATGGAAAATGGCTATCAGGTATAGTGTTTAGCTTTGAATATACTGAGTAAGCAATATCCAGTCAAGTAGCAGCAATGTTACAAGGATGCTAAGGTTCTTTAGGGAAACAGAAAATACTGCAAAGATCTGACGATAACATTGTGACTTGTGCTGCTAGCATGTCTACAGGTGGAAGTCACAGGGACAGGTACAGTTGCAGTGGAGCAGCAAATGACAAAGATGAAAATCTTTGGTGCAAAAGTGTACAGCATATAAAAAGGCAATGGAAAACCCAGTCATCGTTAGTAATAATCTTCAACCTTCTGTTTCAAGCTTCCTTCCAATATCTGATCAGGGCATATTATTACAGCTAATCATAAAACCAAAGGCAACAGTGCTGTATCTATGTACTGGCCAAATAACAGTTACTTTATGTTTAAAGTAAAATATAAGTTTTAGTTTAGAGCACACTTTTTCATTAGGAAACTTATTAAAACCAATAGAAAAAAGAACATTTCAGGTTTGGCAAAGATATTGCATTTTTAATATGATATTGAAAACAGTATGGTTTTAAATGGAACACAAGAGGTTTGGTGTAATTAGTACAGGGACTAGATGTCAAAATAGCAACACAACCAAGAGAAACACATTAATTCAAAGTGCACTGTAATAGAAGGAAGGTCAAGTAATCCCAAGGTGTTGTATGAACAAATGGATCTCAAGAGGAAAAAAACAGATTGGACAGTCAGAGGTTGCTCATGTGGGAGAAAGATTTGAAAAAGAGGAGTAGAGAATATTGGCAAATCTGGAGAGAAGCAAATATTTTAGATTTAAATTAAAGGTGTAAAGCTAAAACAACTCAATGCTGTTTACAAATATTTTCATTCCAGGGCTACTTATAAACCGAGGACTGACAGGTTCCTCAAATCTTTTCGTTTCTCAGCTGCCACTACCTTTCATACTGTTTAACTGATATTCTTTCTTTCAGCAATTAAATACTACATTAATAGAAATAATTAGGCATTATTAAACTGTTTAAAAATATTAGATCTAATTTTCTTAAGACATCTTCATGATTTATAAACAAAAAGGCAATTTTTAAGCAAATTCATCAGGTTAGATAATAAAAAATACCACAACAAATCTCTTGGCTATTCTCTTAAAGTTGTTTTCTGGTTTTATTTTCACTTTTATTTTGTTAGTTTATTCATGCAAACTGGTAATAAATGGAATTGGTGTAGTAGCTTTATTTGGAAAAGTATTTGAAATTCCTAATTTTTTTGTTACTGTTAATCTTTCTTGCACTTATGTGACAGGTGTCTGGTCACACTTATAGGTAATCTAACCTAAGATGGTTAAAATATCTGAGTACGCCACCCAGTTTTATTAACAGTCTGGGAACTCTTGAAATTTAAAGATAATAGCACATAGGTTTCTTTAAATTGGGCAGTGAATAAACACACAATGAATGACATGGCAGCAATTTCAAGAGAAGCATCAATAACTTGTATTATAAAAGACAATATAAAATACACCAAGAGTCTAAAAATATCAGTAGTAAAAAACTTTTAAAAAAAGATCACACAGTCCACACTCTAAAAGTCCATTAAAGCATAACAATGGAGCATACAATGTTTGGTGATGCGAAGTCTTAAGTTGGGTGTTGTATTACCAGAACAATTAACATTCCAGCTGTCCCAATGAAACACTCTGTTTGGCAAATGCTTGTTTTTCAACACAAGTCTTGCTTCTTGTCTGCTGGCTTCACTCTGCCCTCTCATGAGTCTTCCCTTTCTCGCTAGGCCCAGCACATCTCTTTCTCCTTGTGCATTGCGTCCTGTCAGCCATGTACCCTTGTCTGCCTGTGAGTCCCTTTCACTTAGTGCAAGTGATCTTTACAGCATTCTTGGTGGACCATCTCCCTCCTGCACCATCTGCCCTCTCACACCATCCTTGGACTTGTTCTGTCCTTTCTGCTCACGCTCTCCCTCTTCACACCATCCAAACACCACCCACGGTTCGGAAGTACTGTATATAACTGCGTCAGTCCCTGCTTAAATCAACATGACGATCAATTAAACAATGGTGCATCATATTTCTCTACGTTATCAATAGTGTAAACATATTTTCATTGGTTGAAAAAGAGCATTGTTGTCAGCTATCAAGAAGTACATATACCACTGTACAGTAATCCCTCGCTATATCGCGCTTCAAATTTCGCGGCTTCACTCTATCGCGGATTTTATATGAAAGCATAACTAAATATATAACGCGGATTTTTCGCTGTTTCACGGGTTCTGCGGACAATGTGTCTTTTTACTTCCTGTATATGCTTCCTCAGTTGGTTTGCCCAGTTGATTTCATACAAGGGACGCTATTGGCGGATGGCTGAGAAGCTAACCAATCAGAGCACGCAGTTGAGCTCCTGCGTGCTGAATGCAGTGTTAACCAGGAAGTCTCATCTTGCTCATTCAGCATCAACGTGTTTCGCTGTGTAAAGAGTTGTGCTCTTTAGTGTTTATCTTTGTGCATAGTCAAGCCCTTCATTATGGCTCCAAAACAATCTGCTACTGCTTCAGGTGCCGTGCCCAAGCGCAAGAAGAAGATGTTAACGATTGCCTAAAAGGTAAACGTTTTGGATTTGTTGAAGGCTACGATTCTTTTTATT
>JANRMT010062821.1:20976271-21016600 GCA_026402145.1 Polypterus bichir lapradei | reverse complement strand
TGCAAAGCAGTAATCAGAGCAAAGGGTGGCTATTTTGAAGAAACTAGCATATAAAACATGTTGTCAGTTATTTCACCTTTTTTTGTTAAGTACATAACTCCACATGTGTTCATTCATAGTTTTGATGCCTTCAGTCATGAAAATAAAGAAAACACATTGAATGAGGAGGTGTGTCCAAACTTTTGGCCTGTACTGTATATACACACACACACACACACACACATATATATACATATATATGCATATACATATCTACATATATATACACATATATATATATATACATATCTACATATATACAGTAATCCCTCGCTGTATCGCGCTTCGACTTTCGCGGCTTCACTCTATCGCGGATTTTATATGAAAGCATAACTAAATATATAATGCGGATTTTTCGCTGCTTCGCGGGTTCTGCGGACAATGTGTCTTTTTACTTCCTGTATATGCTTCCTCAGTTGGTTTGCCCAGTTGATTTCATACAAGGGACGCTATTGGCGGATGGCTGAGAAGCTAACCAATCAGAGCACGCAGTTAAGTTCTCCTGACTGAGAAGCTAACCAATCAGAGCACGCAGGAGCTATGCAGTGTTAACCAGGAAGTCTCATCTCGCTCATTCAGCATCAACGTGCTTCGCTGTGTAAAGAGTTGTGCTCTTTAGTGTTTATCTTTGTGCATAGTCAAGCCCTTCATTATGGCTCCAAAACAATCTGCTACTGCTTCAGGTGCCGTGCCCAAGCGCAAGAAGAAGATGTTAACGATTGCCGAAAAGGTAAACGTTTTGGATTTGTTGAAGGCTACGATTCTTTTTATTTAAAAAGTAGGAAAGGAATATAAGATCTACGGCTGCAGCGTCCTTTTAACCAGGGTGCAAAACGAGTTGTAAGTGGATGTAATAAGGCAGTAGTCTGGATGGAATCTGCTTTAGGGATTTGGATTGAAGACTGCCAGAAGAAGAACAATGGCAGTGCTACACAATCGCCTGAAGTGGCTCCTTTACAAGGGCTGTAACGCTCTCCTTTGTTGTGCAGTAAAATTAAACTCGTTGTTATCGGACAAGTCATCGTGTCATTGTTGGTGAGTAACCATAATTAATTTTCTTCTTACAGTGCTTAGTACATGTACGTACGTTTAGTGTCTCTGTACACACATTTACTGTATACTATTTTCTTGCATTGTACGTATTTATTGCTGGTGGCTTGTCTATCGTAATGGCTGTAACATATGTGATATCGGAGACGCTCAATATCTTTAAAATAATATTTAGGTTTTACTGTATATAAACAGTGTGTTTATATACATAATTTCAATGAATCTTACCTAATATCTAAGAGATTACAAAGGGATTATGAATGAATGAATATTTATAAACAGTGCGGGAGAGCTTATAAGGGCTTAAAATATATAAAAATAACCATACAAACATATGGTTTCTACTTCGTGGATTTTCACCTATCGCGGGGGGGGGGGTCTGGAACGCAACCCCCGCGATCGAGGAGGGATTACTGTATTCTGATTAGAAACCAGTTTCCCCAGGACATGTTAATTTTCAATGGAAGCCAGTAGTACTTTATCAAAATATTGTATATGGATGAGATACCAATCAAAGTAGTCTGATTTACAAAGCAGGTGACTCTTTTGCAGATAGGTAAATATCTACATCCTTTAGACAGACAATACAGTATAACAGAATTAATCAAGAAATTTGCCTTTTCACTTATCATCCCGGTCTCAACAAAGGGTTCCTATTGCCCTTTTATCTATTGGCTTTTTTTATTTAAATTCATTATTTACCTGTTCTTTTTTGGGTTTTTTTTGCCTAAGAGAAAAAGAAAACCACCCATTGTACAATAAATGTTCTCCCTCTGATTGTTATGGAACTTCATAAGAGACAAACGTTTATAACACGGTAGTGTTACCATGGATACAGTCCTGGCTGACAATGTATTCAATGTATTGCTCACACTGAGTCAATAAATGTTGTGTTTGCATTTTTTTTGTTAAATCTGAATTCTGACCCTTGATTCTTTTTTCCCACATTTTTCAATATTTCACAGTTTTGGAGATGCTATAATAATTTTAAGGGTTCTTATCAAAATCCTCAATGGTCTTTTTCTCATTTTCAGTTATCTATGTCGAATTTAGCCCTTGCTCTCTTCTGAATATTTCAAGACAGATATGAATGTAAAAACATTGGCCCAAATTGAATGCACTTTCAGATTATGGCTTTACAGAGGCTGTTATTCAATTTTAGATGATGGACTGGCAAAATACCAAGCTAAAATAATAATGTATCAGTAAAATAAAAGACACGGTAATTATTCTCAGAAAAAAGAGTTAAATAGGTCAGTTTTTTGAATAAGAAAATATTCTGCACCATTGATAAATATTAAAACATTGAATTTTGAATTAAATGATATAATTATATATTCATATAAATACTAGTGTTTTCTAAATTTGAAATTTAAACCAAGTTTCAAAAGGGATTAATAATAATAATGATATTAATATCCAATGGCCACATATGAGAAGAGAATGCTTTCACAAAAGGTACAAATATAACAGAACAAGTGCGTTTTTATTCAAAAATATAACTGCAGAAAAAGAACCCGCTTTTTAGGGTGCGACATTGACACACCTTTGCTACGACTGCTTCGGTGGCGCAACAACTGTTGACTGGTAATCAAAACTTCACAGGTTCAATCCCGGATGAGTCCGATTTGAGCTGCTCGTATTCTTACTATTTTAGAATAAAAACATACATTTGATTCCAGTCTGTATCAGCGAGTGTAACTTATGATACTTGTAAAGGTTAGCTTTTTTTTTATTCAGTTTTATTCTCTCCGGCGCGTTCACGATACCACCCCTACCTCGCATTTGACACTGATGTTTTCACATAAAGACATGCTATAACAGGTCAACTCAGATCATGACGACTCTTCTACATCGGAGCAAGAATGCACTTTTGCCGGCGGTGTACTTTGTATATGTACATGGGAAGCTCTGCACTCTACTTGTGACTTTATGCTGTAGGAAGTAAGTAAATATATAAAGGTAAATAGGTAAATAACATTCGATCTGGCTCTTACATACAGTACAGTGACGGCAGCTTCCACCTGCAGCTATAGACTCTTCAATACACAAGTGACTCTACAAGCTAGTGTTTAGATCTGGACGGTGTATGTACCTCAAAAAAAGTCTAACTGCATTCTCGTACCATTGCTTGCGTAGTAAATTGTCAGCAGGCACTTTTCGTGGCATTAGACATATTTTTTGCGACTGAGAGAATAAAACTGAATAAAAAAAAATGCTAACCTTTACAAGTATCATAAATTACACTGGCTGTTACAGACTGGAATCAAATGTATGTTTTTATTCTAAAATAGTAAGAATACGAGCAGCTCAAATCGGACTCATCCCCATGAAGTTTTGATTACCAGTCAACAGTTGATACCGTTGTGCCACCGAAGCAGTTGTAGCAAATGCGTGTCAATGTCGCACCCTAACACGGGTTCTTTTTCTGCAGTTATATTTTTGAATAAAAACGCACTTGTTCTGTTATATTTGTACCTTTTGTGAGAGTGTTTCTTTGATATTTGGAATTCAGGCTTCACACATTATACACTTCATATCTACATTTTGTCAATTATTACTAAAACATGAAAAACGTTTCAGTTTTAACAATGTGTTTACATAGATTGTTGTAGTCACGGAACACACATGAAATGCAAGTGTTCCAAATAACAATATAGTATTAATAAAAGGTGTCATTTTGCTTGACTTCTCACTCTATACAACTCTAAGCAACTTACACGCAGGTAAACAGACTTGAGCTGAGAAAACTGTGCGGGGTGGGGGATGTGATAGCAGGCTGCTTGCTGTTTGCTGCTTATCCACACTTTTACAGGACAAATACGCTGCCGGAAAAGTGCGAAGCAATTTAAGGTGGGACGGATCTACGAGTTTTTTCATAGGCTCTGGTAATTCTAGTGTTAATGATCGCACAATGAGAATGTGTTACATTCCTTGCAGATATTAGCTGCTAGAATACACATTGATATATAAACCTTTGCATTTCTTGGTTAAGTTTCTTTGAGACCATTTTTATCAATAAATTGCAAGTGGTTCAAACAAATCATCAAAGATTGTGTGCATAGAGTCTACTGGCAAAGTGTAAAATGTAATCTCACAATTTGAATTAATAATTATAAAAACTGCATCTACAAAAATAAAAAAGAAAGAAATATGAAGGCTACGCAGGATGTGCACAGAGATACAGCACAGAGCTCGAATGGCAAATTAATAAAAACAGAGATAGAAAGATTGCTGCAAATGTTGTAAAACAGCTAAAAGAACTTGGAGAGGAGCAGTAACTCCATATTGTTCAAAGAGAAATAAGCCAATTGATGTCAATGGAAAGATACAACAGGTAGAGATATTAAAGGAAACCAAATAAAAGTTAATTGAAAAAGTGAATTGTCATACCATATAGATGCTTGGAATTTGACTTGATGTTACAGCAATAAATATAATAGTAATAGAAATTAGACTGCACAATATACAATAACTGACATTAGCCCAATACTATATGCAATAGAAGTAAGCGACGTTATATAAAAGTGGACATTATGTGATAAATATATAATACATTATCCAATATCATAGCCTATATAATGGGAGTTATGCAGTATATTGTATTAATCCTCAAGAAGTCTGGGTAAAACGTATTGGTTGGAATGTTGAAGGCGTTGGATAAGGAAAAGAATATTAAAGCTTTAAACTAACCAAGGTCCCTGTTGTAAAGCAGACAGTATTGACATGAAGAATCTGTGTTTTAGGTGACCTGTAATATTGATATTAATTACTGAAAGAGATGGTTACCTGGTTGATTGTGGTATATGATCATATTTCTTGACCGAAGAAGTTTAATGACATTATATGGACATGATAGATCATGATAGATGTCTGGATATTGCATGCGATTTTGAGTTTTCTGTCAAGTAGGAGTATGTATTGCTAAACCAAACTGTTAAAAAGGCTGCGGGTGTGGTCTTGGTTTCTCTATGTAATTGGAATAGTACTGAGTCCAACAGGCTAAATTTTTAAAGATGTCAGGAGGAAAAGCACTTTTTGTTAAGTTGCTTTAAGAAAAATTGGGATTAGTCTCCCTTAGACTTTCTTGTATACTCAGATATGGGAATGGATATTTGAGGAGTAAACCACAAGACACTGATTATATTTTTATATTATGTACATTAAAGAACCATCAACAACAAATCAAATCAAATTAATAATATATTGAACAATTATTATAAAAGTAAAGTTGAATAAATTGGACTCTGCAGCTGCAAAATTTGGTTGACCTGAGTGAAAGCATACTGAAGTTATTGTGTTTACATACACACACACACACACGCACACACACACACACAGACATAATTCCACAAATGGTATTTTTGGACTCAGGGAGGTCTAAAATGTTGAGATTCGTCAAAATCTCGAAGTTGAATTTTTGGAGGATTCCAATACTTTCCCTATACAGTACTTCGTATACGAGAAAGTCAGGGGGGTCTAAAACATCAAAATTCATCAAAATCTCGACATCAAATCTTTGGATGATTACAATACTTTCCCTATACTTCATATACAAGAAAGTAATAATGTCTAAAATGGCAATTTAAATGATTCTACTCTACCAACAATTATGCCATTAATATTAAGCTTAAAGTGAGGATGATGCGGTTTGATCATTACTGGCATTTCAGTTGTTTTCACAGGGTTCACCTCTGAACTACTGAAAACACAATATAATCTTTATATGTCAGTTTATTATTTGTATTTCAACTAATTATGAATGAAACAGCAAATAAACAAGGAAAAGCTGAATCTGCTGCAGAAATCAGTGATGTACTATAGGACATAGTAGGCATTGCCCAATTTACTAGGCTTTATTGGCATACCTAGATTGCTAAGAATGCAAATTTAACATGGATGCAGACCTCCAGTGTCACCTTCCACGGCTTGCATTCAAAAGTGACTAAAGGTTTCTTACCAGGAACTGCCTGTACTTCTTCTAGTAACAAAGGTGGAAATCAGCATTGCACTGATTTATCTCCAGACATCTGACATCTCTCCAGAGACCCCTCTGCAGACGTCTTGAGTCAGATGGTGCAAAATCGACTCAAGCAAGAACAAAGAGCTATAATTCAAGGAATGACAACTCTGATGGGCTGAAGAAGTTGCCTATGAGGACACACTGAATTTATAACTGGAAGTTACTTTTACATTCTCTTAAAACTAGCTAAGCTTATACCATTTATGGATATTCTCTTGGGACATGCTGTTACTTTCTCAAGGGAACTCCACAGGAGCTCCATTCTCATTTCTTTTGACAATGAAAAATGAAAGTGAGGTGTATTAAATACTCCTGTAATCGGTTTCTTGCCTTACGATTGCAAGCACCTAACCAGCTCAGATTCACTTTACTATAGGACCTGTTTGTTCACAGACAGAGAGGGCGACGTGCTGGTGTGAGAGTAAAAGCAAGGTGAAAATGTTTTAGAATTGGTCTACCATGTATTGTAATGGAAAATTCTTGATTGCTGTCAAATGAAATGGAATAACTGTCTGCACTTATAGTGCCATAGAGCGCACTAGTGGCATTTTGTGCTTCTTGGAAAGTTGGCTTAAACCTGAAATATCTGACACTTTTTTCATGCTGGACAGTTTTCATATTTGACCAGCCAGAGACCCATTGTGGTGTGGAAAAAAGAAAAATGCTACTGTGGCTCCTTTATACCAACAGTAATATGTCTGCAGAATGCCTGACTGTGATGGTGATAGTCAAATCAGAAATTTTCTTTCTTTTTATTTTAATTTGGTGCATGTTCGGACCAAAGTGTACTTGTTTATTTATTTATGTAAAGAACTTCTGTAAAAAGCCAAATTTCCCCCTTAGGGACCAAAAAAGATCTCTCTATCTCCCAAAATGACTGAAAACGTTAGACACCAGCTCTACCACACAAGTTGTCATATCAACCGCCTACCATAACCTGCTTTCTTTTTTCTTTGTTTATATTCTTGAATAAAAGTGCACTTGTTTTGTTATACTTGTACCTTTTGTGAAAGTGTTTATTTGATATTTGGACTTCAGGCTTCACACATTATACAGTCATGATTACAACTGCATGAAGGTATGCAAATGAATATAATGTTGCATTAGTGCAACAACGTTTTCCGAAATGTACAATACAGGTCATAAAGTGAATTATTCCAAATGTCGTATATACCTAAGTCTCTCCTCTTTTGTCAGTGCGCCTTTGACATCATGGATCAGCAGGAGCATACTAATTCAGCGTGAGGAGGAACACTCATAAATAAAAATAAATAAAAAAATTCACACCCACAGTTATTCTCAGTCACGCACAACACTCACATCCATGTCCACAGTTTTCTCAGTCTAATTCGCGCACAAGATCTGACACGGTTTTCAAATAAAGAGGGGTGTAACAAAACAAGTTTGTACCACGTCTTTATCTGAAAACAGCGTCAGATCTGGGGGTGGGGGGGGGGGGTACGTGTGTGGAAGCTTCAACGTGAGTGAGAGAATAAAACTGAAAAAAACCCTGAAAAGTACTATAAATTTACAGATGCAAATCAAATGTATGTTTTAATTGTATGTTATAAACAATAAGAGCAGCACACTACTCAAAATGGTAAATTTGGGAAGCAGCTGATATCGAAACCGCAATGTCTTTATTGGAAGGCAGCAGTTCTAAGCATTGCACCACACAAGCGGTCGTATCAACTGCCTACCGTAATCTGCTTTCTTTTTTCTTCGGTTCAATTCTTGAATAAAAATGCACTTGTTTTGTTATACTTGTACCTTTTGTGAAAATGTTTATTTCATATTTGTATTTCAGGCTTCACACATGATACATTTCATGTCTACATTTTGTCAATTATTACAAAAACATGAAAAATGTTTCTGTGTTAACGATGTTTTTTCAGAGATTATTGATGACACTAGACACACATGAAATATATGTATTCCAAATGACGATGTACTTTTTTACCCTATAAAGCTCCAGCACTTCACTCAAAGATAAACACTGAGCACTGACAAACTTCCTTGCGAAATGAACTGCGGCGATGGGCGGGGGGATGGGATAGCAGGCTGCCTGCTGTTATCGACACATTTACAGGACAAAAGACACTGATGGGGAAGTGAGAAAAGATTTAAGGTGGGCCGGATTTACGAGTTTTCTCATAGGCTCTGGTAATTCTAGTGTTAATTAGTCAAGTTAAATTTATCTTTCCATTTCCAACATGTACTGGCATCCCTCTGGTTGGGTTCAATAAATCAAACTCTTTCCTATAGTACTTAAGGGGAAAAACAGATTGCCCAGTTGGAGGTGATCTTGATCAATCATCAAAGTAACTTCAAATAGAGTCAGAAAAATGATAAAGAGGTATTTTATTAAAATGACATATGGGTAGGTAAACAGTAAAGGTACACAAATAACACAAAATTGGAAGTCTCTGTCAGCACATCAGATTGTCTTTCTGTTACATGTGGGGTGGCTGGTCCAATTATCCATAAAAGCACCACAAATAGTACTCTTTCTTACATCTCTTTCTTTTCTCATGACCACAACTGAAGAAGAGGTTAACTTCATTTGGCAAGAGTAGATCATTCCGGCATAAGTTCATCAGTCTGTGCTTGTGAGTATGCTCTCTAATGCAGTTGTTTGTTGGGTAGCATGAGAACTGGAAATGTCAGCAGATTCAATTTTATCAGTAAATATTGCTCTGTTTATGAGACAAACCTAGACTCTCTGGGCTTAGAAGCAGGAAAAAGGATGTTCACAAAGCTTCCAGCTATCATGAACACTGTCTTGCGCCTCCTACATGACACTGTGGTTAGCCTGTGGTATACCTTCAGCTAAAGGGTAATTCTATCACATCATGCCAGAGAACAATCCCCAAAGATAATAATTAGCACATAATTATTTAATTTTACTATTTAAAGTTACAGTTGTTCCATGTACGTTTTTGTGCACACCTGGCTGCTTTAAATACTGTATCTTGAAGTTGCTATAAATACTGCAATTTCCTCTTGGGATCAACAGATTAATTATGCCCATAGCAAGATATCTAAACAGCCAATCTTCAACTATCTGATTTTGCACCCTGTTTCCATCTGAAATCACATCCATCAGGGTGCTGTCATCTGCAACCTTCATTGGTATTACAGATGTTGTTGCTGCAGGTGCATATCTTGGTAAATAAAACTGACTCCAGAGACCACCATGTGCTCAAGGGTCTCCTATTGACAGCAGCCAAGCTCATATTTTTAAAGCGTATTTCATTACCATGTAGCATTATGGCCCTTCAAATATTTTAGTTTACTGTAGAGGTCTGTTAAAGTTGTGTTACATGCAAAACTGAAATCCACAAACTAGATTATGGTTTCATAAGTGTCTTGGGAGTCAAAATGTTGGAACATGTAGTGGAGATACATACAGTATTTAAGACATCATCTGCTGACTGAAACTATTCAAGAGTATCATCAGTAGCAGATTACAATGGTAAGAAAATCAAATATTTTAATGATTTAATTATTACAGATGCTAAGGCTATTGGTCTGTAATAACTGTGGCAGTTTGTGATGTTTTACAGACTGGAATAATCATAAATTCTTTAAAACAGCCACACACTCTTTACTAAGCCAAATACTCTGAATTACATTTTCAAAATAGAATATAAATGCTAATATGTCAGAGTGCTACTGTGGAAAGAGGTATTATCTGGACCCTTCTGATGGGTCTACAATAATCCCTCCTCGATTGCGGGGGTTGCATTCCAGAACCCCCAGTGAAAGGTGAAAATCCGCAAAGTAAAAACCATATGTTTATATGGTTATTTTTATATATTTTAAGCCCTTATAAACTCTCCCACACTCTTAGAAACATTTCCAGCACAGTTATACAGCATAAACCCTTTATATTCTGTTAGATATTAGGTAAGATTTCCGTGGCGCCATCAAGAGCATTTTTAAATTGCAAAGAACGAATTATTTGTGGGTCTCATTCTTCAACTGATGTCTGGAGATCTTTTCCCATTTGTAGAATGGTTGCGAGATGCTCGAGAGTTAGGCCGGCATCTTCTTCTTCCTGTGCTGGGTCATCTTGTTCTTCCTCGCTCTCTTCCTTCAACATACCCAACACTTTTACCTTTTTGGCAATCGTTAGCATCTTCCGTTGGCACTTGGGCATGGCCCCGGAAGCAGTAGCAGGAGCAGATCATTTTGTAGACATAACAAAGGGCTTGACTACTGCACGCACAAAGAAACACGTTGATGCTGAATGAGTGAGATGAGATGCCAGCTAACACAAAATCCGGAATCGAATTGTGCGCTCCTCCGTCATTGAGCCAATCAGTGCCCAGGAACTTAACGTGCTCTGATTGGGTAGCTTCTCAGCCATGTGCCAATAGCATCCCTTGTATGAAATCAACTGGGCAAACCAACTGAGGAAGCATATACCAGAAATAAAAAGACCCATTGTCCGCAGAAATCTGTGAAGCAGCGAAAAATCTGTGATATATATTTAGATATGCTCACATATAAAATCTGCGATAGAGTGAAGCCACGAAAGTCGAAGCACAATATAGCAAGGGATTACTGTATTTACATGTGAGAAACATGCTTCATGCCAGTTGAGTAGCTAGAACTTTTGTCGCCCAGGGATGTCTTTGAGTTTTCCCTCCCACCCCCAAAAAATAAATCATAATACATATACAAAAACGAAAATGATGAAAATTGTAACTACATTTTTAATTATTAATTATAATTACAATTTAACTACATATGCAATTTAATTGCAATCTAAAATCTACAACTATTCAAACAATAAATCTGCAATACTTCTTTTCTTGTTTTTATGTTGGCAAAATCGTCAATGACATTATTAAAGTCGATTTTTGATGTACTTGTAAGATCTGTGTGTCATCATTAATTTTGATTGGCCAAAGACCAATATCTTTTAAGTTAACAGCCAGAATGTTTCATTTGTCTTATATTTCATTGCTTGAAGATTAATTACTCATGCTTGAAGATGGCTTTAATTCAGAAACTTCTTCACGTGCAGTAACAGTAGTTTCTTCACAATTGAGGTATTTCAATAATGCCCCTTCATTCTTTGCTTAATACTTCTTCCCTCAACTTTTTCCTTTTATTTCTCTTTTATTTTCTTCATCTTGAGATTGAGAGAATAATAAAAAAATGTATAATGATATTGAAGGGTTTGTCCCTTTCGGTCAAAATAAGTCGATGGAGATAGTCTTAATTCAGAGTAAGTAGGAAAAATGGTCAAGATTTGCATTTGTAAAATATAACTTTGCAACATAAAATATGTATTTGTAATAGTTTTTTAAACATTAAAAATGGTGTCATTTTGACATAGATAACACATATTAGCTTGCCAAAGCCCTATCAAACAAAATTGTCAAAAAAGTCTAAAAAGTATAGCACTAAAGTTTATTTAAAAGTGCTGCCTGGGTCAGACTGCCCCCTTCGCAGAATTTTCAGCTAGACAGGCACTGAGGATCAATCAAAGTTAGGAAATATTTACAGTTGTATTTTTTAATATTATGTAGCCACTTCCAGATAGCAGTACAATTAATTGTGAAACAGTGTAATTCCAGCTTTTTCTTGAAATTATTGTTTCAATTTTTAGAAGGCTAATCTTTAAAAATAAACACAGTTTGCTGTTATTGTTTTATAGAATAGTTTAAATAGTTTCAGGATAGGAATTGATATCATGTTTTACTATATCCATGTGCCAATTTATTCCAATAAGTTTCTCTAATGGTTGGTAGGGTGGGGTGATAGTTAGTGCTGTTCCCTCCAAGAATCAGAATCATGGGTTTGAAACGCAGCATGGGCACTGCACTGCCAGTTTGAAGTTTAAGGTTGTCCTTGCGTATCTGTTGGTTTTTCTCTGCATACTATTCATTAACATAAGAAACAAAAGTATGCTGAGTTGGAGGAAGAATGCCGCAGTCGGGGGTGGCATACATGGTGTTTGCCCAAAGAGGTGGGCTGCAGAGGTTTGCAGCCCAGTCTCTGTGTAAAGCTTACAGTCTTCTGGGCATTACAGATGTGCGCAAGATAAAAGCCATCAAAGTTACAACTGAGGCAGCAAAAAAAAAAAGCCTCTAGATGGCTATGGATGGAAAAGAGTGAACCGTGGTCACTTGCTACTTTGGCACAAGCTGGGAACTGATCACTCCTGGTTGGGTCGCCTGGGCGAGGGTATCTGATGTTGAAAGACTCAAAACTCCCAATGACCCCAGGTTACATCACTGATGAAGTAAAGTGTCCAAGTGCATCAATAGATGTATATTGCCTCCATCATAGGACAAAAATATGCCTTGCGGTGAGTGCTACCGAGCAATCCCTAATTGAGTGAAAAGGTTAGAAAATTGATGAGTGGAAAGTCTTTTCTCCTAAAATGTGCTGTGACGATGCGGGTTCAGCACCATGCTCCCATTGGCTGTTCGGTAGCCCCTGAACCCTAGACCGTCGGTAATGTCACCGAGATGAGCTGACAAATGGAGTCAAATCTCTCAAAGCCAGGGGATATATTCCAAAATTGAAAAAGTGCTTTTATTTAAAACAATCAAAAAACAAAAAGCACAAAAGTGCAGTGTCAAAGTTCAGTCCATAAAAACAAGAGTCCAGTGGGGTTAAAACCATTAAATAAATAAATTCTTTAAAAGCAGAGGTTAAAAATGCAGAAGTTAAAAATGCAGTCTCTCACTCACTTGTTACTCTCCGGCCCACCTCCGTCACTCTCTCCCCAGCTAACCCATTACTATCACAGCCGGCGGAGCCCCAACAGCCACGAACTCCTTCAGTCAACCTCCGTCTTGGCCTCCAAAAGGACATCACTGCCAGACCGTCGAGGTTGGCTCTCCTCCCTTCATCTTTCGCGCACCCGTAGTCGCTCCTCAGATCCCTCGGGAGGACATCTCTCTGCTCACCCCACTTACACATACATTCAGTGGGGCGAACTAGCCCCAAGAGCGCCTCCATCTAACGCTTCTTCGCGGGGCCCCAGCTTGTTCTGTCTCTCTCTTGTCAGGTTGCCAGATCATCCAGCCTAGACTGCCATTGTCGTCCTTTAACCTCCTTCTCCTCCATACATCTTTCTACCTCCTTCCATTTCTTAAATCTATGGATTTAAAAACCCAATCCTTTTTTTCGAAAGCCACGGACCCACTATACCACATGTGCTACAAAAAAAAATGAAGATGAAATAAAACAAAGGCAACCACCAAATGTTAGTTATCTATCAAAAAAATTAATATGCAAAATGACTGTAGAATTTTTCTGCGCATAGCAAACAGATAAACAGGAACCACCATGTCATCACTGACCCTATGTAAAAATTCAGGCACAATGAACACACATCAACTCAAACAGCTATTTATAATAAGGACCCCTACTAGCAATCTACTTTACCTTCTTATTTGACACTGGAATATACTTCATCAACAGGCTTTTGTCATTCTAGTTGCTCTCTAAGCTTTTAGTCCTCCTGTCACATATTCAAACAATCTTCAGCTATCCTCTCTTCTTTTTTCGGCTACTCCCGCTAGGGGTTGCCACAGCGGATCATCTTTTTTCATATCTTTCTATCCCCTGCATCTTGTTCTGTTACACCCATCACCTGCATGTTGTCTTCCACCACATCCATACACCTCCTCTTATGCCTTCCTCTTCCCTGGTAGCTCTGTCCTTAGCGTCCTTCTCCCAATATACTCAGCATCTCTCCTCTGCACATGTCCAAACCAACACAATCTCGCCTCTCTGACTTTGTCTCCCAACCATCCAACTTGAGCTGACCCTCTAATGTACTCATTTCTAATCCTCTCTGTTCAGATAATATATGTCCCCTCTGCTCCAAAAGCAGACATATTGCCACATAAACCAGTGGCTTACTATCCCACAACAAAACCTTAGCCACACAGTCAGAACAGGTGTATTGAGCACCTACTAAAATATCCATGACAGAACTGAATCTCTCCAGGGTGCAGTCTGTATATAAAATGGTATTCTACATTAATAACACATTTAAATAACAAAAAAAAGTTTAAATATTGCTGCCAAAGTTACTTTTATTCTATGTTAATCAGTGTTCTCTGATTTTAATTTTTACTTTGTCTTTTTTCTCTTTCTTCATCATGTAAAGCACTTTGAGCTACATTATTTGTATGAAAATGTGCAATATAAATAAATGTTGTTGTTGTTGTTATATTCCTTCACAGCATGATCATACACCTAGGAATCAAACAGCAGTCGTTGCACTGAAGGCCCAAAGAAACCCAGTTTTACATATGATTAAACTGACTTTGCCATGGTTTACCTATAAATAAAAAAGAGTCCAAGTTTCAGCATTTAATCAAGCCTGAAGAATCATAATACACTAGCTGAAGCTGTTGGAAAAGCTGTTTATATTCATTTTTAATAAATATGTCAATTGTCATGATGAGCTGCTGCTAACATTTTTTAGTTGTTTTTCTCATCATGTTGTGTGGAGGTGCTTGGCATAATTTCTAATTTGATTTCGTTATCCCTTCTTATGAATGGAAAAACTGTCAGCAAACTAACACTAACCCAAATCTAGAGTTGAACTTTTGCCATATTCCACCAAAATCTTCAGCATTATAATGTGCATTATCTTAGTACATCAGTACTAAGTACTTAGTACATCTTAGGGGCTGAACAGTTGGTTAACCTTACCTTTCACAAAGACCATGTTCCCTACATTTATTTTCTTTAGAATAGTATTTTTCTCCTCTCAATTGCAACAGTGTGTGTCATTAGATTACCATCACAAAACATAACATTCTCAAATTTGCCTAAGCTAATTCATTCTTGTAGGGGACAGTGAAAGCACTGTGCACAAGGCAGGAAACAGGCTGTAAAGGGTACCACAGGCCCCACTTACACACTCATATATACTTACACTTATTCACACAGGGATCATTTTGTAATTGCCAACTAACAGAACACACATATTTTTGGGGATGTGAGAGGAAAATCCACACTGACACAGAGAAAGAACATCTGGGTGTTATATTCTAAGATTGGGCACTCGATCAGTGAGGGAGTACCCCCTGTGTCCCTGTTAACATTAGTATCTTAATACAGTGCATCCGGAAAGTATTCACAGCGCATCACTTTTTCCACATTTTGTTATGTTACAGCCTTATTCCAAAATGGATTAAATTCATTTTTTTCCTCAGAATTCCACACAAAACACCCCATAATGACAACGTGAAAAAAAGTTTACTTGAGATTTTTGAAAATTTATTAAAAATAAAAAAATTGAGAAATCACATGTACATAAGTATTCACAGCCTTTGCAATGAAGCTCAAAATTGAGCTCAGGTGCATCCTGTTTCCCCTGATCATCCTTGAGATGTTTCTGCAGCTTCATTGGAGTCCACCTGTGGTAAATTCAGTTGATTGGACATGATTTGGAAAGGCACACACCTGTCTATATAAGGTCCCACAGTTGACAGCTCATGTCAGAGCACAAACCAAGCATGAAGTCAAAGGTATTGTCTGTAGACCTCTGAGACAGGATTGTCTTGAGGCACAAATCTGGGGAAGGTTACAGAAAGATTTCTGCTTCTTTGAAGGTCCCAATGAGCACAGTGACCTCCATCATCCGTAAGTGAAAGAAGTTCGAAACCACTAGGACTCTTCCTAGAGCTGGCCGGCCATCTAAACTGAGCGATCGGGGAAGAAGGGCCTTATTCAGGGAGGTGACCAAGAACCCGATGGTCACTCTGTCAGAGCTCCAGAGGTCCTCTGTTGAAAGAGGAGAACCTTCCAGAAGGACAACCATCTCTGCAGCAATCCACCAATCAGGCCTGTATGGTAGAGTGGCCAGACGGAAGCCACTACTTAGTAAAAGGCACATGGCAGCCCACCTGGAGTATGCCAAAAGGCACCTGAAGGACTCTCAGACCATAAGAAACAAAATTCTCTGATCTCATGAGACAAAGATTGAACTCTTTGGTGTGAATGCCAGGGGTCACATTTGGAGGAAACCAGGCACCTCTCATCACCAGGCCAATACCATCCCTACAGTGAAGCATGGTGGTGGCAGCATCATGCTGTGGGGATGTTTTTCAGTGGCAGGAACTGGAAGACTAGTCAGGATAAAGGGAAAGATGACTGCAGCAATGTACAGAGACATCCTGGATGGAAACCTGCTCCAGAGCGCTCTTGACCTCAGACTGGGGCAACAGTTCATCTTTCAGCAGGACAACAACCCTAAGCACACAGCCAAGATATCAAAGGAATGGCTTCAGGACGACTCTGTGAATTTCCTTGAGTGGCCGAGCCAGAGCCCAGACTTGAATCCGATTGAACATCTCTGGAGAGATCTTAAAATGGCTGTGCACCGACGCTTCCCATCCAACCTGATGGAGCTTGAGAGGTGCTGCAAAGAGGAATGGGCGAAACTGGCCAAGGATAGGTGTGCCAAGCTTGTGGCATCATATTCAAAAAGACTTGAGGTTGTAATTGCTGCCAAAGGTGCATCGACAAAGTATTGAGCAAAGGCTGTGAATACTTATGTACATGTGATTTCTCAGTTTTTTTATTTTTAATAAATTTGCAAAAACCTCAAGTAAACTTTTTTAACGTTGTCATTATGGGGTGTTGTGTGTAGAATTCTGAGGAAAAAAATGAATTTAATCCATTTTGGAATAAGGCTGTAACATAACAAAATATGGAAAAAGTGATGCGCTGTGAATACTTTCTGGATGCACTGTATATTTATACTAATACCATTCATAAGTGTATTCACTACTTAGCAGAAAATTTAGAAAGAAAATACAGATGTTGTAACAAAGTGCTATATAAATGCCTTACCCGACACAGATGGACACTGGAGGCACGTTGTGGGGCGTAATCCCTCTTCTGGTCCTTCTGGGCATCCTGGCTGGGTACCGCCCCCAGCCGCAAACCACACTGCCCCACCAAAAGCTGAGACCCATAGGGGCCAGCGGCCTGTCCCACGAGGGCAGGTCTCCCACGAAGCGGGTCCTACTTTCGCATATTCTGGGTCCGGTCCTGTAAAACAGCAAGCAGAAACAGGGGTGGAGCCACTGCCTGGACACCACCACCTGGCATCCATCTGTGTCACTTTTACCGGCACCCAGGCCTTTGTCACTTCGGCACCCCCTCCAAGGTTTCCGTGCCCCTTTAGTTGAGACCTCAGACGGTTCTTCCTCTATCAGAGGAACAGGCTCTCTTCCTCTGGATCCTCCTCTTTTTCTGGAACACCATGACGTTTTGGGTCTCCCTATGGGAAAGGAAGAGACCCCGTGCCGTCTGTGTCCCTGTAGAGCGACGCGAGACCGACGCTGGCTCGGGATATATGGCACTAGGAACAGCGGCACTCATCAGCTGGCGTCCTCTCTACCCTGTCGCTCTCTCCCCGTTCACCACGCAATCGGTCACCGCCGTCGCATCCACTGTGCGAGCCCCCACTACTTGAATCCGATCAGAATCATCACGGTTCTTTTTGCTGGGGTCTCGCGTTTTCTTTACGGTGACAGTATTACTTATCTGCACTGCTGCGCCACTCCGGCTGAAGATTCCAGCGTGCTGTGGGGTCTCCTCCATGGCACGATCGGGTTCTTCCCTGGTTCGGGACGGACATTCATTGGTCCCGCCTTTGACCAATCATCGGCGGGCACACAACACACACCATCCACTCCCTTGCCTGCCTCGGTTAGGGACTTCCGGTCCTCGGCAATTTGCTTCCCATGCTCCTGGTGTGGTGACGAGCCTCTGGGCAGCTCCGCAGTTGCCGCGGTCTTTTGGGCTGCAACGACTCCTCCTCGTCAGCTCATCCTGCTGCCGACGTGCTGCCGAAGCCCCATGGATCGGCACGCGTCTGCCAATGACGTGGATCCAGGCAGTTCCTGCCTGCAACACAAAACTCAAGTCCAGCCCCCCAGGGCTGACTGCCTTTGGGCAGGGAACTTACCTCCTGGGTCCCGCCTGTCTGAGGCGACTTCCTCCGCATGGCCTTAGTAGACGCGATGCTGTCCTGGGTGTCCTCCGCAATGGTGTGCTCATTGGAGCCCGCTGCACTTCCCGCACCAGGTGGGAATGGCCCTTCTGCGAACCGGTGGCAGTCTGTTGGGTGAGTCGCTCCTGTGGGATTGTGCGTGTGCTGCTCCCACGGTGCATGTGTGGGCTCACCTGTTGCGCTGGGCCGTCCACAAAATTATTTTTAAAGACGGTTCCCTGCCTTGTATCAGATGGAAAGTCCCATGTGGGATGCCATTGTGGAGACTGGCCCAGACACAGAAAAGCAGACACCAATGTTTTGCTACCACACACGTGTTTATTAACACTAGGATTACCAGAACCTATGAGGCAGGCAGGCAGAGCGGCGAAGGTTAAAAAGACAAAAAAACAACACTTTCTCCCCAGCGGGGAATCAAACTTGGGTCTGTGAGGCACGGCAGGCCTGCTGCGCTCTGAGTCAGGAAATCTTACTGCTATGCCACAGAAGCTGTTGTATCATTCTTGGACCTTTTGTGAAAGTGTTTATTTGATCTTTGGAAAACAGGCTTCACACATTCTATAGTTTATGCTTACATTTTGTAACATTTATTACTAAAATATGAAAAAGTTTCTGTTTTAACAATGTATTTACACAGATTACTGTAGAAACGGAACACACATGAAATGCGTGTGTTCCAAATAACAATCTATTATTTCCACTCTAAAACTCCACTTCACTCCCAGATAATCAATCACGGCATAAGCTGAGAGAAGTTCGTGCACGTTCTAAGTTGGTGGGGGGATGGAATAGCTGGCTGCTTGCAGCTTGTCTTTATTGGCACATTTAGAGGACACAAGACGCTGGCGAAGATGTGCGAACAGTTTTAAGGTGGGCCGGATCTACGAGTTTTTTTGTAGACTCTGGTAATTCTAGTGTTAAACATTTCTACTATTATTTACAATGTCCAACCACACACAACCCAGTACTCCCGTTCTAATCACCCTTCAAGTCCTGGCCTCTCAAAATGCCTTTACTCTTCATCGCCTCCACTCCTCTCCTCCAGGCTTCGTCCTCTTCCACCCGACTCCAGCTATTGACACAGCTTTCCCTGGTGAGGATGGGGTGGTGGAGGAGCGACGCCACCTCCTCGTGGCAGGTAAGGGGGTGGGGGATGTGTGTTGGATGATTTACAAACCGTTATGGCGGCTGTATCTAGGCTGGAGGAGATCCTTCCGCCTATGAAGTTGCGTACACAGGCTTTAGGGACCCTCCAGATCATGATTGAGCAGCTGGAGAAGAAAGCGGGCGTACCCCTGAGAGAGTTCCAGGATTGGCCACGGTTGGATTCTCCAGCTGGAAGGATGCTGTGGTGCAGGTGAGTGTTGCCTGTACTGTACAAAAAGGGGAGGGCTGAGCGAAAGAGCTGCAGTATTGATTGGATCTGCGGGCCAAGTAGCCACACCTCCAACACAGGACACCACTGTGATGACTGAGAGCACGGCTGGGAGGGGCTGACAGAGGAACGTGCATGCCAGCCTCGGACTCGTGGGCGTCCAAAGGGATGCTGACGGCACTGGGTCCCTCTTCTTCCCATAAGGGGACCCAGACCATCGGTGCACCCCAGAGCAAAAGGAGGACCCGGGAAAAGAAGATGGGGACTCCTGACACAGGGCAGCGTGAGCCTGTCTGCTCGCAGACAGTGGAGGGCTGCGCTGCGGAGGGGCAGAGACTCCATGAGCCCTCAGCTGGGCGGACGTCGAGGCAGGAATTCCCGTCCTGCTTCCGATCCTGCAGAGGTCGGCTTGGAGGGGAGCGGCGTTGCTATAACTGTGGCCACTGTGGTCACTGTTGTCCAGAGAGGACGTCCAGTGCGTGGACATCAGGGCAACACCCCCAGGCCTGTTGCTTGTGTTTCCACAGGGCAGAGCCGTAGACAGGAAGATGCCGACTACCCAACCTGGAGAAGACCAGCCCCCATGGGACGTGCCGCTGAGCCCAAGAGGGCTCAGCTAAAGAGAGGGGCAATGTGGCAGGCGGCCGGGACACCCCTTCACTCTATATTTAGGGGGAGAGCCCTGGATGGTGCAATACCTCCCCCTAGATGCTAGATGGCTGCCCCCCTGGGTTGGAGTGGTGCTTTGGTTTCCCGCAGGGCTCCATGAGAATTGGAGTTGGGTAAACCCCTTTTGGGTCCCAGCTAGGACTCCTGAGCCCATATGGGCAGCATATTTGCCACACTTGGAACTTGGCAATCAACCACCTGAAGCACTTCCGGGTGGACTATAAAAGGGCCCAGCAACCATCACTCAATGGCCAGAGTCGGAAGGAGGAGGACAAAGCTTAGAGGAGGAGTGGTGGTGCCAGAAAGAGAGTGTTTAAGTGCATTATTTGTTTGTTTTTGGGACTGTGTTGTGCCTGTGAGGTCACGGAGAAGACATGCCCCACAGGTGAAGAAAAATAAAAGTTTGTTTATTTTTATACGTGCCTCCAGTGTGAGTCTGTGTCGGATCAGGCGCCTATATAGTGCCTTTGTTACAATGTGGAAGTACTTTTGTGTATATACAACATGATTTTTATTTGTGGTTACCTTAATGCGTTCAGTATTTTCATATTCTAAAATAAAGTATAGCAAATGAAAAATAAATGAAACTGAGTTTCAAGTTGTATGGTGAGGGTAAAAACTTTGACATAGTGGTTACCTGTGTTTTTTTTTTTATAATTTACAGTAAAGGTCAATGTCACTATTAGCATTGTCCATAAACTTTAGGACCATATTTCCACAAATGTAGTGAAATAAAGTCAACTTATGATAAGAAGAATGCATAAAGATAAATTTCCCTTTTTCATAAGGGGGCGTAAAAAGTAAAACTACATAATCTTAAAACGATGCAACATAAATTTATAAAATGAGCAAACGGTAGTTGCAAATAATGCCTAAGCAAACCTCACATATGAAAAGGACTGAAAAAAAAACACCACAAGGTATTTTCAGTCTCTCATTTTTTTCAGAATCTAACTTTTCAGTTAGGAAATTATTGAACAAAAAGTAAAAATAGGAATTAGTCACAGGCATCACATGGGATTGTAAAGCTCTATATTAAATTCTGATTATGCACACAGTTAGTCATATACCAGGAAATTATAAATATAACCATAACTTTCACAATGTAATCTCAACTGGCATATTGTTATTCCTGCACTCATTATGGAAAATAGATGAAAATGAATATTTAGTTTGAAATATTTCTACAGCATTTCAGTATAATTTTGGAAGTACTATATTAATCCTGCATCATACTCAATGAAGCTCAGAGAGAATGAGTTCAGCATATTAAAAATGGCTGGGTATCGGCCTGGTTTATCTCATTTTTTTAAAAGTTCAGAATTTTAGATATACAGATGATTTTCTCATGAAACAGATTGAGAAAGATATAGTTTGAAAATTTTATGTATACATTTTGAGAAGGGGATTATTAACTGCAAATGATAGTTTTCAAATGTGTAATGTCATATAAATAAGTCCAAGACATTATAAAGGTTTGGGGCAGCCACCCGTATATTGTTTTTCTCAGCTGCAAAAGGGTTTTCTGAGTCAAATACACGATGTGCATATCACAGAGTCCAAAACAGAACTGGCTATAGTAGCCTAAGATGGAGACTTTAAAGGTCTTGAGAGGAACTGATGTCATCAAAGGGGCCGGAACCAGAAGTGACGTCATCAAAGGGGCCGGCTTCGGAAGTGACGTCTTCAGAGGCGCCGGAACCTTGCAGGATTTCCCAGGAAAGGTGTGTAGGGAACTGAGAAAGACAGTCAGCGCTCTCCGCCACCCCCTGGTCGGATATTTTATTACAATTACTCGAGCCCTTTAGCTGCCTCCTACTCGCATGTGTGTGACAGTAATTAATATGTATATTAATATGCTCTGTATTCATTGCTTTTTATAAAATTATTAAAAATAACAGTAATTTGAAACTTTGGCTTAAAAGTATTTTGCTAATGGTTTTTGTAATATTTCTGTTCCTAGAGTATGCAGAAGGGCACAGGCCTTTACCTGTGAATGATTTCAGTATATCTTTACTGTAGGACTAGGGTCCTGAGTAAAGGGCTGATCGCAATGTACAATTTTTGTTGGTTTAGACCATGCTTTGCATATTTTGAGAAAGAGTGTATTTTATCTAGAAGTCACTTCCCAACAATATCCAAAAATTTATTTGAAATGCCCTTTTCCGGAAGTTGTCACATTCTTCATAAAATCATGGTATAGTTTAGAAATATTACTATATCTTTATAACAATTAAAAATTATACAGTATGGTGAGAGAAAGTTGGGAATGTTGGCTAGTAGTCTTATACCATAGTGTGTAAATTGCCTGAAGTTAATGAGAGATTAAGCTTGATTCATAGCTAGATGCAAGTAAATTGTCAACATTCAAATCTCTAAAATTTCCAATACAGAGTGAATTCCATGTCTTAAACATTATGTAACTTAGTTATGTTTTAAATTGATAATTCTTTTTGATGATGAAATTGACAGTAACTTCTCAGCCTTCATGTTTTTTTCTTCATTGGTACCATATTTAAAGTGACTGCTTAACCACTGGATTTTAACTTGGTTGGTGCTAATTAATAGTAACTGGTGCAAAGAACAAAAAGGAAAGATTTAGTGCAAGATTTCTTCTCAATGACAAACCAAGTAGGTACCAAGTTAAAAAATCTGGACATTAGCATCAGTAGGCTTTGCACCCTAGGAATCAAGATACACAAACAATTCTATAACATTTCAGTAATTATTTACTGCTCTGATGCTGATCTTTCTGATCTTATAATAGGTCATTATGATAGCAATTAACAAGAAAAATTCATAATTAATTGCAGAATTACGGTATTTGAGGGTTCCTCTAGACTGTCTCTTTCTCTAATTTTTCAGCCAAATCATACAAATCAGCACATTGGCATCTTATAACAGGCTTAAGTTTTGAGTTTGCTATTTTGAGCAAAGTTTTGTTTGTTTTTTGTAGTCTAAGCAGGATACTTCACATACAAAAAAGACTAAAAAAGGCACGGGTAAAGATATCTCTCAGTCCAAAAGTTTGTTTTAAAAATATTTAGTGAAAATTAAAGGCAAATAATCCACACAAGAATAAAGAAGTTGTTACACACGTAGAATAAAAGGCAAAAAAAAGGAAAAATGTATCTTCTCTAAATTTAGCTTTTCTTGAGAAACTTTAGTTATTTCTGTACTTAAAAGTTCTTAATTTCTTCTTCTGTATGCCTTAAGTGTACAGCTCAGCACTTAAATAAGCGCGTTGTCTTACATATTACTTCACACACTCAAAAGGCCCGTAGGCATGTAGGCATGTTTAAAACCATGTGCCCTCTACGCCTTACACGTGGCAAGGCTGATCACTAACTGAGAATAATGTTTAGACAGAGCTGTTAGAAATGGCTAGAATATACCAATTCAATTCAACTGATGGGGGTTATAGGAACCTCCCATAGATTATGCATTGTCATTTTGTAAAACATTTATGAATCTTATGTAACTAGGAAATGGCTCTTACAGTATATACTGTAATTGTCAAAAATAGCAATACTCAAAACTTTCACCCAAAAATAATCAAATAAAACTGGTTACTGTTTCAACTTTATTTTCAGTTACAACTCTCAGTCATTCTTTATGATTTAAGTACATATAGTACAGTCTGAGCATTTCTCAAGTGCTCTTGATTCAAGTCAAAAATGTGCAAATGACTATATAATAATGAAGTAATTAAGTTGAAATCCCTTATTTGGAAACATTTTTAATGTTGTGGGGAAATGAAGGCAATCAATAGTAACACACGTGTCCACAAGCACATCTGCACATCCATAGCCAATTACAGGACTGCAGGAAATCAAAGTTTCTATGTCATTTACAAAAACAAAAAAAGAAGAAGTGGAGTACTTCTAATGGAGCTCTTTCCTGTCAGTGTCTCTGGGCTCAAGTTTATCTAGTCTGAACTTGCAGCAACAAAACTGTAATGGTATGATGCTGGTTGTACAGTATTTTCAGACATGGATGTTAGAAGTCAAAAGTTAAAGATAATTCATACAGAGGTTACAAGTGCATATCCTTGTTTCTTGGAAAATATGTACACAATTCATGATGCTACATTTCAAAATAATAAAAATTCTCAGCTATGATAATTAAGAAAATATACTGTAAATGTCTCAGTAAAGTGTGTGACTTTATTGTCACCTTTAAGTGTTTATGATATAAAGTAGACTGTTTTCACTTGTTGATTTTACAGTACTCTGACATTAAATTAGCTAACAAGCTTCCTTTAGAACCATCAGGAACACCTTCTTGGTATATGGGAGTCAGGTTTTTAATGGATGAAAATCTGAAAACTTGGGTCAGATTTGTTCATTGTGTTCACCTTTTTCCTTTCCTCCCCTGTTGATACAGAAAGGAACTTAAAGTCTGCAGTTAGTTTCTCAGTTTATTCCATTATCCTATCTCAGACACAATCTTTAGGACTTTCATTTGAGTCTTCAACATGGCAGGAGACTAAATTTATCAGAACATGAGAGCACATGTGCCAATATTTCTTAATGAGCTGATAAGTCCATAGAAAAATCAGGTATTACATTGGCATAAATAAGTGGCATAAGGTTTGTTTGTAAGCCCACCTTAAGTTCTGTAACATTTACTTAAGTTATTCATGTGAGTTTTGTCAATTACCAGTTGTTTTTCAATGCAGGAATAGTGTTCCAAATGCCATTTTGCTTCTTATCTTGTAGAAAATGCACCTGCAACTTAGTGATTGCTGTCCTCACACAGTCATTCTTACTTTCCCTAGGTACAACTGATTCATCTGACTACTCACACAGTCTTTCTCAGCCATTATCAAAGTGGCAAACTCTTTCACAGCTCTGTCTCCTGCTACTATCTAACTAGCCCAGGGGTGCCCACACTGTTTCGGCTTGCGAGCTACTTTTAAAATGACCAGGTCAAAATGATCTACCTACATTAAAGTTATATATATATATATATATATATATATATATATATATATATATATATGTATATACTGAGTATACTTTATACATAAAATATATGTTGTCATGCCTTGCATAACTGAATAACCTTTATGGCACAATAACAATTCAATACATTTATGGACACTACAGTATTTGGATTTAATAATCTTCATGTGGGAAAAGGTTGACTCGCATAAATAAGTAGAGCCGAATAATGCAGTCAGGGAGCTTTTTAATACAGCCGAGTGAAAAATGACGGCTGTCCGATTAACTGCGATTTTAGTTCCCTCTCCTTTCTCTTTCTCAGATCGCTTTTCGGAAGGAAGTCAGTTTCGTAGTTTTTATGAACAGTTCAAAAGTGCCTTTCCACATTTTCCTTCTTTGGAATAGCAATGATAGATTGACAGATCAGACAAATGCACTTCGATTGTGACATTGTGAGAGAAAAAAATCCTCTTCTAATTCCACATAAAGCCCATACCCTCCCCAAACATTTTTTTTTAAATCCCTTCTTTAGTCGATATAAATTGGAAGGCTAACTAGATCACAGCCGGAGTCTTGCAGTAGCTCGCGCATTTGATCATGCGTGCAGGATGATCAGTGTGTTAGAAGAAAGTAGATCTCAGACTGGCCGCCCTGTATGTCAATCAAGTGGCAAATGCCATAGGGCGGATATATGATAGACTAACATTTTAAAAAAAAAATTTTTGAATGCAACGCGATCTACCTGCACTACCTTTGCGATTTACCGGTCGATCTCGATCGATGCATTGTGCACCCCTGAACTAGCCCATGGTTAATTCTTGTAATTTGTAAAAGAAATAGAATTCTCTGACAGAGTGCAGCTCTAATTCTCAATGCTCTTCAGCACTATTTTTTTTGCTTTTCTTATTGACAGCAGACATTTTTGTCTTGACTCTACTTTCCTTTATCTTCTGCCTAACATATTCAGGATGATCAGTCTTTCCAGATTATTGAATTGAGATTCAGCATACACAAAAAAATAATATGGATGCTGTGTGAACATTTCCTTTACTAGTGAAAAGATTCTCCCAATAAGCATGTTATGTCTTCTTCTCTGGTAGTACTCACTTACTTTTATCTTCATTTTTCCAATTGCATTTTGCAACTTTGAACCCTTAGAAGACTCTTTCTTTTCTATTATTTTACTTGTTTATTCTTGTTACTCTGAAAGCAGTTCCTAAAGGAGTTTGTAGCATTTATGACTGCACACTTCACCATACTGAAGACAATGGCTATAAAAAAAACAGTATTTGTTTGATATACCAGCAAAACAAAGATGTTATTTCCAACCTTTGTGGTTATAAGGCTATTATAATGTATTGGGAGATTTTTTTGAACTTCCAAAACACTTAAAAGTTGATAAGCAGGGTAGCTGCCAGACAGCCATACTAATTAGAAAATATGTATCAATTAGTGGCAAACTAAAAAAAATTGAGGCTTTATTGCAGCAGCTGGTGAAACCAGACATAAGCCAGCATACCGGATGGCTTTGATAAAGGCAACTCGTGTACAAGTTGGACACTAAGAAATGTGTTTTTTGAATCACAATAGTTAAATATAGCCCCCTTGTTTGAGAAAGGCCACTGTGACAAAACTCATGGTGATAAACAAACCAGTGTGGGTCCAAATGTCTTGTATAACCAGATGGCGCTACAGATTTTAGGCTACCTAGCCAACCCAGCAACACACAAACAAGACCATACTGGTAATTAATAAAACTACGGTGGTGACATACAAAATGACAGAGAATGTTCAGCTCAGAAGTCAGCCTTTTGCAGTCTGTTCTAAGAGCAGATGTCACTTTGCCAAAAAATAAAGTTGTGCACAGTAGAAGCAAGAATGCCATGAAAATATTAAGCAATCAGTTCTTTTTTCATTTTTTACCCACCAGATTCTGTCTTTCAGCATTGCCAGTAACATTCAAACATAGATCAACTATATATTAAATATTATAATTGAACTGTACAGGATTCATTATATTATGTTATTATTTTTAACAGCAATAGCAGTTATGGCTTAAATGTGTCTTTTCTTTGAATGACACCTAAATAGTTACCTGTTTTGCATACCTCTTAAATTTAAAATTGTATTGTGGAGACCATTCATGACTAGGATTTTAATGTTATAGTTTCATAAAAGGCTATTTGTAGGACAAAAATATAACACACATGCAGTCAAGGTTATAACAGAGCTCAGTGAAACTGAATCATTTTGTTTAAACTCCACAAGTAAACTGACATGATGTTTACAACGGTCGGTACACATCAGCTTCTTTTTTACTAGTTCCCTCACTTCAATAAATGGTGCACCAAAGCTACCACTTATACTAACAATATTGCTCTAGTTTGATTCTCTAGGACCTAGCCTCAGTATAAATCAATAAAAGAACAGAATAAAGTCTACCTTGGATATGAAAGATGTAACTGCAGTTCTCTTAATCTTAAAGATGTCTTGGATGACTTGCCATGTTTGGTTCATTACATTAAAGGTATAGTAACATTGTGTCTGTCCTTTTTCACCATTTTCTTAGCAATTTATTTTATTTAAGTGTAGATTTTTTACTGGAAAAAAAAGTTGCCACCATTATTTTTCAAGCTATTCATTTCACAGAGCTACATTATATGTCATCACAACAAAAGAAATGAATAGTATATCAATACAATCATTGTTTTTAAAGACAACAAAGTACTTGTCATAGTTGAGAAGTATAAGATTAGTTTTTTAATTAGACATTAAAATGTTAAATGTTACTATATCTGGGATATAGGTTATTACATTTTGATTTTATGGATTCATTTTTAACCCCACTGGCGGGTAAAACCCAGAAAAAATAAAATGATAAATTAGATACATTATTAAATAGAAAACAATGACAACATGTATAAATGCTTAAATAGAGGTTAATGTGAAATAACAACTGCAAAACAAAAGCTGACAAGAAGATTCAGTAACACCATAATTACGTATATTTTCAATCAAAACACATACACAGTCAAGGAAAAAGAAACAGTTAAACAAGTCAGGACTGTAGTTTACAAAATATATGTGAGGAACTACAGGTGTATTTGTTGGCTGTCTTTCATCAATATTACTGCAAATGTGTCTGATCTATGAGACTCTCCTACGGGTGGTCTGTAACATAGCTATGATCTGCCTACCATCAGCCCTGCCTCATATTACTCACCTGATGTCAGGGGCAATTTGAACTGTGTAACAAAATACACAAGAACAAAGTCAAAGTGTTCCCGTTTAGTAAAAGTTGAGCGTTTGTAGTTTGGTCTTTACAGACTTGAGTCCAAAACAGAACTGATTAAAGCAAGAATGGAGGACATATATATAATGAAACAGCAGGAAGTGAAATAATAAGCAGGTGTCATTCTGGGAACCGGAAGTGACATCATCTGGATGTGGGACTATGAGTAGTGGAACCAGAAATGACATCATAAGCTGGAAGTGATAATTATTGGGGTGAATCTTCAGTTTTTCTGTGGGGAAAAGAGGAGAGAGTTAAAATACAGTGCCAATCCCTGGTCTGGTGAGCAATTACAATTATTTGTGCCCTAAACTGTCTCCCATTCGCACGTCTGTGACAACTGTCACTCTTTTCACCAGCTCCATGAGTCTGGGGCTCCACCAGCAGTCGCATGCCCAGGCTAATGGAGCTTAACAGATGGAGAAACTGTGATGGAGCTGCAGAGACAGCATTCGCTTAGCTGTTTTACTTCCTCTACAAGCCTTGCTCCATCGCTGATGTCAACAGTGAGACTCTCCAGCAACTCCTCAAAAGAGTCTAGTAAGTCAATTCAGCACTCGGCACTTTGCTAAGTCGTACTGTAGGTTTTCCCTTTGTCCCGCTTCTGACACCAATGTAATTACGTGCAGAGTGCCTTTGGACCCGTTGTACTTTTATATTGCTCTTTTAGGTAGCTCACTTTTTCTGCTCTAGTTGGAATTCATACAAATTGGGTAGACTTACCCTTTTTATAGGCTCCCAGGCAGCTGGTTTTGAAGCTTCTCATTTCCATGCTGGAATGCCAGCTCATTCTGTTGGTGACTGATTGCCATGATGATGCAACTTGTCAGCATGGTTACAGCTGTGGTGGGTTGCCGGCATTTTACTCCGGCCCTCACCCCCAGGCCGCCAGGAGGAGCTCTCCCGAGAGCATACACGGGCCCCGAATTCCAGCAGGGCCTCATGGACTATGGAGTTTTTATACACAGCCCTGCTGGATACCTTGGGGGCCACTGGGAGTCGCTGTCAGGAAGCCAGTGGACTCATTTGTGCACCATGACCCGGAAGTTCATCACAGGGAGAGCGACGGGCTTCCGGGGTGTAGAAAAGTACTGTTTACTCTGACCCGGAAGGAATAAGGACTTGTGGAACTGTTGGCCAGGAACACTTCCAGGTCAGGGACTATAAAAGGACCATGGGAACTCCCAGACAATGAGCTGAGCTGGGTGGAAGGGTGGCAACGCGTCTGGGAGCTGGAGGATTGGATTATTGTGTATTTGTGATTATTATTGTATGAGTATTGTGGTGGAGAGTGTGCTTTGTGCACTGTGGCATAAAAATAAAGTCAACTTGAGGACTTTTACCTGGTGTTTGGCGTGGTACCTGAGGGTTCAAGGGAGCGATACTGCCCCCTACTGCGACACAGCATAATAAAAAAAAGATATAAATCCACCTTATCACAGATCTCAAAGTAAATGCAGATATCTATAGTGATATTAAAAGCAAAAAAAAATTCTATAAGTTGTCCTGATTATTTACATTACTTACAGAAAAAAGGTTAAAAAGATATGTACAAAAATCCACCGAGGTGAACACATTTGCTCTGATCAAATAGCCCAGAGGGGCTGCATTATTTTGTGTCCCTTTTTTCTCTTTTCCTTTGTAATTTGTGATTTCCTTGTTTATCCATTCTGTACTTTTTACAGTAAGTTGCAATAAGCATGCATTTTTTTTCTCTGTTGGTATTATTCGTGTATGGAGAGGCACCACACTGTGAAAAATAGCTTGAATATGAGATTAGGAAAGTGATAAAAAAAGAATCCTCAACTTCTATTCATTTAGCATGGAGAAAATATCATCTTGACATCTTCTCCCCAATGCTATTAAATCAAAATCCTCCCTACACTTGAACTTAATGGCAATTGCTACTCAGTCCTTGTCTGTCTACCACTCTCTCTCTCTCTCTCTGACATGCTGTAGAGAACTCAATACATTAAAATGGTAAGTGTTATTACAGAAGATATTTGCCAGGTAAACGCATATGCTAATCAAATAGAAATCCACAATAAAAAATCATTAAGGTCAGCATGGAAAGTTTTACACCATTCATTAAACATACAGTATCAAGAAAAATAAACTACTGCACTCAGCCTGTAATTGAACACCTAAACACTAAGATGTTAAGCACTGAGTTATATATCTGAGCAAATAGATTAAAAAAGATGCTGAGACTGATGAAGATTATTAAGGTAATAAATACCAGTTATCTGCTCCTTCAAAATAAATAATAGCATATGATAACAACACCAAATTACTTATATGGCAGTTTATATACACTAAAGTATCTGAAACTGCTTAATAAAAATAATGGGTACCAAGAAGAACGTGAAAAAATAAAGAGCAATTATTTATAAAAAGTTATTTAAGACTATAAAAAAGATGTGTAATTTTCCAATTTAATAAAGGACTAGCATATCTCTGATGGTAAAGTATTTCACATTTGTGGTTCACGTTTCATCAGCTCTATTAATATTGCAATTTAGATATTTGACACACTCAAAACCACATACCAGGGAAGAGACAAAATAAAGAAAGCTGGCAAAAAATGTGCTGGATTGAGGCATCCTTTAAGTGTCTCCACACATTAACAATACAGGATGCAAGAAACATGTTACCATGGCTGTGTGATTAATTTATGAATCTATTATTTGCTGTTTAATGTATATTAGTATTGTGAGATATTCATTTGATCTGTACTGTTATTCCTTTTGTACAGTTTTAATATTTGTAAATGTTTTCATAATAGCAAAGGCGCTATGTAAATATATTATTCTTAATGTTATGGTATTTCTCAACTACTCTAAAATGCGTATCCCCTTGAATGAAATTCATCATGAAAACTCTGTGCTTGGAAACATTTTAATCTGAATTTTTATGTTGATACAATAATTAATTCTGTACTTTTTATGACTCTCCGCCTGTTAGTCAAGCTATTTAACTGTTTGACCTAACTAGGCTTTTACTGGTTGTGTCCATAAAATAACTGTCTATTAAAATAAAGAACAATAATATTTATGCAAAAGGTACATTTAGAGAATAAAAGAAGACAGATGTTGCTTGGTAGTTCATGTCTCATTTAACTTCCATTAAAGTCTATCAGGCCCTAGTGTGCCTAACAAATAATGCTGTCTTTTTTGCTTCCATGACTGTGTTAGGCCTTATTGACAGAAGTCAGGTCAGATACTAGGCATTGATGTTAACGGTTCAGTGACAACTGGGCAACAGTCAACTCGGCAAAAAGACAACTCGGCAAAAGACAACCCGGCGAAAAGACAAGTCGGCAAAAGACAACTCTGCAAAAGACAATTCAGCGAAGAAACAACTTTGCGAAATATAACTTGGTGACATCCTTTACCAGTTAGGTAATAGTTAGGTTCAAAGAGATTTTTTAATTATATTTAAATGACAACGTGATTTAAAATGTTGAAAACAAATTTATATAATTGACAAACAAACTTTATTCTGCAGATGGAACAAACTATGTCTTACATTATCTTCTGCAACCAAAATTGCTAATCCTTTATATAAATTGTATTGATTGTAATCGTATGACAACGATATTTAGAATACAAAAGGTGACCTGCGAGTACGGCTTAAGGAATATCTTTACTCTCCACGTATTGGGACTCTCACAAAGCAGGTGATTCTGTGGATTTTCCGGCACCCTACGTTGTCATTTAAATATCATTAAAAAATCTCTTTGAACCTATTACCTAACTGGTAAAGGATGTCGCCGAGTTGTCATTTCGCCCATTGTCATTTAAATATCAGAAGCAAATCTCTTTGACTCTAACTATTACCTAACAGGTAAACAATGTTGCCGAGTTGTCTTTTCGCTGAGTTGTCTTTCACTGAGTTGTCCTTTCACCGAATTGTCTTTTGCCCACTTGTGTTTTCGTCGAGTTGTCTGTCGCAGAGTTGTCTGTCATCCAATTGCCCCTGAACAGATGTTAACATCTTTGAGATCGCAAATATTTCATGGTCTCTTCACACATTGACAGAACATAAAGCCCAATTGACATCCAAAAAACCATATAAGGAGCACATTGACATATGAACCAGTGTATCTGATCATAAGATCCTTTCTTTCATACATAACCACTTGTTTTAACTGTAAACTACTCCATGGCACTGGACATTTTACCACACATTTTGCAGCCCCTGTCTACTTTTAACCTGTGAGCAATACAATTTGAACAGATGGAAATACACTTTGTCATATGTTTAAGCTGCAAAACTGGCTTATATAAATGTGTTTTTATGATATATATATATATTTTATGTATATATATATACACTCACCTAAAGGATTATTAGGAACACCTGTTCAATTTCTCATTAATGCAATTATCTAATCAACCAATCACATGGCAGTTGCTTCAATGCATTTAGGGGTGTGGTCCTGGTCAAGACAATCTTCTGAACTCCATACTGAATGTCAGAATGGGAAAGAAAGGTGATTTAAGAAATTTTGAGCGTGGCATGGTTGTTGGTGCCGGACGGGCCGGTCTGAGTATTTCACAATCTGCTCAGTTACTGAAATTTTCACGCACAACCATTTCTAGGGTTTACAAAGAATGGTGTGAAAAGGGAAAAACATCCAGTATGCGGCAGTCCTGTGGGCAAAAATGCCTTGTTGATGCTAGAGGTCAGAGGAGAATGGGCCAACTGATTCAAGCTGATAGAAGAGCAACTTTGACTGAAATAACCACTCATTACAACCGAGGTATGCAGCAAAGCATTTGTGAAGCCACAACCCGCACAACCTTGAGGCGGATGGGCTACAACAGCAGAAGACCCCACCAGGTACCACTCATCTCCACTACAAATAGGAAAAAGAGGCTACAATTTGCACGAGCTCACCAAAATTGGACAGTTGAAGACTGGAAAAATGTTGCCTGGTCTGATGAGTCTCGATTTCTGTTGAGACATTCAAATGGTAGAGTCAGAATTTGCCGTAAACAGAATGAGAACATGGATCCATCATGCCTTGTTACCACTGTGCAGGCTGGTGGTGGTGGTGTAATGGTGTGGGGGATGTTTTCTTGGCACACTTTAGGCCCCTTAGTGCCATTTGGGCATCGTTTAAATGCCACGGGCTACCTGAGCATTGTTTCTGACCATGTCCATCCCTTCATGACCACCATGTACCCATCCTCTGATGGCTACTTCCAGCAGGATAATGCACCATGTCACAAAGCTCGAATCATTTCAAATTGGTTTCTTGAACATGACAATCAGTTCACTGTACTAAAATGGCCCCCACAGTCACCAGATCTCAACCCAATAGAGCATCTTTGGGATGTGGTGGAACGGGAGCTTCGTGCCCTGGATGTGCATCCCACAAATCTCCATCAACTGCAAGATGCTATCCTATCAATATGGGCCAACATTTCTAAAGAATGCTTTCAGCACCTTGCTGAATCAATGCCACGTAGAATTAAGGCAGTTCTGAAGGCGAAAGGGGGTCAAACACCGTATTAGTATGGTGTTCCTAATAATCCTTTAGGTGAGTGTATATTTAATGTCATACAAACTTCTGACAGTCATCATTTAAAGATATTGAGTTTTAAAGTTTTGACCTTCCATTAATCTGACTTACACAACACCTTTTCTTTAATATTTCATACTCAATCATAACTTCATTTATTTGGAATTCCAAATATCTGTGCAACTAAAGGGTGACTCTAAAACGACCTAAAGCAGAAGGGGGAGTGGCACTACCTAACTTTCAATTTTATATACAGTATATACAAAATATACAAAGCTATAAAGGCCAGGGGCCTCACGTAAAAACAGTGTGTATGCACAAAAATGTTGTGTACGCCTGTTTCCACATTCGCATCGTGATGTATCATGCACATTCCAATGGCAGCACAATCCATTGCGTACGCACATTTTCTGATCAGTTTTGCAAACTGGAGGCACCCAGCGTCAAAGCAGTGGTACTGTTCCGGTGTAGTTTACCTTTCTTTTTATGATTCACATCCGTGACACAGCTTTATCAAATACACTGAAATTAACCGCATATAGTTTATAAATTTAAGGCATCTGATTGTAATCAACCTGTAACAATATAATGGTCCATGGAATGGCCAAACAATTCCAAATACCATAGATGCTTTAGTGTTGTTACTCTCAGTGCACTACTCAGAGTATTTTAACCCACTATATCTGAGTGTGGAATCACAGCTGTACAGCACCTGATTGGAAAGCTCTACGGATTGTGTCTAAATAGCAGAGGATTATCGGGATACAGCTTCTACCACACACTGCTTTAGCCATGCACACAGTTTATTTGAACTTCTCCAATCTGGCAAATGCTTCAGAGCCTTTCCTGCTTGGACCTCGATGTTCAGAAACAGTTTCACTCTAAGAGCTTTAAACGCACTCAATCAGTCCATCAATTGCTCTTGGCAGAACTGTTTGTACTTATAAGTACAAATACCTCACTGTAAACTTGCCATACAGTTGTAATATTGCACAACCTGAACCACTTTATGAACTATTTCCACTATCTGCACTATATGTACAGTACATATATATTGTACTTATGCTTTCATATTGTATATTTTTCATTGTTTTTTATCATATTATTGTTATTATTTTTATCATTTTATAGGAAAATAAGTTTATGGAGGATTTTCAATTTGAATCTCATTGTACCATACAATAACAATAAAGGAATTCAATTCAATTCAATAGAAGAATATTTACAGATGATGACGACTGGCTTCTAAGTCAATTTAGATTTCCAAGACTCATCTTCTTGCAGCTCTTGATATCATTTTTAAGATGAAATGCATTAAAGTATGTATATTACATTATACAGTGTTGCAGGCAGCTGGGGGTGGGGCCCAGCCGGGACGCCCGAGGGGACCGGAGGAGGGCTGGTGCCTCCTCCCGTCCACGAGGCAGCTGGCATTTCCGCCACACTGGGGCGTGTCTGCGGAGGAATGCCGGGAAGCAGCTGGAGCCCATCCAGGGTGTGATAAAAGGGGCCCGTGGCCACCGCCAGGCGGCGCCCCAGTGCCTGAAGAAACCTGGAGCCCAGCACTTCTGCCACACCAGGAAGTGCTGGGGGTAAGAAGACAGGGGACACCCGGTGGGCTTCCGGGTGCGCAGCTGGCACTTCCGCCACACTGGGGCGTGTCTGTGGAGGAATGCCGGGAAGCAGCTGGAGCCCATCCGGGGTGTGATAAAAGGGGCCACATCCCTTCATTCGAGAACGGAAATCGGGTGGAAGAAGGACGGAGCTGGAGAGAGGACTGGAGGCGGCCAGAAGAAGAGGCACAAAGGACTGTGAGGCCTGGACTTTTGGGGGATCGGTGCTGGAGGCCCTAGGACGTGCACTGACTTTGAACTGTAAATATTGTACAGAATAAACGTGTGTGTGGTGAAACAACGATGTCCGTCTGTCTGTGTCCGGGTCCCATTCACAACAGATACATTTTTAACTTTATTAAATAATGTGCATTATTAATAATTAAACGTGTGGGCATGGTGACACAGCAGTAGCGATAGGCTGACGCCCCATCCAGGGATTTTTCCTGCCTTGCGCTGTATGCTTGCTGTGACTGCCGCAACCCTGGATGGAGAGATGAATGGAATAATTAAACACATATCACAAAGATTTTTCAATGCTCCTTAAATGTTTTGGAGAATCAGTGTTCTAAGCTTACAGATGGTTTGACATTTATTACAGAGTTTATTATGTGGCAATTGGTGAAATGGATGAAGAAAAGGAAGAACAGGAATTGGGAGTTGGCATGTTTGAAAGAGACAGTACTGCTGCAGTAAATTATTTCTTCGAGGGTCGCACATGTCCCAGCAAGTATTTTGCAAGAGGCAGGAACAATCCCTGTACTGGGCGCCAACTCATCGCTACCACTGCGCCACTGTGGCCCCATGTTTAATACATGATTTAATTTATTTCATCATGAAAATATCAAGTATACATCTTAGTATTTAAACTGTTCAGAGAGCTATAATATCATGATTATAATGTATTCTGTATCCTGTTTAAGAAGCACGTAGTGATTCACACACATAGAGCACATAGAAGAACACATAGAATACAAAGCATTTAATGTGCTACTTTAGTTATGACGGGATCTGAGAAACTCTAGTAAATTAAGCATTTATTTTAAGTTAAGTTTACAACGTTCTACTTTAATGACAAAATAAATTACAAGAAATCTCAGGATTAAAGTCAATATTTTAACATTTTTTCTTCACTGCGTCTCTAATTTTTTCTTTTCTCTGTGCCCTAATACTCTTTCATATGACATTCAGATGGTGGTGTATAACTCGCCTTTTCACGGTGACACTGATATCTGACCAGTTCGTTTTTATTCCTGGAACTGTGCGACTTTCTAAACTTGAACTTTCGAGTGTCTCCGTCTCTCTCTGTATCACTCAATCAACTTACTTTTGTTGTTTATACCACTAGTTAATGCCAACAAATAGTAAGTTTTTCCTTTCCTCCACTTTGCAATCACTTAAATTGTTTTTTTCATGTGCTTTTGCCATTGTCTTTTAAACAAAAACAGAATGGAAGGTGATATTTATATTGATTTGCATATTAAAACATGCAGAATTTTGGGGGGAGTTGGGGTGGGACAGTAGGCGTATGCACATGCGTTACTTTTCAGGCTGAGCGGGATTTATGTTGCTGAAGTGCGTGGTAGTTGGCTTATGCATGGTTTTGCACATCTGAATTTTTTTATGTGTACACACATTTCCACTTTTGTCCATACAATATGTTTTAGTGAGAATTCTACGCATGCTGTTATGCATGAGGCCCCAGGACATTGACACAAATCTATGAATATCCACAAGCCTGGTCTACAATGACACAAATCAATGAATACCCACAAGCCTGGTCTGCAATAGAAATAAAATCTTGCAGTACTACTTTATATTCCCTGCTCTGTGCCCCAGTTAATACAAACTACCATTATTACACTAGTAATCCAATTGTCCTTCATTCTCTCAGAATATGGAACCAATGTAGGAAACACTTTAAGAAAAAGAAGCTTTAATCTGTTGCACCTCTACATGACAGCCACCTTTTTCCACCCTCTCAAACATATACACTGTGTACATAGATAATGTATTTGCATCCTACGAACAATTATGCTTCAAATAAAACTTCTCATCAACGTAATTCTTCTACTACCTTCAAGCTAGAAACTAAACAGAACCTGCCCAATTTTCCTAACTTTCCACCTTGTTCAATTCCAGAAGATTTATTAATCAGTCTTGAAGACTCAGATGGCATCGCTACAATTTATAAAAAATATTTTTAAAGTCCCTTCCCTTCAAAGATCCTAGTGGACATTGGGGAAAGAATCTGTCACTTAATATTTCAGAACAAATCACAAAGCATCAAATCATTCAACTTACAGTTTTTAATTGAGCACATTTATCTGATTTAAAATTGTCCAAAATGTTTCCAGGGCAAGATTCAACATGTGAACGTTGCAAACTAGCTCCAGCCTCAATGGGCCAGATGTTCTAGGTGTGTACCAAATTAATAACATTTTGGACAAAAATTTTTGCATCCCTACCAGACAGCCACAATGTCACAGTCACTCCTAACCTAGTATCAGCTGTGTTTGTTTTAATTCCATCCATCCACCCATTATCCACCCCGCTTAAAGTGAAGAAGGACAAACAAACTCTAATTGCCTTTACTTCACTACTAGCACAAAGATGTTAAACTTGCTAAACTGGAAGAATCCCATCCCATCATTCTTAAGTCAGTGGGTAAATGATGTTTTATACTACTTGAAATTAGCTAGGAGATCTGTATAAAACTTTTTTTAAAATATGGCAGGAACTAATCAATAACATTTTAGAATAAGCTTCCATTTCGGGGAAAAGGATACCCTTTCTTTCTTGTTCCTTTTATAAAGTAGTTTTGGTTGCTGGCTTTTCTCTCTTACTTTTGGGTGGGGGTTGACTTTGCTTTGATTTGTTACATTTGACTTGACTGTATGGAATGTTATCTGTTTCTAATTAAAATCAATAAAAATGTAAAAAAAAAGCGAGAGAATATTATTGAGGTCTGCATCATCCCCCCAGCAAATAACATTTTAATATACTCAAAGACAAGTAGCTCTCATCAACCCAGTTTTTTAATTCAGTGACATAATTAATTAAAGATACTTGGTTGAGTTAAAGGCATTAAGTTGCGATTAAAGGTATAGCTGCATTTTATCTGCATACGAGTTAAAATGAATGTTATATTTTTTAATGATGGTTGCCAGTGGAACTGTGTAAAGTGTGTCACACACGCGTGAATAGGAGGCAGCTGAAAGGCTTGTAGAATAATAGTAACACTTCTGCCCAGGGGGTGGTGGGGTGCACTAACACTCTTTCTAAGTTCCCTGCAGACCTTTCCCAGCAAATCCCACCAGGAACCACTGCTTCGACTTAGGACACGCCACTTCTGGTCCCGGCCCCAAGGACGATATCACTTCCAGCCCAGGCCCGAGGACGACATCACTTCCCCCAGACCTCCTATAAAACCTCACTCCCTTCCTCTGGAGGGTAGTTCTGTTTTGGACTCTGTCTTGTATACATTACTTGCTACCAAACCTTTTACTTTTGCTGCCAGGAACACATTATACGGGTGGCTGCCCCAAACCTTTGTAATGTCTGGTGTCCTTCCTTGTCACAAGTGAAAACAGTAAAGGTCTGAGAACTGATTCCTGCAGGACACTATGTTTGACTTTTGAATATAAAGAGCAAGGACTGCCAGCAGAATTCTATACATTCTGAGAAATGAACTAAACATTACAGGGACTGTGCCTGAAAGGCCAATGTAATCTTCCAGCCTAAGTTACAGAATGGAGTTGTCAATGATTTCAAAAACTGTGCTTAAACCTGACAATTACAGGAGAATTTTCTTCATATTAGAATACTGTATTGTTCATGATATGAGTTAGTGCTGTTACTGTACTGTGACTTGTGTGATTGGGATTTCTTAAATAAATTTTAATATGTAAGGTGAGAAGCTGAAAGAAAGAAAGAAGCTGAACTTTGAGTTACCATTGCAATGTTTGCAGAATGGACCTGGGTGTTAAATCTACTTTGATGGAGGCTATCCCGTCTGAAGAAGCATTGTGTCTCCGAGAACAAATCCCAGTTGTCAGCAAAGCTGACACCATGTTCCTCACAAAAGGCCTGAGCTAGTTGTTCAGGACCACGTGTAGGCTGTAAGTCCTATATGATCTTCTCATCATCTGGTAGGATCAAAAGATGGAAGACTTTAGCACCAGGGTCTCCTCCTTGACAACTTGCATGAGTAATGGAAATTCCTTCTTTTACACTTCTGACTGCTAACAGTGAATGTCATTCATGCTGGCATGAAGTACTACAGTACCAAACTCTCTGCTCCTGTGCTTCTCAGAAGACCTTTCATGCTAAATCTAAAAGTTGGGCTCTGGAAAAGAAGAAAGGCAGAAACAGCAGCTTTTCTTGTTTCTTAGAAGGGCTCTTTCTTTAACACTAGAATTACCAGAGCCTACGAAAAAACTCGTATATCCGTCCCACCTTAAATCGCTTCTTTAAACTGTTCTCACCTCTCCGCCAGCGTCTTTTGTTAATCTAAATGTGCTGATAAAGAAAAGTAGCAAGTAGCCGGCTATTTCATCCCCCACCGACTTAGAACGTGCACAAACTTCTCCCAGCTCATGCCTTGATTGATTATCTGGGAGTGAAGTGGAGTTTTAGAGTGGAAATGATAGATCATTATTTGGAATACACGCATTTCACGTGTGTTCCGTTTCTACAGTAATCCGTGTAAACACATTTTTAAAACAGAAACGTTTTTCATATTGTAGTAGTAAATGACAAAATGTAGGCATAAACTATATA
>JANRMT010062821.1:20890534-20931434 GCA_026402145.1 Polypterus bichir lapradei | reverse complement strand
GAATAAGAAATCAGGAAGGGGGCAAATAGTTTTTCACACCACTGTAGTTTTGGGTTATATAACATGCCACAATTACAAAAGAACTTATTCCAACAAGGGAGCTAGCGACCCTTGCTGGATAGACTGAGGAAGACCAAAGAGGACAGAATTACAATGATCAATACGAGATGTAACCAGAGCATGTACAAGAACAGCAGTGCTGTTAGCTGTAAGACTTGGGCATAAATGGCTAATATTATGTAGATGGAAATATGCAGACTGAGTGATATTATTAATATGTGCCTCATATATTAAGGTACTATAGAGAATAACACCTAAACTCTTATCCTGAGAGGAAGAAGATATTCGAGAATTTTGAACAGTCAAAGAAATATTGTCACATTTGGCCAAAACACTTTTATTTCCTCCCAGAAAAATCTCTTTATTGTTACTATTTAATTTGAGAAAATTAGCAGACAATCATGATTAAACTTCCTGCAAGCAATCAGAGAGGGAAGAAGGTTGAAGAGTGGAATTAGACTTAGTAGATAGATAGAGCTGGGTGTCATCAGCATAACAGTGGATACGAATATTAAATTTCCTAAAAATATGACCAAGAAGCAGCACATAAATAATAAACAGAAGGGGGGCTAACACAGAGCCCTGGGGAACAACACTAATAAATGAGCAAAGTTATGATCTGAATTTTTTTAACTGAACAAACTGAGTACATTCCGAGAGATAAGATTTAACCAGGAATGTGAAATGTCAATGATACCAATTGATTCTAATACCCCTAGGAGAATATCAGGGGAGATTGTGTCAAAGGCAGAGCTCAGATTAAAGAGCACATGAATCGCTAGCAACCCAGAGTCAGCTGTCATCAGCAGATCATTGTTGATTTTAACCAGAGCTGTATCTGTACTGTGAAATGCACAAAAAACAGACTGAAATTGTTCAAACAAATGGTTTTCAGAAAGGTAATAGAGTAACTGTTTTTTCAAGTGTTTTTGAAAGGAGAAGTAAATTTGAGATCAGACAATAATTATTTAGGTTATAGGGATCTGCTCCAGATTTCTTGAGAACTGGAGTTACATAGCTGATATGAAAGATAAAGGAATAAGACCAGATATAAGGGAAGAATGCATGATATGATATAGTTATTAAAGAGGAAAGAAAAGGCAAATGGGATTTAACCATATGAATATACAGTAAGTGTATCCAACTGACGAGCAGAGGACTTGGATTTTCTAACAATATCAGACATTTCCACAGTTGGGAGTTTAAAACTAGAAAGAATTGAAGAGGGGGCAATCATAAAAGTAAATGTGCTGAGTTTCATAAAGAGGTCAATTGCTGCTGGGTACTTCCAACCTTAGTATTAAAAGTGATCATAGACTGTTACATTGATCAGTACAGTAAAACTGAGGTGGAAGATTGTCAGATGGCCATAGGATGTTGTTTACCAGTAGACAATAAAGCCCTGGTATTCCCTTCAACAGACCTAATTAGTGTTGCATAATATGAAGTTTTTGCTGCAGATAGGGCATCATCATAGTAGCACATGTGTCCATTATACATGTTTTTATGGACAGCAAAGCCTTCATATAAAGGTGTTCCAAACATTTGCCTTTAGCTTTAAGTTGGCGTTATTCTGGGGTAAACCAGGGGGTAGAGTGAGTGAAAGAGACAGTCTGGGATTTCAAAGGAGCAAAGTTATCTAAAAGGCTGTATAGTTCATCTTTGTAGTGGGAAACCAGTTCATGTGGGTTAAATAAATTGTCGCTACTGGGGAAGCCGTCAACCCCATTGAAGAAGTCAGTTAAATCAATATTCTTAATTTTGCAAAATGAGAGTTTGATTTGATTTAGATAATATTAAGCTGACATTAAAATACACCAGGATGTGGTCAAATATGTACAGGTGAGATGCTGTACAATTATGAGGAGTAACACCACAGCAACAGATCAGATTAAGAATATGGCCTTTAGAGCGAGTAGGAAAATCTATAAATCACTTTAGGCCAATACTATCGAGGCATGAATATAAAATCCCCCATAAGAGTATTAGTAACAGTATCCATATGTATGGATATTAAAATCACCCAGCAAATAACACTAGATGACATAGAAAAAAGGGAATTTGCAAACTCAGACAATTAATTTTAAAAGTCCTTATTTTGCTTGGACAGTTGATAAACAGTGGCAAGTATAGTGGGAGTAGGTCCTTTGATTTGTAAGACAGTGCACTCAAGTGAATCATACAGAGGCATAGTTAGACAATACTTTCCACTTCTTGCTGTGGACAACAAGAGAAACAGGGTTGTCTGATGTACAGTTAGGTCCATAAATATTTGGACAGAGACAACTTTTTTCTAATTTTGGTTCTGTACATTACCACAATGAATATTAAATGAAACAACTCAGATGCAGTTGAAGTGCAGACTTTCAGCTTTAATTCAGTGGGTTGAACAAAACGATTGCATAAAAATGTGAGGCAACTAAAGCATTTTTTTAACACAATCCCTTTATTTCAGGGGCTCAAAAGTAATTGGACAATTGACTCAAACGCTATTTCATGGGCAGGTGTGGGCAAGTCCATTGTTATGTCATTATCAATTAAGCAGATAAAAGGCCTGGAGTTGATTTAAGGTGTGGTGCTTCCATGTGATAATGTGCAGAACCAATATTTGAAAAACGTTGTCTCTGTCCAAATATTTATGGACCTAACTGTAAATAAATCCAGGAGGAATAGCTTGATTAAGCTGCAAAAAAACATTGGGTTGCTGCCAGGTCTCAGTCAAACAAAGAAAATCAAACTTACAGTCAGTCAGCAGACCACAGAGTAGAGGACCCTTACTTGTGAGTGTGATGTTAAATCGCCCAAAGGTAAGTTCGTTTTTTCCAGGTGTTGCAGTAGCCGCTAGGTTGGCTAGCACACTATGTCTCTCCAGATCTCCGTGAAGGTCGAGGAAGAATAGACCAAAAAGATCGTATTGGCTTTTGATCATAATAGCTGAAGTTCCAGTGACCCACAGTGAATGTATTTTTGACGAGAATGATGGAGAATATCCAGGTGATGATACAGTGCCAATGGTAGCTCAGAGGGTTGAAACCGAAGTTGAAGAAATTCTGATGCTGTGTACTGAATATTGATGTCACTGGATGAAGTATGAAAAACATGGTAATCCAGGTAAACATGCTGTGAATGAGCAGTTTGTTAATCCACATGGTGGAAAGCTTCCAGCTGGAGGAGGCAGGTCGTCAGCAACCAGATAAACACCAGATTTATCAGATATCGTTAAAACCAAAAAAGAAACTCCAGCAGATAATGACAACTACTGTAAATTGGACAAGAACACAGCAGATTAATTAATAAAATTTAAGTAATAAAGTAAAACTAAACCAAGTCTCCAGCAGAGCAGCGGCAGCCAGTAGCGCCAGCATTCACTCACCCGGAAGTAGCCTGGTCTTTTCTATCTAGCAGACGTGTGACAGGAAACACTACTGGGGCTACTTTATATCAATTGCAATATACCTGTATAGTGCCTCACTGTGAAGCTTTCTTTCTTTTTAATCATTCTGGAGTGTATTTGTGAGGGGTTTGCTGTTTATCATATCAATTTGTCATATATATAATAGCATTATTTATTTATTGAGCATCTGTAAATAGTCCAGTTTCCACCTGGGGCCAAATAATGTTTTATCTCTGTGCTTATTTTACTGCATAAAGATTCTGAAATGTGTCTATTTTCTAGTCACAGTCAAACTATATGTTTAGCTTTGCATTATCAACCTTCAGTATAAGAACCACTGGAAAAAGCAGATTCTCAAGATAAGCATTAAATGCCACAACACAACTCAAATGTGGGAAGATAAAACTAACAGGAATTAGAAAGAAATTTCTAAAATATGTTCTTGCTTGATGCTTTGTAATTGAATGCATTAAACATGAGGATCAGATCCATTCCATGCTCCTATATTGTATATTGTAGGTGTTAGCTCACAACCATTAGCGTGAATGTATGATTTCTGCATAGAGAAATAAAATACTTAAGGAGACGAGTAATCAGGAAAACTGAATATGCAGCTCAAGTAACAAAATACATTGGCATTTATTTGACAGAAAACTTTCACAGTAGGAAATAGCATAATGCTTTAAAGTAACTGCCTCTTACTGCAGACTAGTTTCACCAGAGTAATGAGCAGAATCCACCTTGTCTTCTGACAAAGACAGCAAAAAAGCAAGTGATATGACAACAGTGCTAAGGAAGTCAGATATAATCAATTATAGATTTTCACTTAACTACAATATATGTCAATTTCTTTTTAATTTATTTTCTTGTGAGTAGAAAAGCCCCTGTTCAAAACTGATTCTAGGTCATGACACTGGATTGGCAATGCATCCAGAGCAGTTTCACAAACTCCAATTTGCTACTGGTTATCTGAAGACCTACAATGCAGAAATTCAAACACACTGAATTACTTCACATAACCATTGTTTCTCCTTTATTGTTTTTGCATTATAACCTAAAATTTCTAACTAAAATGTAATTACCCATCTCAGGCATGTCTTATATTCTAGTTGTCCTTTATGTAGACTAATTTCTCCATCACTTTAATATAACCTGTATTTTCCAAATTATAGTAAAACTCTGGTCATATGCCCTTCAATTAACTAAGGTTTAACATTATCCAAGGTTAATGTGTACAGTAAGTGTAATGCATTACTTTTCTTATAATTCATTAAAGCTTTGATGTGAATATTGTATTGAGTGTGTAAATACTATGCTTTTAACATTCACTGTACTGAGTGAGTGGTTGAGACGCTTGTGACTCTGGGAGTGTGGGCTTGACTCACTCACTTCTCCCTAACTGCACCACTCAGCTTTTGTCAGATTGTCACCAGCCCTGACCATGTACACATATTCTACTGTTTCATTCACTTAGGATTTTTGTGTTTACATACACTGTAACTCATTAATTCTTTATCTTGAATATCACAATGAGTGGGAAAAATAACAGTGTTTTCATACCCTTACAAGTGAAACAGGAAGTGAAATGAATTAATCTGTTTTACCTGAGTTTTCAGTTATCTGAGGTAATAATGGTCCACATTACCTCAGATAATCAGGATTTTTTTGTATTATGTACATTTCTTGGATTTAGCCAAAACAGGGATAAAAGATAAAGCTATTATGTCAATGGTTTGAAAGTAAATGACAAAGTACAATTTCTACCCATCCCAGTGATGCACATCTTCTCATTGCATTTTATATGTATCCTCCTAGTGGGAAAATGCATATGACACAGTCACGCAAAATGGAATGAATGAATCATTCATTCATTCATTTCTACCAAATGGATTGAACTGTTTCTTTTGAGTATCATACAGCAAGTGACTAAGCACTAGATAAGATGGTGAGAAGCAACATGAGCATCCATTACAAATGCAAATACAATGAATGAAAGAAGCAATCAGAAATTAGGGAATGAAAGTTCAAAATTACAGATTCATGACAATTTGACTTGATTGTTTTGAATGTGTTCTATGTAAATTAGTTTCTATTTTGGTTGGTTTATTTTAAAATTATTTTTGTGATGTCAGCACAATGCAACATTTATTGCAAAGGTCATCAATGCTTGTTGTTGGCTACAAGATTCATATGTGATGCTGCACATGATAGCATCTCATAACTGCTGTTGTAGCATGCTTAAAAGTATGTCCAAATTTTATCTAATAAACAAAAGACTTTTGTCAAAATAAATTACAAACTTAGAAATATTCAGGAACTTTACATTTTGCTTTAATTTTGATTTTTTTGTTTTGGATTTGATGTTCTGATTAATCTTATACTCTCAATATTGACCCTTGCTTATTTAGTGACTTTTTTAAAGGTTAGCTTTTTAAACTAGCATGTTGAACTTAAATCTTAATAACATTTTGATTTCACCTGCAAAGGCTGCAAAAAATATTAGACACCCTTAATCTGGCTAATTTGGCAAACTAGAAAAAATCCAATAGATTGACGGGTATAAAACAGCAGCACAACTAAATAGGCCACCAAAAATAAGTCAGGCATCACGTTGATGGACATGAAACCAGACAGAAACATGCCAGCCACAGATCAATGTGACATGCCTTTCTTATAGGAACAAAATAACTCCCACTTATTGTCACATGTCTAGGTAAACTTCCATAATTTGTCAAGAAAAGACTAGCTAAAGTGGAACAGGAAAATGAATGAAAAAAACTAAACTTCTGAACTACTTACTGCGGACTCAGTTGACAACTCCACGCCCCAAGCACTAATCTACAGAAAATTAAACAAAATAGGCTTCCTTCTGAAACAAAAAAACTTAGGGGCATAAAGTTTTTGTTCCAGAAATAGGCTTATTTTTATTTATTTATTTATTACATTTGGAAAAAATCTGATTGCACAAGAGAAAGCATCTGCAAACAATGGTTTAAAAAAGACTATGTATATAGTAATGGTACACTTCTTGTCACAGGCCATCAGGGTTGTTGACATCCATTTCAATAGTGACTATTGCATCATTTTCCATGCACAATGCTTTGAACATTGCTACAAAAACAAGACCAAAAAGAAAAATTAAAGTAAGCAAAACTTTTAAAAACACTTATAGTCCTGACACAATGTGTGTAGCACAAATCCTGTCTTTTTCCCAATACTGACATCAAAGGTTCTGACTCTTTCAAGGCTCTTAATCAGATTAATTGAGAAATCAACATTGAATGGATACTCTATTTTAAATTAACATTTTTACATTTGTATATTTTTGTAATTAAAAAATGTTGAGATATGCACACTTTTACCCTTTGCACACTCTCATAAATGTAGGAACTAGTGTTCAATCCACCTTGTAGCACTGGTCTATTTGATGGAAATGGGATTTCAGGTTAACCGTAACAATATGTCATCCTAAATTCCTCTCACTCTCAGTCCCTTGAATAATATCCCAAAAGTTCCAGCATCCCTTTTTCAATTAATTATTGAGGTACCTAACAGTTAACAAAGTAAGAAGCTGTTTTTGTTCATAACGTGAGTTATGCTGATGACACACAGCTGTATTTATCAATAACACCTGACGACCCCGACTCTCTTGATTCACTGACACAATGTCTCACTTGTGTTTCCGAATGGATGAGTAGTAATTTTCTCAAACTAAATAAAGAGAAAACAGAAATTTTAGTGATTGGCAATAATGGATATAATGAGGTTATTAGAAATAAACTTGGTGCATTAGGATTAAAAGTCAATACTGAAGTAAAGAATTTAGGTGGTAATTATTGACTCTGACCTGAATTTTATATCACATATTAATCAGATTACTAGGTCAGCATTTTTTCACTTAAGAAATATAGCAAAAGTTAGACCTCTTATAACATTGCAAGATGCTGAAAATTTAGTTTTTGCTTTCAGTCGACCAGATTACTGTAACGCATTCCTCTCAGGACTACCAAAAAAAGATATCAATCGATTGCAACTAGTGCAGAATGCAGCTGCTAGAATCTTAACTCGGAAAAGAAAAACTGAGCACATCACCCCAGTTTTGATGTCACTACACTGGTTACCTGTGTCATTTAGAATTGACTTAAAAATACTGCTTATGGTTTACAAAGCCTTAAATAATCCTGCTCCATCTTATATTTCGGAATGTCTTACACCTTACACTCCAAATCATAACCTTAGATCTTCAAATGAGTGTCTGCTTAGAATTCCAAGAGCTAAACTTAAAAGAAGTGGTGAGGTGTCAATCTGCTTTTATGCACATAAAATCTGGAATTGCTTACCAATAGGAATTTGCCAGGCTAATACAGTGGAGCACTTTAAAATACTACTGAGAACACATTACTTTCACATGGCTTTCTCATAGCTTCATCCTAGTTAAATCCTGATGCTCTGTATATTCAATTAATTATCATTATTATTCATGGTGGCTCCAAAATCCGTACTAACCCCTACTTTCTTCTTCTTCTTCTGTTCTTTTTCCGGTTTTCTGTGGTGGCGATCTGTGCAACCACCACCTGATCAAAGCACCATGATGTCCATACATTGATGGACTAAAGGCCAGAAGTTCACATGACCATCATCATCAAATTCTTCCATGAGAACCCTGAATACAATGAGGACTGATAAAGGTTATTTATGTTAGATGGAGCCTAGAGAGGGCTGGGCGTTCCCGTGGCCTGGAACCCCTGCAGATTTTCTCCAGCTGTCTGGAGTTTTTTTTTTTGTTTGTTTTTTCTGTCCTCCCTGGCCATTGGACCTTACTTTTATTCTATTTTAATTACTGTTCCCTGATTTTAATTCTTATTTATTTTGTCTTTTTTCTCTTTCTTCGTCATGTAAAGTACTTTGAGTTACATTGTTCATATGAAAATGTGCTACATAAATAAATGTTGTTGTTGTTGTGTTGGGTGTAAATAGTAACTTTGTATATAAAGGAGATCGCTTCAGGTCATTTGAAGACAGAGAGTGAACTTCAAGAGGCAAAGGTCAGTAAACAAAAGAGCAGGTGTAGCAAGGGTTTTTTAAACAAGTTTCCCAAGAAAAAGATCTTCCCAAATAGCTAATCTCTCATTAGTCTTCCTTAAGTGCCGAAGGTTACTTAAGTCTATCAAGGAGGATGTCGACAAAAGTTCAAGTCAATGGATAGAACGTTAAACGTTATGTAAAGTTGTCTAGAATGTATTATTTAGTTCTATTCACTAGATGGCAGCAAAGGCTGAGAGATAAACTGAATCATGTACACTTACAGCAAGACATCAAACCCTAATAGTTGCTTTCATAAAAATACTCTGCAGAATATGTTTTGTGTGTTGTTGACGCTGCATTATTAGATGATGATTTTCAGAAAACAGCACCTACAATGCAACACACAATGCAAACAGCGTGGATTAGCAATGTGTGCATTTCGTTGCTTTGAACAAATATTAAATGCTATCATACATTTGCTAGTTGTATGCTATGCTCAATTTGAGTAATCAGGAATGGTTTTTGCTGTTACGGCCCCAGTGGACTATAGCTAGATGCTTTAAAAAGAATGCACATTTTATAAACTTTACTTAATTTTCAATTCTTTCCTTTACTGATGGCCTCCAAACATTTTGTTGAATAATTCTCAAACAATTCTGAGATGACCTAAAATAAGAGAATCATGGCCTCAATGTAGAACCTGACTTCTTCCTCAGGACAAATTCAAAGTTATTAGGTAATTTCACCCTTAGTTATCTCAACTAATTCAAAAATATCTATGGCCTTGGTAAAATCTGTAGGGGCAAATAAAAATTCTGATAGGATCAGGTTTCAGTTTTAGGTCTGACTCTTAAACTATCTTGAGAGGGAAGCCACTGTTACCTTTCTACTACCTGCTAAATACGAAATGACAAAATTGAATCTGCTGAAAAACAACAACAACATTTATTTATATAGCACATTTTCATACAAATAATGTAGCTCAAAGGGCTTGTAAAACACAACCCACTAGGCCAAGTTCAGTATCTCTTTGTAAGGATAGCCAGATTCTACAGTACTGTTTCTGCCTTTATATCCTCTTTAATTGGAGGTCCTCATTTCAAAGATGCTATGAATCAACTTCATCCTGTGCCCAGTGACCAACAGAGAAGGTGGGTTTACATAATTTGACAATAAGCCATCTTTTCACTTTACCAGATTATAAAAAAATTTTCTTCTATATTACTGAAAAACTTAGTTGTAAGCCAAAATGTTTGTTTTATATAGTATTAAAAGGTGTGGAAGAGGAAAGAGGAAAATGAAACCTATTTGGCTTTACCTATGAGTACATGCAGCTTAATAAGCAGTGATCTGTTCTTTGTAATCTTTGACAAGAAAAAGACATTATTCGCAATCATCAGTTCTGTAACAGTTAATAGCATTAACTGTGTAGTTAATTGAAAAAAATTAATTGTGTAAAATACCTGTTTGTTTGTAACAGATATTTTTAAAATAGATACACCAGTTTTCCTCCACATTCCAAAGACAAGCTTAAGGTTGTGATTACACATGTGTGCATGCGTGCATGTGTGAGTGTACTTTGGAGCCCTGTCCATAACTGGTAATTACCTGTGCATAGTGCTACCAGAATAAAATCAATAGGTGATTGGATAGATAGATAGATGTATATCTAGAAAGTTAGTCATTTCTTATGGTCCAAAGTGCTCTTTCTCCATTTTTCTTTTAATTTTTTATTACACTTATCTGAGACTTGGCCACATGGACAACAGTCTTAGCAATGACGACCATACTTGCCAGCTCACTCTTTGGGATTTCACAATATCTCTAAGGGACAGCCCAGACACCCTGCGGAGAAAACTCATCTCAGCAGCTGGTACCCACAATCCTTTCATATCTATCTATCTATCTATCTATCTATCTATCTATCTATCTATCTATCTATCTATCTATCTATCTATCTATCTATTACCCAAAGTTCAAGATAATAGATAAGGATAGGGACATAGATTGACTGGTAAATCAAAAGCTTTGCTTTCTGGCTCAGCTTCTTCTTTACCACTACGAATCGGTACACTGTAGTAACCGAATAACTGCTGTCACCACCCAAATCCTTCTGTCAATCTCTCTGTCCCTTTTCTCCTCACTCATGGACAAGACTCCAAGATACTTTAACTCTTCCATTTGAGGCAGTAACTCAACTCCCACTTGGAGAGGACAGTTCAGCTTTCTCTTACTGAGAACTATGACCTCAGACATGGAAGTGCTGAACCTTATCCCTACCACTTTACAATCAGTTTAAACTCAGACTAATTTGTTCACAGCCTAATGAAGCCAAAAGGACCATGTTATTGCAATGAGCAGTGACGCAATTCTATGGCCACCACAATGGACACCCTCCATTCCTCAGATGCGTTTTGAGGTTTTTTAGAATTAAAAAAAAGATTGTTTTTATATTTGGGAGAAGTTAAAAGCTGGCTTATTGTCTATTAAAGTCACAAACAGGACAGCGGAGAAAGCACGGCCCTGGCAGAGTCCCACACCCAGTGAGAACAGTTCTGATGTTTTTCTGAGTATAAAGATACAGCTCTCTCTGTGATTATACAGGGGGTGAATAACCCTTATTAAGGGTCCAGAACCCCATACTCTTGGCAAAACTCGCCACAGAATCCCTCAAGGAACACAGTCATAAAAAATCTCTAAGTCCACAAAACATAAGTGGATTTTGTAATGTAGATGTCTGAATATAAATGATTAGAGTGAGAAACAAGTAAGATGAGAATGGAGAGTGCACAGAAAACAAGTGGTAATTTACATTTGCTTAGCCAGCTTTTATGTTTTACAAAAGAGGTCAGCATAATCAAGTAAGTGAACAGGTGAAGTCAAAGAGTGTTGTTGCATTACTTAGCTAAAACAAAATGTCCATCAGCATAAATAAGGAACGTCTCGGGAATAAGTGTATTTTATATTGCGTGGGGCATCCGAGGCAATAGTGCAATCACCAGGCAAAGTAAGTGTAGAAGAATTTCACAACACTAAATAATGAAACAAAGCAACAACGAAAGTGTTAATTAATTTTTGACATTTTGCTTTTGTTTTGATAGATTTTAATTTTTTTCCTGATTGTTTTTGTTCTTCCAGTGATGTTATTGTGTCATTATTTTTGGTCTGCGTTTCAATGCCATTTTGTATGGTTAAATGACATGCCATTTTGTAACTGTAGATGTGACATTCACATTGCAGAAAGACTCAGGATTACACTGCAGATGATGTTGACATTCATAATGTAGCATCTTCATAAAAACTTAAGCCAGGGGTGGGCAAACTACGACCCACAAGCCACATCTGGCCCGTTGGTCTTTTTAATCCGGCCCGCCGAAGATTGGCACAGAATTGCCCAAATCAAATCATATCATAATTATGACTGCATTCATTTGAGCTTGTCCTGTAATGCCTGACGTTCTACCAGGTGGCACATTAGTTGCAGTAATACATTGACTTGATTTTGCGGAGCCCAGGTTACTCTCTGTTATTACTGTACTACTGCTCTGAACCCATCTACAACAATGAGTGGGCCAAAGAAAAGAAAAGTCGACAGTGAATGCCGAGTGTTTAATAAGGAATGGACAATTAAATACTTTTTCACTGTAGTCCGGTGAAAGGCTGTATCTCTTATTTGCCAAGAAACCATTGTGGTTTTAAAGGAATACAACATCAGCCGTCACTTTTCCACCAAGAGTGCTAATTATGCTAACAACCAGTCAACACAAGAATAGACGGCTACCGCTCAGAGGTTGGCAGCTAGTTTGCAGGCTCAGCAAAACACCTTTATCCGACAAACTGCCATCCAAGAATCAAGCACGAAGGCAAGTTATGTGCTGGCATTCAAATTAGCAAAGACCAGCAAGCATTTCTCCGAAGGGGAGTTTCTCAAAGAGTGCATGATAGAGACAACAGGTATCTTGTGTCCTGAGAGCAAGAACAAATTTGAAAAAATTAGCTTATCACGCAGGACAGTGACTCAACGTGTTGAGCTAATTGACAAAGACTTAGCTAGCAAGTTAAACAAAAAAGCGGAGTCATTTACATTATATTTCTTGGCACTGGACGAAAGTAATGACATAATGGACACCGCTCAGCTTTTAATTTTTATCAGAGGGATTAATGATAATTTTGAGATAACGGAGGAGTTTTTGGTCATGGAATCCCTAAAGGGGAAAACGCGGGGAGAGGACTTGTATGACAGCGTGTCAGGGGTCATCAATAGGCACAAGCTACCTTGGAGTACACTCGTCAATGTTACCACAGATGGATTGCCAAATCTGACTGGAAAAAACGTCGGGTTGCTCAAAAGAATGCAGGAGAGGGTGAAGGAGGACAACCCTAAGCAGGAGGTAATTTTCTTACACTGCCTAATCCACCAGGAAGCACTGTGTAAATCCGTATTGCAGCTTGACTACGTAGTGAAGCCAGTTGTAAAACTCGTTAACTTTATTCGAGTGAGGGGACTTCAGCATCGTCAGTTTATTAAGTTTCTTGAAGAAATTGATGCTGATCACCAGGACTTGCTTTATCACTCCAAAGTCTGCTGGTTAAGTTTGGGGAAAGTATGCCGACGAGTGTGGGAGCTCAAACAGGAGATTATGTCATTTTTGGAGCTACTTGAGAAAGCTGGCAATTTTCCTGAGCAGAGTGACACACATTGGCTTTGTGATTTCACTTTTGCTGTGGACAGAGTGACACACATGAATGAGCTGAACGTGAAGCTACAAGGAAAAGACCAGTTTGTGCATGAAATGTACACAAACGTCAGAGCCTTTAAAACCAAGCTAGCGTTATTCTCAAAGCAAATGGCAAACAACTCATTCGTTCATTTCCACACACTGGCTATGCTGAAACAGGCCCCTCGGCTTGTGAAAAAATACAGAAAATCACTGGATGACCTGCATGGAGAATTCTACTGTCGGTTCTCTGATTTTGGAAAAATGTACAAGTCACTTCAGCTGGTGTCATGTCCCTTCACACAGGACCCTGAAACGGCGCCACGGGAGATGCAGTTGGAACTGATTGATCTCCAATGTGACACCATCTTAAAGGAGAAGTTCAGCTCCTTAAACTGGATGAGTTTTATGCTTTATTAAGCGCAGCCAAATTTCCAAACATCCAGAAGATAGCACAAAGGATGCTGGTGTTGTTTGGCTCTACGTATGTGTGCGAACAGACTTTAAGTGTGATGAACACCAACAAAGCACCCCACAGATCCCAGCTGAGCGATGAACACCTCAGATCTGTTCTGAGAACTGCCACAACAAAACTAACACCAGACTTTGATGCACTGGCAAAAAAGGGTTATCAACAACACTGTTCCCACTAAAAGTGAATGTAAATATTAACACTGTAATGCCTTTTTTATGTTATATTTGATATGTATGCATCTAGTGCTGGCCCGGCCCGTCTGTCAAATTTTAAAAGTCAATGTGGCCCCTGAGCCAAAAGGTTTGCCCACCCCTGCCTTAAGCAAAGGAATGAAAAAATAAGCTTTTACATAAAAGAAGAGAGGAGAGATTATGAAGATCTCTTAAAAATCCCAGCACAAAGATTTCTGGCTGGAGATTGTAAAGAGCAAATTCAATTGAATGGCAATTATAAATTACTTTTATATAGCAATAGTGGATATCATGGATATAATCCATATTGTCTATTAGGTGTTTAGGTGATATAGTCTTAGGGCTACCAGAAGGGTGTAGGCCAGTACTGAATGGATTATGAGTTCAACAAGAAGGACAGCAGTATGTTCTGCCTTGACTTCTGTTTTTTATTACATTTTGTCAGATTGCATTGGCAAATATTATTGTTAATGGAACAGTTCTGTTTACCAAGTATGTTCCCTGATTTACTTATAAACCTGTTAATAATTTACAGAGGAGATGTGGTTCTGCATGCTTGCAATTTATTAGTCTCACATAGCACTTAGCTGACTGCATGGAATATTGTTTCTAAATGCTTTTTGTTAGAGATGCTTCTGCTGAAGTAGGATGTGTCATATTAATTTCATAACCTCTGGCAATGTGCATGGAAATTAAGTTTTGTTCAGGAAAATGACTTTTAGCAGAAAGCATATAGATTGTAAAGCTCTGCTATTCTGATGCAGAGCAAATGAGAAATTATATTGACAGGCATTTACTTGGAAAGGTTTTGGTCTGAGTAGTATGTGTTTAATTTTTAATAGCAATAGTCTCACAGAACAATAGACTTTTCACTCTTTTAACATGTTTCTCAATAAAATCTATTAACCCAGACACTGCAAATTGTGCTATACTGATAGCCCGGCCATTTATCATCCAATTAATTGAATCTGCTTAATATAATTTTATTTTTTATAAAGCTATCACAGGGCAGGAGCCAAATTTAGATGGAGTCTGGGTTAATTTCAAGGGACATTTACACACCCACATACACAAACTGATTCAGATAGGTTCAGTTTGAGACACCAGCTAATCTAACATGAATGTTTTTCGTTAAAGGAGATATAAGAGGAATATGCAAACTCTACATTAACATTATCTTTGCCAGGTAGTAGTGCTAACCACTGTGCTGCTGTAAATTGGTAATACATTTAGTACTTTATTTTTCTCTTATATTTTTACACCAATTTAGAAACAAGCAGGTCATTTATAGTCTTGGAGAAACAAGACTTGAAGGATATTGTGTCTCTGAGGGAATACAAATAGATCCATCCATCCATTTTCCAACCCGTTGAATCCGAACACAGGGTTACGGGGGTCTGCTGGAGCCAATCCCAGCCAACAGAGGGCACAAGGTAGGAACCAATCCCGGGCAGGGTGCCAACCCACCGCAGGACACAAATAGATGATCTTTCTAAATAAAAGCAAGTTTATATGGGATCGTGTATTTTGACCAGAATTACTGAACAGTGTTTAGATAAAGTGAAATATTATTTTTAATCTGATGTGGATGCCCTTCTAGTATGCTTGATTACCTGCTACACCAAACTGACCATAAAGGGTGAAAGCATAACTTGTAGTCCTTGCTCTAATCAGTAATAACTTAGGTGGTGTATTGTTTCAAATTAAAGAGAGTAGTGTTGATCAGCAAGATTTGCAATAGCATTTTTCACAGTGAATATGTATTCACCATTGACCTTGTTTGCCAAATATTATCCTGGAAACTTGACATACAGAGAATATATTTTTAGTAGCTTTCCATGTTGCTTTGTGAGGCCAGTGTGACATCACATATTTGTATCACCCATGTGCAGAGCTTTCAATCATGTGTACTGAAGGATCATTGCCTGATCCGCTTTGTGAATGTATGATGTCACAGCACAAATTCAACGTTTGCACCCCAAATGCATTAAAAAAAAAAAAAAACTTGCAGTATTTTCATTTGACAGGTACATTAGCTGACTACAATGAGAATATTATGAGTGCTGCCACTGGATATTTAGCACTAATCCCAGTGCACTGACTTAGTCACTAGCCAATGTGCAGGACTGCATGACTAATTAAATGAATTCTGCGGGATCTGCTCATTTATTTATGGCAGATCTTCACATCACTGTTGTAGCTTGATATTTTCTAGGTTCCTAAAATTGGAGAAGCTACCGAGTTGGCAAGGTGAGATCCAGCATGATTTCAATGCATAACAAAAGAAATTTCTCAGTCCGATAAAGTCTGTTTTAAAAAAGTTTAGTGAACATTTAAAAAGGAACAAATCACAAAAATTCAGAAAAAAGTTATTACACATGCAGAATAAAAGGGAAAAAGTTTTCCTCTGTGTTTTATTACAATCTAGTCCTAATCTGGATCCTGAGTTGGTTTGTTGTGTGGTGAGTGCGGCAATGCACTCTATCAGTGTATGCTCCTAACCTCTCCTCTCTCCTCCTCTTAGCTTTCTCATGTTAAACTTTAGTTACTTTCTATACTTAAAAGTTGTGTTACGTCTCTATGGTGACTTACATAGGCTTCACTTCAGTACATTCAGTACGTTCTGCACGTAATGTAAATTCAACACATTCAGTAAGGCAAAACTGTTTGCCCTCCATGCCTCACCATCTGCAAGGCAGATCATAAACTGAACTAGTCTGTAGTAAGAATGACAATAAATAATTAGGATATTCCAATTGCAATTTAACTTGTAGGGGTTATAATAGAACCTTCCATTGACTATGCACTAATATATAGGCAATCATTTTAACATTAACTAAAAAAAACACTTCTATCAATTTAACATAACCTAAAAGACTTTTTTCTCCTGGAACTTCCCCCTTTCCTTATACCTTCCTCTCCGTCCAAATGATTTTTTTACTTCTTGCTGTAACTAATACCAAAACATGAACATCTTATGGCTCAAATGTTTCAGCTATCACAAGTATTGTCACAAATCCACTGTCTATAATCCCAGAAATAGAAAACATCACAAAATGCAAACAAGTGTTGGGAAAATAGAAGCAGAGGAGAAACCAGAAAAAAATAATGTGATTATGTTGCATAGTTCCTGTACCAAAGATTCCTGCAAGTGCTAAAGTACCACGGGATGTCATCCATATTTATTGCTTTTTAGAGGTTGGTTTTGTTCCCTTTTAAATACAGTGGTGACTGGGTTTGAGTTGCTTTCATATACAGAGTGGTCCAAATCTAATTATGCAGATCCAGATCGTCTGGATGACTTTGTTTATGCGGGGATGATTACAGTTTGGCGTGAAGACGATTCTTCATGTTGTCAGTTCGCACACTTCTCGATAGTCCGGGATTTTTTGGGTGATTTTCTATGTAATATACTTAAAAAATTATAGTGTAATGAAAATTGCATAATTAGATATGGACCAGCCTATATTTGCTAGTCCTAACCACTTAGGCACAAGCTTGAAGTTAAATGCATTGGTGGCATCAAGGTAGGAGCATTGGAATATCGGGGCTACTTTAACATTGATCCCATTGACCTCATCTCAACACTTCTCTTCAGGACAGATATGATTTGATATCTGGAAAGAGAGCTGGCAAGAGGGTTCTTCAGCTGATGTCCCAGAACAATCATTTTGCCAGTGGCTTCAAGGGGTCTCACCAGACCTAAAACCAGGGTTCTGATACAGCTGTGGACTGCAGTTGTCCATATGGTTTGCTATTAGAGACCTTAGGGTGTTGGCAAAAATGGCATTTTTTGAAGTGGTCCCACAGATCCCTGCAGACAGAGTATGAAAAAGTGACACTTATTTACATTATCGTTAATGTAATTTTATAATAATCATGTCAGACCTGTGATTAACTATTTTATGTTTTTAATTGAAGGGCAGCATTGGGGTGCAGTGGTAGCGCTGCTGCCTTGCAATTAGGAGACCCAAGTTCGCTTCCTGGGTCCTCTCTGTGTGGAGTTTGCATGTTCTCCCCATGTCTGTGTGGGTTTCCTCCCACAGTCCTAAGACATGCAGATTAGGTGGATTGGCGATTCTAAATTGGCCCGAGTTTGTATGTGTCCTGCAGTGGGTTGGCACCTTGCCTAGGGCTGGTTCCTGGGATTGGCTCCAGCAGACCCCTATGACCCTGTGTTTGGATTCAGCAGGTTGGAAAATGGATGGATGTTTTTAATTGTTCTGTTATATTTAAAAAATAGATATGTTTTTCTGCTTGTGTCTTTATTCTTTTTCTGTTCTTTTTTGGGTGGGATTGAATCTTGTTTTGTTTTCTTTTTCTGTGAATTTGTATTTTTCCTTTTTTTTCTCTGGACTGATTTAGAAGTACATTTTTATATCTGTTATGTTATTATTATCTGTTTGATTCAGTAGTATGCAGTTGTAATATTCTAAATGAAAATAAAGTAAAACTTATTTTAAAAAAGCAAGTAGATAAAGCATAGTTTTTCAATTATTCTGTTAATGACTTGTTTCATCATGTACTGGGAACTTGCTCCAGCAGTCTTCAAGCCAAAATGCGTTATTCTAAATTGGAACAGGCATATTGTCATGACTGCTGCCTTGTTTTTACTATCTCCAGTTTACAAATGTCAATAGCCACCGTGCAGGTCCAAGGTACTAAATAAGGTGGTGCTGTATGTGGAATCCATTGCCTCAAGTACCAGGAGCATGGAATAGATGTCCAGGTTGGGCTAGGCATTCAGGCAAAAACTTTGGGGTGGACAATGGAGACATCAAAGGCTTTGTTATCCTTGTAGCTAACATCTTGGTGCTTTTAAACACAATATTTCCTATTTTCTGATATGGAGACATAATGTGCATGGTGGCGAACAGGTACTTTATCAACAGTATGATTACTGGGTGTAACAAACAGTTCTTCTGCCCAGACATCAATTCACCAGAATAGCAAAGGTCTTACCTATACCACTACGCTAGTCAAGAAAGTGTCACTAGATGTCTTGAACTCTATTGCAAAACACAATACGGATACTTTGAATTTCTTTGTAACAATTTAATAAAATAACCAATTCCAATCTCCAGGCACTACATGCCTCCTTGCATGGAAGTGGAGACATCTTCAACAGAGTTAATTTATTACAATCTAACTATGAATGCTATGTTCAGGATGGACTTCAAAAGTACATTTTAAATCTTTGAGTACCTTTGAATGTTGCCTAGGTTCTTACATTCTGTACCATCAGTAAGGACAGTATTTGATGAATGAAGTGAGTTCTCATCCCAAAAGATAGTTATGTCCCACAGCTCTTCTGCATTAGGGTCAAGTCACTCCTGAAATCCACTGCACAAATACAAATTATAAAATCAAAAACTCCACAGGACAAATTACAGTCCTACCAATCCAGGCATTTTACAAGGGTCTCCTACTAATTTTAGCTTTATTATCCCTCTTTTGTTCTCTTCTTTTATAAAATGTTCTTGATTAGCTGAAGGTTTGATAATTATATTTATTTATTTAATTACTTTTCATTATGTGCTTGTTGGTAAAGTGGTAGGATTTTTAATTTAATTAAAGCCCTCAGGGGTTGCAGTTAATTTTGTTGCAGTTACCTTAAAGATATTTACTATACCTGTTGCCACAGCAAATAAGGTTACTTATTGCTGTAGTGTTCAACAGCTCATTAGAAATTATTCACTGAAAGTTTGGTAGCCTTTGCATCATTTTGGCTATTTAGGTTTTTCTGGCTGTCAACTTGTTTATAGCAGTAGAATGTGTTTTTGGGTTATGGACTTTAGATTTAGTAGTCTTTTTGGTTTCTGTTAATTAATTTTCCCTTCTTTGGTCCTTTGTATTTTGCTTTTTCACTGTTTAGAATTTAGAACTTTGATTTTTAGATTTTTGTTTAAATGTAGATTTTGGAATTCTTGATGTGTTGAATAGTAGTTGAATCTTGTGCTGGTTAGGCTGTATTCAACATATTGACTCATCTCAAACCCAACTGTCCCAACAATTTTACTTAAAGGATAAGTGTGCCCTATTTCAACAAAATCAGTCCGCTGGTAACATACTTGTTTCATCGGGACAGACAAACATGGCTATTGCAGTAGGTGTTTTTTACATTATACATGAAGGCACTCACAAAAAGGTTCCATGAGTCTGCTTCCACAAAATAGTAGATTCTTTGTCTACCTTTCGTTCAACTTCATTCTAAGATTTCTGCTACAACGTACAGTTTCCTTGATGTTGCAAAGTTGATTCCATTTATATTCTCTAGGCATTTAAACACCTTTAACCCTACTTTCAAAGTGGAAAGTTTCAGTTTTTCCATTCTTTCTTTATAATTTAACTTCTCTAATCTGAGAATTAACTTTTTCAGTTTCAAGGTATCAGTAGCTTTCTTGTAATGTGGATATCAATGTGCAGAATACTCCAAGTGAAGTTTCATGGATATTGTGTAAACCTGTCATCACATTTTCTGATTTATATCCCATCGTTCAGGAGATATTACCAAGAATTTTATTAGCTTCCCAAATGGCTTTGCCACAATGCCTAAATGTAGACAGGGCCTAGACCACCAGTGCTCCTTGGTCATTCTTATTCACCGATACTATTAAAGTAAGTCAGCCAAACCCATGCTAACTAATCTGTCGTACCTAGATCTCCTTATACAGTATCTGAAAGTTTGTGGTGATATATCTGTGCTTAAATATTTTTCAGTTTTTTCTGTCTTTAAAAAGCAAACGTAGATAGGTTTTAAACAAGACCCTGAGCGTGTCACTTTTTATTGGAAATAATGTTAAGGGCATATTCACACTTCTGCATTGTAAATTTCCAGTGTTTGCTTTCATGCTTTTTAATGGCCTTTTGGCTGCATTTTTCAAGTGTTTTCAAAGAGGTGTTTTACAGGAAAAATATTATTTACACTATTTCCATTTTGTAGGTTGTGATGTGTTGTGGTATCGTGAGGTGACTGTTGTGTTTCCAGACTGTCTTCTATAATTTTACTAGCCATCCCCCGCAGCTTCGCCCGCGTATTAGTGAAACAGGATAGTGAGGAGGGCCCTGCCCAGTTCTCTACTCCTGACGTCACACTTCCCCTCCCCTCGGCCTGAAGCCTCTGTCTCGGATTAGCACGAATATATCACTCCTGCAAGCGAACTGTGATTCTTAGCGCAATGAGAGAAGTCACAAAATCAACCGGAATGTCCAATCAAATTATAGAAAAAAAAGATCTAAATCTATTAAGTACTTATCTTGTGAAAAGTGGACAGACATACAAACGGGTCTAAAAAACTAAAAGAAATTTTGCGCTTGGACCATGAAATTTTTAAAACTGTTTCTTAGCGAGCACTGATGGACCAAGGGTAACCTACATTCCAAATTTCAAGTCCCAAGTCCTCATGGTTCGGGAGATTTTGTGATGATTGAGTCAGTGGTATTTGGCTTTCATATATATAGTAGACCCCCGCAAAGTCGCAGTTCAGAGTTCGCGGACTCCGTCATTCGCGGATTTTTCCTTAGAACCTAACTATTAATTGTTAGCAGAAAGCACAAATATCCTTTGCAATTTCTTATGGCTTTTTTCATGGCAATACTGTGCTGTAGAGAGAACAGGAAGAAACCTCTGAGGGAAATGCAGTTTGGGATGGTGAAAGTAGCAAATCCGAGAGCGTTATTCATTTCTCCTTGCTGCTGATTGATTGCTGCCCTGTGGCGCGATTCCAGCTAAGTGTCCTCTTGTTTTCCATTTTGTTATTGTATTCATTTTTGTTATTCTTAAATGCACAAGATGTCGCCGAATTGCCCTGCACCTTCTAAGGCTTCTGGCACTGAGCCTAAGTGCCAGAAGAAGTTTAAAACACTCTAGGAAAAGGTCAAACTACTGGATTTGCTCCAGGAACTAAAAAGTTATGCTGCAGTACCGCACCACTATGGCATTAATGAAAGCACTGCACGCTGCATAAAGAAGAACAAAGCAGCGATCTGGAGTACCGTATCTGTAAGTTTCTGTGATAGTGCCAAAAAGGTAACGACTGTAAGGAATAAAAATATCATCAGGATGAAATCTGCCTTGGCATTGTGGATCACCAACTGCAGGAAGAAAAACGTTCCCTTGGACGGTAACATCATCCTTGAGAAAGCACGGAAATTGTACCAGCAGTTCGCTGCAGGAGACAATGTAGCAACATCCCATCACAATGTTCCTGAAACCTATAAAGAAAAGCCAGCACGAAACCCCATCAGAAGACCCATCCAAAGATACAACTCCTCCTGAAGCACCTGAAGAAGAGGCACCACCCGAGGAGTTATAAATCCATCATACTGCACAGCTACTTCATCATCATCATCAATATCATTCATCATTGGTGAGTGCCCATACATTTTACTGTATTTTAATTAAAAGAAATTATTATGTATTTACTCTACTTATAACAAAGAAAACGATAGCGCATACCAATGAAAATGTGCCTGCATAAATTACTGTACATATAGCAGTAACATCGGTATTTTACATTCTACCACCGCGGGAGACATAGCAGTACAGTACTGTACAGCATACGGGTTTACCTTTACATTCTGTTTTTAGGTAATGTATTAAGGTAATTTTTTAGTTAATTGTCACAGGTGGCTGGGGGTAGTACCCAGCCGGGTGCAAGTAAAAGGGGCCGCCTCCCTCCATTCAATGGCTGGAGTCGGGTTGAAGAGGACAGAGCTCGCAAGGAGAGGAGTGAAGGCGGTCAGAGACAAAGAAGAGGCATTGGACAGAGAGGCCTGGACTTTAGGGGAGTTTGTGGGTTGTGTGCACTTGTGTAAATAGAGACTATAAATAAACGTGTGGTGGTGCTTTTAAACATGTCTAACTGTCTGTGTCCGGGTCACATTACACAGTAATGTATTAATGTATTAAGCTGAGTTTGCAACGAAATTAAAGTGCTTTGGGGGCATACTGTATTTAGGGTTTAAACTACAAAAATAGGCATTTAAAAGGCATTTTTAACCACATCCAAAAGTTGCAGTTTTTCACAATTTGCAGGTGCTCCAGGAATGTAACCCAGACGAATTTTGGGGGTGTACTGTATATAGATTGCTTTCAATCCTGACGATTACAATGTTGACAAGGAGGTGTCATCAGCATCATGATTGCACATAATTGGGTTCTCACAATTCTGCAGCATAGAGACTTGAGAGGACAATTCTAGACTCTCTATGACGCAGGAGACATCCCTGAAAAAATCTAGGATAACATACTGGAGTTGTTAAGCAAGTAAGTAGTGATATGTGAAAAAAAAAATCATTGCATTATTTTGCAAAGAAAAAAAATGCCTGCTGATGATGTAACATCATGGAAACTGGTAATCTGGTCATCTAGTGACAGCTAGTGAGGAAGGGGTCAAACATATGCATAGTGTGTAATCAACTCAATAGATTAATTGATTAATAGATTATAAATACTCATTGTATTTATATAAATTTAATCCTGCATGTGCTGAGGGGTAAATTTAAACTTCCCAGTTTAGGGTCACCAGGAAGCAGTGATTATCACAGCAGCACTAGGTGTAAAGCAAGAAGCAAATGTGATGGACACTTTTGCTATCTGATACTTTTCAGGGCTCAGTCACAGAGCCAAAAAGAAAACAATGTGTTGCATGCTATCCAGTAACAGAAATATATTATTAAAGTATGTGTTTAATTTTAATTCAGTCATTTCGTAAAGATATTTTGAAACAGTGCGATCTGGTGGTGTAGTGGCTGGTGTTCATACCGGGGAGCTTGGATTGTGAATTGAAAAATGGGAGAAATGTTATTTATGTCACAGCACATGAAGGACTAAACATGTATTCTTAATTGAGAAGTATTACTGACACATTTCCATATTCAGTTCTAAACAGGCAGTCATACACAGTTAATACTAAATTACTAAAGCCTTCAAAAAAACTTGTAATCCCGGCCCACCTTAAATCCGTTCGCACATCTACATCTGCGTCTTTTGTGTTGTAAATGTGTCGATCAGCACAAACAGCTTGCCCACCGCCGCAGTTCAATTCTCAAAGAAGGTCCTCAGTGCTCAGTGTTTATCTTGGAGTGAAGTAGTTGGTGCTTTATATGGTAAATATTATATCGTCATTTGGAATATATACATTTCATGTGTGTTCCATGTCTGCAACAATCTATGTAAACACATCGTTAAAACAGTATACCTAATTACAATTAGTAATAATTGACAAAATGTAGACATGAAATGTATAATGTGTGAAGGCTGAAGTCCAAATATCAAATAAACAATTTCACAAAAGGTACACATATAACAAAACAAGTGCACTTTTATTCAGGAATATAACCGAAGAAAAAGAAAGTAGGTTACAGTAGGCTGTTAATATGACAGCTTATGTTGCAAAGCTAAGAACTGCTGACTCCCAATCAAGAGGTTTCGGCTTCGATATCAGCTGCTTGTTTTGAGTAGTGAGCTGCTCTTATTGTTAATATTATATAATAAAAACATACATTTGATTTGCGTCTGTAACAGCCGGTGTAAATTTATAGTACTTGTCAGGGTTAGTGGGGTTTTTTTTTCAGTTTTATTCTCTCACTCACGTTCACACTCCCACAACCTCCCGAATTGACACAGTTTTTTTTTTTTTTTTTTTATAACATTTTATGCACATTACCACTGATTTCAATTAAACAAGTGTTTGGCTGAAAACACTCAAAAACTGTTACATATGGGAGTTTTCTAAACTGCTGGCTGCTAAAACGCTTAGATGTGAAAAGTAGCATTGAAAATAATGGCAACAATTTTTCAAGCAGTTTAGGAGTGTTTTGGTCTAGCTGTACAGCTCTAGGTATGAAGTCCTGTGAAATTTCCAGATTGAATGGGAGGCAATAAATGAAACAGACCTGAAAAGGGTGTCAGCAAGTTGCTGTAACCAGAGATTAAGAATAGGCCATATATAAAGAAAAACAATAACTTTTGCCTGCAAGTTTTCATTTTTTTAAAGTATATAAATAACCCAGTACTTCAAAACTCATTGCATTTTCATTAAGGTAATCTACATTTAGCACATGGCAGGAAACACCTTTACAGATTTTGTTACATTTTTGAAAGTCATGTTTTTAAAATTCACAATTTTATTCACTTCTGAAATAGTTGTGGCTCATACTTTTTTGCATTAACCGTTCAGCTGCTCCCAATTTTGCTTCCAGGATTTGCTTTTCCTATCACTGCTAGAGGAAACTGCATCAATGAAAGTGTAGAGGTAGGTTTTGTTCACATGTAATAGATTCAATTAAGTTTTTATTAATCACAGCATTGCCATAAATTTATCAATGTAATACGGGAATAAAATCACAAAACCACATAGCAGTTGTACTTGGTTAAATACACAGTGATAAATGAATGAATGTACTCTGATTAAAGTATTTTCACAGTAATGCTAACAGAAGATTCTGTTTTCAAGGCATGTGCTCACTAGAGTTTGTTTGACCTTGGACGACAGGTCATCCTACACCTTTTGGACATCCTACATATTGATTTTGTCAAAGTAAGTAATTTCTTGGAGACATGGTAAGGCCAGATCTTTATTTTTCCTTACCTATACTTAAATACTTAAATCATTTTAAATGAATCACATTGTTTCAACTAACAGAATAATATAATTTGTTCATGAATTAAAGAATGACAAAAAGGGATATTTGCTAATGTGTAATTACAAAGACAGAATCCAAAGCAGCCAACAAATATAAAACATATATTGTTGCTTTATGTTCTTTACTTGTTTTAGTTTTAGCAGAAGATGGGTTTAGCTTGTAGTTTTTAACTTGTTTCTTTTGTAGTATACTTTCTCTTTGTCACATCTGTGTGGCAACAGAAAAATAAAAGTGTTAGTACTCCCTATTGCTCAAGCACAACAATGTAAGTGAGGGAAGCTAAGTGTCACAACTGGCTGCCACATAAGCATGAACATTTTATTAACATGCTGCTGAGACACCTGATTTTTGGCAGCAGTATGGAGGCTAAGAAAATGGAGAAACAACACACGGTGCAAATCTCTTATCAGGGAACTATCACAAGAATACACAATAGAAGGCTACTGCCAGGACTACAAAAATCTTGTTGGAGCTTGCTACAAGAAGTTGGGTACCAACAACATGTTTTGTAGCCCCATGTGGAGTTTTCTTTGTTGCATAGTATATGTCCTGTTAAATGTTAGTTATATGTTAGTAACAACAATGGTGGCACAGATCCCGCTTGCTATTCAACTAATCATCTGCAGCAAGAAAACCTTTTTCTACTGGCTATCACATTGGAAGAGGAAAAGCACTACTATCAGATACAGGGATGGTGATGTGCATTTTCCCCATTCTTGTTTTCAGTTAGTCTTCGTGAATGAGGTGTGCCTCATAAGATTATACACCTTCTGTACACTGGTGGTAGGACTGTGTTATATTCTCCACTTTTCCAGGAAGCACTTTACAAAGAGAACTATTCGATTACATCTTTGTTTCAAGTAACTTTTTTAGTATTTCTACACTAATTTAAGATTTATGTGCGCTCTCTCCTTGGTCTGATCTGTTTGATCGTCTGGATGAGTTGCAAGGTTGGATTGCAGTGATAACGCTAAGCACAGGTGTGCACAAGGAAGTGCTCCGTGGGTATGTTGATTTATCCATAGTGCTATTAAAACAATATATTGATTCGCGGATCGCCAAGAAAGATCGTAATATCGTGGCATGCTTGCAGCGTCAGGATCAACAATGTGCGAGTGGAGGATTGTTCTGTCTGCTCTGCTACCCCTGCCACTGCAGTGTGTTTGCAGTTCCCAATTTTGGAATCTGCCTGTACTTATGCTCATATTATTATCTTTATTGACCAAGGGTATGCTTTTATAGAATCAAATCCTTTGATTCTGGTGGAACTGGAGGGATTTCTGAATCTAAAGGGTCTGGTGCATAATGGGTGGCATTTCGGAAAATGAAGAATGTGCAGGACTGAGCTTTATTTCATATTTGCCAGGCATCAGTGGGGGAGCAGACAGGGTCAGACAAAGCAAATGCGTGACTTTTCTTACAAGTACCATGCACTTTATTTGTAATGGAATCCTGATAAAACTGAAGAACAGAGAGCACTCTCTGTGCTTGTAACCAAGGCCTGCTGGGGCACTCTGTGTTATAGTCACCTCTGTGAACAGGGTCCTTAATATCAAAGGACTTGGCCTTGATGAGAAACATTTGGGTCAAAATAAAGGCCCTTGAAATAAGGTAGAAACTACTTCAAAAACTAGTAAGCCCACAGACTCAAGAACCCGAGCCCAAGGATGCATGGTTCATCTCTATCAGAGATGACCTACTGCTATTAGTTGCCCCATTGAGGATATTACTACTGGGGATGCCATTGTGGATACAGGGAGCACCTTTACCTTGTGGAATCCCAGCTTTTGGCATAAAATCATAAAATTAAGCATCCCTATGAGCAGCTGCAACAGTAATGGCTGATGGGAGAGCATAAAATGACATGGGCAGGGTACTGTTCCGGTTTAATCTTCACTCTTTCTCAGAGAGGGTGGATGTGTACATCCTGCAGATTGCTACCTAGCCATGCCACTGCTTCTGAGACTATATTCCATCAAAGCTGGTAGTGTTAACCTCAAAATCTCATTGCACTTACTGGTTTTGTTTGGACTATAGGGGTATTAATGCCAAAACCAACCACAATGCTTACCCCATGCCTCTTGTTCATGAAATCATGGAATCCATGCATGGAGCAGCGGTCCTCAGTTCATTGGATTTCTAGTCTGGATATTGGCAGGTTGGCATGGGAAACAGCATTGGGGCTAAGACAGAGGTCATCACCCCAGAGTGCTTTTTTAATTCCTGGGTTATGCGATTTGGATTGAAAAATAATGAAGCAACATTTCAATGGCTAATGGAGCAAGTCCTGAATGGGTTGATTGGAAAGATCTGTTTCTTTTATATAGATGACATCATTATCTTCTTCCTGACCATCCATTGTTGCCGTTATGACCTCAATACCATCGTTCAATGGCTTGACTCAGACTGAACATCAAAAGTGTCACTTTTTACAGAAGTCAAGGGGCGAGGATTCACCAGAATAAGGTGGTTGCTGTTATGGAGTACCCCCACCTACTAATATCAAGATTCTTCAACATTTTTTAGGTATTAGGTATGATGGGGTGGTATCACAAATTTATTCCAAACCTGTCTGACATTGCTACTCAAATACTGTAGACTGGGTCACAAGAAAGGAGGGAACGTGTGGTGACCTGATTGCCAGCAGGTCAAGACACATTTGAGGGGTTAAAAAAGATTCTGCATGATCCATTCTTTTTGGCACAGCCCGTCCCACTAATTATCTAACAGGTCTGGTGAGACACCAGTGATCATGAACATAATTAAAGGATGGAGAAGAAAACATTATAACATATGCATGAAGATCTCTCCATGGCACCGACTACAATGATTCAACAACAGTAAAATAATGTCTGATGGTTGTCTGAGCATCAAGGAATATTCTTCATCCATCACACACCAAACCTTGAACTTTTAATATTTGTTACTTTTTTTATATACTGGCAGACTGCCCTCTAACCTGGGGGAGGTGCAGTTCCTTCCTGGGACATTAGTTACCATTGTTGTTTAGCACTATCTTGTTTGTGTATTGTACATAACTGTAAGTATGTATTTTTGATGTTTTGTTTTTTTGATTATTTGCTCTTGTTTAAGGATTTGCTTTTAGATTTACAATTTTATATTTGTTGTTGGGCGGCACGGTGGCACAGTGCGTAACACTGCTGCCTCGCGGTTAGGAGACCCGGGTTTGCTTCCCAGGTCCTCCCTGCGTGGAGTTTGCATGTTCTCCCCATGTCTGCGTGGGTTTCCTCCCACAGTCCAAACACATGCAGGTTAGGTGCATTGGCGATTCTAAACTGTCCCTAGTGTGAGCTTGGAGTATGTCCACCCTGTGGTGGGCTGGCGCCCTGCCCATGGCTTGTTTCCTGCCTTGCGCCCTGTGACGGCTGGGATTGGCTCCAGCAAACCCCCATGTCCTTGTAGTTAGAATATAACGGGCTGGATAATGGATGGATGGATATTTGTTATTTCTGAGTCATTTTAAATCAATTTTCTGTATTTTGATTATGTTTTAACTCTTTCACAAATGAAACCTTTAAATTTAAAGGAATATTGTATTGGTTAATGTGCACCAAAGGTTTAACGGGTCCCTTTTCTTCCTAGTTGGATATTTTTTACAGTCTGATCCACTTAAGCCTATGTAGACTATGAAACTTGTTTCATGATGTCAGGCTAATTCTTATTTTTACTGGGAACCCTCCTGCCCAGTTTTTGAAAGAAAGACTCATTTTTGAATTTGACGATCTGGCAATCATAGCAAAAAAGTTACAAAACGTGGCAAAAGTGACACAAAAAAACTCACTAACATCTACATCAGTAAATGTTTTTAAATCATAAATTGATTGAGGTGTGGCTTCTCAATTAAATCACAAGGCATGATAATCTGAACTGGGTGTTCAGACTTCCATTTAGTGGTAAAAATGGCTACTGTGAGGTAGTGGTGTGTGGTATACTGGTAGAAAGGGTTTGAGTATAGGAAAGGTGCTATAGAAGTAAAATGTATTAATATTATTAAGATTCAAGATTCAAGAGTTTTTATCCCTCGCACACACAGTTATACAGGTACAACGTGCAGTGAAATGAAGAAGGTAGCCTACTCCAAGACTGTGCAAAACAAAAGCAAAAACACAATAGAAAAAATAATAAAATTTAAAAAAGATAATACAATTATCAAAATTAACTAAAATTAATTTAAATTAAGTTAAACTAGATTAAAATCTGAAACAGTAAAAACAGAAAAAAAATATAAAGTGGCTGTGCAGTAAGTAAAAATGAGTTTTAGGTTCAAATGTTAGTTGGCATGTCAGAGTTCAGGATTCTGGTGGCCTGAGGGTAAAAGCTCCTCCTGAGTCTCTCCATCCTTGCCATTAGGCTGCGTAGCCACTTGCCTAAGTTGAGCAGGCTGAACAGTCTGTTGCTGGGATGGGTAGATTAAATTATTTTAATTGCCCTGGTCCTGCAGCGCTTGGTGTAGATATCCTGCAGATAGGACAGTAATGACCTTAAGATGTGCTATGCTGAAGACACCACTCTCTGCAGGGGATTTTTGGTCTTGGACTGAGCAATTCCTAAACTATGATTTGCAGCTATGTGCTTGGATGCTCTCTATGATTGGTGAGACCTTGAATTTCCTCAACCTCCTCAGGTGATAAAGGCACTGTCTTGTCTTCATGACCCGAGTTTGTGTGTGCTGGGTTCATGTCAGGTCCTCAGTAATGTACACAGACAAGTACCTGAAGTCACTCACCCAATCAACAGTAACTTCATTTATGCTGATGGGGCCATAAATCTGCTGCTGCTTCTGCCTCAATCCACCACTAGCCCCTTGGTCTTGCTGACATTCAGTGAGAGGTTATGAGCTTGGCACCATACTGCCAGATTCTCTACCCTGTCGAGATAGGCCTCCTTGTCTTTGTTAGAAATGAGGCCTCTGACAACTGTGTCATTAGCAAACTTAACAATGGTCTTGGAGCTTTGTTCGACTACATAATCGTGTATAGCAGGGAACACAGCAGGGGACAATGATAATTTTGGAGAAGCAATTGCCCGCTCTCACCACCTGAGGCCTGCCTGTGACAAAATTCGGCACCATCATAGAGGGGGGTGTTCAGTCTCAGATCTTTAAGCTTTGTGCCCAGTAAGTCGAGGACAGTGGGTTTAAAGACCAAGCTGTAGTCTATAAAGAAGAAGCGCATTTAATTCCCCTTGTTGCTGTCTACATGGGAGAAAGAGAATTTGCAGGATGCCCTCATCTGTAGACCTGTTTGTATGGTATGCAAACTGCAGTGGATCAAAGTCCCTTGGAAGGAAAAAAGAGATGAAGTCTTTAATAATCCCCTCGAAGCACTTCATGACAAGACACACGAGTTCTACAGGGCGGTAATTATTAAGGCACATGGGTTTGTTGTTCTTTGGTATGGATACAATAACAGATTTTTTAAAACAGGGACCATGGACTGGGCTAAAGAGTAATTAAAGATGGATTTAAACAACCCAGCTAGCTTGCACATAATTTAAGAATGCACCTGGAGATTCCATCTGGACCTGGAGCTTTCCAGCATTCACATGACTTAGATCACAAAGAACATCACGCACTGAAACAGAGATTGTAACTCTTCTGCTCTAAGTCCTACTGCTAGCCCTATCATCCTTGATAAACGGCAAGTTAATGCTAGCTCCATTAATGCCAAACAGCGAATAGAAATCAATCAGATCGTCAGCCAGAGAAGTGTCAACACTCACACTGGATTTACCTCCAAAGTCCATAATAGTCTGTAGTTCCTGCCACATTCGTCTGCTGTCCCCGAAATGAAAGTAAGACTCCACTTTTTCCTAAATTGAATTTACAATGAAAAGTATATGCACATAGAATATACTGTAATACTCTCAAAAGAGGGGCATCTCAGGGGTGTGTCCTTAATTCTTTGTTGTATATCCTCTATACCTATGACTGATCACCTATCACAGCTGATGACACGGTGGTGGTGGGCTGCTTCACAGGGGAGAAAGACAGTTAATACCTGAATGAAGCTGTCAGCCTTGTGCAGTGGTGTTGGGCTAATCATTTAAACCTAAATGTCAGCAAGACCAAGGAGATGGTCGTGGATTTTAGGAGGCTTCAAAAAAGAAATTACATCCCACTCATCATCAACAATGGTACATCTGTGGGAAGCTGAGGAAGTTAAGACACCCCCAAATTCTAAAGACTTTTTACTCTGTAGTCAGTAAAGAGCATCAGTGAAAATAATGGCATCACTGCCTGGTATGGGAGCTGCACTTTCCAAGTATGGAGTTACTTACAGAATCATTTCAACAACATTGATAAGCTGGCTAAGCACATCTCTGGGACTTCACTTCCTCCTTTGCAAGGTATCTTCATGAGATGGTGTTTGGTCAGGTCTGTAAGGATATCCAAGGACTCAAGTCATCTCAGAACAAACGCGTTAAGATGCTGAAGTGAGGCATATGATTCTGTGACCTAAAAACTCGGACTGAAAGATTCTGCAGGAGCTTCTATCCATTTGTCATCAGATTGATAAATTATTAGATTGTTTTTGTTTTTACTATTGTTATGTTTTTCTGCTATTGCTATCTTGTATTTTGGTATAAGTTAGCATTTAATTTTTCTTTTAGGCACACTCCAGTATCTGCAAGGAAAATAAATTAACTACATTTTGTACTCATGTATGATTTTGCATGTGAACAATAAACCTCTTGAACTTTTAATGAGACGCTACCAATCTTTTCCCAGAGTCTTTTCTAGTAATTCCTATCTTCTCATTATATGGTCAAAATATTTCAGTTTTATTATCACTATATGCAGTGATCAGTTGATAAGGATAATGTCCCAACAATTATTGTGAGCACTAAAACACCAGAAGACACTAATATGATGATAGCACAAAAAACAGAAATCAAACTATATGGACATTGACATAGTGATATCTTTGCTGTTTAATATCCTGTTCAGATTTGTCATAATTTTTCTTCCAAGAAGCAAACATCTTTTAAGTTCATTTAAGCTCAGAAAAATGAAATCTGTCACAGCCTTCACTGTTTCCCTTATCTATCAAGGATTAATAAGATTTTATAATATAAGCTTAGTTCTTTCAAAGTTGAGCAGCCATTCATCTTTGGTGTTTTCTCCACATTCATCAGCAGGCTTCTCAGCTTCTCCTCACTTTTAGGCATCAGAGTAGTATTATCAACATATCTGAGATTGTTGATATTTCTTTCAGAAATTTGAATTCCAACTTCTGGTGTATGTAGCCTGGAGTTTTTCATAATACACTTTAAGTATAAGTAAATAAACAGGGTGGTAGTGTACAGCCTTGTTGTGTTCCATGCCCAATCTGAAACCAAAGAGCTATTCCTTGTGCAGTTCTAACTTTTGCTTCTTTCGCCAAGGGGCAAATAAGGTAACTAGTATCCCATTTTTTGAGAGTGATTTGCCTGCAATCACTGTATGGTGTGCACCTCCACACTATACAGAAAACACATCACCCCAGTAGTAAATAGGAAACATACCACCTCCACACTTGGAATAACAAGGAAGTAGCTGGTTGAATGAGAGACTCTATATGGATACAGCCAGTTATTGAAATAATTACTGTGTTATTTCAAGCTACAGGTTTATTTATAAATGTTAAAAAGTGCAGGTTACTTGCCTTGACAATTTGTAATGCTGAAGCTATTAATGGCATCTTGGTTACAGAAAAAATAAATTACATCGACATCTTGACAATCAAAAAACAAATTAATCTGCTAGCTGCAAAGGGATTTGTCTTTTGTCCAGGGCAGAAAATATTTCAAGAAATACTTATATTGCCTCTTCGTTACAAAAAGATGACAAAATTGTTAAAATGATAGACCATATACTCTTTCATTTTCTGTGGAAAAATTGTGTATGTTTTATTAGAAAATGAAGGACTTTTACATTAACAATTAACTGGTTATAATGGTTTTCTTGAATAGTAGTTCCTCTTTTTGGAACTTTATTTCCAAACTTGTTTTTGATCAGCTTGGGGGACTCTCCTTCCTTTTTACATACAATTATAGAATAGATAAAATATCTATTAAGATATGAGAATTTCATAAACATGCATTACTGGCATGGAAGATCATCTACAAGAATAATATTTATCCAAATAATTGTTATATTTGGAATAACTGTAATATTTTGTGCAAAAATAAGTGTATTTCCCCACATAGTTTTTTGATGAAATTATCCTTTTATAAGCTCATTTGTTGAGCATAAGGGGTATTCTTGTGAGTTTCAGTGAATTTACCAATTATTTTTATTTTTCTGTTACAGCTAACGAATTGGCTTTTGTAATGGGGAATACACCCGATGTCTATGTGATTTTGCATTAAGGTGGTTCTTAACAAAATGTTTTTTTCTTTAGTTAACCCTGTTAACACAGCGTGTAGAAGAATTTTTTTTTTCACAGTCTGTTAAGAATAACAATAGCCAAGCTGTCTGCTATTTATTTAAAAAATGAGGTGGTTTCAGTACTTTACATAACTGCATGTTAAAGCAACTTTGTTAATTTTACCTCTTTGGAAAACTTTGGTTTTGGTCCCTGTTTGTTTTATTACAAAGTAGGGGAACAACTGTTCATTGTTAACAGCACCATCTTTACAAACAGGCTAAGAACACAGCTTGGGCACAGTTAACAAAATTTAAATGTAGCTATGCAATTACCATATTATTATCCTGTTCCATCCATTATCCAACCCACTATATCCTAACTACAGGGTCACAGGAGCCAATCCCAGCTACCACAAGAAACAAACCCCAGGCAGGGCACCAGCCCACTGCAGGGCACACAGACACAAGGGACAATTTAAAATCGCCAATGCACCTAACCTACATGTCTTTGGACTGTGGGAGGTAACCCATACAGACACAGGGAGAACATGCAAACTCCACACAGGGAGGGCCTGGGAAGCGAACCTGGGTCTCCTTACTACAAGGCAGCGGCAGCGATACCCTCCGTGCCACCCTATTATTCTGTTGGTATATATAATTTGCAAACTAATATTTTAGTGGTGTTTTACTCTTACTCAAAGGGGATATATATCATACATCACATTATCTTCTTTACAAGCAAGCATGTAAATGCGCTGTATGAATTAATACACTATAGATCAGTGGAACACAATCTGAGATGCACTTAACCTAAAACACCAAAAAGCTTCCCAAACACCATGTCAAAAACCTAAAATAATTCTAAAATTGTGACCCCAAGAGTAATGCATATTGCTGGCCTCCAAATCTTGCCTTTCTCTTACCTGGCTGCATAATAAACAGTTACTAGGTATGTTAAATTACAGTGATTACAAAACAATGATAAAGTGGACAAAATATTTTTGTCAATGTGTTAGTAAATAACTGCAGTTGTCAAAAATTTCAATTGAATAAATGAACACATTAATACACATTAGACAAAACACATACAATCAGAACAAGTCTGTGTAGGGGGTCAGGTTACTTCAGTTAGTTGCACAGTTTCTTAACACTAGAATTATCAGAGTCTACGAAAAAAACTCGTAGATCTGGCCCACCTTAAAACCGTTCACACCTCTCCGCCAAAGTCTTTTGTCATCTAAATGTGCTAATAAAGACAACCTGCAAGCAGCCGGCTATTCCATCCCCCCACCGAATTAGAACGTGCACGAATTTCTCCCAGCTCATTCCTTGATTGATTATCTGGGAGTGAAGTAGAGTTTTAGAGTGTGTCACACATGTACGATTAGGAGGCAGTCAAAGAGCCTAAAGGTGAGTAAGACATCGCAAGATAAGGGGTTGTCACGTGGTACTTACCTAAACTCTCTTTTGCCAACAGAAAACAAGAAGAGACATAATCCCACAACTTCCGGATTTCAAAATGGCCGCGATGACATCACTTCCGGCCAACATTGATGACGTCACTTCTGGCACCTACAAACTACCTCACTTCCGGCTACTCAAAATGACGTCGTTTTCGGTTCCTGTTGCAACGTCACCATTTTGCCAACCATTTCCTGTCACCTGTTTTCTGTTCTATATAACCACCATTTTGTTACAGTAAAGTTGTTCATTGTGCTTTCAAGACTTTGAATTATCGCATTTTTTTCAATATTGTCTGTACGACAATATACGGTGACGGTCCCCAAACCTTTATTTTGGTATTTGTGACGTTCTTTCTACCACAAGTGGAAATAGTAGATTGTTATTTGGAACACACACATTTCATGTGTGTTGCATTTCTACAGTAGTCTGTGTAAACATATTTTTAAAACAGAAACTTTTTTATATTTTAGTAATAAATGTTACAAAATGTAGACATCTATAATAATAAAAGGCAAAGCCCTCACTGACTGACTGACTGACTGACTGACTGACTGATTGACTGACTGACTGACTGACTGACTCATCACTAATTCTCCAACTTCCCATGTAGGTAGAAAGCTGAAATTTGGCAGGCTTATTCCTTACAGCTTACTTACAAAAGTTAAGCAGGTTTCATTTCGAAATTCTACACGTAACGGTCATAACGGTCGATAACGGTCGACAACGTCCGCCATGTTGAACTTTCTTATTTATGGCCCCATCTTCATGACATTTGGTAGGCGGCTTCCCTGCACTAACCGAAACCGATGTATGTACTTATTTCGATGGTATGATGCCACTGTCGGCCGCCATATTGAACTTTCCAACGTCACCAATTTTCAAACTTCCCGTGTAGGTAGAAGGCTGACCCCATCTTCACGAAATGTGGTAGGTGACTTCCCTGTGCTAACCGAAACCGATGTACGTACTTATTTCGATGGTATGATGCCACTGTCGGCCGCCATATTGAATTTTCCAAATGTCACTAATTCCCCAACTTCCCGTGTAGGTAGAAGGCTGAAATTTGGTAGGCCCATTCCTTACAGCTTACTTACAAAAGTTAAGCAGGTTTCATTTCAAAATTCTACGCGTAATGGTCGATAACGATCAACAACGTCCGCCATATTGAACTTTCTTATTCATGGCCCCATCTTCACGAAATTTGGTAGGCAGCTTCCCTGCGCTAACCAAAACCAATGTACATACTTATTTCGGTGGTATGACGCCACTGTCAGCCGCCATATTGAACTTTCCAACGTCACTAATTCTCAAACTTCCCGTGTAGGTAGAAGGCTGAAATTTGGCAGGCCCATTCCTTACAGCTTACTTCCAAAAGTTAAGCAGGTTTCATTTCGAAATTCTACGCATAACGGTCATAATGGTCATAATGGTCAACAACGTCTGCCATGTTGAACTTTCTTATTTACGGCCCCATCTTCACGAAATTTGGTAGGTGGCTTCCCTGAGCTAACCAAAACCAATGTACGTACTTATTTCGGTGGTATGACGCCACTGTCAGCCACCATATTGAATTTTCCAACATCACTAATTCTCCAACTTCCCGTATAGGTAGAAGGCTGAAATTTGGCAGGCTCATTCCTTACAGCTTACTTACAAAAGTTAAGCAGGTTTCATTTCGAAATTCTACGCGTAACGGTCATAACGGTCAACAACGTCCGCCATGTTGAACTTTCTTATTTATGGCCCCATCTTCTCGAAATTTCGTAGGCGGCTTCCCTGCACTAACCGAAACCAATGTATATACTTATTTCGGTGGTATGATGCCACTGTCGGCCGCCATATTGAACTTTTCAACAGTCTTTGTTACTTATGGGCCCATCTTCAAGAAATTTGGTACACGGGTTCCCAACGCTAACTGAATCCTACTTACGTACATATATACGTCCATAGCCTGCAGCTTGGTCACCATGTGAGGCGGCGTTGGGTCCCCCATCCCAACGCCTCCCACGTTGTTGGCTGCCTGCCTATATAAGGCCATCCGTCGCTCCAGTCTCTACATTCCCTTCCTTGCTTCGCCACGGGATTCACGTCTCCCTGCTGATAACTACAGCCTTTTTGTTTAATCCACGGCTTCTCTGCTGTTTTATTGTTTGTTTATTACAATTATAGTTACTGTATAGGTATTTTACACTTACTTTACATTACTCAGGTACCCATTTCCTTCATCATTCCAACCCCCATTACCATGTCTATCGAGGTAATCACCATCGATCAAAGAACTGTCACTTACCGAGTGGTTTCCATGCCCGGAGATGGCACCTACCTTTTCCATTCTCTGTGTTACATATTGCACGGCCATATCAGGCTCACTCTTGATATCTGGAAGAACATTGTGTCTTATGTATTGAATGACTGGGACAGGTTCAAGGTGTGGACTGATGACGGTACAGGAGATAATTATACTACACAGGAGCACTAGAAGAGTGAAATGCTTAAGCCCTTCACCTATGGTTCTGCATGTGAGTTGATGGCTGCCGCTGAATTGTTCGGTTGGTGCTTTCAAGTGTACCGAAATGGCCAAATATTTTACACCTTTCGACAACCGCCAATGCCTCTTAAACATCTTAGATTCACAGGTGACGATTTCAGTAGTGGACACTTTGATGTTTATGAGTGTTTAAACTCTCAAAAGCTGGATGTGATTTTATCAATGAAACCGGTTGTGTGCTTACAATGCTTGACAGATGCCGAATGTCACTTCAACACAACAAATCCTGCAAATACTATCGTAATTGAAACAAACCATGAAACTCAAACCGATTATGACAGCAGCAATCCAAGCTGTGAGATTTGACATAAGATTACTGTTCACATGGCCAACTGTAAGTTACATGCTCAAGAGTAAGCTCAGCGCACAGCTTGGTCATGTTACAACCGGAGGGCCGAACTGACAACGTGGTATACAAAGAGATCCTTAACAAATAATTATTGGCATATTTTCCCTCAGTTTAAAAAGGTTAAATTTTCTTCTTAATAAAAATTTTAATGCAGTACTTCGCCGCTGCGAAGCGTGGGTATTTTGCTAGTATACTATAAAATGTTTGAAGCCTGAAGTCCAAATATCAAATAAACACTTTCACAAAAGGTTCAAGAATGCTACAACAGCTTCTGTGGTGTACCGGTAAGATTCTCTGACTCAGAGCGCAGCAGGCTTGCTGTGCCTCAGAGACCTGCGTTTGATTCCCTTATGTTATTTTTTTTTTCTTTTTAACCTTCGCTGCTCTGCCTGCCTGCCTGAACTCCCTGTCTATCTATATAGTAATAACAGTAATATTATAATTATATAGCAGCTTCCCTGTCTGCCTTCATATAGTGCCTTTCCTTCCTATCTATCTATATATCTATCCCCTTAGCTGTTTTTTTATATATCTGCTAGCGACTGGGAGCACGATCGAATCGGGCTACAAATTCAACATTTGTGAAATCCATACCTTCTCTGCAAAGAATTGTTTGTTTTGTTAAGTCCTTGAAATGAATTTGTTATCATGGCACTGATTTGTGGTTAAAATAGACCTTTTCGGCCTCCGCAAGGCACGGACTGCTCGATTTCTTTCAACCCATGCTGCATTTGCGACTGCTCGAGCTTCTTCAGTCGCTTGTGCACGGCCGGCACGATGTCTGTCAGCGTTAGTAGCATTCTGTAGGGCATGTTCTTCATCTGTCCTTTGTGTCCGATTTGCACGATTTCTTTCAGCGTTAGTAGCATTTGTAGCCATACAGTGGTCATCCATTTGTTGTGATCATTGTGCACATGTGGTCGCATTAGCAAGTCTACATTCCGCATCAGTCATGTGACTTCATTTCCTATGCATCCTTCCCGCGGCCGCTGCTCTTGTGGCTGCTCGAGGTATTGCTGCGAACTCTATACATACGGATTCTATCAAATTATATATAAGGATTATACAGTGCCTTCCCTGTTTATTTATATATCTAGTGACTTCTCTGCCTGTCTGTCTGTCTGTCTGATTGCATATAGTCCTGAACTTACTTCTCTGTACTATTCTGTCCTCAGCATGTCCTGGAGTACAAAAGAAACACCACCATACAGCAACATGTGGGGACTGGCAAGATCGGGGAAAAAAAACACGCAGTCACTGATTACAAACCGCAAGATGAAAGAAAGAGACAATATATGTGAAAACATCATCGCACTAATGCAATATTATTTGAAAATGAACAGCATCAGATTGGGTTTGAATATAACAGCCAGTGTAAATGTATGATAATTGTAAAGGTTAGCTTTTTTTTTTAAATTCAGTTTCATTCTCTCAGTCGCGTTCACGATCCCCCCCCCCCCATCTGACACTGCTGTTTTCACATAAAGATGCTCTATAGCTTGAATGTTATTTATTTGGATCACATAAAGACGCGCTATAGCTATAGATACAAAGAAGGCAGATTCACCAGCGTTTGTGTGTCAGATCCCTGGGTGGGGGCGGTGGTAGTATGTATTATGATACACTGCAAAGCTATAGCGCGTCTTTATGTGAAAACAGCAGTGTCTGATGGAGAGGTGAGGGGAGGTAGGGAAGGATCCTGAACGTGACTGAGAGAATGAAAAGTGAATAAAAAAAAAAACAAAGCTAACCTTTACAAGTATCATAAATTACACTGCTGCGGTGGGTTGGCGCCATGCCCTGGGTTTGTTTCCTGCCTTGCGCCCTGTGTTGGCTGGGATTGGCTCCAGCAGACCCCCGTGACCCTGTAGTTAGGATATAGCGGGTTGGATAATGGATGGATGGATAAATTACACCGGCTGTTACAGACTGAAATCAAATGTATGTTTCTATTCTAAAATAGTAAGAATAAGAGCAGTTCACTTCTCAAAATGGAGTTGTGCAGGATTGAACTCATGACCTTTTGTTTACCTGTCAGCAGCTGAAACCATTACACTGCTGAGGCAGATATAGTAAATGTGTGTCAATGTGGCATGCTAAGGCGGCTTTTTTTCTGTAGTTATATTTTTGAATAAAAGCGCACTTGTTCTGTTATATTTGTACCTTTTGTGAAAGTGTTTCTTTGATATTTGGACTTTAGGCTTTATCTATACTAATAAAAGGCAAAGCCCTCACTCACTCACTGACTGACTGACTGACTGACTGACTGACTGACTGACTGACTCATCACTAATTCTCCAACTTCCCGTGTAGGTAGAAGGCTGAAATTTGGCAGGCTTATTCCTTACAGCTTCCTTACAAAAGTTGGGCAGGTTTCATTTCGAAATTCTACGCGTAATGGTCATAACTGGAAGCTGTTTTTCTCCATTTACTGTAATGGAGATGAGCTTGAAACCCGTGGGGGCGGAGTTTGACATCATCACGCCTCCCACGTAATCACGCAGTACGTAGAAAACCAGGAAGAGCCCCAAAAAGCGCTGAAGAAAACATGCATTATATAATTGAGAAGGCAGCGAAACAATAAGAAGCGAGCGAGTGATATATACAACCATATTCATGAGTTCTGCTACTTCGGAAACAAAGCACAGTGTAAACC
>JANRMT010062821.1:20872573-20885534 GCA_026402145.1 Polypterus bichir lapradei | reverse complement strand
ATTACATTGACAATCATGTTACGTTATTTTCAGAATGTTTCCTTTTCTTTTTCATTGCTTCTTTAACACACTACTTCTCCGCTGCGAAGCGCGGGTATTTTGCTAGTACATTATATAGTTTATGCCTACATTTTGTCATTTACTACAAGAATATGAAAAACTTTTCTGTTTTAAAAATGTGTTTACACAGATTACTGTAGAAACGGAACACACTTGAAATGCGTGTGTTCCAAATAATGATCTATTATTTTCACTCTAAAACTTCACTTCACTCCCAGATAATCAATCAAGGCATGAGCTGGGAGAAGTTCGTGCATGTTCTAAGTCGGTGGGGGAATGGAATAGCCGGCTGCTTGCAGCTTGTCTTTATTGGCACATTTAGAAGACAAAAGATGCTGGCGGAGAGGTGCAAATGGATTTAAGAAGTGATTTAAGGTGGGACGGATCTACGAGATTTTTCGTAGGCTCTGGTAATTAGTGTTAAACACATACAAGTGTGCTGTGGGTCTGGAGGTTTTTTATTTTTTATTTTTTTATAAGGCTTTTATTCACTTACACACAACTGGAAATGCCCAGGCACCTCATTTATAAAGCTTGTGTTACACACAAAAAGAACCTCGAAATGTGTGTACTGAATTTCCCAAGCAAATGTCAGGATTTATAAAAGAAAACTTGACGAGAAACCCTGCGTACATTTACAGTATGTCAACTCTGGCCAAGAAACTGGGAAATGATGACACTCTTGTTCAAGCAGGGAAATGCAGCCAGAGTAGCTAAATGACGACTTACACATTAAATAATTCTTATTAGGGTCATTACTATAATGTGCGTTGGTGTGAAATACTAAATCTCAAAAGTGTTGAAAATGAGTTCCAAACTCTATTTTAGTTCCCTTTCAAGATGGCCAGCCCTGTGTATTTACACTGAAGAACTTTTACAAGATAACTGTGATATATAAATCTAAATTGTGTAAAAATGTGTGTATGAAAGGTTTCATTAATCTTTTTTTAGTGTGTGCATTTTCCATTTTACGGCATGTACATAATTTCACAATCAAATCCACACAGTTTTATATATGAAGTGCCAGGTATAAACCAAGGAATAATAATGACATACATCCATTGAGCATCTTTCTGAAACAGAGCAGATATATTTTAAATATGCAGTATTCTGATTCCTAGCCAAGTTTTAAAATGGAATGTAACCAGTTTTCCTAAAATGGAGTATGATACACTTGCAGGAAGAAACTGCACTGGATCACTGTTGTAGGGTGGAAGCCAAGCTATGATGACATCAAACTTTTCTCCGCTGACTTAACGGTTTCCATGTGCCCCCGCAGAGGGCGGCCTGCAACCAGATGTGAGCGTCCTGCCTCATGTCCTCTCTTATCAGAGGAATCGGCATTCTTCCCTCGATTCCTCCTCTTTCTCTGGGACGCCATGACGGTCTGAGTCTCCTTATGCCAAAGAAAGAGACCCCTTCCCGTCTGCGTCCCGGTGGAACGACGTGAGGCCACCGCTGGCTCAGGGCGTAGGGTGCTAGGACCTGGGGCACACATCAGCCTGCGTCCTGCCAGCCCTCTCGCTGTCTCTTCCGTTGCCATGAACACAGCGCTCGTCACCGCGTCCACTGTTGGCGATCATTTATAACACGGGCCTTTTGGGTGGGCTCTCCTTTATGCTTTACAAGGTCGGCTTTACTTACCGTCCCCGCGGTACCTCTCTGGCCGAAGGATCCAGCATCGCGCCGTTCTGACGCGACTGCCTTTCTCTCCAGCTTCTGGAACTCAGCACGGAGGGCACTCAGCACCTGTAAAAGCTGCTGCTCTGCAGGCTGAAGGCGGACCTCCAGCTCACAGAGACCAGCCAGCAAAGACAGGAAGTTAGCCGACAGTGAGCTTACCTGTCTGTCAGTAACACATGCCGACTGCTTCCTGTGGGCCATTTCCTCTGGCCCAATTGGGTCCTTTCCCGGCACAAGACGTACATTCCTTGGTCCCGCCTCCATCTAATCATCAGCGGGCACACAAGACACACATTCCAATCCCGTGCCTGTCTCGGGGAGGGACTTCCGGTCTGGGCCATCTTGGCTCTTCTTCCCCTGGTGCGGTGACGATCCGGCTTTCTGAATCGCAGCGTCTCCCTCTTCGCAGCTCCTGCTGCTGCTGCCACATCTGTAAAGCCCTGTAGATCAGCGCATGTCTGCCACCAACACAGACCCGGGCAGTTCCTGCCTGCAAAACACAAAACACTCGGCTGCCAGCGAGCAGGGAACTCACCTCCCAGGTCCCGTCTGTCCGAGGCAGCTGACTCGACAATGCGCCATCCCGGGCACCTTCAGCAGCAGCACGCTCATAGGAGCCCGCTGCACTCCGGTAAGGCCCCGTCGTTGTTCTCCCACACCAGGAGAGAACACTCCGACCGCGGTCCGGTGGCAGTCTGTGTGCTTCGCCGGGCCATCCACAAAATTATTTTTTTGGGGTCCCTGCCTTGCACCAGGCAGATAGTCCCATCTGGGATGCCATTGTGGTACCCGGCCCAGACACAGACATATATATAAGTGCTGCTGCCTCGCAGTTAGGAGACCAAGGTTCGCTTCCCGGGTCCCCCCTGCATGGAGTTTGCATGTTCTCCCCGTGTCTTTGTGGGTTTCCTCCGGGTACTCCAGTTTCCTCCCTCAGTCCAAAGACATCTAGGTTAAGTGCATTGGCGATTCTAAATTGTGTGTGTGTGTGTGTGCCCTGCAGTGGACTAGCGCCGTGCCGGGGGTTTGTTTCCTGCTTTGCACCCTGTGTTGGCTGGGATTGGCTACAACAGATCCCTGTGACCCTGTAGTTGGGATATAGTGGGTTTTATGGATATCTATATATATATACTGTATATATAGTGGTAGCCGGCCCAGACACAGACAGGAGGACACGTTCATGTCACTCACAACACGTTTATTAAACATATTTACTAGTGCCACAAACCTCAAAGTCCCGCAAGTCCTGGCCACAACACACTGCCTTCTTACTCTTCAGGCCGCCTCCTTGCCTCCTCCAAGACCTCATCCTCTTCCACCCGACTCTAGCCTTGAATGAATGAAGCCCCTTTTATGGTCCCCCGGATGTGCTCCAGGTGTGTCCTGGCAATCTTTCACCGAAATGCCCCAGTGTGGCGGAAGTGCAGGCTGCATCCCTGGAAGCACTCTGGGTGTCCCTGCTCCTCTTCCCCCCAGCACTTCTGGGTGTGGCAGAAGTGCTGAGGTCCAGGGCTGCAAAGACATAGGGGCGCCCCCTGGCGGTGACCACAGGCCCCTACAGGGTGGAGCTTCAAAGATGTGTACCTGTGTCCCCCAAAGGTACCAAGGCGGTCGCCACCACATGGTCTGGGGAAGGCGCAAGCCCTCCTCCAGTCCTCCTGTGCATCCCGGCCGGGTCGCCACCCCAGCCATCTCTGACAATATATATATAGTGACACCAGAGGGCACTGTCGCTACTCAAACCCCACAGACAAAACGTCCAGACACCAAGTAAAAGTACAAGAAATATTTTAATTTCTTCTTTGATTGAATTGGTGGCACAGTAGACCACAATCACCCCAATAAACAATAAATCAATCCTCCTCTCCTCCCAGCAGCTCCGTCACACTAACTCCCAACTCCGGCTCAGCTTGCTGGGTCTCGACCAGTCCTTTAAATAGTCCTCGACCTGAATGTGCTCCTGTCCTTCTATCCATGTGATTTAATAGCACTTCTGGGTCAGATGAAGACTTGTATATTTCTTCAGCTCAGAAGTATTTCTGTTCTTCCATCCTCGTGACTTGGGAGTACTTTCGGGCTATAGGGAAAATAATAATCCCCCCGTCTCCCTGCACCGTCACATGGTGGTACCAACGGTACCCAGCAGGGCTGTGAAGCCGAACTCTATCTCCCATGGTGCACTGCGGGAATCCGGGGCACCTCTAAGCTGCAGGGAAGTCTCCATCTAGCGTCCTGGATGTGTTGACCGGGTTGATCTGCCGGCCGTCCATCACAATATACATATTGGTATATATACTGTAAATTGGTATTCTTTTTTTTCCCCCGTGCTTTTGTCATTGTCTTTTCATGCCGCAAAACATAAGTGGCTATTTATTTTGATTTGCATATTCAAAGAATTCTGGGAGGAGGTTGGGTGGAGTGGCAGGCACGTGCACAAGCGTTACATTTCATGCAGACTGGGATTTATGTAGCGGAAGAACATGGAACTTGGCGTATGCAGAGATTTAGGCATATGGATTTTTTTGTGCATATGCACATTTCCAATTTTGTCCATACACCATGTTTTAGTTTGAATTCTACGCATGGTGTTAAACTTGAGACCCCTGGTATTTTTTTATGGGAATTTGAACCAGTGACCTTCCAATTACTGGTGCAGATCCCTAGCCCCACAGCCACCACTCCGCCTGTGAACAGAAGAAACAAGAAAAATTCTAGACATTAAAAAAGTATGTAAATATGGTGAATATTACAGTGTAATATTTTCAACTACTGGAACATTATATATTCTGTGTCTCTATTCTGTATACATATATTCCTTCTTCCAAAATAATATTGAAACCAAAGCCACATATATTATTCCCTATGTGGCACTGCAAGTTTATTATGCACAGGAATCATAAACTGATAACTCTGCCCAGGTCATTGTATAACTTAGCATTCTATTAGCCTTTTTAATCACTTGTATGCTGTATCGGATAAGTTTATCTCTTTTTTGTAAAGAGTACATTCTGGCCTCAAAACCTTGATTATGTAATTGCATCCAATATTTTTTCTTGCTTTGTGTAAAATTTTAAATTTATTTCTGTTCAACTTTACTTGACAAACAATGAATTTTATCCAGGCTAACCTGTAACATTTTTTGTGATTAACCCAAATTTGTCATTCATTTAATTAAATGAAATGTGCAAATTTTTTGTTACATTTTTTGTCTAACTCATTTTGAGTAAATTCTAAGAAGCAGTGACTTCAGCACTAATTCCACTGAGACACCACTTTTTATATAATTTTATTCAGAAAACGTTTGATGCATTATAACTTGTTCTTCTATATTTAATTTATCTCTGCATCCAAGTTTCATGACTAGCCTCCAGTGACCTTATCTTTCAAAAATAATTTTCAGAATCATGGTAGATAATATATGTTGTAGAGTTACCAAACGTTTTTGTTGTTTCTTATTAAGACTCTAACAAAATAGTGAAAAATTAACTTGTAAATCATGTTGACTGCTGGCTAACCCAGCTATACTGAATAGCTGTTTTTCTGTCTTTTATTTTAAAAATAAGTAATATTTTTTGTTATATAAATTAAGCAACTCTATTAATAGGTGACACAATGGGCCTGAACACATTTTGAATACAATGCAGCATGCTATGGTAGCTATGCTTTCAACTTCATCAGTATTTAGTCATGTAATTTTCTAACCCACTTAATCCATTGTACCTATCCTGGCTAGCACACAGGGCAAGAACAAGTCTTAAACAAGGCCCCAGTTCATCACAGAGCAAACACACACCCACACCAAACACACACTAGGGCCAATTTAGTATCACCAATTCACCTAACCCTACATGTCTTTGGACTGTGGGAGGAAACCCACGTACAAATAGGGAGAACATGGAAACTCCATGCAAGGAGGACCCAGGGCGCTTTCCCTGGTCTTCTTACTGCAAGGCATCAATGCTATCACTTCACCACCGTAAAAAGTTCTTTAGTGTGTTATAGATTCATGTACTACATTAAAGTATAACTTAAATTATATAAACATACTTAGTATAGGCAGGAGTGGACATTAATGATATTCATTACATCACTGTTGAATGTGTAGTTAAGATTTGTACATATATTGCTCCACTTTGTTTTCATTTCTCGTGCTGCATAAATCAACAAGAAAGAATTTAATTTGGTTCTGCCAGAAGAAAGGCTAAGAAAGTTGTTTGTTTTGCAGAGACGTCATAGAAAAGGGGTGGCAAACTCCTAGATAAACACTGATTGGTGTCTTGTACCAAAAGTTGCAAAAAGGTTTTACATTCTACCATTTTGAGAACCCTCCACCCTGGATGTTGCTGGAACAGTACAGCTTTTAATTTTCTTAAACATTTGGAAAAGAAAATATCTGTAGCCTGAACATCATCTCAGCTAACTACTTCATTCATCTCTGTCAACTTTGGAATCTCCTGACAGAGCCTTGCTGTGGATCTGTATGCTGAAAGACCTTTCATACAAACTAAGTAAAAACTGATTTGTGTTTTGGTTGATTTATATTGCTGTTGGGGTTATTTTGTCACTGTCATGGTTTTGAGATGGCACTGTAAGTGGAACAACTTTTCCATAATGCAATTCCCAGCATTGAACCTGGTCTATTTGTGAAGTTAACGCTCCCCACTGGACACTCATGGTTTGCCATTTATTTGATATATCTGAGTAGCAAATGTTTTGCGCATTCAAACTGAATTAAAAGTTTGACTCATTAAGTTATCACGTAAAGGAAAACTTTACTCATTTACTTTGTTATTATTCTATGTTTTCACCTTTATATAATTTTTTTAAGAAAATTGGTGTTGCATTTTTTGTACAGTATAAAGCAATTGAAGCTGCATTCATTGTATGAAAAGTGTCATAACCCATTAACATCCATGTTTGGTGTACTCCTAAATGGACTTAAAGTGGAGGCAGACAAACAAACTGCAATTGTCTTTACGTCACTACTAATGTGTAGACTTATCTTGCACAACTGGAAGAATTCCACCCTACCTCTTTTAAGTCAGCGGGTAACGAATGTTCTATACTATTCGAAATTGGGAAAAATCAAATTCTCACTTAGAGGATCTGTTGAAAACTTTTTTTAAAATATGTCACAATCTATTCAACAACATTTTAGAATAAGCTTCTATATCCGGAAAAAGAATACCCTTTCTTCCTTGCTGCTTTTAAAGATTTACACTTGTTGTTGGCTCTCCTCTCTTTCTTTTAGGTGGGGGTTGAATTTTGGTTTGTTAAGTTTCACTTGATTATATGGAAAATCAATAAAAATATAAAAAAATTAAAAGTGCCATACACATATATTTATAACAATAACAACAACAATAATAATAATAATAATAATAATAATGTTTATCTTTTTTATCATAGTTAACCTATATTGTTAAGAATACAAATAATGAATTGTGGTATTCCCTGATTATCAGATTTAACAAAAGGTTTGTTAATGGTTGATGTTATCGAATCTCACAATATGTAATTCCCAGTAGAAATATTCCAGAATCACTTTTGTTGAGTTACACCTGTTACATTACTTACATATATTACTTGAAAGTCTTGAAAACAAAAGAACAGATCACAGTCTTTATGCTTACTGTATTATTAATGCTCTTACAATGTCTCCTCCTGGCAGTTCATATCAGGTTTAATGTAAAACTGTACATTCTTTCTTAGGATTAGTGTTAGAGATGTAAGCCTAAAAAATTGCAAGTATCTTAGATAATCCGATTAATAGCATATATAGAGCTGCTTCTTGCAGTATGGTATATTATTACCTTTAAACTGTTCACTGGGGAAATGTTTACTTGCTTACAATTAATTTCTTTTCAATATAACCTCATCTTTATCTGATGAATAAAAATGTTTTATTACTGTAAGTTATTCTCTTTTTCTATAAGGAAAATAAAGCTGTTTGGCTGGAAAAGCTATATTGAATGTCTTTACTTGAAGCAGCATTGTGATTTCTTCTTGCAGGAGAGAACATACAAATAATGTAATATTAGTTTGAAATGTTCCTTTATTCAGCACAGCATTGTGTAAAGCTAAAGCAAACACTATAAGGCTACTCCAATTACACTGAGTATTATTATTACTATTATTATTATTATTTCAGAAAAGGTTATGAAAGGGTAGTTCTGTCTTTCAGTGTGTTGGATGACCATCAAAAAGCAGGGGTAAACCCTGATAGCATTAAGAACAGGACTCCACTTGTGCAGTGCTCTTTAGGAAATCTTCCTTCTAACAAAATCATCTTCTCTTTAACTAAATTCCATTTCCTCCCAACTACTTCAAGGAAAATGCCATCAAAACTCAAAATTCATTTTCTCACTCAAACTTTCAACAAAATCTTTCTCTCCCTCCTGATGGATTACTTGGTTGACACCTTTCTCCAAGGCAAGACACAACATCTGAGAGATACAATTGGTTACATTTGTTTTGTTTTTCCGTTTGGAACACAGGCAGGTTAAGTGACTTACATGTGGTCACACAGTGTCATTAATGGGACTGGAACCCACAATTTTGGGGTTTGAAGTCCACAGCCTTAACCACTCCTCCACACTGCCTGCCCTGATGTAAAATGAAAAAGGGCAATCTTCAGACATCATGATTGGGCATAGCATTTTCATGGTGGTAGCAAGGAGGAAGGTGTTTTGGCGAAGGGCATATGGCATTTTGTCACAGATACCAGAGGAGGTATAATTTTGTAGGATATTCTAAATTAGAACATGTTGGAATAAAATATTGATTTCATTGATTTGTCATTCACCTATTTATACCTTGGCAGTGACCTAGATGCTGGCTGTATTTCATTTTTGTTTTGGAATAAATTATAAGTTCATATATAAATACCTATAAATACCTAGGAGTGCAGCTGGATGATAAATTGGACTGGACTGCCAATACTGATGCTCTGTGTAAGAAAGGACAGAGTCGATTATACTTCCTTAGAAGGCTTGCGTCCTTCAACATCTGCAATTAGATGCTGCAGATGTTCTATCAGACGTTTGTGGCGAGCGCCCTCTTCTATGCGGTGGTGTGCTGAGGAGGCAGCATAAAGAAGAGAGATGCCTCATGTCTGGACAAACTGGTGAGGAAGGCAGGCTCTATTTTAGGCACGGAGCTGGACAGTTTGACATCCGTGGCAGAGCAACGGGCACTGAGTAGGCTTGTGACAATGCGGGTTCTGGCTCCACGCTCCTATCTGATTTTTGGAAGCCCTTGAACCCAACACCGTCGGTAATGTCACCGCCTGCTTCCTAGCTCCCTGTAACCTCCGTCTTCCTTTCTCTCGTTCCTTTTTTTTCCCCCTCTACCGAATCGCGCTTCTTTTTTATAATGCGAGGGGCCATCACAGCTGTAGCATATTAGCCTTGGGAGCAATCACAGATGTGGGCAGTTCCTCACCTGTGCACTCGGTCAGAAACGCCCACACCGCCGACTGGCCCGCGACTTGCTACAACAGCGCCCCCTCACGAAGCCGCCTCGGGTGCGGTGATTATTTATTTAAAATGGCCTTTGCTCAACGAGCTGTGGACCCATAACACCACAAGGCTCCTGTCAATAATGGAGAATCCACTGCATCCACTGAACAGTACCATCTCCAGTCAGAGGAGCAGCTTCAACAACAGACTGCTGTTACTGTCCTGCTCCACTGACAGACTGAGGAGATCGTTCCTCCCCCACACTATGTGACTCTTCAATTCCACCCCCAGGGTAAACGTTAACATTATACAAAGTTATTGTCTGTCTGCTATACCTTCATTGTTATCACTCTTTAATTTAATATTGTTCTTTAGCAGTATGCTGCTGCTGGGGTATGTGAATTTCTTCTTGGGATTAATAAAGTATCTATCTATCTATCTATCTATCTATCTATCTATCTATCTATCTATCTTCCACTGTAGCTGGTAATGTCCAAGCACAGGCAAAGAGCAGTCCTAATATGTGCGTTGGTGACACCAATCAAAGTACACAAGATGAATCAAAGTCAAACTCACTAGATGGTATTACCAAAAAACAACCTGATTACAATTATTTTTGCATTGATATGTGAAAAAATGCAGAGGGAAAACCACTGCACGCTGTTCTATGGTTTTTCATCAGCAGGTCATCACAGATATTTTTGTTAGGCTTCAACTATGGGAAGGTGGGGGTAAAATGAACTTGATTCATATTCTTAAAACTATTTTATGGAATTTCACCTTTTTCTCAGGTCATTGCATGATGGCACTTCTACAATTATTCAACAATGGTGGATAAATAAATCTTTAGCACTTGTAATAAGACACAACACTTCAGAATGAATTGGGGTACTGTGGTGATCCCCATATATTGTGATGGTACAAAAGCAAGTGATAAATTGGTAAATAAGCAACAGTTGTCTTGTTCAGATGGGAGCCTTCTTCAGAATGGCTTCAAAATGGTTGATGCCAGTTACAATACCTGCAAGCTGGAAGGGGTTGTTTAAGGAGGGCAGAAACAGGAAGTGACATCAGAGATGGAAGAGCCATCAGTCATCCTTTCTGCAGATAGTGGAAGAGGAGAAAAGTCATAAGGCAACAACACCACCCTCTGGTTCAGAATGTAAAGACTATTAATTGAGCCCTGAGGTTGTCTCCCAGATGCACATGTGTGACACATTATATCAGAATAAATGAGAAAAATTTGAAAAACAGAATAATTAATTTTCAGTCACACATGATGTTTACAGTTACAAAACTTTAGTGTTATGTAGCAACCAGCAACATTTCCAATAACCAATTATTAAATATATCTATTATAAATATTTACATTATTTTTCAGCGCCAGAACAGGTCACTTGATTGGACTTGAGCTTCAATGATGAAAAATACAAATATGCAGTTGTAATGCCTTGGGACAATGTTGATATAGAAAGGTATAAAACAGGTTAGTTTTATTCTTGCTTTCATTTTACATTATTTGTTACAAATTATTTTACTTTCCTGTTTATTTGAGTGAAGTCAATGCTTGAATTTGGCTGGTACATACCCCTTCTAATTTCTACCCAGTGTACCGACAACACACTTCCAGAAGAATTTTAATTTTCTTGTATTTGATCGAATGTTATTGTATTGCAGTGCTCAAAGCTTCACTTGGACCCGCCATTTCTGCTTTTCAATTAAATGCAAGTAAATCATCACAAATAGAGTATTGCCAGTAATTTGGCTGGAAGAAGTCATGGTTGTGTATGATGTGTTACTCTTGGAAGTAAAATCACTGTGGCCATTATGAAGACTTTTAGTATACCTAAGCCCACACATTCTACACAAATTTGCCTATACTTACTCAATCCTACTGGTAAAATGCATAGGAGAATTTTATGGTCAATTTCCTCTTGCTGAAATCTTTTTTAGAAAATGAATTATGCATATGTTTTGTCACTATAATGGACACTGTGCACTGTCCAGCTAAGTGCTGCCAGAACAGACACAGGCTCCGCAATACCCAAATTTGTGTTTAAGAATAATAGAGCATGTTATGTTGTAGTGGCAAACAGACAGACTGCATTCAAACAGAGTGGGGATGTTTCTCTGCAGTGGCAGCAGTCCACCCTAAAGAACCTCCACAGTTTTTTTTTGAAGGATTGCTGTGTTGGATAACCTGACAGTGTTGCCACAAGTGATATAAAAAGGAAAACTGTGAAGAGAAAGAAGGGAGTCTGGAGAGAGTATGTGGCGGAGGAGAGACTGTGAGGAACTAGTTAATGAGTGGAGGAACAGTGTAGTCACCTTGTGTGAGTGAGAAGAATAAAGTAAAAAAGACACCAAATAATCTCAGTTTACGAATAGGTGTGTACTTTTTTTTTTAGATGTTTTGTGGCTCAAAGAGTGTCAGAGTTTAAACAGTACTTTGTACTGCAACAAACTAATAACACTGCCATTCATTAATGTGCTAAACTGATAATCTTGTTTGCTAAGCTGTCATCTTGGTTCTTGCTACACTATGTTGTGCTATTTATTTTTAAACAGAATTGAATTAAATTGCATCGTTATTATCAGGTAACAAAGCTGCTAGTAATTATTTTAAATATAACTACTATAGACAATAGTTATGTAACAATAAACAGTGCAATACATGACGTTATTGCAAGATTCTACACAACAGCACACAAAGTGATATGTGCTAGTTCAATATATGATTATTGACAAGGACTATTTGATCACAAATAAGCCTTTGCTTATAAATCTTTCCTCTGCTACCTGAAAAATTAATATTTTATGGAAAGTCTGCTTAAGAACTGAAATGATTTGTGATATCAAGGGTGGATCTATAAAGTTTGGGTTCCATTTAGTCAGAATGCATTCTTATAACCCACAAAACTACTGCAGTCTTGACCTTTGTGTATATCTGAAATAACCAGATCTCTCAGCCAGCTTCTGAGTACCTTACTTAAAATAAAAACAAGGTCTCACATTTTCCACTCAGTGTGTTGCCATCCAATTAGCATGAAGAAAACAACTGAGTACAAATAATTACTTTTAAAATGGTAATACATGTTGCAGTTAGTGCGGGTCCTTGTGCTACCCTATATCAACCACTGGCATCCATTTGTCACCTTTCTCCTCTGTTGGTCAGACATCTCTGTCTCCTGTGGTATGGGTAAACAATAGCTGATTCTTCCCAATGTAAAGTATAATTAATATTGTAATCAGCTGAAGCATATAACCTATATATGTTGCATAACTGTTAAAGTAAGTGCAAAATTAATTACGGCACAGACATGGTATGTCATCATTAACATAAATAATAGGAGAATGAAGAGAAGTGTGTACTTTGCCTGCTGCGATACACACAGTAATCCAGCAAAGAACATTTAAATTTTAAACTACATTACATACTCAAATCCAGTGCAGTTTAGCATTCTGGGAGCTAGAACCAATTCTGGCAGGACTGGAGGCAAGGAAGGAATTAGCCATGGATGACGCCCAACACATTCACACAGTTTTTGGGAAAGTGCCAGGAACATTGGAGTGCCCAAAGAAAACTCCATGGATACAAAAGGCAAAACAAGGAAACTCAAAAAAGATAACTGGGTGCAGGATTCACATCCACGATGCTGCATATATGGACAGTATTGCCAACCACTGAATTTCCCCTTGGGATTAATAAAGTATCTATCTATCTATCTATCTATCTATCTATCTATCTATCTATCTAT
>JANRMT010062821.1:20828067-20872563 GCA_026402145.1 Polypterus bichir lapradei | reverse complement strand
TATCTATCTATCTATCTATCTATCTATCTATCTATCTATCTATCTATCTATCTATCTATCTATCTATCTATCACTGTGTCAACATGCCTCTCAATTGTGTGTTAAGTAAAAACCTTAAAATTTGTCTTTTTAAGTTAGATATAAAAAAATACTCATACTCAAGTTATTTTCATTCCAGGGAATTTCTATTGGTCCCACTAGTTTTAAATAATTCATAATTGTGAAGGGTTTCAAAAATAAGAAATTTGGCAGGATTTATGCTGACAACTTTTATTATAAATATTGCATGCATTTATCTTTCACTGTACATTTGGGATTCATGGATTGAAAATCTCTTCAAAGCTTTTGTAATTTTTGCTTTTCTGCATGGCTTAATAAACGGCATTACATTAATACCCTTTCGTGTTTTATTTTCTTGCAAAAAAAAAAGAATGATATTAAACCCTTTATCTCATAATTTTTCTTACATATTTCATGAAATATGCTGCTTTGCATAAAGAAACTGAGATTACATTTTACAAAATCCAATGTTTTTTTGATCAATTACTTTTTGTGCATTTCATTCTAGTTTAGTTTTCCTTTGGCCAAATCAAAAAATAAATCATCTTATGCAACAGATTTCCTTTTTAGTTCAGTTCTGAGCATCAATGAGGAATGAAAGACCTGTTATTGTACTTTATTTATGGCAAGCTGTGTACAGCATTTTTTTAAATAACAAGTCCAATCAGAATGTTCGCCCATATCTATTGTGGGAATATAATAGACAGTATAATGTAAAAGGGTTAAGGTCTTTTCCAAAAGCCACATTTAATAACAATTATACTAAAAAGAGGTGAGAGTAAACAGTTTAATACTATGGCTTCCATCAGAATGTGGCCCTTACAGACGAGGGTTTGATAATGAACTAGGGTTTCTAGCTTGTTCTATTCTTTTATAATTTTGTGATTTGGAATTCCAAATGTAGTGTAAGGGTGTGTGAGGCATCCAGAAGACCTTTACTGATCTGTCTAGAAGAGGCTCACCTAAACTCAGCCAGACCTCAAATACTACCTGCTAACTTTGAATATGTAAAAATACTAATGTAAAATGCAAGAAACACAAACTATGACTGTGGGTCCTTGCTAAACGTACAATGGTGTGACGTAAGGGGAACTGACTATAAAAAAGCAAGGAGGTGCGTATTTTGAACGAAAAAGGAGAAGACAGCGAAGGAGCGGAAAAGTGAGAAGGAAAACTGTTTAAATAAAGAGCTGGGAAGGTGAATGGAAAGAAGCAGCCAGCAGTAAAGCAAGGAAGACTCCGTAATAAGGATGGTTGGGTGCACGTAGAAGGTGTAACAATAAGATTGTTAAGCCTTATGATAATGTTTCCGCACGGAGGGTTTAGAGAGACGCACCGGGAGAAGTATAGAATAGGGAAGCCCGTGTGACTGTTCTGCTGTTCTCCTTCGACAGTTCTGTAGCTCTGCATATTTGTATGCACCTCTCTAAAGTCAGTTTGTCTTCTCTCAGTAATCTTTGTCGCAAACTTGCATCAATGGTTCCGCACACAATTCGGTCACGTATAAGGGAACTTTTAATCTCTCCGAAATTGCATGTGCCTGCTAACACTCTCAGATCTGTGATGTAGTTGTCTATATTTTCTCCCCTTGCCTGATTTCTTGAAAAAAATCTGAACCTCTCTACAGTTTTGTTTATTTTCGGGTTGTAATGTTCATCAAATTTACACATCATCAAGCTCATGGTTAACTCATCAGGTCTTACATCACCGGTCAGTGCCTGACACAATTCTCTGCCGCTCTCTCCAATAAGATAACGGAATAATCTGACCTTCTGTGTATAATCTGAACTCGTCCTTCCATGTTCTCCATTACTTCACCAGGTCTTTAGCATTAAGGCTTAATGTCAGTCTCAGACCCTCCATTTTCCTTTCGTGTTAGCGTCTCCGCGTCCTCAACTTTTAACAGCAAACAGGCGTGACTTTCGGCACAGTTCTGTCACCTACGCTGCCACCATGTTTCTTTCTCGAGATTATTAAAAGGCACAGACTCACGCTTCCAGTTTATGTCTGTTTATTTAACAGTAGTTAAAGCCAGAACAGTCACACGGGTTTCCCTATTCTATACTTGTCCCGGTGCGTGTCTCTAAACCCTCCGTGCGGGAACATTAGCATAAGGCTTAACAATCCTATTGTTACAGAAGGGGTGCCTGCTAACCTAAAAGGGATATTCGGACCTCACGGCTTTACTTGTCTGTTGTGGAGCGGGCATCGGCCATGGACGCTAACGCTGAGTCACCCGGGTGAGACGGACTTCATTCTTCAATAAAGGAACTGTCGGTGAGCCGGTGAGATCGCTTCTTTACATGTAAATTAAGTCAATTACGTGGGAGGAGTGGGAATGGGGGACGCAACATAGGTAGGCAGCCAACTACGTGGGAGGCGTGGTGATGGAAGACGTAACTCCACCTCACACGGCGACCAAGCTGCAGGCTATGGCTGTATATATGTACGTAAATAGGATTCAGTTATGACCATTACACGTAGAATTTCGACATGAAACCTGCTTAACTTTTTTAAGTAACCTGTAAGGAATGAGCCTGCCAAATTTCAGCCTTCTACCTACACGGGAAGTTGGAGAATTAGTGATGAGTCAGTGAGTCAGTCAGTGAGAGCTTTGCCTTTTATTAGTATAGATAACATGAAAAAGTTTCTGTTTTCTTACATCCCATTTCCTGTCAACCTATGTTTAACAAAATTCTTGTAGACATGGAACACACATGAAATGTATTCCAAATGACATATTATTTACCCTATACAATTCCAGACACCTAACTCCCACATAAAGAGATTTCAGCTCTGAGAATGTTGTGTCTGACTTCACTTTAGCTGCCTCGGTGGGGGATGAGTGAGCAGGCTGCCTGCTGCCAATGCTGATTGACACATTTGCAAAATAAAGACAATGATGAAGAAGTGTGAAGGAATTTATGGTGGCCCAGCATTACAAATATTTTCATAGGCTTCAGGGATTCTAGTGTTATGCTTCTTTTCATTTTGGCTCTGGCAGTGCTGTATTTTGTCCTATCACCAGACCTGAAAGCAGGGGTTCTGTCCATGAGCAGACATGAGACTTCTTTTGCCACCCATGGCTTCTGATTACTATAGAACGGGATGCACTTGTCCATGGTGACAGTGTCTGTGTAAAACCTAATATAGCCCAAAACAGTTGTAGTCTACTTTTCCAGGTCCTGATGTTCAAAATTATCCCAGTTTGTTCTCTCGAAGCAGTCCTGCAGCTGCTGAGAAGCCCATTCAGAACACCTTTTTACAGTCTTACATGTGATGAGAGCACTTTTCCTGAGGGGAGTGTATGCCATAATTAAAAGCATGGACATGTGGTTGGACTGGTTCAGATGTGGTAATGGTTTAGTCCTGAAGCCCCTAATAGCACTGCTTTTAAATCCACATGGCTGAAGTCCCCCACTATGATGTGAACAGCCTCAGAATACAAACACAGTTGACTGCTAATGGTGCTATAAAAAAAACCAAGAGCTGAGTTAGCCTTTGCATAGGGTGGAATATACAGAGCAGTTACTGGGACTACAGAAAACTCCTGGAAAGATATATAGGTTTGCATTTAACAGACACATACTCCAAATTCAGTGAACAGTGACTCTGTACAGTCTTAGTGTTAGTACACCAGCTGTTGTTAACATAAAGGCATAATGCCCCCCCCCACTTCTCTTACTGTAGTTTCTGGTCCTATCCTGCTGGTGTATTGCGCAGCCTGCTAACTCGATAGCTGTGTCAGGAATGAGTGAGTGAAGGCAGGTCTCTATAATTATCAGAATGCAACTGTCCTTAACAATCTTATTTGCTGCAACCTGCAGTTTCAATTTGTCCATCTTATTTGCAAGGAATCTTGCGTTATTGAGAAAAATGCTAGGTTTTTGCAGCTTTTGTGGTCGCCTCCATAGCCTCATCAACACACCAGCCCTTTCTGCCTTGCGCTGCCTCCATCTATTTCCTGTGGAGATTGTAATCCACAAGAATCCCAGGCCCCTGACCATGTCTACTGCGATGTTTTGGGAACATAGAAACTCATCTGTAACAGTCTACTTGCTGCATAGTCCTATTTTTAGGAGATTGCGCTGACTGTATACGTTATTTACCCACCTGAATGTCGTATGACAAATAGCAACACATATACAAACAGACAAACAAAGCGCCAAAAGAAAGAGCACTGAGCATCTACAGTATGTGTGCTGCCACACACTATAAACTGTCCCACTTATCTGTGGGACTTATCAGTGCCACTTAAAGAATTTTAGTTCCTCCACACAAACACTGATAAAAGGATAAATACTAGTGATTCTGGGCCAGAAAAACTACAAAAAGTCCAGATTTTAAAAAATGGGCTTGAACACTTTAATTAGGATTTGAAACTTCAAAATAAGCCTGGCCCCAAATCTCAAAAATTGGTTGAGGGCCTTTACTCTAAAAAAAGTCTTAAGGCATATGAATCTCCAAATGGCAGAGGGTAACAGAATACAATAAAAGTAATATTTCCTTCAAAAGATAGGCTTATTAAAGAAGAAAAATTCAAAAAAGTACAAACTTTCCAAAACAACAAGAATTAATACTAAAAGCCACCTTAAAAGAAAGAAAGCAAAAGCAACCAAAACATAAATTCTTTTTCCACAAAAGCAATAACTAGAAACAGAACAAAATTCCAATATAAAATATTCAAATGAATCCCTCCAAAGTTGATTAAAGAAAAATATTAAAACAAAGAGTCAAACAACACAAATGCCCTGACACATCAGGTAGCCCACTCAGCTGCAGGATCAGGGGGCCCTGGCCACTAGCGCTTAAACATGTAAGTGACAAAAGAAATAACAAAAAACAAGAAGATAATTGGAAAACTGAACAAGGCTTCCAGTGATAGAAGCTAACAGATATATGAAAATACAGTATATCACAAAAATAATGAACTAAACAACCATCAAAATAAAGGCAAAAGCCAGAGAAGAAACCCTGATTAAATCATAATAGTTGAATTTTTGTTCCATTTCTTGCATTTGTTTACGTTTTCATTTCATTTTGGGATTGGTGTGGCATAGTGGTTAGCAGAGATGCCTCATGAATGTGATGTCCAGGGTTCAAATCTTATTCCAGGTTATTGTTTATATGAAAATTGTACGTGTTGCCCAAACCTTTGTGGGTTTCCCTCATCAAGTATGTCCACTTTTTACTTTCTCCTATACGAAGTATAGAGAAAGTATTTTAATCGTCCTAAGATTCAATGTCGAGATTTTGATGAATCTCGACGTTTTAGACCTCCCTGACTTTCTTGTATACTAAGTATAGGGAAAGTATTGAAATCCTCCAAAAATTCAATTTTGAGATTTTGATGAATCTCAAAATTTAAAACCTCCCTGAGACTGAAAAAAAACATTTTTGGAATTATGCCTGTGTATGTGTCTGTGTGTATTGTAAGTGAATGGACGCTTAAGGGCGCTGTTGCCCTGTGAAACCCAACAAACAGATGCAGACTCAGGTTTAAAAGCACCAAGGAGTATTTTCATTTTCGTCCTAATTAGTGCCTCCAAAGCACCACAGCCACAATAAGTACACAATGAATAAACAATTCTCCTCCTCTCCTTCCAGCAGCTCTGTCACACTCCCTGCCAACTCAGGCTCGCTTACTGGGTCTCCACCAGTCCTTTGTATAGTCCTTGACCCGGAAGTGCTTCTCCTCTTCTGTTCACATGACTTGTCATCACTTCCAGGTCAGATGGAGAATTACATTTTTCTTCAGCCCAGAAGTACTACTGTCCTTCCGTCCCCATGACTTGGGAGTACTTCCGGACTATATTGGAAACCGAAATCCCCTTGTCTCCCTGCAGCATCCCCTGGCAGCACCCACGGTACCCAGCAGGGCTGTGAAGCCGAACTCCATCTCCCATAATGCCCTGCGGGAATCTGGGGCACTGCTAAGCTGCAGGGCAGTTGCCATCTAGTGTCCTGGGGTTTTCGTCTGGGTTGAGCTGCCGGCCATCCCTCACAGTATGTAAACACGATAACCTGAGTACGCTTTCACTTAGGTGAACCAAATTTTGCATACAAGTATTAGGTACAAAACATAGATCTCTATCAACTTTTGGGGTCTTTCTCTTAACCAGAAGTGGTGCTTTACCTTTTATTCATGCAGCTACAGAGTCCAATTTATTCATCTTTACTTTTATAATAATTGTTAAATATATTATTAATTTGATTTGATTTATTTTTGATGTTTTCTTAATGTACATAATATAAAATAATAATCATTGTCTTGCAGTTTACTCCTCAAATATCCTTCCCCATATCTGTGTGTATGAGAAAGTCTAGGGGAGACTACTCACAATTTTTCTCTCACATTTCCATTATCATGACATATCAATTAACTATTTTTATTTGTCCATTTGTTAGTGTGAGTGTTATTTTGTGCATTAGTGGACCCCACAATGGTCTAGCTTTCTGTCTAGGGGGTGAATTCTATTTTGTGCCAAATTCTGCTGGCATAGACTGTAAACTCTTATGGCAGGTTTTATAATGTTATGTTGTGATATTTACCTTTGCTTAGTTTTTTTGTTTGTTTGTTTGTGTTTTAGCATTCATAATGAGAAAATACAGAATACTAAATGAAAAACTAGCGAAAGGAAGGGAGGCTGATATGGAAAAATCTAAACAGTTAAATTAGACTAGATGCCAGCAGTAGACAAATGTTACCTGATAATATCTATCCAATAATCTCAGAAAGCTGCTGTACAGCTAGACGTTTCCTAGGATGGAGTTTTCTCTAGAATTAAGAACTGTTATAGGAGAGGATGTAGCAGAAGAGACAAATTCAACACTGTAAATTGTAAATGTCTACAAGAATCATTTAGACGTTTGAAAGGATAGCAAAACACCAAACTGTACCAGTTCTCTGTTACTTACCCACCCAGTTTAAGTGAACGGCGTTAGAGTAGATACCATTAAACACAACTGTACTAATATCAAGACAATAATGTACAATACATCAAAATAATATAGTACACTACCACATGACCCTCAACCCATGGCTGCCAATCCTCCTGTATAAATGTATAATTACCTTCAAATCAGAAATATATAAAAAAATTAATTTAATACAAACATTCATAATAATATGGTGGAAGTATGGTGGAAGTAAAAATTGCCTACTGTAAAGTTTTGATCATTGCTCCATGAGAAAAACTTGAGATCAACAGTTTGAAAGGTTTGAATGGTGCAAAGAAAATAAAATATTCAGAGCAAAATGGCAACAGTTACACTTGACACTGTGAGTACAGTTGTGCTTGCACATACATAGCATGTTTTACATATGTATATTAAACAATTTCTGATCACTTTCATTATAATAATATGCACTAATACTCATTGAACTATGTGCATTGATGTTCCATGGACCAAGCAATGTTCAGATTCATTAAGTATAACTTAAAAACAAAACATCATATGGCATAGAAGAAGTTCTGAAGCAATTAAGTCTAAAGGCCAGTTTGATTAAGGTTTAATGATTACAAACTCCAAGACCTACAAGAAGTTGCACTTTGACCTTATGATACATAATATCAGCACACTCATTGTGAGGCAAGCTACATGCTGGGAATGTAATTCAATGATTTTCCTTTGATATTTTTTTCATTCTAATGTCCAAATCCAAGCAAGGTCCAGCTTTAAACATACAAAGTACACTTTATAACTCTTGTTTGTTTTTGACAGTTTTGCAGATTATTTGATAAAGTATAATATAAGTATAATTTTACTGTATATACAACATATACAGAATTGTGTACTAACACTTTACTATAAGCACGCATCCTGCTAAATTCTAAATTCTGTAAATACTTTTTCTGTGCTATACAACTATACTGAACTTTTTTCCTTTTCAAACTTCTATAAATGTCAAGCCTCTATCTGCCTTGACAAGGCTATTTTGGATTTTAGAAATAAAATTACACTACATATTTTTCACACAATAATCACTGCCCTGCAGGCTCTTATCTTAGACTGCAAGCAAATCCATTTAGCAAGGCTTCAGGTAAGAAAGTACCAAACTCAAAGCTATTTGCCTTATTTTTTAACTGTAAAATATTATCAAAATGGATTCAGACTCTTTCTGATCCTTTTCTACTAAAGCAAGATGACTTTTGTACATAAATATATGTATATTATGTGACTTGAGTGCTTACCACATCAACAGACTTTTAGTTTCCTTACGAACTGAAAAAAATCTCTTTAGGAAAATTCTTTATTTTATCATGTACAGTATGTTTTAGGCATATCCAGTTTTTAATTTATGCAGTTAATCCATTCTAAATCACACCTTATGTGTGACTGTGTTTAAAGAAAACTTTAAAAATGGCTCACCTACAATATTGCATTTTTGGAAGACTGATCAATTATTTCATATATCAACACCTCAAACCTGGTGATGTATCAGCATGTATCCTTCGACATGGCTTATATACAGTAAGAAAATTCAGTATATGTAATACAAATGTATTTGTAAAATGCATTCATTTTGAATAAAACAAATATAAAACTGAAGCAAAAGCAAGTCCTATCACATTGCAAACAACAGCTGGAACACTTTAGGAACTTTTTACATTAAAAGATCTATTTAAGAAAAATAACGATAATTGTCCCAGCCTTGTTTTCTTTAGAAACATTCAAGATAACACTTTTACCAAATTTTATAATTTGTGTGTTAACATTAGAATTACCAAAGCCTACGAAAAAACTTGTAAACCCAGCCCACCTTAATCCATTCGCACCTCTCCATTCAGCGTCTTTTGTGTTGTAAATGTGTCGATAAGCCACAGCAAGCAGCCTGCTATCCCATCATTCCACCGCTGCAGAAACAGCAAAAACCTCTCCCAGCTCAAGCCTTGTTTATCAGGGAATGGGGTACCTAGAGCTATATAGGCTAAAAATATATCGTTATTTGGAACACATGCATTTTATGTGTGTTCCTTGTCTGCAAAGATCTATGTAAGTGTTGAATGACAGGAAATGCAAGAAATGTTGAACACATACCTAAAAGACAAACTTTTTTCATGTTTTAGTACTAATGACAAAATTTTGACATGAAGTGTATAATGTGTGATGACTGAAGTCCAAATATCAATATAAACACTTTCACAAAGGGTACAAATATAACAGAACAAGTGTGTTTTTAGACTATAACCGAAGAAAAAGAAATCGGGCTAGTGTGAGTTGTTGTCGCGACTTCTTTGGTAGTACAGTGATAAGAACTGCTGACTCCTATTCAAAAAGTCAGAGGTTCGAGCCTTCCCATGTCTCAAAATAAACGTTTTGAGTAGTTAGCTGCTCTTATTGTTACTATTATACAATAAAAACATACATTTCTTTTTAGCCTGTAACAGCCAATGTAAATGTATGGTACTTATTCAGTTTTATTTTCTCAGTCGCGTTCACGCTCACCCCGATCTGACACAGTTAGTTTTCATTATAAAGACATGCTATAACAGAGGTGAACTCGGATGAGGACGAGGGTTCTACATTGGAGAAAGAGAACAGAAGCCCTCCCCACAAGAAATGTCCACTCACATATAAGAACAATGCAGCTGCCCCAGGCGTAAAGGCAAAAGATGGCACCGTTTGGATGCAGGAAGAGGTTGGGCGTCATCCTGTCAGTCAGTCTGCCCCACACCTGTCCTTCAATGAAACAGCACGGCTTACAGATCTCGGGTTATTCTGAAGGAACAGTATGTTAAGAGTGTTTTGGAGGTGAAAAGAGTGTCTGACAGAATAATGATTATGAAACTGGGAATTGGAGGTGTGATGATGAATGTTGTTAGTGCATATGCCCTGCAAGTTGGGTGTGTGATTACTGAGAAAGAAGATTTCTGAAGTGAGTTGGATGAAGTGATGGACAGTGTACCCAAGGGACAGAAAGTGGTGATTGGAGCGGATTTCAATGGACATGTTGGTAAAAGGAACAGAGGAGATCAGGAGGGGATGGGTAGGTATGGTGTAAAGGAGAGTAATGAAGAATGTCAGATGATAGTGGATATTGTGTAAAGGAAGGAAATGGCAATGGCTGTGGTGATTATGTATTTTAAGAAGAAGGAGGAACATAGGGTGAGGTACAAGAGTGGCAGAAGATGCATAAAGGTAGATTATATCCTATGCAGAAGAGTCAATCTGAAGGAGACTGACGACTGCAAAGTGGTGGCAGGGGAAAGTGTGGTTAGGCAGCATAGGATGGTGGTCTGTAGGATGAAGTTGGAAACCAAGAAGAGAAAGGAGAGTGAGGGCAGAGCTAAGGATCAAATGGTGGAAGTTGAAAAAGGAAGACTGCAAGGCTGAGTTTAGGGAAGAGGTAAGACAGGCACTGGGTGGCAGCGAAGAGTTACCAGACAGCTGGACAAATACAGCAGAAGTAGTAAGGGTGACAGCAAGAAGGGTGCTTGACATCTGGACAGAAGAAGGAGGAAATGGAAACCTGGCAGTGGAATAGGGATGTACATTAGAGTATACAGAGGAAAAGGATAGCAAAGAAGAATGGGATAGTCAGAGTGATGCAAAAAGTAGACAGGAATACAAGGAGATACGGCATAAGGTTTAGTTAGAGGTGGCGAAGGCTAAAGAAAAGGCGTATGATTTGTTTCATGAGAGGCTGGACACTAAGGAGGGAGAAAAGCACCTGTACCAATTGGCTAGACAGAGGGACCAAGCTGGGAAAGATGTGCAGTAGGTTAGGGTGATAAAATAAAAAGATGGAAACATACTCACAAGCGAGGAGGGTGTGTTGAGCAGATGGAAAGAGTACTTTGAGAGGCTGAATAAAGAGAATGAGAGAGAGAGAGAGAAGGTTGAAGGATGTGGATATAGTGAATCAGGAATTGCAACGGATTAGAAAGGAGGAAGTAAGGACAGCTATGAAGAGAATGAAGAATGGAAATCCTGTTGGTCCAGATGACATATCTGTGTCATGTCATGTCATGGAGGTGTTTAGGAGAGATGGCAGTGGAGTTTTTAATTTGGATGCCTGAGAAGTAGAGAAGAAGTGTACTGGAATTGATTCTTAAAAATAAGGGGGATGTTTAGAGCTGCATTAACTTCAGGGGTATAAAATTGATGAACCACAGCATCAAGTTATGGGAAAGAGTAGTGGAAGCTTAGTTAAGAAAGGAGGTGATGATTAGTGAGCAGCAGTATGGTTTCATGCCAAGATAGAGCACCACAGATGTGATGTTTGCTCCGAGGGTGCTGATGGAGAAGTATAGAGAAGGCCAGAAGGAGTTGCATTGCATCTTTGTGGGCCTGGAAAAAGAATATGGCAGGGTTCCTCGAGAGGAGTTGTAGTATTGTATGAGGAAGTCAGGAGTAGCAGAGAAGTACGTATAAGTTGTACAGGATATGAACGAGCGAAGTGTGATAGTGGCGAGGTCTGCAGTAGGAATGACGGATGCATTCAACGTGTAGGTGGGATTACATTAGGGATCAGCTCTGAGCCCTTCTTATTTGCAATGGTGATGGACAGGTTGACAGACGAGATTAAAAAAGAGTTCTCATGGACTATGATGTTTGTGGATGACATTGTGATCTGTAGCTAGAGTAGGGAGCAGGTTGAGGAGACACTGGAGAGGTGGAGATATTCTCTAGAGAGGAGAGGAATGAAGGTCGGTAGGAACAAGACAGAATACATGTGTGTGAATGAGAGGGAGGTCAGTGGAATGATGAGGGTGCAGGGAGTAGAGTTGGCAAAGGTGGTTAAGTTTTGGGATCAACAGTACAGAGTAACGAGGATTGTGAAAGAGAAGTGAAAAAGAGAGTGCAGGCAGGGTGGAATGGATGGAGAAGAGTGTTAGGAGTAATTTGTGACAGACAGGTATCAGCAAGAGTGAAAGGGAAGGTCTACAGGATGGTAGTGAGTCAAGCTATTTTATATGGGTTGGAGATGGTGGCACTGACCAAAAAACAGGAGACAAAGCTGAAGGTGGGAAAATTAAAGATACTTATATTTGCATTGGGTGTGACGAGGATGTATAGGATTAGGAATGAGTACATTAGAGGGGCTACTCAGGTTGGACAGTTGAGAGACAAAGTCAGAGAGGCGAGATTGTGGTGGTATGGACATGTACAGAGGAGAGATGCTGGGTATATTGGGAGTGCAATGTTAAGTAAAGAGCTGCCAGGCAAGAGGAAAAGAGGAAGGGCCTAAGAAAACATTTATGGATGTGGCGAGGTAGGACATGCAGGTGATGGGTGTAACAGAGTAAGATCCAGAGGACAGGAAGATATGGAAAAAGATGATCTGCTATGGCAACTCCTAATGGGAGCAGCTGAAAGAAGAAGAAAACCTATAATATGTAATGCTCTACCCAAGGTACTTTTCAAAAATGTTATAATAGATGCCAAGCACAATATAGTTCAGGCATTCATATTAAAATTTTTGTTTAAAAAATTAAATTATTTTTGTAGATAAAGCATGTCTTTTAGGCTCGGGGGCCTGAAGTAAACCTCAGCATGTTTTCAATGGGTTCAGATGTTAACTCCTTCACTCTATCTTGTCAGGCCAGTATCTTCTCAACAACTATGTATTGATACCATTATTTCAATGGTATCTACAGTATTTCAACAGGAAAATAGATGTCTGCTGAACAGTAATAGGGTTAGGGATTTTGTGATTTTGTGGTGTCTTCACAAAAAACATTTTATCCTCTGAAAACAAAAACACATAAAAGATGCAAGAAGGAATGAGATGACAGTGGAAAAAGGAAGTTTTGAATAAACAGAGTATGGTGCCATTGTAGTAGATCTGGTTCTGTTTGTCTTGTTCTTATAATTGACTGTTCAACAACCTTATAATCTGTAAATGAATATAAGGATGGGACTGCCAAAGGTCCGGTACCATTTCCTGGTGAAAGGAGCCCAGAAATGGCTCTGCGGAATATCTTTGGTCTTTAAAAATATGGTTTATCTTTTTAAAGTTGCAAGTATTGTATATGTCCTGAATAGAACGTGCCAGTAATATTTTGTACCAGCTTCATCGTTCTCTGCAGTGCTTTACATTCTTGAGCTTAGCAGGTTCCATACCAGGATGTGATGATGCCAGTAAGGATGGACTCTACTGTGCACATGTTGAGAACAAATGAAGAAGTGTAATCTGTCATCAGATGTCTAAGGAAGTAGAAGTAATAGTGAGCTGAAATATATTATACCAATTTCAGTCAATCAATGAAAGCCTCTTTCAGTATCATTGCATTATGGCCTGCCTTCTGCTTCGTGAAGTCTATGACCAGCTCATTGGATTTGCTTAAATAAAGGGTCAGAATATTGTCCTGGCACCTCTGACTCAGCAGGTAGACCCTGTCTCTGTAAGCTGTCTCATGATTGGTGGTGATTAGGCCTATGCTGGTGGTGTCATCAGCAGATGTAATGATGGATGAGAAGTTATATTTGTCCGCTCAGTCATTGGGTTTGCTGACATAAGTACACCAGACCCAGAATTGCAAATACTTTTCCCCGACCAGAAAAACCTTGTCCTTTGCACTACTCCCATTAAGCTTGTTTACTTGTTTTATCTTTCTGCCTTGACTCCTGTACCACACGCATCTACATGCATCTGTTCACAGTTTCCACCATTTTTCCAGCAATACTCCTAATATTTACAATTACAATCCTTATACTATCCTTCATAGCACTTACTCATTGCAACACATTCATTGCCCTTGTCAGCAAATTTGCAACCTGACCAGGTTCAACCAGGTTTCCCAACTTCCTTTTTGACTTAGATATGTTTATGTGGTGAAACACGTGCTGTGGATATTTGGGTGGTGAGGGTTGTAGACCTGATTGGAATGTTGCTTTTTACTTTGGGCAGTTTCTCAGAACAGTGTAAAATGTGTTTACATTATGAAACATATGGCATGATGTTATTCTTGATTTGTTTTCATATTTTATATAGTTTTATAATCATGTTCTGTCTTTATAAATGTTCCTCCATTCCATTGTTTTTGTGGGTAGAACCCCTGGAGGTGGGGCCAACCTAACTTCATCACTGCTGTATCCTCCATCTGACTTTATCTGGAGGCCAGAGTGAGAAATCCAGGAAGGGGCTCATTAAGTTGTATGGAGTCTATAAGTTTGTTTTCTTCTGAGTTTCTAGTTTTTTTATATCTGTTTTTGCTCTATCGTGGAATTTTGCCTTTGGATAATTTATTGTGCCTTGGTTTTGCCTTTTTAGGCATATCTATTTTTTTCTTTGTAGCACTTTTGCTCTGTTTTTCTATGGTTCTAAATACCTCATTTATACAGATTCATGTTGACCTTCTCTTAACATGTCAGGGGTTTGTGTTAATTCAATGTCTTGTTAGACATTTTGGTATACATTAGGACATTTCTTTATATTTGGAATAGTTAAGCCAGTTCTCCCCACTTTGGCTCTATTCATGCTGAATCTGGCAGGTAGTTGTCTGGGGAAGGCCATTGAAGGTCCTGGCATGCTTTTGTAGGTCTTTTGGAGGCCTCACCCCCAATTTTGCCATGTTTAACAACAGTAAGCAGTTAAATTACCCCCCCCCCCCCTTAATATTATGTTTTCCCCAGGAGGAACAAGCCAAAAACACTGATTTTATTTTCACAAGAAACTGTTATTATTTGTAACAGAAGCATGTAAATTCCAAACGTCAACATAAATACAGTAGTAAAGGTAAGTCTAGTGTCCACTGGTGTACTGAGGTAGATTTAGAACATACACATCAGGTGACACTTTTCTTATAATATTTGTCATATGTAATTTATGTCCATGTGTGATTGTGTTATTGTAGGTTAACACACTGCAAGCTTTAGTGACTTCCACATTTCTCTGACACAAACATTGACAGTTGCTGCATGGTGTGTTCTGTGCATAATTATAATGGATCCCTGAACTACAGTCACCACAAGTAACAAAGACATTTCTAGCTGTTAAATAACACTGAAACTACTATAAGACACTGCCTGAGAGGTCCACCGATTGCCTATGGTGGTTTATAAGGATATGGGGTCTATGGTGTCCAGAAACAGATATGCTCTGTAAACATTAACCTGCAAGTCATTTACTGTTTTAACCAGTGCAGTTTTGGTACTATGATTTGTTTTAAAGCCTGACTGAAACTTACCAAGAATAGAATGTTTAAATTATTAATTATTTAGAATTTTACTTAAAAAATGCAGGTTGAGGTAGGTCTAAAGTTATTTAAGACATAGGCGTCAATATTATTTTTCAACTACTGAAGTCATTATTCAATCTGGGAAGACCCCCTAGGTCAAGTACACTATCAATTAGCACATCTGAGACACTTTTGAAAAAGCCTGTTGGGACTGGTAAATCACACAAATGGAAGATTTCACTTGAAAAATTATTCAATGGAGTTCACTCCGTTTTGTGTGAAGGAATTGAATAAAAACAGCATGCTGTGGTTCAACAGGATTCCTTCCGGAGGATGCATTATATTGCTTCTAATATTTATTTTGTGTTTAAAAAAATGTGGCAAAAGCCTTACCAATTTTGCTGGAAGTTTTCAGGAGGTATTGCATTGGCTAAACTGGGTTTAGGAGATGATCAACAGTTAAAATAAAACCCTTTGGTTTCCTGCATAATCCTTTATAATTTTAGAAAAATAGGACTGCTTCTCGACACAGACTTCATTGTACTCAGCTCTGTGTGCCTTTAATATTTCATAATGTGTTGTTAACTCAGTTTACCTTCATTTACGTTCAACTCTATAACATTTTTTCTTAAGATCTGCAAGCTTTCCAAGGTATTTAGGTACTGGAGGAATTCTTTACAATTTTTTCACTATGTCAGCTGTAGCTCTCATCTGTGAAACAATATTCCATCATACTGATAACACTGCTAAGCTGTGCTAGAACAAGCACTAAATTTGTACTGATTATCGAGAATATTAGCAAACCAAGATGCTGCAGATGCATTTTTTTTAACAATATGCTGCTCTTTAGTTCTACCCATTGGAATCTTTACATTAAAAAGCATGCAAAAATGATGGGATATGCGGATATTCATAACCCGCCTCATGTCAACTTTTAATTCTTTTGAAATCACTAAATCCAGTATGTGTCCTCCCTTATGTGTAGGCTGGCTGATGTGCTAACTAAGATCAAAGGAGTGTAACAAGTTAATAAATTCTCTTGCTTTAGGATCACACTGAATATCAACATGAAAATTTAAATCTCCCATAATAAGGAACATATCGTAATTAGTTGTTATTATAATAACTAAGTTTGAGAAATCTTTGATAAAGGACACAATTTATTTTAAGGGTCTACAAACTGTCAATACAAGAGTTTTTATCACTCCTTGTATAGCTATGTCAAGATACTCCAAAGACAAGAAAGTGCCAAAACGGGTATCTTTACAGTGTAATCTTCTTGAGATAATACTTGTTGAACCTTTCCTACCTTGGTGCACTCAATAAGCAAAATTGTGATTTTAGAGGTGCTGCTTCAATTAACACCACCCATCCATCACTTCTGAGCCATGTTTCACTCAGTGTAAGAAAGTCTATTTTCCTATCATTAATAAGATTATTAATGTAAAAAGTCTTACTGATTAATTGTCTAATATTTAGTAAAGCCATATTTAAGGTCTCGGAAGGGCATAGCTATTGTGGCATCCGGCTGGGGGTGGAGCCCAGCCGGGACGCCCAGGAGGACCGGAGGAGGGCTTGTACCTCCTCCAGACCGTGAGGGGGCGACCGCCCTGGTTGTGTTGGGGGCCACAGGTAGGAGGCTTGGAAGCCCAGCCCTGTAGGTTCCCGTGGCCACCGCCAGGCGGCGCCCCAGTGCCTGAAGAAACCTGGAGCCCAGCACTTCCGCCACACCAAGAAGTGCTGGGGGGAAGAAGACAGGGGACACCCGGAGGGCTTCCGGGTGTGCAACCGGCACTTTCGCCACACGGGGGCGTGTCTGCGGAGGAATGCCGGGAAGCAGCTGGAGCCCATCCGGGTTCCTATTTAAGGGGCTGCCTCCCTTCAGTCAGTAGCGGAAGTCGGGTGGAAGAGAGACGGAGCTGGAGAGAGAGGACTGGAGGCGGCCAGGAAGGCACGAAGGACTGTGAGGCCTGGATTGAGGGGGATCGGTGCTGGAGGCACTGGGGTTTGTTGTGCACGAGAACTTTGTAAATAGTTGTGTGAATAAACAGTGTGTGGTGGAGCCAACGATGTCCGTCTGTCTGTGTCCGGGCCAGCTTTCACACTATATTGTAGTGTTAGGGCATCTTGAAATAGCAATAGAGTTATTGGCATTTATTCCACTTTGTCCGGACCTTTTAGTGAGACTATGGTTTGTTACTATAGTGCTTATAATACTTATAGTGCATATCTAAAAGTGAAACCATTGTAGAATTATTATATCCTAACATGGGTAATGATTTGCTAGTTATAGCACTGATGCTACATAAGATCATTTTATAAGTCATGAGTTAGCATTATTTCACCAAACAATTAGTGACAGGGATATGTATTAAATTGTGGGCATTACTCCCTCATTGTATACTGTTTTTAACGCAGTTATTACTAAAATTGTTTTATTACTAAAATTATGGTTTACAATAACTCACAGGGGGTGGCGCAGTGGTAGCGCTGCTGCCTCACAGTTAGAAGACTCGTGTTTGCTTCCTGGGTCCTCCTTGCATGGAGTCTTCATGTTCTCCCCGTGTCTGCGTGGGATTGTTCCGGTTTCCTTCTACAGATATGCAGGTTAGGTGCATTGGCGATCCTAAATTGTCCCTAGTGTGGGTGTGCCCTGTGGTGGGCTGGCGCCCTGCCTGGGGTTTGTTAACTGCCTTGATATAGCAGGTTGGATAATGGATGGATGGATAACTCACATTTTTTAACAATTTAGCTATAAGCTTGGCTAGACTTAAAATATGTTTCAAATAGTCAAAGCTGATGGCCAGCATCCTTACTTAGCCAGGATGCCATCAAGATGGAAGGAAAGAGGGAGAGAGCATACACAGGGCGTTGTCTCCCCTGTGTTGCTAGATGGCAGCCCACCCCTTGGATTGCAGGAGCACCACGGTTTCTCACAGGGCATCATGGGAATTGGAGTTCTTGGACTCAGCCCAATTTGGTTCCATGCATGCTGCCAGGGGGTGCTGCTTGAGTCCTACTTTGTCGGGCTCTCACCTCACCCAAAGTGCCTTTGGGCTACAGCTTTGGAACACCGGACTCTTCCGGGTGTAACATAAAAAGAGCTGCCTACCACTGCTTGAACAGGCAGAGTCGGGAGGAAGGAGGATCAAGCTTGCTGGAAGGAATGGGGGAGGCAGTGACCAGGAAAGAGAGACAGAAGAGAAAGACAAGAGTATTACAGAGTGCTGTATATTGCTTTGTACTTGCACTTGTGACTGTGGCTTGGGAAATTATTACAGAGAAGTGTTTCCCCCAGTAAAAGCTCTCTTTCTGCTTTTTTACATGTGTGTCTGAGCCTTTGCGTTGGGTGTTTGGGTAGCTGGAGCTCCCCCTGGTGGCCACACTGATTAATTACCTTAGCTATATTGTCTGAATGTACCTGGACATATCACCTGTTCCAAAGCCATGCTCAGTGCAGAAATTCTTCATCCCGACATCTGACCATCGGAGAATAGGAAGTGGTCCAGAGATGATGACTCCTGGGTCCCCTCTTGAGCAATGTACAACACTTCTGACTAGCAACTGAGAATTTTGTTTATTCTCATATGAAAAACCACTGCACCAACACTTTTATGCTTCTCAAGGACAGACAGAGCTTTCTGAACAATGTCCTGGACACACACCCCAGGAAAGCAGAACAAAAAAAAATGTCTGACCAGAAGGTGCACTGTCAAGGTTTTGTACAATGGAGTCCCCCAACATGACAACACTTCGGCAGGCAGCCGGCGCAGAGCTGACTGCATCAAAATGGTCGTCATTAAAGTGGAGGCATCCTTCTCATTGGTATTCCCACACTCCATCCTGAGTAGGAGCAGGGGTAAAACAGATATTCACCAGCTTCAGACACAGTTGGGATGTGGACAAAGATGGCTAGCAATTGATGGAGGGAGAACCTGGCACAGGACACCTTACTACATTGTCGTATAGCTTAAGGGCTTTCAAGTGCCTGTAGAAAATGTGAAGCATTAGTATCCATTCCTCCAAAGCTTTTAGTTCTTCTTTGATGTTGAGAGCCTCACTACCGCTGTTTTACAATGTACCAGATGATTTTCTGTGGGATCTTGCAGATGACAAAAAAGAGCAGACACATAGAGCTTCTGCACATGACTGTTCAGCACATAAAGTGAACTATTTGCCCATTTTCACTGTCTGACATATATTTCTTAGATAGTTATATTTAAAAAAATAAACTATATAACAAATTAAAGCTACTATTACCAGACCCATTTACAGATGTAATGTCTACATCATGAACAGGTAGACCAAGTGACACACATTTTAAAATACATTTATTCATTTCTTATTGGATCAGATGATATATTTTGAGGTGGAGGAATAGATTTGTTGTTTTATCAGTCTTTGTAGATGTTTGTGTGCTCTTTCTTTGGTATTATCGCTTTGTGATCAGCAAACACATTTTTACGTTGGCTTCACTTGTCAGGCGGTCATCTTTTCTCGTCACCTCTCCATAAAGTCATGACTACATTGTTAATAATTAATGCATGTCTATTTCATGGGGATATCTGATACTGTGTAATATAGTACAATTTGCTGCTGTTCTACCATTTCGCCAAGTTTACATGCTGTGTGATAGGCAACATGCCTTGCCTAATTCTTAATAAATAAGAGGGGTGAAAAATGTTTTATCCTAGTTATCAAAAATATTTTTTTCACAAAACATATTAACCTCCATAATGTTGCATTTTATTCCAAAAAAACATGCAAAAAAAGTTGCATTTTTTTGGCAAGAAAAATAATACAATAAAACAAATAATAATAGTAATGATGAATAAAAATAATGTGAAATGAACAATTAATAACAAAATAATAATAACAGTAATAATAATACTACTAATGATGCCAAAGCAGTATATAATCTCTAAATGAGTCCTTTGTGTGGCAAATTTTAAAGCATGGTGAAAGACACAATCCAGCGTCACAGTTGGGACAATAATAGTGTTTTTCTTTTTTGATTTTCTTCCCAGATTTATCAGTTTTTTAACAGCACATTGCACAGGTACGAGTTGATTCTGTTTTTTTTTCTGTTGGTGGCATATAATCAATAAAATGTCTACCAATAGGATGCTCCGGATTGATCCGCGATATGTTGTGTTGACCGGTGAATGTACGGCAATGATTTGTTCTACAAGGTGGCATGTAGTTTCACCAGGTTCTTGTTTGTATAAAACAAATGCACTGTTCTGCCAAATGACAAAATATCTTTTTGTAATATTTCTTTTGTTGCCTCTGCATAATGGGATAGAAAGTCAATTCTTGATCCGCACGATCTACGCCACCCATTGTGCTATTGTAGTCGACCACAGCACAAGGCTTTGTAACCGGCTTGTTAAATATTACGTGTACCGTGACTGTAGCTGCATTATGTACGGTGGTAAGAAGACAAATATCTTTCTTTTCCTTCCATTTCAGCGCAAGCATTTTACCCTTTTACCAAGCTACTACTGCACCATACTGTAATTTAGCCCTGCCAAAGTCTTCAGCCATGCCACGACGGTTGGGACGCATTGTTCCATATGTACCAGTTTTTCTTTGCAGCAAGATGTCAAATAGCTCTGGTGAAGTATATAAAACGTCCATGTAGACAGAGCAGAGCATCTATCAAAGTCAGCACCGATGACATTGCAACACCGTACTGATTGTATTTTGGATCAAATATTGTCCCTTTCCCTGTGTACAGAACCAAATTCCAAATGTATCTTGTTTTAGATTCATAAGGCTGGTAAAACATTATGCCAAATGTTGCTCTGGATGTACTATCCATGACAGTCTGCCCTTATAAGCCATGAGACTTTCATCGATGCTGACATCACAGACCAAAATGTAAATACTCTGAAACTTTGCTACAATTGGCTGGTATACTGTATTTCCCAAATTATCTTCAGTTTGGGTGCTGGAAGGGCATTCTCATCAAAGTCTTCATTGTTGGCAAAGTGCAGATATTTCAAAATTAGTGAAAACCTATATTTGGACATAATCTCTTCAAAGAATGGTGTTGACAAAATATTGTTCTTGGACCAGTACCATAACTGCTTAGTTTCATTATAAATCCTTGCAATATCAATAAGCCTAAAAAGGCCCAAACATCATCAGCAGTTACTGGTTCCCATCTTTTTGAAAGGGAAAACTGCTTAGTTGTATGGTTATTTGCCAGACACTGTTCAGTGTAACGTAACAAATACAGAAATGCGAAGGTCACTTTTGGATTCATCAGAATCACTTTCTGGCTCACTGTCCATTTCAGTTTCGCCAGCTGAGGACAGATTCAATTCTTCATCACTGCTGATGAGAAACTCCTCAACATCCTCACCATCACTGCTCATATCACCAGTAAGAGCTTGCAACACCTGGGCTGATGAAAAATGTTTCTTATGAGATGCCATTATTACAGAGGGGGTTACTGATCACACTCACCTGTGAGAGGAGAGGAAGCATCGACACCTTTGCCCATTTGATGCTTGGATGTAATGCTGATGCAAGACCCGCCTATAACACTGTCCAAGTAATGCTCGGGACTTACGCTGGAGACACTTTTACAGCTTGAGTGATTCTCGATTCTAACACTTACGCAAGATGCATCTGTACAGTTGCCTGAGTGACACTCAGGACTTTTAGCACAGTTTTCGCAGCCCAAGCAACACTCGGGTCTAACGCTAAGGAGATTAAGATCATTTTATGGCCAAATACAATTTTATCCACTAGATGTCAGCAAAATACTGCCTCCGTCATTACTCGGGCTTAATGCTGAAAACTGGATCGTAACAGCTTAAGCCAAGAGACATTACGGGTTATTCATTTTTACATGGGATTCTGAGACTGCGAGAGGCTTGGAGTTAACTATAAGGAGGTTAATAACATAAAAACAATGATGCAATACAAGTTTTATTGAAAGCAATGCAATGTTCTTTACTTAGGCAAGCAAAGAAAAAAGTCAATATTTAGGCAAAAAATCATTTACATCTTGAGTTCAACATCAAACAGATGATCAAATTCCAGTCTAAAGACAAATCTGTGGGTAATGACAGAAAGAACAATATTGCAAGTATAAGTAGCAGAAATTCAGTTTTTTTGCAGGGTGGCTGAAGTTCGGGAGGGCCTCAGAGTAGTGTTGCTGAGAAGAGCTACTTGAGTTGGTTTAGGCATATCATAAGAATGCTCCCCAGGTTCACCCTATAGCTGTGCTAGGCAAATCTCATTGGGCAGAGACCCTTGATAGACCCAGAAAATGCTGTATATCTCTTGACTGCCTTGGGAACACATGGGAATTCTCCAGGAAAATCTGGAATCCATAGCTTGAAACAATCCAGTCTGTCAGTCAGTCCTCTTTGGCCTGGTGCCACCATGACCCTCTCTAGGAGAAGTGGACAGGAAGATTAGATGAGAAAAATGATACTAATGTTTTATTTGATGTTAAAAATGTTTATATTTGTTTGTTTTTGGACACTTTTATAAAATTAACCTCTATAAACTAAAGTTGATAATTTCCTAGAAATTAGAACTTATTTACTGATGACTAGAATCAAGCAATATAATATGTGCTAAATATTAAAATGGGCAAATACTGTTATCATGATCAATGCTTTTCAGCATAATAATGCAGTAGTGGGGCTACATAAAATGTTAATTGTGTTTGTTCAATGTTTTTAAGTGCTGTGTTTTTTTTCTTGTATATTTGCTTTAAAATAATGAGAAGAAGATTTTCAGCAAATCACAAGGATGTCACCAATTACAACACTCTACATTTTTAAAAGGGTTGTTTGTGACCTGTTGTTAGGTTCCCGGTAGCAAACATTAAATTAAAAAAAAAGGAGACAAGGAAGCATCAGAAAAGTCCAAGATTTATCTTAAGAAATGTTTCATCAAAAGGAACTACAGATTATAACGTTTTATCCAGTTACACACAGCAGTAAGGTGTTTTGGATTTTTCATCTTCCACTGCTGACGGATGTTGGATGGTTATCTGGACTAACTGCTGAGATTGTTTTGGTTCATGTTTCAGAATAGCCTTGTTTAAACTGTTTTTCTGTTATCATTTCATTATTTAGGACCTTGCCGGCTTTCATTCATTTCTCAATCTCAGTCTCAATCCACTTCCAATCATTTCCCTCAATCTCAGTCATTTCCATCCATTTCTCAAGAGTTTTCACATTGGACTTTGTGTGTATGTAGATGTTTGTTCTTCCTCATGTAATTATATGCTATATGTTTCATGGTTACGCAAGGGAGGTTGGGTTTCGTTTTGTGTTTTTCTTTTCTATCACCATAAATATTTGCCTGTATATCAGAATTGGGAAATTCTGGGTGTGTGAATAATATTTCTTCTAATATAATTATTTTACATTTTAATCAACATTTTATCTTTGACTAATTGATCTGTTTTTGTACATCCAGAGGTGGGCAGGTAAGAAATTGAAGGGTAAGTAAGTAAGTTTGGTGTGGCCAAGTCTGGACTTCACTCCAGGACAGCCAGAGTGTTTAACTTGCCGCCATCTGGTGGTTACAATGTGAAAGCAGTTAAAATTGTATTTTCCAAAAGAGAAAATGGAATAAAAGGCAAGAGTCTATGTACACATTTAACTCTACAGTGGGTGACAACTTTACTTACTGTATATGGAGGGGGTTAATTTTTTCAGATGGTTGAAAAAAAGAGGTCAATTAAGAGATGGTGAAAAAAAGGAAAACATTATAAAAATGACTTGATGCAGGTCCTACTTATAAATACAATTTTGACAAGAGCTACCACTGGAGAATTGTAGATATTCACAGAAGTAATATACAGTTATTAGTTAATGCAGCAATGTCAATGTGGAAATGCATTCGTGGAAAGAAATTACTACAGCCCCATTTTGAATACTACACTACCTATAAAAAGCTTTCACCTATGTCACATTTAGGGTTTTTTCATATTTCTTTAAGTTACAATATGGAATGTTGATATTTTTAGGATGATTTGCCTTTGGATAACACAAAACACATTGTAATTCAAAATCAAAAGACAACAGCACTGATCCTTCCAAATGAATAACATACTGAAAATTACTGATTCCATGAGAATCCACTCTACCTTGAGCCAGTCCATTACAATTCATTTCATTACAAATTACTGTCACAAATTCTTATTCTATTTGAATAAGGCTCATCGTTGTACATCTGACCACTGGAATGTTTGCCCAATGTTTCTCCAAAAATGACTCCCTCAAGTTGGATGGTGACTAATATTGTATGTTTTGGTTGCAGTTAGTGTTAATTTTAGGATCTGATCATGCAAACCCAAATCATTTGTATGGTATTTTTTCAGTTTGAGTGAAGGATACGGTTTACGTGATTTATTTCATAATTAGGTACGTTTTTTATTTTTCTTTTAAAACTGAATTAGCAATTTCTACCTTACAGCATCTCAAACAAATATGAATTATTTAAAAGAATGCATATTGCAGAGTCAAGCTGGGAGTGACCATTACGGGGTTGACATTAAAATGTCTGCAATGGACATTGAATAATATTTATGACAAATGTATGCTGCATAATGTAGGCAGAAAAAATAGCTGAAAAGAATAATTTTATCATTTTATATATTTGCATTGACTGAATTTTATGTGACGCTTTTATTTATCTGACAATATAGTACAGCATTACAGGAACCTGTACAAAATTTAATTCTATGATATAAACAGAATTGTTTTTGTGCCTTTTCCACACATTATATCATATTAGTTTTCCAGTATCTCTACGCATTTTCGATCAGACATTACATTCATAGCATGAGCCTTAAAAGAAAATAAATTTAGTTTCTGGTAAATACACACAAGACAGCATTACACACTGAAAATTGTTCCTATCCACTGTATCAGCTGGGTTTCACTCAAAATCTTTCTACTTTTTGATTGTTTTTCTATTAAAAACTAATATGTTGTTATAAGAGTTGATTGTAGATTGCTTTAATGTAATTTTTTAAGATAGTTATTTACTTTCATTTTTATTTATTCCTTTTATTTAGTTTAAATTTTATTTATTTATTTTTCCTTTTTAGTATTTTAAATAAATGTTTACACCTATTGTATTTGCATTCTCTTATATTTGGCACAGTAGTCAATTTCATGATCTTTAAAATGATCATATTATGTGTTCTGCAAAATCATATTGCCTACCTTATAAAAATATGTTGAAAAGTGTACAGCAGGAGTGAAGCAAATCACTTCACCCTGAATTATTCCCTTGATGGTAAACATGCGAGAAGTTAAATGTATTGAAAACACATTTTGATATGAGGTAGCCCTCATGGTGTCTCTGCACAGCAAGAGAAATATGAAAAAAAACAAACCAAAGCAAAAGTTACACTAATGTTATGCAAGAGATGAAAACAAAGGGCATACAGAGTCCCAAAAAAGAACAACACAATCAACCTATTGTTCCACTAGACCTAACTATACTTTGTCTATCAATTGGAGTGACAAAGTACCACACATGTTCACCCTTCATCTCTCTCTGCCACTATCTGTAGCCAGACCTCTGTTCCTCCCTCCAGAAGAATATATGTCCTAACTCTTTTGTCACCTATGTAATGACGGAACTATGGGCTAGAAGGTGGCTTCAAACAGGACTTCTCTCTAAGTACCCAAATCTCTTTCAAGGTCAAACACATTATAACTTTTGGTCCAGGGCAGTGTCAGCATAATAATTGGGGGGCATTAAGATATACAGCCAGCCCAAACTGAATTATTTGCACTCCTAAAACATGTTATTCTTATATTGTAAACATAACATATAGATATAATACATATATCAGGATGTTTGCTTAACAATAATTGCAATCACATTGCTTGTCCCTTTAGGATAAAAAAGGTCTTCTTGATATCTTAGAAACAACGGTTGTCTTGATGTGACAAGCAATGTATCTCCTGAACTTAGCAGTAGTCAAAACTGTAGAATCAGAGTTCTTTAGTTGCATGTTGATGTCTCTTGTCACAAACTGAAGGGATCTGAAATGAGAAACATTTCAGAGTTTCTTTGAATACCACAAAACTATCACAACAGTCCCATTGCTGACTTAGGTATTTGGTGGTTCTGCCACAACTTATGAAAACTCCTTTTCCGACATGTACAAATGTGTTTTCAGAACAGAAACATACAGTACTCGAAAAGCAAGTTTGCATATGAGGAGTATTTGGCAAAGAATGTATGAAAGGGTAGAGTTCTGTAGAAGTTCCACTCTGCCTGCTGTAGTTGTGTTCAACTGTTTTACCTGTCGATATAGATTAAATTTTTGCTTATTTACTGTACACAATGTGCACTAGTCAGTAAATGGTTTGGAAAATAGTTTATTCTTTGTAGAGAACTTTTAACATTTCTTGTTATGGTATCCACAGTAAATGGAAGCAACAAAACAATCTTCATTGACATTTAGGTGTCAGAAATGAGCATAGTATGTAACTCTTTAGATCAGGCTTGGCTATGCCCTACATATAGCAACTTTCAATAATTTCATTCATGTTAAGGGTGCCCACCTGTTAAAACAATATTTACCATCTACTCATTGGCTGGCACTGTCTCTGCTCCAGGAACATTATGCTGAAAATTTGTAAAGCAGTTCATGGTAATTCTCCCTTCAATTGCCAGCTTGGGTTCAAAGTCACTTCTCAGCTGCCAATCCCCTTAGTACCACAGCATGCCCACAGATAATCGTTTCTGGAACCATGCCCCCACTAGTGACTAGGAGGGAATTTTCATCTTGAACATGTTCTGTTTTTTAGAGCATAGGCAGTGTCCCTTACATGTGCAAGGTAGCCTACTAGTAAAAGCATCGCACGATTCTCACCATTGCCTCCATCTCTGTGTGTGTGTCTCTCCCATTTTCGTTTGTATTGGTGCAACTCTCTAATGGCCTACAAGCTGTTCTCTACCTTAGTGTTGCTGCCATGAATACCGAAGATCTCACCTGCTGCTAGTGGTAGTAGTTCATCTCTGTCTTTCAACACTACAGGGCTTTCATGAGAGTATATTTTTGAAAAACAGGCTCTTTTATTGCAAAGCTCAAGTTAATTATCAATTGTGAAAAGTAATTCTTTTTTGCATGTCTCCCATAGATTATTGGCAATAGTATAATACCAACAACAGATAATTTAGTTAATGAATACAATATCATACATTGAATTAAACATATATTAATTTTAAGAAATTATATACATGAAATAATCATGCAATTGTCGGTATGAGTGGGTGTTGATTCACCTTATGACAGCTATTAAACTCCTTTTAAATGTAGAAGTGATTGTTAATGGATTGGTAATGTTTCCCAGAAAGGAAGAGAGAGACAAGTGACTGGGTCATATGGCTGAGGTATTTAATAATACTGTTGTCCCTTCTAAGGCAGTGTTTGTTATATAATTCTCCTGAACAGAATGGTGCCGTGTTTAAATATATGATGTCATGAACTGCAAGTATTCCAATTTGGATAAATGCCCAGAATAAGAGCTAACAGACTTTACATTCAGAGAAGAGAAGAACATAAAATAGATAGGGAGAAGCAGGTGAAACCTCAATAAATGGCTAAACCTGGTGTGACAGATTGGGGGCACTATCGCTCCCTTGAACGCTTGTCCAAGATGCCAGACACTTGGTAAAAGTCCAATAGTCGACTTTATTTAAACTGCACAGTGCACAAAGCACCCTCCTATTCACAATACTCATCAAATACAATACAATAACTAATCAATAAACTCTCCACCACTCCCAGACGCGTTGCCACCCTTCTACCCAGCTCAGCTCATTGTCTGGGAGTTCCCACAATCCTTTTATAGTCCATGACCCGGAAGTGTTTCTGAACCCTCAGTCCATGTGACTTCTTAGCACTTCCGAGTCAGATCAAAAACTCTTGTTTTTCTTCACCCCGGAAGCACGTCATTCCCCTTGTCCATGTGACTCGGATGTACTTCTGGGGCTTAGGGCAAATAATATTCTTTGCTCCTCCCTGCAGCTCCATCTAACGGCCCCTATGATATTCAGCAGGACTGTGGATGAAAACTCCATTGTCCAGGATTCCCTGCTGGTCTTCGGGGCACCTCCATGCTGCAGGGAGGGCTCCATCTGGCAGCCTGGGAGTGTTGGATGGGATGACAAGCTGACCATAGACCAGACTGGTTAGAACATTTGTCGCTCCAAATTTGACCTCTCATAAGGGGTATGTGCTTGTTCAGAGAGAAATGGAACAAAGGCAGTCTGAGCTCAGATGAATATTTAACAGATGTGTAAGGGGGAAGCATGGTGATGAAACAAAGCATAAAAATTGCATTCATTTTAATAACAGTACCACCCCTAGCCAAACCAGGGCCATAAGCAGAAATTTTCTTTTCTTTTCTGTACTCCTGATTGGAGTTACCTTGAGGACATCTCTCTTAACATTAATGGAAAATTACCACTTCAGGTGACTGTCAACAGCATTAATTGATGATTCATGAAATAGCAATAACCTCAATACTTCCACCATTCTGCTCAGTTGATGTGGTTGTCGCTTTGCATTATATGTCAGTGATGTTACATAATACGGTAGGTTACACTATATGGTTAAGATTAAAGTAGTGGGGGGGTTATTTGACTCAAGTCAAGTAAACCAAAAACGTTTACTCCAGTGGAGTTCCTGAATCGCAAGGGTCTGCAAACCCCCAACAGGCCTATCCATATTGGTCACAGGCCTCAATGACAGTGCGTGATTTGCATATAGGAAGGAGCAACTCTGAGCAAGGTGCAGGAGAGGTTATAAATAGGGCAAGCCTGCCCCAGATGCACAACCAATATTCTAGTGTGGCTAATCAAGTGGTTCTTCTAAGGATATCAAGCTACCTTAAAGAACAAAGAAATCAAGAAGTGTCCATTGAAAAGGAGAGAAGAGAGACTGAGGCACAATGTTCCTTTACATTCATTAAAACACAGCAATAGGTAGCGACAACAATGTCCTGCACTAAGTTAGAAATGGTTGTGACAAGGTATTTAATTTGGCATGGATTGGTGGAGGAGATGAGCACTTGAAAATGAGGAGAGGAAGGTCTGATGGGGTAATTGCCAACAAATATATACTGCACATAATGCCATTGGTGTGCAGATATTATTTTTGAGGACATCATGTCTATTAATGAAAATGATCAAATCCAATGTAACAATAATCCAAGGACAGCTTTATGTGACACCTCTTTACACACAAAATAGTTGGGTGATATCAAAAATGGCAGACATAGCTATTTTAATAAATTCTACCCCAAATCCATCAAACCTAGAACCGGCCAAAAAATGCCTAAGGTCAAAGCTGTCTTTGTGTCTAATGACAGAAGGGAAGCCAGATACGTTCAATTTGCAGCTGCATCAACCACTGGGCTGCTTTTCTTGTCTGAAATGTGACTATTGACATTTAAAATTATACATTTTGTTCTGGTGGAAATAGAAGTATTTAACATCTGGTAAAGTGGTTAAAAAATTAATTCCAAAATGAAGATACAAGTTCTGAATAAGGACTATTGGGGACTGACAACCTTCCTTAACGTATACAATTCAAAGGCTCATGAAGTTCAGTCATCAAGAAAGAGTACCCTAGAGATTTTATTAATCTCAGTTAATTTATTGCTAATGAGCCTTTCATTAGTTTTGATAAACAAAATAGATGCACGAGTTACAGCTATGAAACCTAAAAGTGGATAATTAATTAGTTTTTTTTCTGAACACATACCATCATGCCCATGAGAAATGGATCTTAAATTTAGCCTTTTAGTATAGCAGGGACTTTAAGTTGAGTTTCACTTGAGTTATAAGTTATTCAAATTCAGGGTCAACCACACAGGGGCATGAGAAATGTGACCCAAGCTTAGATCATCCACAGAGCTATAATTAATGTAGTCCTTTTAGTTTGAAGACAAATGTTTGCCAAATATCAGCATTTTGAAATAGAGAAGAATTAAACCTCCAATAGGCAGAAGGAGATGAAAGCATCAGAAAACGAACCATTGTTAAGACCACATTTTTGGTAAGAAAAAGAAGTAAAGGAAGATGAGATATTTTTTACAAATGACTCAAGAGACTCAAAAATAATTTAGTCGATTCTAGACTGGGAATCATGACGATAGTTAAGAGTATTCTTTAGTAGAAGGGTTCCTTCAACAAAGTCTGTCAATTATATTTAACTCGGAAGTGAAGTTCCAAAGGGGTAGAGTCAGGGGTACGTTGATAAATAGAGTCTGGGGGTGGTTTATATATGAGTTTGTGTCACTAGTTAGAAATATCTCAAAGCCTTTATAATTTTTAACTTGACCAGTTATGTTTGGCAGGACAATTAGTAAGAGTTCCGGCAGTAAGCATAACACAGCACAACCCTTTTAACACTGATCTTCATAAGCAAATAACTTAATATGAGGTTCTCATCAAAACTTGACCTGAATGCTTTAAGTTGTAGAAAAGCAACAATTTGAAAAACTACCCAAGCCAAACCCAAATACAAAATAATATTTTTTTTTGGAATCAAGACACATATTTAGCTAGAAGCTTGGATTTTTGCAGGAAAGCAGTAGCTGCTTGATCATTTAACATTTAAGCTGAGGCCACAGACATTAAAGAAAGTGACCATTAAATTAGCCAAATGGTTAATAGGAGAGGAGACAAAAGTGAAAAACTAAAGACATGAAAAAGATAAAACAAGCTAAGACTAAAAAATGACTTCAATGTGTCATTGTTGCCTACCCTAATAGACACCACATATACTCAGGGTCACTACTAAAATCAGTCCATAAAGACTATAAAACAATCATCAAAACAGAACTAACAACTCTCACACTACCCTGTTCCACCCTGACTTGCCTAATAATTTGGCCTAAGCAGTCATAATACATGAAAACCACAATCTTGCTCAGGCATGAACTCCACCAGAGAAGCACCATTGGAAATGAAGTCCAATACATGAAAAGAGTTGAATTCATACAACATAAGAGAACTATAGAAATACACAAATGTAGGTTTAGGACAAAGGAGACATAAAGATTTTATTGTAACTGACTCCTTAAAGTCAATTAGTTTGTGAGGCAATACCAGGGCCGCCTGAACTATCCTGGAGATAAAGTAGCAGAAAGTTGCAAACTTCCCAAAATCACAGGGATCATTTTACAACAGAGATTACAAAAAAAGAGGAGTCTCCTCTATTACCAACAATGTTGAACTAAAATAATGAAAACTCCAAAAATCTACCTTGTTTTTAAGGAATGTAACATAATCAGATCATACAATATGGAATATGTTCTCTGCCCAACTAACACACAATAATATGCTTTGTTATTAACATGTTATATGTTAATATGTTTTTGAGGGACTTTTCTGCCCAAGATGTTTAATCCATCGTAACCATAAGCTTACATTCATTCAGATGATGTTGACAAGTGCACCACTGCCCTTTGCTGTCTGAATCCTCTCCTGCTTTAAGCAGACCTTCTTGAAGTGTTAGACTCATTTTAGAAATTTCAATGCAGTGAACTGTCTAAATGCTTCCACCCACTTTCATGCCAAATTCTTTCATGGTTATCTTCAGACACATAATATATTCGGTTGGCCCTGAAAGAGTAGTATATCATATACTTTCAATAAAATTACTTTATTATCTTAATTATCCTTGTATATTGTATGAGTCTTACTGATGAGTTCAATGTGCTACAGTTTAACAGCAAACCCAGTATGGTTGTAAGACTCATGAATTATAGTGTGTTTTTTGTGCATTTTGCCTGAGTTATTTTCCTGAGCAATTTAATAGCTAGCTATTGAAATAAAATGTCATTTGAAGCATTTCCGTTGTTGACTCTTTGAGAAAATGCATTCTCAATGCTCTCCTTTTTGTAGTAGGCACTTAATAGAATTTTGGCTAATTCACATAAAACTGTATCAACTTTAATACAAAGTATATGCCATTGCCAAAAAATTGACTAGCTGCAAGTGATTTTTTGTCATAAATTACTTACACACCGCCTAGCTAACTGTAGGGCATTTTTACAGAATGACAGAAATTCAGCTCTAGTTTCAAATGAATTATCTCCTTTTCCCCCTGGGAATATATGAACTGAAAACCAAATGACTGAGAAAGTAAAAACCAGTATGGGAATCTAAATTTGTCATTTAAAATTTTTTTTATTGGCATATGTTTGCCTCATTCTAGATTTGGCTCACTGTCCATATTCAGATGAATTTGCCATTGGCTATTTAGCAAAAAACAGATTCACAACATATGTGTGTTTCTTTTCTTTTTAGAGGAGATAAAACAATGAGAAATTATTAGCTAAAATATAGAATACATACTACTTCAATCAGTATTTTCATTCATAACAGTGTGTTTTATTACATTTTCTTGAATTCTTTGTTGGAGGACAGCTATGGTCATGCCAGTGACTAAAGATAAGAGGGAATGAAAGAGGTGCAAATGTCACCTACTCTTCCTCAGCTTGGGCTGAAGTGGGAATACAGAATAATCTGAAGTGGGAATTCACATGGGGTTGGTATTCTAAATATACCACTGGAGGCATTCAGTTAGCAAAATTATTTAAAACATTGCTTCTGAGTGAATTTAAAAATACATGGGAAGAAAGATGTTGACCTCTGAAAATCCCCTATCACCTTATTTGACATACTTTACTTTTACCGTAATATTTTATGCAGTGTCAGACACATGGAAGTAAGGGGCATCAACAGGGCAATACTACCATTAGAAGGTGCTGTCATCATTTATGACATCAGTTCCTTTGGCCTCAAATGAGAATTCCTACCCCTTTGTTATATCTGACCACACATAAGGAGCATCACTGCTGGAAATCAGCGTTCATTTTTGGAACCTGTGCCTGAATTATCACCTCAGTGCACCAGATGCAATTGTTATGCAAGGTGCAACAATCTGCATGGTCTTATTATCTTTTGTATTTTCTTTCACTATTTTAAATTTATTATGCAGATCATGCTCTCATGATACCCAAACCCTTCTCTTGTGCTTTTGTCTCTTATTACAGCAGCAACATCTTAAAAGGGTATTCTGAAGGAAACCTCTTACCCTAATAGTTATTATTCTAGTAAGGTTTGCACAGTAAAATACATAGATGTTTTAGTAACTACAGACAGTATTTGATTAACTGTAGATTATTCAAGTAGCTGCGTTCAAGCTTTGGAATTGGGTAGGACTGGGTTAAACTGTAGTGGTTGACCTAATACCCGAAGAAGGGTAGCTTTGACAGCAGCTGAGACGATCGTACCCCTCTCTCTTTCTGTTTATGAGGATTTCATAATTATGGACAAATTGGGATATCAGAAGTGCTTACTGGGTTGAATAAAAATTTGGGGGTAGCCTTATTTTTGAACATTTCATATTGAGGCCATTAAATAACTGCAGACAGTCATCAAAAAACTGTTTGAATTTTAGGTTGTTGTAGGCAAACTTGAAAACTGGATATGTTCAATTAGAACTGCCAGTTGCCTTTAAAACTGGCAGGTGCTGAGGCAATCTGATTCTACAAGAAATTCTGCCCCAATGCAGAATTAAAAATGTAACTAATAATTTTTATATTATACTCAGGGAAGCCATATTTGAATCTTGTAGAAATGACTAATTTGTGAAAGAAATGATCTAAAAAGAACTTAGCTCTGAGACCAGATTATGACCAAGATGAATTAAACAGCACTAAAAAGGTTCAGATTGACAAAAGCTGCATAGAAAAAGTGGGTCTAAATCTGAACACCCAAGACATTTTTAAAATTAATATTTCCAAAGGGTGTAATATAAATTAAGATTGAATTTGTTTTAAATAAATTAACATATGTGACATATTTCAAAAGGCCTTATAATAAAGCATGATAGGATAAAGTAAGAAGAAGTAATATTTACTTGGAATTCCAAACTTGACAAAAACATACAAAACTTAGATAGACATCGCTGGAAAGGCAAGAAATGCAAGGCTGGGCCCAGTACATAACAATGCCTCAATCAAAACAGCAAGTACAAATACAGCTTTACAGAGGTGATAGTGGTAGGATAATTGGGAAATATAGGCATTAATTTTTGGTTCAACTCCATAGTAGAGATGCACAGATTTGGAAACTATGTTAGGCATAGGCATCTTATGAAGCTGCAAGCTTGAAGTGTTTCAGATTTCACAAACAATAGAAAAAGATTCATATTGTTTTGCTCAATATTTATTTGTCTTAGCCAGGGAAGATTGTCAGAAAAATGTACAGTCTTTCAGGGTTACAAGATGGTCACTCAGTCAAACCCACCCTACCACCAACACAAAAAATGGTGATTTAGAAAGGTAAAAATGATAATAAAAATTATGAATAAATGTCTAGGGACAGTAATTTCTTAAAAACTTTCAAAGATATGAAATAACCCAAAACACAAAAATGTATTTAATGACAAAGTAATTTATATCTGAATTAAAACAACAGGATAAAGTGTTCAGATGCTTCTTAAATGTACTAAGGGAATTAACGGTTTACATTAATTTATGAGTTCATTTCACCAGTGCAGAACTATGAATGAAAAGATTGCACATTCCATTTTGATGCCAAGTGGAGGTAGTGTCATCACACACCATTCATTAGCAGACCTGAGTGCGTGGAAAAAAGCATAGGTCCAAATGAGGGCCTCCAAATAAGTAGGGGCTGAACCACTGACTGCCTTGTTAGCAAGCATCAATAACTTGAACTTGATTCATACTGCTCATTATAAGTGGCACCTTTTATTAATTTGTTTAAGTGTGTTCTGCTCGAGATACAATTTATTTTGACTTTTTGTTAGTAGTTTTCAGACTCAAAGTATTAAATGGTGCACCTAATGTGTGATTACAGGCTGTTTTGAAAAGCTTAGAATTGTTTACTGCTGTTTTCACTGTTATTTTGGGGATAATTATGTGGTTGTTTCCAAGGCAATCTTTCCCGTGATGTTCCAGGAGTGCGTGTCTGGTGACATCATCGACATGACCCTATGACGGCTACCATATGCATCTGTGGCTTATCTGACATTAATTTAAATAGCATTTTTGTGATTTATATTTTTTTGTAACTCCTGTCAGTAGAAACTAGTTTTGTACTTTTGACTTTGATTTTTAATTGGCAATTTGGCTTTTTAGATTTCCTTTCTGACTTCTGGCATTGACCCCTGCCTGTTATTAACCACATTCTTTTCTCTTGGTCATTACTCAATAAATTTTTTACTAACTACCTTTTCAGTCATTACACCAGTGGAGTGACCTTAGAAGCAGATTGACATGTGCCCATCTCAGCACATATGTAATAATGTAGGACTTTATAGCAAAACTCCTCATTAACTGAGGCCTACAGACTCAAGTAAGCTGTCAGAGTTTTAACATTTATTTAGAGAGAGATTTTCCATACAATTTACATTTCTTTGCTTCTGCAGTAAAGACAGGTTTTTTTATCTTTTTGTGCTTCACATACATTTTTTGCTTCAAAACTACTGCTGCATGCTCTCTGGAAGATAGTTAAATAGATAGACACTCATGCTAACATGGTCAAGCAAAACCCATTCTAGTTTGGACTAGGGATAGAAATTTACCTCTGTGAGTATAGTATCAAGGTCTTATAAAGCTGTATTTGTCTCCCAGGCACAAAACCCATAATTAGACTTTGCACCAGATTTTGTGCTGTTAGGAAGAAAATAATGTTAATTCCAAGTAAGTACTGATAAGGATTGTGTACAAAATACAAAAGCAGCAGTATAAAAATATTTTACCACTTGTATAAGTAAGATTTGTCAGTTTTGATAATAAAATTTTGAGATTACCCTCGTTAAATTATTTAAATTATCCAACCCGCGGCGTACCATACGTCGCATAATCAGGCCAGTTTTTTAATGATTTTTAAGCACAGGGAGAAAATTAACATTTGAAAAATTGGTAATGTAATAAATCAGCAAGAAAAGCAACATTGTAACAATGCATGGAACGAACTAACACACAATTGTCCATGACTGAAAACTGGCGGACCGCCATCGCGCCTTCTCCTCCCAGTGGGAGGGATAGGGTGGACGGTGCTCAGGCGCGGAGGGTGGAACGGGAGGAGAGGAGAAGGACGTCCATTTCGCTCCCTCCATCATGCTAGTCTGCTGATTTCTCGGTCAGTATGCACTGCCTGCTCATGTGCCCTCCTCCAACTCGTCACTTGAGTCGTTGTCGTCTTTGCACAGTCCAGATGCACCTGTGACTCACGTCTTCCGTGTTCCTGCAGGAGCATCTAAGAAGACGCATGTTTGTCGTGGATGCGAATTGCTGTATGTAGCGTGTAAAACAGTTTGCTATGGTGCATGCGGTCGTGCGTCGTAACCGAAAACTTGTTTTTTAAAGACTGCTTACTTCATTGTGTTTTAACCTCAGTTGTAAAGGATTGTTTTAAGGATCCCATGAGATACCCCTCGCAAACCGTTTTACACGCTGCATATGGCGATTCACCTCCGCGAGAAACATGCCTCTATGAACAGTCAACATGGCTTGGAGGTGCATGTGGCCTCTACGACAGGCGAATATAAATGACGGCGTTTTTTCTGTGTCGTCGTGTCCGAGTTGGTGGGCATGGCTCTGCGAGTTGTCGTCGTATCCAATGGTCTTGAAGTTGGTGGGTGTGGCTCCTTCCTGCGTGCGCCATAGGTGTCTTACTTGTCGGCGGCTTAGTGAATCCATGCCCCTTCCGGCGTGCTTTTCATAGGTGTCTTGCCTTAGTGAATTATATATATAGATGAATGGTTGCAAAGGGTGATCAATGAAGGTACAGATGGGCTAAAACAGACCATATGTAAAGAGGACATTAAGCAAAGTAAAGAAACCAGAATTATGTAAGAAGTAGAAAATATTATCAGAGACAAACCCATTCTCTGAAAAATAATAACAGTCTAAACAGCAAAGGAGAGTATGAAGTGAAGTACTTAACATGGCCAAGATCTTGAGTAATTTATAGTGGCAAACAAAATTTTAATCCCATAAGGTGCTGGAAAACATGAGATGAAAAGCATTAGGCTGTCAGAGTAGCGAATCTGCAGTCACGGTCAATAACCACTTAGCGCTCAAACTGAGAAATGCTAGGAACATTCCATGAAGTATTAAGAGGCCAGCAGCAGAGCGTCAGTGGGGCAGAAGCCAAGTTGTCAAATGAAACAGCAAGAATACAAGCCAACAACAAAAGCATGAATCTGGTATTACCAAAAATGTCTGGGATGTACAGATCTACATGTTGCAAAAATGAATAAAGTAGCTTGGAGCAAGACATACTGAAAAAACATATGAATATGAAGTATAAAACATATATTATGTACAATTCAGTATGAAGTTAGTTACAAGTACTGTGATGGGTAGGCCTGTACAATGCAGGGTATATCATGCATCATTCTGATTAGTCTTAAACTGTAGCTTCTGCATTCTGACAAATGAATGAGATGGAAATATGGGCCTTGTTTCGAAAAAGTCAGATTCAGCTGGTAGGAGAAGATGTTAAATTACTGTGGCTTCCACCCAAAGTACAAAGAATGTATACAAAGAACATAAAAACACAAAAACAATTATAAAAAGATGGAAATTAATAAAACAACAAAAATATCAAACAAACAATAAATAAACTTAAACCAGTGCATATCGCAGGCTAATATGTAAAAATTTTGCTAAAGAGGATTCTATAAACAGAGAGATGGATTACATCCTTTGATGAGTTTTCCTCCACACGGTGGTGGATCTCTCTTTTCTCAGATGTACACTGTATTTTTAAATAGTTTCATAAACTTAACCAATCAGGTATACTTTATGTTGTTTTTGCTTATCTATACCATATTCCTGTCAGAGTAAACACATCAAACATTGCCCCAGTACAATTATAATTATTATGTTTCAATTTCCAAACCTCACTAATAATGCAAACCTCTACTACTGTAAATCCCTAATGATAGGAGCAGTGCCTCATGTTTTGCCACATATTTTATAACTCTGCCCTTTAGCAAACAATCAATGCATTAACTGTCAAAAATATGGTCATGTTCACAAAATATAGCAGCACTCCAAACACTGTATACTAACTGCCAGTATGTTCATAGATAAGAGCATTGCAGTAAACAATGACTGCAACAATGATGTGACAAAATCGACATTTGTAAATTCTCAAGCTGTGGCATTAGTTTAAATACAAAATGCACTGTCCAGCATGCCATAAGACAAAATAGTAAAATTAACTGGTGAACTGCCTTCTGTAATGCACTTTCGGGCACTACTACTGGTTTGCAATCATCCACATGAACTGTTACTCTAATTAAAGGCCTTATAGGTTCCTATGACACCTCTTTATCACTAACCAGCAGAACACAAAAGAGAAACAAACAAACTATAACCAAATCTGTTAAAGCAGTAAGTTATTGTATATAAGAAAATTAAATCAAACATAATGTGTCACACAACAACAAGCAAAATGTAATAAACAAACCTTCAGTAAAAATACTCTACCTAACAAATAGCATTTACATATGCAAACAATAATCCAGAGGTCTGTTCCAGAAAGCAGGCTTTTTGTGAAGTCTGGTTAAAGTAAATTGGGATTGATGGAAAATGGAAACATTCCATTAAAGAAAACCTTAATTGAGCCAAACCTGTGTTGCAGAAACATGCCAAAAATCCAGATAATTTACTAATTCGGCTTTTTAGTATGAGTTCAGGCTATGTCTGCTCCAGAACAAAATATCTGATAAATCCAACCAATGCTCTGAAACTAATCTACAAAAGGGCAAGTTTAACATTTAAAGGATTAACATTCTGGGGCTGAAAAAATTTAGTAGCAGAGCTCCCCTTTATAAGGTAAAAGGTTGTAAATATCCTGTCAGAAATTCTGACCCGAGCTGCAGTATTTAAAAAGCAGAAAAAGCTGACGAAGTGCTGAAAATGTTGTGCACCGTCTTAAACTAGCAATCAACACAAAAGCATAACTCCTTCACCAAATTCTGCCCAGAGAAACATAATCAGACCACAACAAGACATTCTGAGATGCCCAGAAATGTGTCTGAATGAATGCTATTGTCTTACTTCTGGAATTTCAATATATTGGGGGAACCTTAAATGTGATAAGTTCAGTGTAACACATTGTGGCTTTGAGCCAGAATCAATAAACATTATGGACATCTTCTGTGTTTTTTATTTTTTTTTTAAATCTGCAGCTTTCACCTTAACACCAGAGATGCCACATGGCATAGTAATCACAAAAGTGTGCCCATCATTGAAGTGGTGTCTGCAAATACCCACACATGGACTATCTTTCTGAGACAGAAGCCAGTAACCACCATCAAAGAGGAATTCTACAGAGAAAAGGGCAATTTATTTAAACTTGTTCAGCATCTCTGAGCCAGAATAACTGATAATAGACATCCTGGTGGAACAAGTTGCCCATCTTCTTCCCTTCTGCAAAGTTTCTCACCTTTAAAGAAACACCTCTGAGGACTCCTGTCTTCCAAGAATACCTTTATGAATATGTTTATTCATGAAGTTTCGATTCAGGGTTTTTTAATGGAATAAGACAACAACATGAATTGCATATTGTCCTGTAGTTCATGTCACTGATGTAAACTCTTACTCTGCTAACATGAAAGTTGTTCCCCTTTGTTACTCAGACTTGTAGTCAACGATTAATTGACTGTTCAGTGCTTGACTCAGGAGGACTTGTAAGTGTTACCATTTATGTGTGTTAATCCTAATAAACCTATAAAGGATTGTACAAACAGACTAAAATCCGGTGTTTTTGCACTGGCTAATCTGCTGGTGTGAAACCATGCTACAGCAAATCAAAATACATTTTAAAATCTAAGATTATTTTATCTGTTTTTCCTGGACCATACACAAGAAAATGACCTATTGTTGTCATACAAAGAAAGCAATAATAAAACTGTAACAGCAATTTCAGATGTAATATGACAAGAAATTATTTGTAAAATATATAAATAAATAAAACAAATATAAAGATTGATCTTCACTATTAGGTGAATCCATGTTTAATCAGGTAATGTGGTAGCTTTGTAATTATTAAAAAAAGGGTTATGGCCATTGTAGAATTGTAATCAATATTTTTAATTAATACATGACATAATTATATAATTTAATGCAAGTATATACTTATATGAAGTTGTAACAATGAACTACAGCATTAAACATAAGGATAAGAATTGAATGTAACTAAAGGGTTAACTAAATGTTGTTTTAAGCCTAGGAATGTGAGGCTTTTGCCTTACCTTAGAGGAGCCACCAAGATAGTTGCTGAAGTAGGTGAGTAACAAACACCCATCTACAAAACAGAAATAAACTGATGGGAAAGCCCAAACAACCCACCTACTGTATGAAGCAATGCTAAAATCAATAGAAGAGTCTGCAGATCACCCCATTTACAAGGCAATATTCAGATTAATGGGAGAGTCAAAAAGATTCAGAAAATACTGGTGGCACTCATTGATTGGATGAAGCGCTGCATATTATGCATAATAAGTGTCAGATGACGTGATGCATTAGATGAGATAATGTGAAAGCAGATGAATTGTTTTATTGGTTGCTCACTCCATGGACTGAGACATTTGTGCATACATGTGTACAAATAAAGAATTGTTCTGCATTATCTGTTGGTCTCTGTGAATGACTTCTTTGGAAACAGACGAAACTGTTCCCACTACACCTTCTGCTCTTAAAAGATCATATTACTTTGATTTCCCTGAAAATGTGAGTGCCCTTTCAATTATTGTGAAACAAACATTTTTTAAGATTAGGAGATACATTGTAGCTATCGGAATTCATCCATGTTGTTTGCGCAGGAAGATAAATTGCATTATCCTTATTAATGATTATATTCCTCCCCCAACAAATAGGGACCTAGCAACAGAAATGATTAATTCTGTCACCGACACGTTAATGATATCTTACTCTGACCCTGTAGTTACAATATGTGGTTACTTCAACCGTGTGACTTTGGAAGGAGCTATGACAAATTTCCAACATTTTGTGACCAGTTGTATTCAAATGTTAAAGATGCCTTTAAGTGTAATCTACTTGCTCTTTTAGGCAAATCTGACCATAGCCTGATTCATCTTACTCCCAGCTACAAGGCTGTTATTAGACGGCAACCTATTACCACCAGAATAGGAAGTAAGTGGAGCCTGAAGGATGAAACGACTCTGGATGAGGGCTTCCAAATGACAGACTGGGAAACAGACTGTGAGTCACATGGGGACAATATTGATCATTGCATCACAGACTATATTAACTTATGTGTCAACACAGAGGTACCCACAAAGACAGTGTGTTGCTTCCCAAACAACCAGCCCTAGATTACTAAGGAGCAAAAAAGGTCTCCTGAATGAGACATTGAGAGCATTCAAATCTCTGGTAACAAGGAGGCTCTGAAGGACGTACAGCATGTGCTAAAGAAAAAGCTGAGTAAACGAAAGAAAGCTTACAAAGCTAAAATAGAAAACAAGCTACGAATAACACTAAGAATAACATGAAGCATGTCTGGAATGGACTGGGCATTATTACTGAACTCAAGCAATTCAGGGCTTAGGCGCTAGAAGGGGATGTGGACAAAGCTAAAGCCATGAACCAATTTTTAAATAGATTTTCCCTGTTACTGTCACCTTCTTCCAATGACCAGTCTCCCAAAACCATCCATACTACATCAACAACTCTTTCCACATGAACTGGAATGACCAGCGACAAGTTCACCTCTAACCATTAGTGTGTGTGCCCATGCATAACTGAAGACCAAGTAAGGAGAAAACTAAGGAAGCTACACACAGGAAAAGATGCAGAAAAAGATGGACTGAGTCCTGAAGTTCTTAAGGCCTGTGCTGACCAACTTTGCAGTGTCCTCTGTCACATGTTCAGTCTGTCTCTAAAGCTTCAGAAAGTGTCATTGCTATGGAAAACCTCCTGTATTATTCTTCTTTCAGAGAAGGCAGGTGCCTCTTCAGCAAATGACTACAGATGAGTGGCACTTACTGTATGTCTCACACTGCTGGGGCTTCTTTATACCAACAGCAATATGTTTGCATAATAACTCACTGTGACTTTGACAGCCAAGTGAGAACTTTTCTTTCTTTTGAATTTTCTTGCTTTATAGTCATTCCAGTGTGTGTTCAGACTAAAGCGTAGGTGTGCATATTTATTTACTTACTACTTATTTATGTATTTATTTATTTAAAGTACTTCTGTAAAAGGCCACATTTCTCCCAGGGGACAAATAAAGTCCTATCTATCTATCTATCTATCTATCTATCTATCTATCTATCTATCTATCTATCTATCTATCTATCTATCTATCTATCTATCTATCTATCTGTAATACTACATTTTTCTTTATGTCACTATATCTGGACAATACTGTTATGAGTTTTATTCACATGTGCATGTTAACTGTGGCACACAGGGGCTCAGCAGTTAGAATTGCTAGCCAAGCATTGGATTAGATAGCCAAAGACAACTGGAGGCTTGTATAGTCAGCTTAAACACAGGTTAGGGTATTTCTGTCCTCTATCAGCACAAATCTTCTTTCCTTATTGGGAGAATGAGAATCGGCATGTAAGCACTATGATATTTCTGTATTTTGTGGAGGAGGAATTCAGCCCTTGTTTGGAGACAGAGAAGACCAGCAAATGAAGCAAGACATTATAAAAGCTTGGACAACAGCCAGACCTTTAGAGGCGGAATCGACAAAGCTCGAAGAAAAACCTCCCAGCGTGGTGACGAGAAAATGGCTGACTGTGTTGATCCAGATTCCCACCTGGATTTTAGTCTGTACCATGCGCCTCTCCATCTATAACCGCGTTAATCGTCAGTAAATGTAAGCTAAAAGATATTGTTTCTCATGTGATTCTTGTACCGCCGTAATCACGATGGGAGAGATATCGACGTTTCTGGTATATTATGATATTGTTTAATTATTTAATATGCCACAATTTTAAAAGAACACATTTCCAAGAGAGCTTATGCCTCTTCAGGAAACATAATGGCGTAGTCGGCAGGATTGTGGCTACATTAATAATTATATATTAATTATAATATTTTATATATATATATTAAAAATATGCTTATACTGACGATATGGGTGGCTCGGTCAAATATTTGGGATATATTTCGGGATTGGTCGCGCGCACTGTCATGGACTCCCGGACCGAGAATTAAAACTGCCTTAACATGCCTGGCCCAAATTGGAATAAGGATATTAATTTATCCCATCAAAAGACAAGAGGCGGTCTTGTAAAAAATTGGCACAGTGCATGAGGCTGGAAAGAAAACCCGACATCTGTCGGCGAATCGTGGTAGCGTGGACTTTTAAGGTTGGACTTTTAAGTTCAGCGCATAAGTGGGACTAAAATTGGACAAAATAAATGGAAAACAACAAGATTGAAACTTATAGCACGAGACTGGCTGTCCAGTAAAATAAAACGGCACTCACAGGGGCAGCACAGATTAATGCAATGCCGTACGAAGCCCAAAATCTACCTATGAAAGTAAATGACGTGTTGGGGAAGACGTATTTAAAATAAATTACATCACTAGCCATTATAAAACAATATTAAAAAGCTATAAAGAACGGCACGTTATTGTATTTAGTTGCAGCAGGCAGACAAACATGCAGGTAATGCACTTACCTTGCCGTTTGCGTAATAATCCAGCGGAGCTGAAAAAACTTAAAAGATGAAATAAAATCAACAGCGATAGAATCCATAACGTTTCGATCACGATCGCTAAAATAATTTGTTGAAATCTTTAATGGCATCCTAGCAGCCCGATGCAAAAAATACAAGCTTCGTCCACGTGGTAAACGCAGTCTGCAAACCGACAGCTGTTCCTATCCTTCTACCTACACGGGTAAAGGTTAAAGGTTAAAGGTTTTGGCAAAACCCCACCTATTTTGGTACTTTTACGAAATTGCCGTGTGTTTAAACACACAGAAATAATTAAATTGCCTTTTAAATATAGCTTAAATAACGAACCTACGTTATAAGCTAATGTTTAAAAAGAATTTGTAAAACGGTGTACACATATAGCGCTAAAATTCAAAAGAGCTCTAACTAAAAAGTGGAAAAAGAATAAATACATTTGGGGTTAAAACTTACAATGAGAAACATGCCTTTGTACCTTCTGGTAAGTACTGGCCAAACTATCTATCTATCTATCTATCTATCTATCTATCTATCTATCTATCTATCTATCTATCTATCTATCTATCT
>JANRMT010062821.1:20811244-20826372 GCA_026402145.1 Polypterus bichir lapradei | reverse complement strand
TATCTATCTATCTATCTATCTATCTATCTATCTATCTATCTATCTATCTATCTATCTATCTATCTATCTGTCAGATAGAAACATACAAAATTATGTATCTGGTGCAATCCAGAGAAAATATAGAATACATAATTTAAACTACTGAAATTAAGAAAAAAACAGGGAATTAAACAAGGTAATGGGAAAACAAAATGCATGGAACCATTATTAGTGTGCTGGCAAATAACCAAGCTGTTATTAAGTAAGCACACTAAGAACCACATAGTTGCAGCAATAAGGGATTTGAATTTAGAAAATTTTAGCATTGAGGATAAAATGTGATTCAACTGTTCTGATCCTGTGATTGTGAATGATCAGAAGAATAGAAGAAATGGCTAACAGGAAGTCCACAAAATCAAATTAAAAAATGATAACCTCCGAAAGTCAAAGACTAACAAATCACTCCTCCTCCAAGACAAACAAAACAAGATAAAGACAGAATGGTAAATGAGAAATTTCACTATACAGAAGCACATCTTGGGGCTATAATCTACAGAATCTAGATATGTATTTCAAGCAGTAAAATCACTTACTCTGAAAACACAGGTCTTATGAAGAAAAATGACACATTAAGTATTAGAAATTGATGTAAGATAAAAATCAAATTACTCAAAGACACTCAATCAGAAACTAATTTAAAGATTACAGGCAAGGTTAAACTGCATTGAAAATAATGAATAAACATGGGAATATAATGTCACATTTTAAGAATGTACTCTCAAACTGTAAGATCATTGTCTTTAAGGTGAAAACAATGATGTGTTCAAGTAATTGCTTACGCACTTTACACACTATAGTGTAGGGTAGGGAACAGCTTGAGGTGAGCTAACAAGGCATCCATATTTAAAAACACAAGGAAACAAAAGATGATTAGAATAACAGCTTAAACCCATCAACAGTCCTTAGATACAATATGTGCACATTGAGTTACAGAAACCACACTTAAAAGAACACAGAAATGTGACTATTGATAATCATTACTTAATATGATCATTATGTAGTCACTATTGGGCTGTGCAAATACACAGTGGTAAGTAAATAACAATGAACACAATAACATCATAAAACCAATACAGAAATATGACAACAAAATAGATGAATATGGGAGGGGCCTTCTGGGTATATAAAGTAGATGAAAATGTTTTTAACTTGATAGACAACTTTCACCAATGGACATTTAGAGGCAGACGTGAAAGAAAAATGAAGTCAAAACCTTTGCACTGCAACAAAGAAATAAAAACAGGCAAGTGATTCATTTATCTAGTCCTTAGAAAGGAAGCTGCAGTCTTGAAGGAATCAGCAAGGGGAGCAAAAGGAACTGAAAAATGTTATGGTAGATACAGCTGGAAAGAAAGTGGAGCCAGGAATTTTCACATTTGGTAACTGTGCAACAGAGGTAATGGTATCAGAAAGAGGAAATGACGAAAGAATGGCAAGATTGGGGATCAAAAGTGATCCCTCATGTACAAATGGACCTCCTGCAAACAGCAGTATCAGTTTTGGGATTATTTAGCTCAGTTTATCTTTATTATACGACTCTTTGACATTCAAAACCTAACATTCTCAAAACCACTTAATCCAGTGCAGTGTCATACAGGGTGATGCAGCCTACCAGGGTACCACAGAGTGTAAGACAGTGCACTCTATTGCAGTGCACACACACTTGTATTAGGTCAATTTCAAGTCACCAATTGCATCTTTGAAGAATGTGAAAAGAGAACCTATGCAGACATGGCTGTAAGTGCATATGGACAATCAGGTGTGGGGTTTCAACCTAAAATGATAGAATTGTGAAACAATAGTGATAACTACTATGCCAAACTTCCTTCCTCTTTTGGTATTCCAGCTCACATAATTTGAATATGACGATAATAAATTAATGCATTATGTTAAAGGTATCTTCAAAATACATAAAGATACAATCTGTATTTTATTGGTTGTATATTAAAGGCAATATGTCCCAAGGGATATGAAGAAGAAATAAAGAGGGCAAGGCAACAAAATATATGTTTTTTTTTTTAAATCAAGCATGTCTTACCCTGGTTAGTCCATCTGAGTTGAGATGTGGCAGATTCAACTTGAAGAAAATCAGTCCCTCCATGGAAACAAAAATAAAACAATGATAAAGAGTATTTGTAAAAGGCACATTAACTGTTGAGTTTGTGCACCATAGCTAATAAATTAATCATAATCCATAAATAGCAAGTAACGTTTTAATGAGACAAAGGGAAGACTTGGTGGTTGATTTTTTTTAAATCAGCTTTGGAATTTTGTCTATAAATATATGAAAATAGCATATCATCATTCGTTGTAAAGTTACTTATCTCTAAAATTCCTCATTTTTTAGAAACTCACCCCTCTTTACTGATTTAATTTTCCCTTATGTGCCAAGAAGAACTCTCAGTTTTGCATTCCTTTAATTATTTTGCCCCAAAACTCTTAAAATTTTCAATTGTTTAACTTAAATTTAAATTAAAGATTATTTATTATATCGAACATTTTAACTGTTTCTCACTGACATGTGTCAGGGATGTTCTCTTTATTAAATAATCAGTCAAAACTGTGTATGATTGGAAGGTTTCTTTATTTATACCTAGGTCGTAGAAAGGGAGCCTAGCATAGTTTCTTAAGCAGATTTCAGACTGTACTGAGACAGTTTTGAATGCATGATAATGTATAATTCTTACACATCCTATTACACTTGAGTCAATCAGTATACTGTAAATGTTAGTTAAGGATGCTTCTTTTGTTCTGTCAGTCTGTCCTGGATAAATAATTCTAATCTTGCTGAATTCCAGAGTATACCCTTTGTACAATATACAGTAGTCTACACTTTATTTTAAAGTAAAGTTTTTTTAATGTAAAACATTTCACCTTGACATGCTATTTACATGCATACCTTCATATATTTATTATGGACTTGCTTTTTGCTGTTACATGTACAACTTGTTCTTGGCCATCTATTTAGTTTTTTTATGCACTTTTTTCATTGAGATTCTGTGTATGTCACTGAAGCTGCTCCTCTGTCTGGAGATGATCCTGTTCAGTGGATGCAGTGGATTTTCCATTATTGACAGGAGCCTGCTCAGTGCCCTTCGCTCTGCCACGGATGTCAAACTGTCCAGCTCTGTGCCTACAATAGAGCCTGCCTTCCTCACCAGTTTGTCCAGGAGTGAGGCTTCACTCTTCTTTATGCTGCCTCCCCAGCATACCACTGCATAGAAGAGGGCGCTCGCCACAACTGTCTGATAGAACATCTGCAGCATCTTATTGCAGATGTTGAAAGACGCCAACCTTCTAAGGAAGTATAGTCGGCTCCGTTCTTTCTTACACAGAGCATCAGTATTGGCAGTCCAGTCCAATTTATCATCCAGCTGTACTCCCAGGTATTTATAGGTCTGCACCCTCTGCACACAGTCACCTCTGATGATCACGGGGTCAATGAGGGGCCTGGGCCTCCTAAAATCCACCACCATCTCCTTGGTTTTGCTGGTATTCAGTTGAAGGTGGTTTGAATCGCACCATTTAACAAAGCCTTTGATTAGTTTCCTAAACTCCTCCTCCTCCTGCCCACTCATGATGCAGCCCACGATAGCAGTGTTGTCTGCAAACTTTTGCATGTGGCAGGACTCCGAGTTGTATTGGAAGTCCGGTGTATATAGGCTGAACAGGACCAGAGAAAGTACAGTCCCCTGCGGTGCTCCTGTGTTGCTGACGACAATGTCAGACCTGCAGTTCCGAGACGCACATACTGAGGTCTGTCTTTAAGATAGTCCACGATCCATGCTACCAGATATGAATCTACTCCCATCTCTGTCAGCTTGTCCATAAGGAGCAGAGGTTGGATGGTGTTGAAGGCGCTAGAGAAGTCCAGAAACATAATTCTTACAGCACCACTGCCTCTGTCCAAGTGGGAGGGGGATCGATGTAGCATATAGATGATGGCATCCTCCGCTCCCACCTTCTCCTGGTATGCGAACTGCAGAGAGTCAAGAGTGTGACGGACCTGTGGCCTCAGGTGGTGAAGCAGCAGCCTCTCCATGGTCTTCATCACATGTGACGTCAGATCGACAGGCCGAAAGTCGTTCAGCTCACCAGGACGTGATACCTTTGGGACTGGGTTGATGCAAGATGTTTTCCAAAGCCTCAGGACTCTCCCCTGTTCCAGGCTCAGGTTGAAGATGTGCTGTAGAGGACTCCCCAGCTCCAACGCACAGGCCTTCAGCAGTCATGGCGATACTCCATCTGGACCCACTGCTTTGCTGGCACAAAGTCTCCTCAGCTTTCTGATTATCTGGGCTGCTGTAATTGTGGGTAGGAATGTCTCTCCTATGCTGGTATCAGCAGAAGGATGGGTGGAGGGTGCAGTACTCTGAGGTGAGAGTGGGTTAGGGTGGTCAAACCTGTTGAAGAAGTTGTTCATTTGGTTTGCTCTCTCTACGTCTCTCTCAATGGTGGCACCCCGCTTCGAGCTGCAGCCAGTGATGATCTTCATCCCATCCCACACTTCCTTCATGCTGTTATTCTGCAAGTTCTGCTCCAGCTTTCTCCTGCACTGCTCCTTCGCCGCCCTGAGCTGGACTCGGAGTTCCTTCTGCACGTGCTTGAGCTAATGCTGATCACCGCCTTTAAAAGCCCTTTTCTTCTGGTTCAAAAGGCCCTTGATGTCACTTGTAATCCATGGCTTGTTGTTAGCATAGCAGCGTATGGTTCTTATTGGAACTACAATGTCCATAAAAAAGTTGATGTAGTCAGTAGTGCAGTCAACAACCTCCTTAATGTTCTCACTATGTGACCCCTGCAGGATATCCCATTACGTAGTTCCAAAGCAGTCTCTCAGAGCCTGCTCTGCCTCAGGGGGGCACTTCCTGAATGAGTGTGTGGTTGTAGGTAGCGCCCTCACTCATGGTTTGTAGTGAAGCTGAAGCAGAACCAGGTTATGATCTGCTTTCCCAAGCGCAGGCAGCGGGGTGGCGCTGTCGATAAGTCGATAGTCCTATTTCCCTGGGTATTACAATCTACATACTGGGAGAAGGCAGGTAATGTTTTGTCCAGAGTCACATGGTTGAAGTCTCCAGCGATTGGCACAAGCGCCTCAGAGTGCTGTGTTTGTAACTTCGCAACCGCAGAATGGATGACGTCACCTGCTATCTCCGCATTTGCCCGAGGAGGGATATAAACAATAACAACAATGACGTATCCAAACTCTCTGGGCAAGTAATAGGGATGCAAACTTACGGCCAGCAGTTCGATGTCCCTGCAGCAAGTGGAGATTTTAATGTTTACATGTCCAGAGTTGCACCACTTTGTATTGACATAGAGAGTAACTCCCCCTCCTTTCTGCCTCCCGCAGGTATTTGCGTCTCTGTCCGCTCTAACTGTGCTAAACCTGGGTAGCTCCACGTTAGCATCTAGGATGGTAGTTGTTAGCCACGTTTTACTAAAACACAGCAAGCTGCATTCTCTGTAGGTCCTGACATTTTTCACCAGCACAGCCAGTTCGTCGATCTTATTTTGTAGTGAGTTCACATTTCCCAGGATCACAGAAGGCACTGAAGGTTTGTAGTGCCACTTTGTTGCTAGGTGCTTGACTTTTATCTTAGTGCCGGCTCTGCTGCCCCGATACCGCCTTCTTATCTCGTCAGGTAAATAGGGAACCACACCGGCGTGGGCATTTGTTCTCAGCGCTTGAAGTTGACTACTTGAATAGACGAGGTTCGGTGTGTAAAAATCCATGTCCAAGTAGTAAAAGTAGTAAAAAGTGTCCAGGGAATGAGTCCACATAAAAGAAAGTGGTAGGAGTGATCAGTGAAATAGAGAAAAAGGTAGAAAGATAAAGTCATACACGTAGCTGCTGGAATGGCTGCCACTTGCGGCGGCGCTGGATGTACGCCCAGTTTGATATTGATGTATAAGATTTTTTTATGTTAATGGGAATTTAAATATTCTGTACTATATAAACCCTATGAGGATAACCTCCCTAAGCCAACCAAAACCTCTAAATTTGTTGTTATATTAAGAAACCCGTCCAAAGAAATCTAATTCAGCACAGAGCTAACAAGCCTACTGCTCATCTTTAAATCATTTTACTTCAGTTAGCTATCATGTCTGATTAAGTAAGCTTGACATGTACTGTATATTAGTATAAACCGATAATGGACTAGCAGTACAGTTAAAGATAAAGAGTTAATATGGCACTATTAAATGTTAGAGCTTAAACTAATAAGATGTTTTTTTATCAACAATTTTATTAGTGATAAAAAAATAGATTTTATTGCGCTAAGTGAAACGTGGCTTAGCTCAGACGGCGTGGCTGTTTTAATCGAATCGTGGAGATCGCCAAGGAAAAAGAGGCGGTGGCTTGGCAAACATTTACTCGAGCCGGTTAAAATGTAAAGATGTCAGTTTTGGTAAGTTCAAGTCCTTTGAGTATCTCGCCGTTGTTATCCATGGAGATTCTCAAGTTCTAGTATTATCCGTGTATAGACCTCCAAAATTCAACGCGTCTTTTTTTGAGGAATTCTCTGACTTAATGTCAATTTTAATTACGAACTATGACATGCTCTTAATAGTCGGCGACTTTAATTTTCATATAGTTAATCAGTGTGACGAAAAAGTAAAAGAATTTATGAACCCCCTGGGCTCTTTTGATTTGAGACAGCTCGTTAATCAGCTGACACATAAAGCAGGTCATACGTTAGACTTAATGATTACTAAAGGACTAAAAGTTTATATAAAGAAGGTCATTGATATTGGTCTATCAGACCATTTTCTTCTACTTTTTAATATAGAAATAATGATAGAAAACACCCATGAGAAGCATATTGTTAAAAAACGCTTCTTTGACTCATCAGCAGCTTTAAAACTTATAAACATTCTAAGCAATCAGTCCGTTTATAGTGCCAACTATAATAGCGAGCATAATGTAAATAGTAAGGTGGAAAGATTTAATACTAAAGTGAGAGCAGCTGTTGACATAGTTACACCTGAAAAGACAGTTAAAAAATCTTCTAGCATTGTTATACCATGGAAGAACCAAAGAGTGTCTGATTTAAAGAGAACATGCCGTAGAGCTGAGCGTAAATGGAGGAAGACTAAACTAACTATCCACTATGAAATATTAAAAGTTAAAATAACAGAATACAATAACACTGTCCGTCTTGAGAGGCCCTGCTATTTCCCTAAGATTATAAATAACAATGCTAGTAATCCCAGAGTCTTATTCTCTACGATTGATCGTCTGCTAAACCCAGGTAACTCAAAGAAATGCCTCCTAAGTACTTCCAGTAAAACCTGTGAGGCTATTGCTGTATTTTTCAACCAAAAAATTAATGATATTAGAAATAACATAGTATATCTCCCCAACACTAAGGATCCTCCTAAACCCCAGCATTCCGTTAAAAATAAATTAAACTCTTTCATTAGGATAGATTTACCTGATTTACATAAAATAATTTCTCAGCTGAAACCCTCCACCTGCGTCCTTGACCCAATACCAACAAATTTTTTCCAAGAAGTATCGGGCGTGCTAATTGATAATGTTCTTGACATAGTAAATTCGTCATTAGATACGGGGGTCTTCCCAGACTGTCTTAAGACTGCTGTAGTTAAACCCCTACTTAAGAAACATAATCTCGACCCCTCGGCTCTTGAAAATTTTAGACCCATCTGTAACCTGCCTTTCTTAAGTAAAATTCTGGAGAAGGCAGTCATTATGCAGTTAAGTGACCACCTAAATAAACATGCTATTCTTGATAAATTTCAGTCGGGTTTTAGAACAAATCACAGCACAGAAACTGCACTCTTTAAAGTAGTAAATGATTTGCGAGTAAATGTATACAGAGGCCATTTATCTGTTCTCATCCTCTTAGATCTGAGTGCCGCATTTGACACCATTGATCACAATATTCTTAGAAATCGCCTTAGTCAATGGGTGGGCCTCTCTGGCAGTGTCTTAAATTGGTTTGAATCCTACCTGGCAGGGAGAAAATTCTTTGTTAGTTGTGGTAATTACAACTCAAAGACACATGATATCCAATATGGTGTTCCACAAGGCTCTATCCTGGGTCCACTGCTATTCTCAATCTATATGCTTCCATTAGGTCAGATTATCTCAGGGCACAACGTGAGCTACCACAGCTATGCTGATGACACACTGCTGTATTTATCAATAGCACCTGATGACCCAGATTCTCCTGATTCACTAACAAAATGTCTGACTTGTATCTCAGAATTGATGAATAGTAACTTTCTCAAGTTAAATAAAGAGAAAACTGAAATCTTAGTGATTGGCAATAATAGATACAATGAGGCTATTAGAAATAAACTGGATACATTAGGATTAAAAGTCAAGACGGAGGTAAAAAGAATTTAGGGGTAACTGTTGACTGTAATCTAAATTTTAAATCGCATATTCATCAGACCACTAGGACAGCAATTTTTCACTTAAGAAACATAGCTAAAGTTAGACCTCTTATATCATTGAAAGATGCTGAGAAATTAGTTCACGCGTTTGTTTTCAGTCGACTAGATTACTGTAACGCACTCCTCTCAGGACTACCCAAAAAAGACATAAATCGTTTGCAACTAGTGTAGAATGCAACTGCTAGAATCCTAAATAGAAAAAGAAAATCTGAGCACATCTCTCCAGTCTTGATGTCACTACACTGGTTACCTGTGTCATTCAGGATTGACTTTAAAATTCTGCTTATGGTTTATAAAGCCTTAAATAATCTCGCCCCATCTTATATATCGAAATATCTGACACTTTATATTCCAAATCGTAACCTCAGATCATCAAATGAGTATCTCCTTAGAATTCCAAGAACAAAATTTAGAAGTGGTGAGGCGGCCTTCTGCTGTTATGCACCTAAAATCTGGAATAGCCTGCCAATAGGAATTCGCCAGGCTAATACAGTAGAGCACTTTAAAAAACTGCTGAAATACATTACTTTAACATGGCCTTCTCATAACTTCACTGTAATTAAAATCCTGATACTCTGTATATCCAACTCATTATAATAAATATTTATGGTGGCTCTAAAATCTGTACTAACCCCTACTCTCTCTTCTGTTTCCTTTTCCGGTATCCTTTTGGTGGTGGCTTACGCCACCACCATCCACTCAAAGCACCATGATGTTCCAACAATGATGGATGGATTAAAAGCCAGAAGTCTGTATGACCTTCAACATCAAGTGACTCCGTGAGAACCCCAACTACAAAGAGGACTATTTCATTTATGTTAGCTAGAATGCCCAGAGGGGACTGGGTGGTCCCGTGGCCTGGAACCCCTGCAGATTTTATTTTTTTTCTCCAGCCGTCTGGAGTTTTTTTTTGTTTTTTTCTGTCCACCCTGGCCATCAGACCTTACTCCTTTTCTATGTTAACTAATGTTGTCTTATTTTAATTTCTTATTTTGTCTTTTAGTTTTCTTTTCTTCATTATATAAAGCACTTTGAGCTACTTTTTGTATGAAAATGTGCTATATAAATAAATGTTGTTGTTGTTAAAGAGTCAAATGTACATGCTTTTCAGTTTTTTTTTCTTTCAAGTCCATCATGGCTTCTGAACCCAACCAAGTGCTGGGCAAAGACAATAACTGGCTTTGTTAAAAAAAAAAAAAAAACAGGTTCGTTTACAGCTGAAATTTGTGTTATGTTTTCACTTACCATCTTTTTGATCATGTAGCCTATTTATATATGTAAAGCCTAATTATTATAATCTCTCCCAGGTTTGCTTTTTTATTTGCAGAGTACTATTACTTTTTATCTTTATTTTTATTGGATTTGTGGGAAAAATATTAAAACTTATTAACAGTTACTATGAGAATAAATGGTGGACTTTACAAATTGTCATTCCTGTAGAGAGTATGGAACAGTCTGATCAGTTAGCTCAAGCAGGACTGCTACCGTAGCTGGTATCCTCAGTAGTAGGACAGTCAGATTATGATACCCAGTCAGAGCAGTAACAACCATACTCAGCAACAGAATCTACAGTTGATTTTGCAGATAATTCTACAGATGATAATATGCTAATTTTTAAATATTTGTTTTGCTTTAGTACACCTTAGCTCAATTATTAATTAATTATTCTTATTCATGACAGGCATACAGTGGTACTGCCAATTTTAGCCGTGTATAATATGTTACAGTAGGTAGTAGGAAAAAAAGAGATGTTGAGAGCAGTTCTTTCATAATGTACCAGAAGTACAGAGAATTTCAATTTGTGCTTATGTTGAGAAGCCATGGGCTCCAACTCCTCCAAATTATGACACTTGGCTGGCTACATTTCTGATGTAGCTCACTACTTCAAAACATGTGTGACTCCCTTCATATGACTACTGCAAATGAGACACCACTTTCTAACTCTAATATTTTATGTATTTATTTTTTCAGGTATAGCTATTTTTGTAAAATGCATTTGACTGCCACCAGTGAAAATAGTCTGACTGAAAACTAATTTACTTTATATGACCATAATCAGATATGTTTAAATTGAATATTAACATTTGACCTTTGTTTTAACATTTTTGTCTTTAAACTATTAATAAATCATTCATTTTAGAGTTTCATTATATAAAATTAACCATCTCAGATATCTACATGGGTACTACTTATCTTATATATAAACGTTTACGCGCGTAAGTGTGTGTGTCTGTTTGGCCCAGAAGTGAGAGGTGGAGTAAAGGTAAGGCCTCCGCCTCCGATGAAACAGAAAACTTACTTAGCCACTAATAACACAAATGAGGCCAGCACGTCAGCAAAACGAAACCTCAGAAGAAAGACAAAGTCGCTTAGCCACTAACATTGGCAAACATTATCCCTTTTACTTTTCCTCCTACTGCTAATGCACAAGCGGTGCAAGCACGTCTACAAAACAAATCCTCCTAGTAGAGAAATGCTCAGAGTAGTTTCTTTGAATTACCTGATATCTCTATATTTCAATTTTTTTCTGACGATTTCAATAGTTTCTAGGACCCTGGGCTTTTTACAGCACAACCTTACACAGCTAGTATTTACTAATAATACATTTATTACGTACCCTTCACTGCCATTATTTGGAATATTACTTAATTCAAAAACTTGCTTTCCTTAAACGTAAATTGACATTCCAGGGTCTATTAAAACATTAGAACACTCTAGACGAAACAGGCCATTCAGCCCAACAAAGCTTGCCAGTCCTATCCACTTATTTCTTCCAAGAAAACATCAAGTCGAGTTTTGAAAGTCCCTAACATCTTACTGTCTACCACACTACTTTGTAGCTTATTCCAAGTGTCTATTGTTCTTTGTGTAAAGAACAACTTCCTAATTTTTGTGTGAAATTTACCCTTAATAAGTTTCCATCTGTGCCCCTGTGTTCTTGATGAACTCATTTTAAAATAACAGTCTTGATCCACTGTACTAATTCCCTTCATAATTTTAAACACTTCAATCATGTCACCTCTTAATCTTTTGCTTAAACTGTATAGGCTCAGCTCTTTTAATCTTTCCTCATATTTCAACCCCTGTAGCCATGGAATCAGCCTAGTTGCTCTTCTCTGGACTTTTTCTAGCGCTGCTATGTCGTTTTTGTAGCCTGGAGACTAAAACTGTAAACAGTACTCAAGATGAGGCCTCACCAGTGCATTATAAAGGTTGAGCATAACCTCCTGTGAGTTGTACTCCACACTTCGTGCTATATAACCTAACATTCTGTTAGCCTTCTTGATGGCCTCTGAACACTGTCGGGAACTCGATAGCTTAGAGTCCACTATGACTCCTAAATCCTTCTCATAAGGTGTACTCTCGATTTTACGACCGCCCATTGTGTATTCAAACCTAACATTTTTACTTCCAATGTGTAATACTTTACATTTACTGACATTAAATTTCATCTGCCACAAATCTGCCCAAGCCTGTATGCTATCCAAGTCCTTCTATAATGATATAACAGATTCCAAATTATCTGCTAATCCACCTATTTTGGTATCATCTGCATACTTAACCAGCTTGTTACTTATATTCCTACCTAAATCATTTATATATATTAAAAATAGCAGCGGCCCTAGCACTGACCCCTGTGGAACACCACTCTTAACATCGGCCAGTTCTGATGAGGTTCCTCGCACCATCACCCTCTGCTTCCTGTGTCTGAGCCAATACTTCACCCATCTAAAAACATCACTCTGAACTTCCACTTCTTTTAATTTGATGCCCATCCTCCCTATTACAGGAATAGAGATAAGATAATCCTTGATCTCAGAACTGGTGTTAGAACTCCAGAATACATTCAACACATAATCCTGGATAGGTTTATCTGGATAAACATACATTCACTGCAAAATTTTCAAGCTCTAATGAATCAAGCAATGATCAGCTGATCAACCATGGATTACAAGTCTAAGAAGCAGCGGAAACAACCTTCATGCCAGTAGAATTAAATGTGCTGGTGGCAGGGCATGAAAATTATTTTGGTATCTAGCAAAAGAGCAGCTTCACAGCACTGACAGGGTAACTCTGTAAAACAGTTAATCTATGAAATCCATGTAAACCTTCAGTGATAACTAATTGCATTGTGCAACCCCTGAAACTATTACTCTACTTAAAATGTTACATGCCCTCAGGTAAGCACTGTGATCTGCTTTTGTAATATTGATAAAAAAAATTGAAAGATCCCATGGCATTAAGTATTCATTGAGTTGTTCTAATCATTACTGTGAGAAATATTGACCGTTCTCCTGCTTGTATTGAACCCTGTGTTGTCCTGTGATTATATGTCAAAAGGGAAGAAAGGTGGATTACTTTCATGTATAAATTTAAAAAGAATACTGGTAACACAACCCATTCTTTGAATGGTAACTTACTCTGTTCAAACTTGAGACCCTAGATATTGGGCCTTAGCATTTGTAATTATGTGTATGGCATCTCATATTATCTTAAGAATATATTGATATATGTACTGAGCATTTAACATAAATGTGTGTGCTTCATTCATAAAAGCCATCAGACAAATGAACAACAATACAATTCAGAAGTAATATTGTTGCCTTATTCCATTACAGAAGCACAAATTGAAACTGCATTTTGAAGCATATTGAAATAGGAATTCCGCTGAAGAGGAATGTCTTTACAGGCATTTCTTTAAAATGCGAGAGACTCTGCAGAAGGGATAAAGTTGGACGGCTTTTCCGCCAGTCTATAATCAGTTATTATTGCTCCGAAAAGTTGTTCAAATTTCATTTTCCTACCTGTCACTCTGTGAAATTCTTCTTTGAAGGCAGTTATTTATTTCAGTTTCAGGGAGACTGTGTGTGTATGTGTGTGTGCAAACACCACTTTAAAGTTAGGCAGACCTTCATGATTCCTTTGCCAGTATTTGTGTTATCTCTAGTTTTGTGGAGAAAACTGCCGTTTATGGAAAAAAAAAAACAATGTGAAATGTCCATGATTTGTATTGATGTCTACTCAAAGCCACAACGTGTTATGCAGAACATGTCATGCTTTAGAAAGTTGCTCATATACATAAAATTTTCAGATGTAAAATGTTCATGGAGCTTCTTCTCTGGTCATTCAAGAATGTCTAATTAGAATTTGATTATGTTTCTTTGAATAGAATTTGTCAAATGAGTATTGCTTCTATTACAGGTATTTGTTCATTTTCAACATTTTATCTGCGTTTTTCTGATTCTTAAAAAGAACAGCTGATATCAACATTTCTGACTGGACATTTACGACCTTTGATCTTATGACAGGATGATCTGCTCCTTAAATATTAAGGCAGCAAAGCATTAATCCTTCATGTTAAACCTGCTCATTTGCAGGTTGTTTTAAAGTAATGGGTTGCCCCATTAAATGAGTGATTACCCTTGCTGCTTGTTTTCTTTCCTTCTGAATATCTACAGCATTGTTTCTCAAACACAGGCTACATCTACACTACAATGTTTTCATTTAAAAAATTGTTTTTTAAATAAAAAGATCTGCATTCATGCCAGTGCTTTTATATAGTTTGTGCAGGTATGCTTGTACACAATAAAATGACCAAACATAAATATAATAAAAATGTTCACCTAAACTGGGCATGCGCTCATCCTCAGTAAAATCTTTGATGGGTCAGTAACGCTGCAAAGCACAGTTTTTATCACAAAAAAGTAGTGAATTATTTGCTTTTTGCGCATGTATGCAACATTCAAACTGTACACAACACAATTTAGAGGCATGCAGGTAAGCAAGCAACAAGTGCCAGTGTGTTTTTTCTTCTGTGAGGGGTGACCAATCAGGGAGAGAGAGAGATTGTAATTAGCAGAATCCAATCAGTGAAGTGCAAACAGATCAGAGTGCAATTAGAGTCTGCATATTTGAAAATCTCCATTCATGCCAATCCACCTTATTATGCTGAGGCTACGTTTTCAAAAGTATATGATTCTGGAGAGCATTTCCAAAAGTCTTTGTTTCTTGGGGGATGAAAAGGCAGGGGCAGTCTTATGTTTTTAAATGAAAACAAAGTAATGTGGATGGGGCCTTTGACCTCAAGGCTGCAGGTTTAATCCAACCAGAATCATAATCAGTGAGTCATTTTTTCTTTAAATCGTCTCATTTACTTAACTGGTCTTTTTTCTTTTTTTCTTTCTTCTTATTTTTTTTTTAGATTTTTATAATTATAGGAAATTTTGAAATATTTGTATTTTTGCTATAACTTTAAATGCTTAACTCTTATTGTTTTCCTGTTATTTTGCCTTTTTATGTTATAGTTTGTTGCTTTAACTGTATCCTAATAGAACTCATGCAAACAATATTGAATGCTGAAAGGCTGCAACTCCACTAATAAGTTCATTAGTAAATAATGAGTTATATAACCTGAAATCCTGAAAATGCATCATGAAAATCATTATGATAAAGAAAATCTTAAAAAACAAGTTAATAAAACACTATCCCATGTAACATGTATACTGCAAATGCTTGGTACATCTTGATAAAAAAATGTTTTGTAATTTCTACATTGATCTCATAAACTGGGAAATAATAGCTTTCTTAATTAGGGTACAAGTCAAATTATAAACAGAAGTACAGTACAGGCCAAAAGTTTGGACACACCTCCTCATTCAATGTGT
>JANRMT010062821.1:20793138-20804309 GCA_026402145.1 Polypterus bichir lapradei | reverse complement strand
CTATCTATCTATCTATCTATCTATCTATCTATCTATCTATCTATCTAATGTAACATATGTGTATACACACTGTTACACGTGCACATATGTAGTGCACTCTACAGGCTTATCTGAGGTATGTACTACCACCCTGGGTTGAAAGACTAACCATCTTCTTTTCTCTTCTGTTTCCTCCATAGTACAGAGAAGATACCCAGTGAGGGTAATTGACTCTTCCCCATTTGGTATAAATACTGCAGCTAACTAGAAAGAGGCATTACAATTTGAACAGAATACACCGCAGAACCATAGCTCCTTTCTGGTGATAGTTATATCGAGCCTGAAAACTTTTCTTTTTGTTTGGACTTTTCAGTTAAATTTATGCCCTTAGCGGCGATTTTTGCTTATTTTTCTTTAGTTGGATTAAAAAGGGACAACTGGGTTGGCGCTCCAACGTTTATTTGTGAGGCTTGCAGTCTTTTTACTCTACCACAGCACATATACTGTACACTAGTATACTGTGTATATACACACACCAACCACTCTTTTAGGTACATCTTGTTACTACCAGGCTGGACACCCCCTTTTACCTTCAGAACTGCTGTAATTCTACGTGGCGTATTCAACAAGGTGCTGCAAGCATTCCTTAGAGATTTTGGTCCATATTGACATGACAGAATCATGCAGTTACTGCAGATTTGTTGGCTGGACATCCATGATGCAAAGCTCCCATTCCACCATAAGGAGCACTCTTTGGGTTGAGATGTGGTGACTGTGGAGGCCATTTGAGTACAGTGAACTCATTGTCATGTTCAAGAAAGCAGTTTGAGATGATTTGAGCTTTGTGACCTGGTGGATTATCCTGCTGGAAGGAGCCATGAGAAGATGGTTACACTGCGGTCATAAAGGAATGGACATGGTCAGCACTAATACTCAGGTAGGCTGTGGCATTTGAACAATACTTAATTGGTGCTACCCCATTACACCACCACCAGCATGAATCATTGATACAAAGCAGGATGAATCCATGCTTTCATATTGTTCACACCAAATTCTGACACTGCCATCCAAATGCTGAAGCAGAAATCAAGACTTCACACCAGGCAACGTTTTTCCAATCTTCCATTGTTCATTTTTGGTGAACCTGTGCAAACTGTAGCTTCAGTTGCCTGTTCTTAACCAACAGGAGTGTAAACCGGTGCGGTCTACTGCTTTTGTAGCTCATCTGATTCAAGGTTTGACATGTTTTGCATTCAGAGATACTCTTCTGTATACCTTGGTTTAATTATTTGAGATACTGTTGTTTTTCTATCAGTTTGAACCAGCCTGACCATTCTCCTCTGATCTCTGGCATCAACAAAGCATTTTCGCCCAGAGAACTGCTGCTCACTGGATATTTTCCCTTTTTTCGGCCCATTTTCTTTAAAGCCTAGAGATGGTTGTGCATGAAAATCCCAGTAGATAAGCATTTCTGAAATACTCAGACTAACCTATCTGACACAAAAAATCATGCCAAGTTCAAAGTCACTTAGTGTAAATCACCATTTCTTTCCGATTCTGATGCTGGGTTTGAACTTCAGCAGGTTGTCTTGACAATGTCTACATGCCTAAATGCATTGAGCTGCTGCCATGTGATTAGCTGATGAGATATTTGCATTCACAAGCATTTGAACAGGTGTACCTAATAAAGTAACTAGTGAGTGTAAGTGTATATAAAGTATACAGTATAAATATATTTAGTAGGAGGAAATTAATTGTTTAGAATGCATCACACGTATATTGAGAAATACAGTCCCAGAACACGATTAATAAATGGTAAGCCTGGATATTTTTTTAGCATTTTCTACAAGATGCATAAATGCTTGATGACTCTGTATAAAGGAAAAAATGGAAAAAATAGATGATTTCAGAGAGAGGTTAATTAAAGAGTTTTGAAGATACACACATTTGTATGATTAATTTTGCTACAGCAGATAAAAAGCAAAATGTACAATAATTCACAATAAGAAATGGCTGGTGCTTAATGTGAAAAAATGCATAAAGAAAAATGTAAGAACATTCATGTTACGATTTATACACCTATTTATTCTTTACTTCTATTTTTATTTAAGGAGTAAATATGCAGCACTGTTATTTATTTTTTTAAATTAATTTTACCACATTATCAGTGACTAGATTTCTAACACAGATGGACAGAATGTGAGTGTGCATAGACTAACATACAGATTTGTTAATTTGATTTTGCAACCAATGGACAAAATCAGTATTTCAGAATATATTAATCTTAAGTTTATTGCTAGATGTATGCCTGACCTCTATACAAGCTTAGCAAATGCTGAATTATATTTATAGGCAGTAATCTCTGAAAATTGTTTTATAGCATTTTTAACGTCCTCTGAATAGGATTCTTTAACACAAAAGCTGTGCTAGGTACATTTGAGGAAAAGGACAGTGAGGGGCTTCCAACTGCCACAGCGACACAGGGGGAAGGGGCAGTGCATAACTCTGTGAGGAACAGATCCTGGCAACAAGTGTGGAACAGCTGAATTTCCCTCCTACAACTGGAAGAGAAAGAGGTTTTGGAAGAGGAAGAAACTGACAGATGCTAGGTGCCACCTATCCAGTCACAATGCACCTCTGACAGCAAGGCAAAGGGGCAACAATGTCAAAGGAGGTGTGTGGTGGTGAGAGATCACCAGGGAGACCAGTGCCAGGGGCTTTTTGGGGTTGTTAGGCAGTGCTGCTACCAGGTCTCTACAACAGAAGCAACAGGCAGCAGCTGGCACCCGGGCTGATGATGTGCCATGTGCTGCCACCATGAAGGCAGACGGGGTGATGAGTGGGTGTTCTTTAAGCATCTTGGCAGAAAAACAGACGTTTGCAGTCTGTAACCTTTGATGGAAGAGAGTGCACAAGCAGTAGTTTGTTTCTCATATGGACACTACCACCTGCAATAACCATATAATGACCCACCACAGGGTGCAGAGGACGGTATTGGACAGGACAGGCAGGTGTCCATTGGTCCACTTTCAGTTTGTGTAGCCCACTCCCCAGCACCCCTATATCAGTGAAAGCCAGTTTGCCACAGAACATACAGCAGGGTTTCACAATTAGAGGTGGCCATTGTGCAGCTCTTCCTCATCTACAATTACCCTTATCCCTGTAGTTAGAGTACAGTGCTGGTCCACCATTACGCAGATGCTGTAATGTAAGTGGTCCCTCCTGCCCAGTCACCTCCAAATCTAGAATGTAAATGGGCACCCGACAAAGTTGTTGACACTACATTTTTAAACATATATGTAAAGAAAATGGCAATACATATTCTACACTACACTATACTATATATCAATTGCCTTATATAGAACTTCCCATAGGTTTTGTCACTTATCTTTATAAATGGCATGCCACCAAAAGAAAAAAAATGAAATCGCTAATAATAACACATTTTTTTATATAGCACCTTTCCGATTCTCAAAGCACATCACAAAATTCAGAAAGAACAAAAGGACATATATTTAACATAATATCACCACTAAATAAAGATAAATACAGGATATACAAAGCATTCAAACAGAATAAAAGATAATAATAATCCAGATTAAAATACAAAGTATAATATTACAAAAAACAAACACAAATCCTGAGCACCTGAACAGAGAGGGTAAACTGAAAGAAGGGGCAGCATGTTGGGGCGGTTTGATGCCTTCCTAAAAAAATCAGTTAAAAAAAATGAGTTGAGTCAGCTGATCTCATTAATTTATGGAGGCCATTCCAAAGTCAGTGAGCTATACAGCTGAAGGCCCTGTGACCCATAGAGTGCAGGTTGACATGGGCCACAACAAAATTACCAGAATCAGAGGAACACAGGATCATATTGATAGTGGAAGTCAATGATGTAGTCCTGTGCAAGGCCATTTAAGGCTTTGTATGTTAATAATAGAATTTTATATTCAATCCTCTAAGACACTAGGAGCAGTGAAGGTGCAGCACGATGGCTGATGTGCTCTCTATTGCCAATCTGTGTCAGGACTCTCAAAGCAGTTGTCAATGTGTGAAGTTATAAAAGCATAAATAAGCTTCTCAGCATTAGAAGAAAAGAGGAATGCACAGATGGATGTAAAAAAAAGTTTCTTGATGTGGTTTATATGGGTGGAGTAAGAAATGGAGGAATGAAAAATGACACCAACATTTTCTGTAGTAAAAGAAGGTCTTACTAGATTATCACCAAGAGTGACTGAAGAGGAGCTTATTTTCTTAAGATGAGCTTTAGTGCCATTTAGCAGAACTTTGGTTTAGTTGCAGTTTAATTTTAAAGAGTTATGCTCCATCCAGGTTTTAATTTCACTGGGGCAAGTTGTGAGTTGAGAAAGATCTGATGAACTTTTACTTTTAACACTGAAAGAGATCTGAGTATCATCTTAATCAAAATGATAACTCTGTCTAAAGGTACAAATTACATGGCCAATAGGAAGCATTTAGTCACAGAGGAGCAGAGGATGCTGTTTCCCTAACAAGAGGAAGTCGGATGGAGGAAATCCTGTGAGAAATTAAGGCATGAGGGTTACCCTAGACACGACACATCAGCTACATGTCCACAATGCCATGTATGATAACTTAATTCCACAATAACTGGTACAGTAGCTCCTGAAGATAAAGATAACAATGCTCAGCAACCTGGACAACCCTGAACCCAGACTGGAAAAGGGGGAAACTAATTTTCTTATGTTTATTCTGTTATTAAATATTTTTTTTAATTCTTTTTAAAGAGCCTTTAGATAGCACTAAGTGAGCTTTAAAAATGCTAACCATAGTAACTACTAATATAAATATTTCAAAATGAGAGGCAGACACAAAAAGAGATTTGCAGTTAAATGTTTTATATTTTCAAAAAATACCCACTATCAAAAGAAAGCAAAAAATCAAAGTACAGGTATTCTAAACTAAATTCAACAGAACATTAATGAACAATAAAATACAACAAGTAACTAACATAATTAGTGTAGCAACAGATGTCACTAAATTGATATATTGACCACCCAGCAAAATTTATAGTGATTCATTAAATATGCAGTTCATTTTATCCCTACATCCCTGAGCAAAGACTTCCATATCGTCCCTAAACTGAAAAACAAACAAAAAAAGTTATTTTGCCAAAACTGTTTCTTCTGTATCAAATGCATCAATTATGTCATGGAGAGCTCTTCTTTGGTTCTCCTCCTATTTCTCCAGAAAATGTTGTTCAAACACTGCGCCTCTGAAGAGCTGTCTATGTTTGTCCAACCATTTTACTGCAGTGCGGATATCTTTTTTTATCAGTGGCTCTTTAAGATACAGTAAGACCAAAAAGAGAATTAAATAAAATAAAACATGCATTTCTACATGCATATTAAGATATTATTACATGTATTAGTCCCTGACTGCTCTGGGTCTCATTCACACCTCTTAAAGCCCTTTAAGTGAATTTCTGTTTCCTGTAAGAAAGTCACACATAGAGAGAGAGAGAAACAGAGATTAAATTTACATTTACAGTACTTATTTGTCTGATGCCTTTATCCAAGGATACCTTCCAACAGCAAAATTCTCTAATAGATTAATGCACCACCACCTCCTGCACCATATATACATACACATTCACACACACAGTGTACATAATTCTGGAGGATCTAGAGTCAATCCCATCAAGCATGGGGTAAAAGGAAGGAACAAACTCTGGACAGGGCATCAGACCATTGCAGGGTAAACTCATGCACACACACACACACAAGGGCCAATCTATTGTCTTTGAACTATGGGAGAAACTGAGGAAACCCATATAGGGAGAACATGCAAACTCCATATAGGGAGCACATTCATACACACACACACACACACGTATGTATACTATATATTTATTCTAAAGTAATAAACACCTTAATTTTTTAATGCAAAATAAGAATATTTTTGCTAGTATAAATGTTGGGAAATTCTTTAGTGTATTATATAGTATATGCATAAATGCTGTCTACATGCACATATACTGTATGCATTGGGGCGGACAGCCAGGGCCCTTGCATGGCCGGGACGCCTCTTCTATATATGGTCCATGGGAAGAGGCATGGACTGATCAGTACCTCCCACCGGGATACTAGATGGCAGCCCCCCTGGGTGGCAGTGGTGCTTTGGATTCCCGCAGGGCTCCATGGTGTTCCAGTAGGGGTCGCTAGCTCCCTAGTTGGAATAAGTTCTTTTACAATTGTGGCGTTTTAAGTAACCCAAAACTATATAGATATAATGTAACAAGGCGATATCCCTTCCATAGTGATACGGCGGTAAAAATCACATAAGAGAAAATAACTTAGCTTTTTTAATGACGATTTATGCAGCATAACAGAAGAAGGAAGCCATGACAAAACTTTATCAAGGTGGGATCTCGATGCATACAGTCCGCCATTTTTCTTCGCTGCACTGGAAGGGTTTTAAGGACGGATGATGATATCACCTATCTGTCCGTCGGCTTTGAGGTATTTGGCTATTGTCCAAGTCTTATATACTGGTTTCTCCACGTGCAGGCCCTTACTTAGGTTCTAAACAAGGGAAGGAGAGGATTCCATTTCATCTCTAACATACAGAAATAGTACAATGCCCATTTTCATAGTTGTACCTTCTCTCTTCAAATGCTTGCCTAGCAGTTCTAAATGCTGAGAGCTCCTGTGGGCTAACTTTGGCCTGGCCTGCACATGTGAGTGGATTTATAAAATAATTTTTGTACAGAGCATAGTGACATTAAACTTATATTCTTATTACACATGGGAGATGGAGTTCTCTACGACCCTGTTGGGATCTGGGGATACCAGCAGGGGTCGCTGCAGTGGTTTCTGAGCCAACGTGGCCTGTTCTTCCACTACACCTGGAAGTGCAGCCGGAAATAGGTAATCAAACACCTGGAGCACTTCTGGGTGGGCTAGAAAAGGAGCCAGCAACCACCAATCTGAGATCCAGAGTTGGGAAGAGATGGACTATGCTTGCTAGAGAGGAGTGGAGGAGAAAAACAATAATTGTGGTGATTGTGTTATTGTGTTTGTGGGACTGTGTTGTACCTGTGGGAACGGGGAAAGCATTACCCACAGGTGAAGAAAAAGGAAAAATAAAACATTTATTTGTTTAGTAAGTGTGCCTTCCGTGTCTGTCTATGTCAGGTTGAGCACTTGTATAGCGCCTTTGTCACAGTATGTATACAATATGAGTGTATGTACACACACAAACAGACACAAAAACATAGTAAGAACTGCTAAGAACCTCATGCAAAACAAAAAAGAACAGAAGTCTTAACTCCATGCAAACTCTGAACTTTGAACAGTGAGCCTTGAAAAGTGAACCTTGAACAGCAAACCTTGAATAGCGAACCTTGAACGGGTTCCCAACAATAAAACTTAAGCACCCTGAAAAGTGTGAAGTATTGACCATCTTCCAATCCATAAGGATTGGCTGAATCAAAAACGTACTTTTGCCCATCTTTAGGCTTCATGACCTGTGAAACACTGTGAATATTTTTGAATTATGAAATAAGCACTTCAAAGGGAAATAAACATTGATCTCCACAAACTTTATTACAAATTACATGAAGACATTAATACATACACATACATCCTTTCACTGGAGAGTAATGTTCCCAACTTCAGCCACTTTTTCTTCTAGGTCATTTTTGCCCAAAATCCAATCAAGCTTAAATATCAACCAATAAAAAAAAATAATAAAGGCACTAAAAAAAGGATAGAGTATAAATGCATAGAACAAAGCATTGAATTCATAATCTATGTAGTAGAACATACCATTTTTATTTGTTTATTGCATGGCTGACAGTCCCAGGATGTTCTACTGGCAGACGGGAATTGAATGTGATACACAATTGGATTTTCAGTTGTGACAAATAATTGGACAATCCATTTTAATTCAAAATACCTTTTTTTTAAGTTACATTATATTTTGTAGAAACACATAACTAAAGTTGAAACAGTCTTAACATTTATTATAGCATGGCACTCCTCTGATTTGGTTCCAATAATCAAAAAACAAAAAATACTAGAGTGTGAATCAGGTGACATAAACTTACATTTTGAAATAGGCAGCAAAAACACTTTTAACTGTTGCAGTATTAGCAAGGGAAGAGTTATTGACCAGATCAGTATTTGGTTCCTTTGGACTCACATCTGGATTTCCTGTTTCAAAACACACTGTACATTACAACGTGAATAAGAACATTTGAGCAAACTGGACAGAAGGAGCACTCAATGGCTGATTTTTAAACACTTCAAAATAAACCAAAACATGTTTCACAATAGTTTTACATGTTGAAAAAGATGTCAAAAGCAATCAGTATTACCCAACATGGCCTGCACATTCATCACCATGTCAGACCCAAAAGTCTTCTTTAGCCTGTTCAGCATCTTGTTGTTCCTGTTTTGATTGTCGTAATGAATTATGTTCCTCATTTGAAAGGATGGGTTGGGTTTTCATGTGCAAGAAGTATTTGTTTTTCTTCATCGTAGCAAATAGTTGTTTTACAACTTGACTAGTCAATTTCCCGGCTAAATCCCAGGAAATCTTTATGGTCTTTGGTATTGCTGTCATGAAATTGATCATGCAGTGCATAGTGATCATAAAAACCTGTTGTGGGTTAACCATCTGGATCTGCTATTTTCATTTTAGTATCCAGCCAACGTAGCAGCGCTTTCAGCTTTCCATGTGTAGCCAGTGTTATGTTACTTTCAGTAGGTTCACCTAAGCGTCCTTCAAATGGAGAAAAGGATAGCTTTTCTGGTACCAGAAATTTGTATGTGTTGCAAGACCCATGGCAAAGTCATAAATTACCACATTTGCCATGTTTTTCTGTGATAGCAGCAAATCAGCACAGTCCCGAGGGCAATCAGCTCAAAGATTACATTTAAGGCTATTAAGAATCCCACATGAACACATGATTACTGGCCACCCACATAACAGAGGGAAGTCATTCAGATTTTTACATTTTCAAATATGTATTTTATAATAAAATATAATATATTCCACATTAATGTAGCAAAACATATTTCAATGTTAATTTATTCTGTTGAATGTAAGAAAAAAATAAAGATTACACTAGAAATAATGCTTTCCAGACACAGTCCAGATTTTCTGAAATATTTTGTCATACATTTGCCTAGACTTCATTTCATTGGAAAGTCTAAATAAGCAGGTCATTACGTGATCCATTGGAATCCAATCCACACTTTTTACATATTTTTCTTATCACTTCAACTTATCTAAGACAGTTTAGCAGTGTTTAACCTATAAGATTAAAAATATTAGAAAATATTTTTTGCAGTACTCAAAAACAAACCAGACCTTCTGCTGGAAAGGTTCATCTATAAGCCTGTCTTCTGAAACTAAAATTTCAGCAGCCTCTGTAAAGATTTTGGAGAACGAACTTTTTCAAATTCAATGTTCACTACAACATTTCAGGGCTAAGTCCTCCTGCCTATTCATGTAGCCCAAAAGTAAAAACTTGATGGCACTGCAAAAGGATTACATCTTGCACCTAAAGCAAAAATATTAAAGATATCCAATAGGACAGCAAAATTTAGTCTAGTATTTATTATGAAATGGCTGGGACAACATACTAACTTGCAACAAATCCATGACAAATCATCTCCTTGGAAAATGCCTCCAAAATAGTCTCTAAATTGTCCTCTCCTCTGAAATTCTCTAGTGGTTTTTTGATATTATTTACTGAAAACAAAGGATTTATTTTCTTTGTATCAAGTCAATAATGGCTTAGGTGTAGTAATGTGATTATGCTGTGAATTAACATTTATGGAGTAATACCAGATAACTTGAAAACACCCGTTCTGTGCAAATCCATCAATACCACTGGGGGGTAACACATGAGTTACTTGTATCCATGATCCATAACGGCTTCAAAATGTAAATAGGCAAGCAACACTGTGTCCGATGGTGGAAACTGCACACCTGCCATGAGTTCAATAATGCACCCGTTGGTCAGTATTTTTACCATTCATTTAATAAACATAGAGTCACTAAGTAGGAAACTGATCTCTGGCATATTGTTTCTTCAGCCAAAGGTTCCATGGATAGTGCCTGTCAGCTATTGTGGTACACACAAATTCTTTGGCAGGGCATCTGGTATCTTCTTTTTCCTCATAATATAAGTCACTATACTCTCTAGTCTCCCACCTTTTGGAGGATGAACAGAATGTTCATCTTTCACATTCCTTTCATCAGTAGAAGAGTGTTGGTCATTTGTTTGGAGTGTTTGTGCTTCCTTTGTACTAAAGACAGTTCTGAAAAGTTTGCGGTGGCTCTCAAACAAGTGCCACTTCACAATATATTTATGAATGCAAGATTGTCTTAATCTGGCACATGGACAGTGCCTGGTGTTTAATTTTGTATCATAGACAACAATGACACTTCCCAAATGGCTTTAGTAGATCATTGATGGCTCATAGACTGAAGTATGCTTTTTTCTTTGTGGGATTCCAGTTTTTGTGAGGACTGACTTTGGGCCCTGTTGGTGTTCGCAAGCTGTTGTCAAACAAGGCAGATTTTCTTTTCCTCACTAAACCACTTTGAGCTTACCATCTCTGACAATATCTTCTCCGACAGTTAAACTACATTGGCCAAAGAAGAACAGTAGCTATCTAACCTGATGTGTTTACGTTGATAAAACAGAAGACCACTGCTCTGTGCTAGTTCCACATTGATCAGGCATTCACGTGACTCACATATCACACTGTGAATTTCCCCGATGTTTTACACTGTACATGAAATGGTATGCTATGTTCTTTAACTGTCTTCAAAACAGCAAAAATGCCACTTTTCTCATCAATGCATTGGCTGGTAAGGTGGCATCCAGCATTGCTGACTTGTGTTTTTTGTTCTGTGTTTTTGTGGTTGATATGGTTTTTCAAGTTCAATTTATTCATCAGATTGTTGCAAATGGGACATCTCATTCTGCCTACTGTACACAAATGAACCTTCACTGCATAATCATTGGGGGTGAGCGGGACAGACATTGTGGCACTGGCAGTTGGTGAATTTTCCAAGGTCGGTGAAACAGCAATTGAGACACTGGCAATAAGTGGCGTTTCCAAGGGTGCTGGAACAGTCATTGTACCTCTGACAGTTGGAGTTTCCAAGGTTGGTGGAACAGTCATTGTGCC
>JANRMT010062821.1:20721334-20750906 GCA_026402145.1 Polypterus bichir lapradei | reverse complement strand
GGGGGGATGTGTCTTAAACCAGTTTGATGAGTATTTCTTTGCTAAAGTCTTTCTCCCATCCCCCACACAAAGCCAGGTTAGTTTAACATATGGTCTTGGGGGCGGGCAAACACGAATACCTCTCACCACTTGGTTTGCATAAATTATAAATAAAGACATACAAAACATTTATCAAGTTATATGCAAAATCTCACATCACAACATCCACTAAGCGGGAGTATGCTATGACAGAATGCTTAAAATGCCCAACTGTTATATGCCCAACTGTCACAGCATCTGCATAACTTTGCTGTGCAAAAACACCCTCTGGTCTCCCAGCCTTGGGATTCCAGCATCATCAATACCTTTTTATCATATTTTGGACATTGTCACAGACCACAACGTGCACACAACTATCTGGAATGTCCCAAGTGCCAATCATTTCCTGAAATGCATCTGCTATTGCAATTCCTGTATGGGAGTCTCGAAACAGCTTTGCATGCAGCATAACCTGCTAGAGAGCGAAATTCTCATCTATCCAATGTGAAGTTAAGCTGATGATAGACATTGGACAAACACTACTGCTCCATATGCCACTGGCAAAGCTGATAGCTACCATATTGTGCAATAGATAGATAGATAGATAGATACTTTATTAATCCCAAGGGGAAATTCACATACTCCAGCAGCAGCATACTGATAAAAAACAATATTAAATTAAAGAGTGATAAAAATGCAGGTAAAACAGACAATAACTTTGTATAATGTTAACGTTTACCCCCCCCAACACCCCTCCACCCGGGTGGAACTGAAGAGTCCCATAGTGTGGCGGAGGAACGATCTCCTCAGTCTGTCAGTGGAGCAGGACAGTGACAGCAGTCTGTCGCTGAAGCTGCTCCTCTGTCTGGAGATGATCCTGTTCAGTGGATGCAGTGGATTATCCATGATTGACAGGAACCTGCTCAGCGCCCGTCGCTCTGTCACGGATGTCAAACTGTCCCGCTCCATGCCTACAATAGAGCCTGCCTTCCTCACCAGTTTGTCCAGGCGTGAGGCCTCCTTCTTCTTTATGCTTCCTCCCCAACACACCACCGCGCAGAAGAGGTCACTCGCCACAACCGTCTGATAGAACATCTGCAGCATCTTATTGCAGATGTTGAAGGACGCCAGTCTTCTAAGGAAGTATAGTTGGCTCTGTCCTCTCTTCCATAGAGCATCAGTATTGGCAGTCCAGTCCAATTTAACATCCAGCTGCACTCCCAGGTATTTATAGGTCTGTATCCTCTGCACACAGTCACCTCTGATGATCACGGGGTCCATGAGGGGCCTGGGCCTCCTAAAATCCACCACCAGCTCCTTGGTTTTGCTGGTCTTCAGGTGTAGGTGGTTTGAGTCGCACCATTTAACAAAGTCCTTGATTAGGTTCCTATACTCCTCCTCCTGCCCACTCCTGATGCAGCCCACGATAGCAGTGTCGTCAGCGAACTTTTGCACGTGGCAGGACTCTGAGTTGTATTGGAAGTCCGATGTATATAGGTTGAACAGGACCGGAGAAAATACAGTTCCCTGCAGCACTCCTGTATTGCTGACTACAATGTCAGACCTGCAGTTCCCGAGAACTATTTCCGGCGCCGCATCCGAGTGGCAGCCTTTCCAGCAGCTCTGTGTATGACTTTATCTTTTTACCATTTTTTCTATTTTTTTTTTCTCAATTCACTGATCACTTCTACCACTTTCTTTTATGTGGAATCGCTCCCTGGACACTTTTTACTATTTTTACTACTTGACATGGATTTTTACACTCCGAGACTCGCCTATTCAAGTAGTCAACTTAAAGCACTGAGAAGAAATGCTGATGCCGGCGTGGTTCCTTATTTACCTGACGAGGTAAGAAGACGATATTGGGGCAGCCGAGCCGGCGCAAAGATAAAAGATAAGATAAAAGCCAGGCAACTTGAGAGAAAATGGCGTTATAAACCGGCGGTGCCTTCTGTGATCCTGGGAAATGTGAACTCACTACCAAATAAGATCGACGAACTGGCTGTGCTGGTTAAAAATGTCAGAACCTACAGAGAATGCAGCTTGCTTTGTTTTAGTGAAACGTGGCTAACAACTACCATCCCAGATGCTAACATGGAGCTACCTGGGTTTAACACAGTTAGAGCGGACAGAGACGCAAGTACCTGCGGGAAGAAGAAAGGAGGAGGACTCGCTCTCTATGTCAATACAAGATGGTGCAACTCAGGACATGTAAATGTTAAAATCTTGAATTGCTGCAGGGACATCGAACTGTTGGCCGTATATCTGCGTCCCTATTACTTGCCCAGAGAGTTTGGACACGTGATTGTTGTTATTGTTTACATCCCCCCTCAAGCGAACGCGGAGATAGTGAGTGACATCATCCATTCCACAGTTGCTAAGTTACAAACACAGCACCCTGAGGCACTTGTGGTAATCTCTGGAGACTTTAACCATGTGACGCTGGATAAAACATTACCTGCCTTCTCCCAGTATGTGGATTGTAACACCCGGGGAAATAGGACTATCGACCTACTGTATGCAAACATTAAAGACGCATACAGCGCCACCCCGCCGCCTGCGCTTGGGAAAGCAGATCATAACCTGGTTCTGCTTCAGCCTCAATACAAACCAAGAGTGAGGGCGCAACCTACAACCACACGATCATTCAGGAAGTGGTCCCCTGAGGCAGAGCAGGCTCTGAGAGACTGCTTTTGAACTACCGACTGGGATATACTGCTGGGGTCACATAGTGAGAACATTGAAGACGCTGTTGAATGAACAACTGATTACATCAACTTCTGTATGGACATTGTAGTTCCAGTAAGAACAGTACGCTGCTATGCTAACAACAAGCCATGGATTACAAGTGACATCAAAGGCCTTTTGAACCAGAAGAAAAGGGCCTTTAAAGACGGTGATCAGCATGAGCTCAAGTGCGTGCAGAAGGAACTCCGAGTCCAGCTCAGGGTGGCGAAAGAGCAGTACAGAAGAAAGCTGGAGCAGAAGTTGCAGAACAACAGCATGAAGGAAGTGTGGGATGGGATGAGGATTATCACTGGCTGCAGCTCGAAGCGGGGTGCCACCATCGAGACAGACGTGGAGAGAGCAACCAAATGAACAACTTCTTTAATAGGTTTGATCACCCTAACCCACTATCACCTCGGAGTACTGCATCCTTCAACCATCCTTCTGCTGATACCAGCATAGGTGAGACATCCCCACCCACAATTACAGCAGCCCACGTGAGCAGAGAGCTGAGAAGACTTCGTGCCAGCAAAGCAGGGGTCCAGATGGTGTATTTCCACGACTGCTGAAGGCCTGTGCGTTGGAACTGGGGAGTCCTCTACAGCGCATCTTCAACCTGACCCTAGAACAGGGGAGAGTCCCAAGGCTTTGGAAAACATCTTGTATCACCCCAGTCCCAAAGATATCACGTCCTAGTGAGCTGAATGACTTCCGGGCTGTTGCTCTGACGTCACATCTGATGAAGACCATGGAGCGGCTGCTGCTTCACCACCTGAGGCCACAGGTCCGCCACGCCCTCGACCCTCTGCAGTTTGCATACCAGGAGAAGGTGGGAGCGGAGGATGCCATCATCTATATGCTACACCGATCCCTCTCCCAATTGGACAGAGGCAGTGGTGCTGTAAGAATTATGTTTTTGGACTTCTTTAGTGCCTTCAACACCATCCAACCTCTGCTCCTTAGAGACAAGCTGACTGAGATGGGAGTAGACTCACACCTGGTGGCATTAATGGTGGACTATCTTACAGACAGACCTCAATATGTGCGTCTTGGGAACTGCAGGTCTGACATTGTGGTCAGCAACACAGGGGTGCCGCAGGGGACTGTACTTTCTCAGGTCCTGTTAAATCTATATACATCAGACTTCCAATATGACTCGGAGTCCTGCCACGTGCAAAAGTTCGCTGATGACACAGCTATTGTGGGCTGCATAAGGAGTGGGCAGGAGGAGGAGTACAGGAAGCTAATCAAAGACTTTGTTAAATGGTGCGACTCAAACCACTTACACCTTAACACTAGCAAGACCAAGGAGCTGGTGGTGGATTTTAGGAGGCCCAGGCCCCTCATGGACCCTGTGATCATCAGAGGTGACTGTGTGCAGAGGGTGCAGACCTATAAATATCTGGGAGTGCAGCTAGATGACAAATTGGACTGGACTGCCAATACTGATGCTCTATGTAAGAAAGATCAGAGCCGACTATACTTTCTTAGAAGGTTGGCGTCCTTCAACATCTGCAATAAGTTGCTGCAGATGTTCTACCAGACGGTTGTTGCAAGTGCCCTCTTCTACGCGGTGGTGTGCTGGGGAGGCAGCATAAAGATGAAAGACGCCTGGACAAATTTGTTAAGAAGGCAGGCTCTATTGTAGGAGTAAAGTTGGACAGTTTAACATCTTTGGCAGTGCGACGGGAATTAAGCAAACTCCTGTCAATCATGAAGAATCCACTGCATCCACTGAACAGTGTCATTTCCAGGCAGAGGAGTAGCTTCAGTGACAGACTTTTGTCACTGTCTTGTTCCACGGAGATCGTTCCTCCCCCACACTATGCGACTCTTCAATTCCATCTGGGGGAGTAAATGCTAACATTACTCAAAGTTACTGTCTGCTTTTACATGCATTTTTATTACTATTAAATTTAATATTGTTTTTTGTATCAGTATACTGCTGCTGGATTATGTGAATTTCCCCTTGGGATTAATAAAGTATCTATCTATCTATCTGAGGTCTGTCTGTAAGATAGTCCACTATCCATGCCACCAGGTATGAATCTACTCCCATCTCTGTCAGCTTGTCCCTAAGGAGCAGAGGTGGGATGGTGTTGAAGGCAATAAGCTGCTGACATGCTTTTTTACAAATTTGTGTATCCTTGGTAAGATTATCTGTGTGATGTGGGCGCAACTTGGAATGTTGTACATGGGTTCTAACACAATCAGGAGGTGCTGAAATCCCACATTATCAACAACTGACAGAGGTTGATTGTTGCATCCCTACTTATAAATATAGATTTTGAAAGCAGTGATTTAGACTGGGCTATAATTAGATAATAAACATTTTAAGTAACTTGTATTTTATTGTGATTTTATTGGGATTATTACTGAAAAACGTGTATTATGCAAAGGTGAGGTTTATTTATTTACTTATTTTCCTAACTCTTTCATCGCAAGGTGGCTTGTTTGTATTTTGTAATGCTTAACTTTGCTTAACTCTGAGAAATGTTTATTTTACTTGTTTCCAAAATCTTTCACTCATTCCAAAACTGGTAGCACAAACAATAAATAAGGAACTTACATTTAGCTTAATAATGATGCTAGTTTAAATTCAAGAGCAAAGATAAGTAGAAGTTACAGAAAGGATCATATCAAAAAAAAGTCTTTCATCCACTTTAGTGAAGACAAGAAATAGACACTGCTGTTGTCCACAGTGAGTTCTGGTGATTAAATTGCCTGCAGGTCACTTGCTTTTTAAAACACTGGCTTGCAAGGATGTCAGAGACATTTATCGCTTTAAAGCACACCTGCGAATACGGGGCCAATATGTAGTCCATATTTTATAAATGTTTCTTTGTTTAAGAAAGTTGTTTTTTCTTTGTATGTCCAAAAGATACTTTCAGTTTTTCTTGTTCTTTCAGTTACAAAGACACGAATTAGGTCCATCTCCATATAATATTTTACTCCATTTTCTGCTTTCAGCAAGAAGTATCTAGAGCAGGGGTGAGGAACATCAGTTCTGGAGGGCTACAGTGGCTGTAGGTTTTGGTTCCAACCAAATTTCTAAATAAGAAGTCAATTATTGTTGATGAGGCGCTTATTGCTTGAGCAACATGTTATTGCTTTGTTTTAATCATCTTGCCTGTTGACACCCCCCTTAATTGCTTGCTTTAGTCTTAAAAAGCTGCATTCACTCATTTTAAATTCTCCTTATTACCAATAAGATACAAATGACAAAGGAAGCAGCAGTTTCACATCTAACTTGTCTCTGTTTACACCTGTGTGAATTCAGCATGAACTATTTGGTTTAATCAAATGTTTGGAAGGAAACTCAAGACAAAAAAGTGAAGGACTGAGAATTACTCATCCATCTAAAGCTTTAGAGTTGTGGTTCCCAACCTTTTCTATGCTCCACACCCCTAGAAAACATTTGATTCATGTTTTTACCCCCTACAAAAGTAATGTAACATTTGAAGATGAAAAAGTGAAATTTCTAAATTTTGAACCACATACAGAGCTGCAGGTAAACAAACTGAACTCAAAAAATACACTTATCTCAGTGAATAAAATTTAAATATAAATTGAGCAGTTTACCTTCATAAATCTCAAAAATCTTGTGAATGATGTGAAGCGATTGACAATCTGAGGGTTGGGGTATCCTGGGAAGCATCAAGGGCCGCAAGGAAATGACACACAATCAATGATCAAGGGGTTTGGGGGAATTGGAGACCCCGTGAAGTAACAGGTGCCGCCATGCCACTAAGCAAAGAAACACAGTCGACAAGCTTTATTCTCCACCTGCACTGCAGATGCGCCACATGGTTAAAATTGCTGTGCTACTACCATGACTGCCAGTAGGAGAGATGGGATGAGTGTAAGCAGCAGGTGTTGCATTCAATACAGTACCTCTTGTCCAAACTGGAAAAAATGTCAATCAAACCTCAAAATCAGTGATATTTCACAATCAGGGCTTGCACAGAAATCAATACTAGACCTTGCTCTTCTCTACAGTTCATTCCAAATACCATTCTCTTAAAAACCTTTGACCCTCCTCTACCTCCTCCCCCTACCTCCTTGTCTGCTAATGACTTTGCCACCTTTTTTAGGATAGGGTGGCCACTATCAGCAGTCAGTTCTTACCCTCACTGCCACCCATTATGCTTCCTTTCAAGCATCAACCAACATTCTCTCCACTCTCTGCTTCTGACAATTACAACCACCTCTCTAATCATCCCATTACCTGTCCGCTTGACCCTATACCATCACATCTCCTTCAGGCCATCACCCCCTCACTCATTCCTGCAATTATACACACCATTGTGCACATGCACATTTCCTATCATCTTCAAACATGCCATGGTAATTACACTTTTCAAAAAACCAACACTCGATCCCTCTGAAATTAACAATTATAGGCATTCCTCTCCTTTCCTTTCTTTCTAAAACATTTGAATGTGCTGTTTCTATCCAGGTTTTTTCCTTCTTTGTACGGAATTGATTGCTCAATACCAACCAGTCCGGCTTCAAGAGGAACCACTCAATTGAGACGGCTAATTGTGGTCGACCAGCTACAACATGCCAGGGCTACTAACATGTCATCGGCCCTGATTCTCCTGGATCTTCTACATTTGACATGGTCAACCATGACATACTTGTCACTCTTTCTGACATTGACTGCTTTCTGATGGTTTGAGTCCTACACCTCAGGCAGATAGTACAGCATGTTCTGGCGAGGAAGTTTGTCAAAGACACAGAAGACTTGCACAGATCTGCCCCAAGGATAAGTGCTGGGTCCTCGACTTTTCTCTCTGTATACCACCACACTGGTCTCCGTCATCCAATCCCATGGTTCCTGTTATCATTGCTATGCAGATGATACACAGTTGTACCTGTTGTTACCTCCGGAGGACAATATAGTATCAACTAGAGTCTCTACATGTCTTACTGATATCTCAACCTGGATAAAGGACCACCATCCACAGCTCAGCCTAGCAAAAACAGAGCTTCTTGTGATCCCGGCCAAACAGTCTATTTAACTCCCCATCTCTGTACAGCTTGGCTCACTGTCATTAACACCTTCCAGGTCAGTTCGCAACCTTGGAGTGGTGATTAATGAGCAGCTATCTTTTTCTGTCCATATTTGTACTGTTACTTGTTCATGCAGGTTCACGCTGAACAACATCCACAAGATCAGACCCTATCTGACAGAGTATGACACACAACTTCCGGTCCAGGATTTGGTATTGTTGTGCCCGGACAATGCAACTCACTTCTGGTAGAAGATGGTCCCGAATGCAGCGGCCCATCTTGTATTTAACCAGCCAAGACAGGCACATGTCACTCCTCTCTTCAGGTCACTACATTGGCTTCCTTTTGCAGCACATGTTAAGTTCAAATTCCTAATGCTTGGCTACAAAGTAGTCAGCAAGAAACCCCTGAGAACACGTATTTCTGCACCTCCTTCACAGGTGACAATAACACATGCAATTCTTTATTCTTTTTATATCATAAAACAGGTGCACTAACTAATAAATGACCTACAAATGATGGTACAAAGCACCTCACTTGATTTTGGCAAATCACAACACAGTCTTTTTTTTTTGTCACACAGAAAGCCACCTCACACACCAAAGGATTGCAGGCACCCCAGATTAGGAACATTTGCTTTAGACCATTTGAATGATATTCCTGGAAAGGAAAAAAAATCTACGACATAAGAATGACCTGACATGGCATGGTTAAAACACATACAAGCCTTAAAATTAAATAAGACCTGCCATTGGTTAAGAACTGGTTCCTAATTAAGCAACTGAGATGAAAAAGAAACCCTGCAGCCACGGTGACCATCTGGGACAAAGGTTGCTCACCACTAATTTAGAGTATATATGCCTATAAAACAATTTTAAAAAGAAGCAAGCAAATTGCTAATTATTTACAACACTTCGTAAAGAAATCTCAGAACCTATTCTGGCAAAAGAAACCCACACTGGAAGTAGCGCCATGCAACTCTAAGGACCTTGAGAGTATATCTGGAAACCCAAAACAAACTAACACAGACAAAAATAAAATGTACATACTCCATGTATCCAATTTACTGAAGCTGTAAGACAACATCTCTAATCACTATGCTTCTATATAATTAGTAAATCATGTTGAAACAGGCCAATTTTAATTAATTAATACACATAAAAGTTGATTTATAAGAACCAGTTTATAAGAATAAGTTCTCTTTTTTCTGAAAAAACAAGAATACAAACCTCTTAAGTAAATTGTCAGGCTTCATTATCAAAGACAGTAAGGAATTAAAAGAGGAGACAGCCAATGTAATGATTTTAGCTATGCCAAATAATGATGGCCTTATATTTCAATTAACCTTATATAACACAGCTGTTCCTCTCGCAAATCTCAATAATATTTTAAAACTTTATTACAAAAGGCACATGTTTTTCCATATGCACACATTTACAGTGCTGATTTTCTGTGATTGTAGATTAGAAAATCTAATTGAAGGTGACATTGTGTGATGATATCCAGGTAATTGAACCATATCTGAAGTGCACTTTTGTAGTACAAGAAAAAAATATTTCCCAGAAAATAAATGCAGTAGATATTCCATACAGTACTTAACCATGGAGAAGGTATTTAATATATTACTCAATATGAGATTCAGCAGAAGAGATTACACTAGATTACAAAATATTTGATTTAATTCAAATGTGCTAATTAATTGTAAATGACAGCACTTCTCTTTTAAACCTTCATAAAATGGATTTGTAGTTGGTAGAACACCACAGATAATAATTTTGTCAAATCTCAAAGTAGACTACTCTAAATGAATTTTTTTACTTTGATGGCATTTTTCACATTTTTTAATATTTCAATGATTTAGTATCAAATATTTGCTTAATCAATCTGCATAACATACCCTGCAACGAAATTAAGTAAAATAAACTGGAGCATTTTTAGAGGCCTTAACCGACCATTACCATTAGATTGCTTTTAAAGTTTTCAGTAAATGGATGGATGAATATCTGATCACCAGTTTATTTCTTCAATTTACTACTGCTTCAGAACTGCACTTTGGAATCAAATGACAAAGGCTATCAATACTTACAAGGATAATGCAAAATTGCTGTTGTTGGTATAGTCTTCAGTTAATGGGATCCAATGAAAGGAATGCAACTGCTGGAAGCTGCTGCTGTGGTAATGCATAATGCTTTTGGCTTTTTCCTTCTCTGTGAAATGTAATCAATGAAAAAGTAACAGCTCACAGTCTTGAACTCTGTTTTCAGCAGTCTCATTGTGTAGATGACAGGTGACATACTGTATATATGGTGGACATTCTTCTCATACAGAAAACTATTGACCTAGAGGGGTTATTTTTCTCTCTAGATTCTTGTAATGGGAATTTTTGTTTTCTTTTCCACACTGGCCATTAAGTCTTTAAAATGTTAAATATTTTGTGCTTCTATTTTTCCTTACTCATTGTTTTGTGTCAAAGCCCCACAGAATGTAATAATGTGAAGATTGCAACATCAAAACAATCATATTTACTTAAAATGGATTGATTGTATAAGGTTTCTATTTTACAAAGCTATTTATTGGGCAAACATATTTACAAGAAGATTACATTAGGAAACCTAACATGCAAAGATGCCCTTTTAAATGAAATAACACACAATTAATGTCATTTCTAAATTTTAGAAGAACTTGGCATTAAACAGTTCCTTAAAGTAAAATATGGATAGATACATTTTTTGCCATTTACAAATTCATCATTTCAATGTAGTTCAGTTGGTTTGTAAAGAATGATTTAATAATGCTTACTAAAAATGACATACCATTAAAAAAAGTTTAAAACAGCCATTGACCACGAAAGTAATAAACAATAAAAATGTTAGTACACATAAAAATACGGGAGATTTAGTAAAAAGTTTTTATGTTATTTAATCTTTAATGTTTATTGTGAACTTCATTTTTGGTTAAGGAGAGTCAAGAGTTAAACAAATTAGTTTAAGCTTTGAGAAAGGATTAATCTGTGGCAAAAGATCAGTGTATGAAAAGAAATGTAGAAGTGAATAAAACAGAATTTTCTGCTTTTTCATAGAGTTTATTGTAAACGAGATCTTCTGGGAAATTACTAATTCCATGGAATATTTGAGCTCCATTTGGTAATCATTGAACTTGCAGTATAACACCTTTCAGTCAGTTAGCAAGTTCATTTCAACCTTTTAAGTAATCTTCCGTTCGCACACAGTTGTATTTAAAGTCCAGCAAGATGCACACTTAATGTAATCTAGGCTTTTGGCAATAAATGTACATATCAGCACTTCTTTGAATGGATAATCCACACAGATATCTTGGAGATGCATCAATCAATACTCAGACTGCACACACTGTGTTGACTAAAAGTGATAAGAAAGAAGTCAAAATGCACCTCAAGGTCACCAACTGGCTGAGGCAGATAAACTGTTCAGGGTGTACAAACTGATGTGTTTTTTCCCAAAGAATAAATAAAAATAATAGGGTGTACAATTGAATTTTAAAGCTAATTTAGCAAATGCTTTTGCATTTTCGAAACTAAAGAATAAGGAGATTGGATAGAAATACAAGAGTTTCCATGTTTTCTATTTACTTAATAATATTCATAAGTCATAGGCGCCGCAGTGAGTGGCAGCCTTTCCAGCAGCTCCGTGTGCAACTTTATATTTCTACCTTTTTCTCTATCTCTCTGATCACTCCTATCACTTTCTTTTATGTGGATTTGTTTCCTGGACACTTTTTACTACTTGGACATGGATTTTTACATGCCAAGACTTGTCTATTCAGGTAGTCAACTTCTAGCGCTGAGAACAAAGGCCCGTGTCGGTGTGGTTCCCTATTTACCTGACGAGGTAAGAAGGCGGTATCGTGGCAGCAGAGCCGGCGCTAAGCTAAAGGCTAAGCGGCTAGTGAGGAAGTGGTGATACAAGCTTTCAGTGCCTTCTGTGATCCTGGGAAATGTGAACTCACTACCAAATAAGATTAACGAATTGACTGAGCTGGTGAAAAATTTCAGGACCTACAGGACCTACCTTTAAGCATGTGACGCTGGACAAAACATTACCTGCCTTTAATGTTTAACCCTTTATTCCATAAAGACGCATACAGCGCCACCCCACTGCCTGTGCTTGGGAAAGCAGATCATAACCTGGTTCTGCTTCAGCCTCACTGCAAACCAAGAGTGAGTGAGCTACCTACAACCACATGCTCATTCTGAAGTGATCCCCTGAGGCAGAGCATGCTCTGAGAGACTGCTTTGGGACAATGGACTGGGATATCCTGCAGGGATCATATAGTGAGAACATTGAGGAGGTTGTTGACTGCACTTTTGACTACATCAACTTCTGTATGGACATTGTAGCTGTACAGTAAGCTGCTATTATAACAACAAGTCATGGATTCCAAGTGACATCAAGGGGCTTTTGAACCAGAAGAAAAGGGCTTTTAAAGGCGGTGATCAGTATGAGCTCAAGCACGTGCAGAAGGAACTCCAAGTCCAGCTCAGGGAGGTGAAGGAGCAGTACAGGAGAAAGCTGGAGCAGAAGTTGCAGAATAACAGCATGAAGGAAGTGTGGGATGGGATGAAGATCATCACTGGCTGCAGCTCGAAGCGGGGTGCCACCATCGAGAGAGACGTGGACAGAGCAAACCTGATGAACAACTTCTTTAACCTCCTTAATCCACTCTCACCTACTGAGTACTGCATCCTCCACCCATCCTTCTGCTGATACCAGCATAGGAGAGAGTTTTCCCCCCACCCACAATTAAAGCAGCCCAGGTAAGCAGAGAGCTGAGGAGACTTTGTGCCAGCAAAGCAGTGGGTCCAGATGAAGTATCACCACAACTGCTGAAGCCTGTGCGTTGGAGTTGGGGAGTCCTCTACAGCGCATCTTCAACCTGAGCCTGGAACAGGGGAGAGTCCCAAGGCTTTGGAAAACATCTTGCATCCCAAAGGTATCACGTCCTTGTGAGCTGAATGACTTCCGACCTGTCACTCTGACGTGACATGTGATGAAGACCATGGAGCAGCTGCTGCTTCACTACCTGAGGCCGCAGGTCCGCCACGCCCTTGACCCTCTGCAGTTTGCATACCAGGAGAAGGTGGGAGCAGAGCATGCCATCATCTATATGCTACACTGATCCCTCTCCCACTTGGACAGAGGCAGTGGTGCTGTAAGAATTCTGTTTCTGGACTTCTCTAGCGCCTTCAACACCATCCAACCTCGGCTCCTTAGGGACAAGCTGACAGAGATGGGAGTAGATTCATACCTGGTGGCATGGATCGTGGGCTATCTTACAGACAGACCTCAGTATGTGCGTCGCGGGAACTGCAGGTCTGACATTGTAGTCAGCAGCACAGGAGTGTCGCAGGGGACTGTTCTTTCTCCGGTCCTGTTCAGCCTATATACATCGGACTTCCAATACAACTCAGAGTCCTGCCACGTGCAAAAGTTCACTGACGACACTACTATCGTGGGCTGCATCAGGAGTGGGCAAGAGGAGGAGTATAGGAACGTCATCAAGGACTTTGTTAAATGGTGCGGTTCAAACCACCTACACCTGAACACCAGCAAAACCAAGGAGCTGGTGGTGGATTTTAGGAGGCACAGGCCCCTTCCGGACCCTGTTATTATCAGAGGTGACTGTGTGCAGAGGGTACAGACCTATAAATACCTGGGAGTGCAGCTGGATGATAAATTGGACTGGACTGCCAATACTGATGCTCTGTGCAAGAGAGGACAGAGCCGACTATACTTCCTTAGAAGACTGGCGTCCTTCAACATCTGCAATAAGATGCTGCAGATGTTCTATCGCACAGTTGTGGCGAGCGCTCTCTTCTCTGTGGTGGCGTGCTGGGGAGGCAGCATAAAGAAGAGGGACACCTCACGCCTGGACAAACTGGTGAGGAAGGCAGGCTCTATTGTAGGCACGGAGCTGGACAGTTGGACATCTGGGGCAAAGCGATGGGTGCTGAGCAGGATCTGTCAATCATGAAGAATCCAATGCATCCACTGAACAGTATCATCACCAAACAGAGGAGCAGCTTCAGCAACAGATTGCTGTCATTGCCCTGCTCCACTGACAGACTGAGGAGATTGTTCCTCCCCCACACTATGCGACTGTTCAGTTCCACCCGGGGGGGGGGGGGGGGGGTAAATGTTAATACTGCACAAGATTATTGACTGTTATACCTGCCTCACTCTCTTCACCTTGCATTTTTTAACTTGCACTGCCCTTTTATTGCTCTTTAATTAATATTGTTTTTATCAGTATGCTGCTGCTGGAGTATGTGAATTTCCCCTTGGGGATTAATAAAGTATCTATCTATCTATTGTGAGCTCGGGTCCGAACACTATCAGGCTAACACCAGCACTTTGTCCAAACACACCTTTATTAAATACAAAATAAAGTCCCACACAACACACAGTGCCCCCAGCACCAATCACCCTCTTCACGGGCCTCTCTCTCAATGTCCGTGGTCCGCCTTTCCTCTCCTCATGGGAGTTTCGTCCTGCTCCCGTCTCTAGCTCAATGCTTGGAGTGAGGCGGCCCCTTTAATTCTCACCCAGATGTGCTCCAGGTGCCTGATGACACTCTTCTGGCAGCACTTCCTGCTGGTGTGGCGAAAGTGCTACCCTTGCACCCAGAATCACTCCAGGTTTCGTTGGAAGGATTTTCCCAACCTCCCCAGGTGTGGCGGAAGTGTCGATCTCCCGGGCTCCACGACGCTTGGGTGCCCCCTGGCAGTGGCCACGGGCTCCATTGGGCTTGAGCCTCCTTGCTCCTTCCCCTTGGTCCCCTCAACATCCAGGGTGGTTGTCCCCTCATGGCCCGGGGGGGGGGACATAAAGACCACCTCCCAGTCATTCCAGGCGTCCCGGCTGGGTCTGACCCCCAGCCTCCTGTGACACTATCTATCTATCTTACTTTCTACTTACAATGCACATTTACGCATATTTGTAAGAAGGCATGTATCATGGCTTCAGTCAGTGGATATTTACTTTATAATACAGTCATTACAGAGCATTTCAGTATAAGGTATTTTGGAAGTATAAGTAAAAATGATAAGATGTTCTAAATTGCCTGCACATAAACATAAAGGTTCTTGGGGCTGTATTAATGCATTGGACTTCTGTAATTCAACTGAAATATACTACTTGCCCTACTCTCAGGATGAAATTCACCAATTACTTCATAGCAACAAAAAAGGACTGATAATCTTACATAACCAGTTTTCTATTAATGCAATTTTTTGTCATCTTGTCCTGGTACAAGTTATTGTTTAAACACTATATCTAGCTCCTCTTTCGGAAGATCCCATTTGCTCCAATCACATTTGTGACAATTTATCTCTCCTAGTTAGTTTTTCACCAGAGGACTTCCTCATTAGATACCCAAACCCTTTTCAAATGGCTCCTTTCCATCTGGAGCAGCAGTGGTTGAACTATTCCCTGATTTTTCTATAGCCCAGTAGCCGTATTGACAAATCAGATTTCGTCCACTTTATTCCTTGATTTAAGACTTTCATTCACTACCCACAATTCATGAACAGAGGTGTGGAATGGCATGTGTATTAATCTATGTATTACAATAACAACAACATTTATTTATATAGCACATTTTCATACAAAAGATGTAGCTCAAAGTGCTTTACATAATGAAGAATAGAAAAATAAAAGACATAGTAAGAAATTAAAATAAGTCAACATTAATTAACAGCCCCTCCTTGAACCGTCACCTTATCGTGGTGGAGGGGTTTGCGTGTCCCAATGATCCTAGGAACTATGTTGTTCGGGGCTTTATGGCCCTGGTAGGGCCACCCAAGGCAAACTGGTCCTAGGTGAGGGATGAGACAAAGAGCGGTTCAACAAACCTCCGATGAAGAATAAAAACCTTGGACGACGTTTTCCCTTACCCGGACGCGGGTCACCGGGGCCCCCCTCTGGAGCCAGGCCTGGAGGTGGGGCTCGATGGCGAGCGCCTGGTGGCCGGGCCTGCACCCATAGGGCTCGGCCGGGCACAGCCCGAAGAGGTAACGTGGGTCCTCCTCCCCATGGGCTCACCACCTATGGGAGAGGCCAAGGAGGTTGGGTGCAGTGTGAGTTGGGTGGTGGCCGAAGGCGGGGACCTTGGCGGTCTGATCCTCGGCTACAGAAACTGGCTCTTGGGACGTGGAATGTCACCTCTCTGAAGGGGAAGGAGCCTGAGCTAGTGCACGAGGTCGAGAGGTTCCGGCTAGATATAGTCGGACTCACCTCGACGCACTGCTTGGACTCTGGAACCAATCTCCTTGAGAGGGGCTGGACTCTCTACCACTCTGGAGTTGCCCCCGGTGAGAGGCGCCGAGCAGGTGTGGGCATACTTATTGCCCCCCGACTTGGACCCTGTGCATTGGGGTTTACCCCAGTGGACGAGAGGGTGGCCTCCCTCCGCCTTCGGGTGGGGGGAAGGGTCCTGATTGTTGTTTGTGCGTATGCACCGAACAACAGTTTGGAGTATCCACCCTTTTTGGAGTCTCTGGAGGGGGTGCTAGAGGGCATACCTTCTGGGGATTCCCTCATTTTGCTGGGAGACTTCAATGCTCACGTGGGCAATGACAGTGAGATCTGGAAGGGCGTGATTGGGAGGAATGGTCCCCCCGATCTGAACCCGAGCTGTGTTTTGTTATTGGACTTCTGTGCTCGTCACGGATTGTCCATAACGAACACCATGTTCAAGCATAAGGGTGTTCATATGTGCACTTGGCACCAGGACACCCTAGGCCTCAGGTCGATGATCGACTTTGTGGTTGTGTCGTCGGACTTGCGGCCATATGTCTTGGACACTTGGGTGAAGAGAGGGGCGGAGCTGTCAACTGATCACCACCTGGTGGTGAGTTGGCTTCGTTGGTGGGGGAAGATGCCGGTCAGACCTGGTAGGCCCAAACGTGTTGTGAGGGTCTGCTGGGAACGGCTGGCAGAGTCCCCTGTCAGAAGTAGCTTCAACTCCCACCTCCGGCAGAACTTCAACCACGTCCCGAGGGAGGTGGGGGACATTGAGTCCGAATGGGCCATGTTCTGTGCCTCTATTGTTGAGGCGGCTGACCGGAGCTGTGGCCGCAAGGTGGTCGGTGCCTGTCGTGGTGGCAATCCCTGAAATCGTTGGTGGACACCGGCGGTGAGGGATGCTGTCAAGCTGAAGAAGGAGTCCTATAGGACTTTTTTGTCCTGTGGGTGTCTGGAGGCAGCTGATAGGTACCGGCAGGCCAAGCAGAATGCGGCTTCGGTTGTTGCTGAGGCAAAAACTCGGGCGTGGGAGGAGTTTGGAGAGGCCATGGAGAACGACTTTCGGATGGCTTCAAGGAGATTCTGGTCCACCATCCGGCGTCTCAGGAGGGGGAAGCAGTGCAGTGTCAACACCGTATATGGTGGGGATGGTGCGCTGCTGACCTCGACTCGGGACGTTGTGGGTCGGTGGGGGGAGTACTTTGAAGACCTCCTCAATCCCACTGACATGCCTTCCAATGAGGAAGCAGAGCCTGGGGACTCTGAGGTGGGCTTTCCCATCTCTGGGACTGAAGTCACCGAGGTGGTCAAAAAACTCCTTGGTGGCAGGGCCCCGGGGGTGGATGAGATACGCCCGGAGTTCCTTAAGGCTCTGGATGTTGTAGGACTGTCTTGGTTGACACGTCTCTGCAACATCGCATGGACATCGGGACAGTGCCTCTGGATTGGCAGACTGGGGTGGTGGTCCCCCTCTTTAAAAAGGGGGTCCGGAGGGTGTGTTCCAACTACAAAGGGATCACACTCCTCAGCCTCCCTGGAAAAGTCTATTCGGGGGTTCTGGAGAGGAGGGTCCGTCGGATAGTCGAACCTCGGATTCAGGAGGAACAGTGTGGTTTTCGTCCTGGTCGCGGAACAGTGGACCAGCTCTTCACCCTTAGCAGAGTCCTGGAGGGTGCATGGGAGTTTGCCCAACCAGTCTACATGTGTTTTGTGGACTTGGAAAAGGCGTTCGACTGTGTCCCTCGGGGAATCCTGTGGGGGGGTGCTCCGGGAGTATGGGGTACCGGACCCTCTGATAAGGGCTGTTCGGTCCCTGTACAACCGGTGTCAGAGCCTGGTCCGCATTGCCGGCAGTAAGTCGAGCCCGTTTCCAGTGAGAGTTGGACTCCGCCAGGGCTGCCCTTTGTCAACGATTCTGTTCATAACTTTTATGGACAGAATTTCTAGGCACAGCCAGGGTGTTGAAGGGGTCCGGTTTGGTGGACTCAGGATTGGGTCACTGCTTTTTGCAGATGATATTGTCCTGTTTGCTTCATCAGGCCGTGATCTTCAGCTCTCTGTGGATCGGTTCGCAGCTGAGTGTGAAGCGGCTGGGATGAGAATCAGCACCTGCAAATCCGAGACCATGGTCCTCAGCCGGAAGAGGGTGGAGTGCCCTCTCAGGGTTGGGGGAGAGATCCTGCCCCAAGTGGAGGAGTTCAAGTATCTCGGGGTCTTGTTCACGAGTGAGGGAAGAATGGAGCGCGAGATCGACAGGCAGATCGGTGCGGCATCCGCAGTGATGCGGGCTCTGCATCGGTCTGTCGTGGTGAAAAAGGAGCTGAGCCGTAAGGCAAAGCTCTCAATTTACCAGTCGATCTACGCTCCTACCCTCACCTATGGTCATGAGCTATGGGTAGTGACCGAAACAACGAGATCGCGAATACAAGCGGCTGAAATGAGTTTCCTCCGCAGGGTGTCTGGGCTTTCCCTTAAAGATAGGGTGAGAAGCTCAGTCATCCGGGAGGGGCTCAGAGTAGAGCCGCTGCTCCTCCGCATCGAGAGGAGTCAGATGAGGTGACTCGGACATCTGATCAGGATGCCTCCTGGACGCCTCCCTGGTGAGGTGTTCCGGGCACGTCCAACCGGGAGGAGGCCCCGGGGAAGACCCAGGACACGCTGGAGGGACTATGTCTCCCGGCTGGCCTGGGAACGCCTTGGGATTCTCCCGGAAGAGCTGGAAGAAGTGGCCGGGGAGAGGGAAGTCTGGGCCTCTCTGCTTAAGCTGCTGCCCCCGCGACCCGACCTCGGATAAGCGGAAGAGGATGGATGGATTAATTAACAGAATAAGAGTATGGTCCGATGGCCAGGGAGGACAGAAAAAACAAAAAAAAAACTCCAGACGGCTGGAGAAAAAAATAAAATCTACAGGGATTCCAGACCATGAGACCGCCCAGTCCCCTCTGGGCATTCTACCTCACATAAATGAAACAGTCCTCTTTGTATTTAGGGTTCTCATGGAAGGACTTGATGATGATGGTCATGCAGACTTCTGGCTTTTAGTCCATCAATGTTGGAGCATCATGATGCTTTGAGTAGGTGGTGGTGGCGCAGGCAAAGAAACCGGAAAAAGAAACAGAAGAGAGAGTAGGGGTTAGTACGGTTTTTAGAGCCACCATGAATAGTTATTATAATGAATTACACATACAGAGTATCAGGATTAAATTAAAGTGAAGTTATGAGAAGGCCATGTTAAAGTAATGTGTTTTCAGTAGTTTTTTAAAGTGCTCCACTGTATTAGCCTGGCAAATTCCTATTGACAGGCTATTCCAGATTTTAGGTGGATAACAGCAGAAAGACGCCTCACCACTTCTTTTAAGTTTTGCTGTTGGAATTCTAAGGAGACACTCATTTGAGGATCTAAGGTTATGATTTGGAATATAGAGTATCAGACATTCTGATATATAAGATGGAGCGATATTATTTAAGGCTTTATAAACCATAAGCAGAATTTTAAAGTCAATTCTGAAAGACACAGGTAACCAGTGTAGTGACATGAAAACTGGAGAAATGTGTTCGGATTTTCTTTTCCTAGTTAGCATTCTAGCAGCTGCATTCTGCACTTGTTGCAAACAATTGATGTCTTTTTTGGGTAGTCCTGAGAGGAGTGCGTTACAGTAATCTAGTCGACTGAAAACAAAAGCGTGAACTAATTTCTCAGCATCTTTCAATGATACAGTATAAGAGGTCTAACTTTTGCTATGTTTCTTAAGTGAAAAAATGCTGTCCTAGTGGTCTGATGAATATGCGATTTAAAATTCAGGTTACAGTCAACAGTTACGTTTTTTACTTCCGTCTTGAATTTTAATCCTAATGCATCAAGTTTATTTCTGATAACCTCATTGTATCCATTATTGCCAATCACTAAAATTTCAGTTTTCTCTTTATTTAGCTTGAGAAAATTACTATTCATCCATTCAGAAATACATGTAAGACATTGTGTTAGTAAATGGAGAGAGTCGGGGTCATCAAATGCTATTGATAAATACAGCTGCATGTCATCAGCATAGCTGTGGTAACTCACGTTATGCCCTGATCTGACCTAAAGGAAGCATATAGATTGAGAAGAGCAGCGGACCCAGGATAGAGCCTTGTGGAACACCATATAGGATATCATGTGTCTTTGAGTTGTAATTACTACAACTAACAAAGAATTTTCTCCCTGCCAGGTAGGATTCAAACCAATTTAGGACACTGCCAGAGAGGCCCACCCATTGACTAAGGCGATTTCTAAGAATATTGTGATCAATGGTGTCAAATGCAGCACTCAAATCTAGGAGGATGAGGAAAGATAAATGGCATCTGTCTGCATTTACCCGCAAGTCATTTACTACTTTGACGAGTGCAGTTTCTGTGCTGTGATTTGTTCTAAAACCTGACTGAAATTTATCAAAAATTTATCAAAAATAGCATGTTTATTGAGGTGGTCATTTCACTGCATAATGACTTCCTTCTCTAGAATTTTACTTAAGAAGGGCGGATTAGAGATGGGACTAAAATTTTCAAAAGCAGAGGGGTCAAGATTATTTTTCTTGAGTAGGGGTTTAACTACAGCAGTCTTAAGACAGTCTGGGAAGACCCCCGTATTTAATGACGAATTTACTATGTCAAGAATATTATCAATTGGCACGCCCGATACTTCTTTGAAAAAAAAAGTATATATATATTAAGATATATATTTCATCCAAAAACCTTTTTACCCATACTGTCCAGGAAAACACCTACAGTAACGCTACACTGATTCTTTGGTTAATCTCAAAATTACCTCTAACCTCACATATTAATAATTAAATTCTTGGATAGCTATTCCTATAGACTGTGAACTCAGAGTGCTAGATGCTATTTCTGATTTTTATTCTAAACCACTTTAGTATGCTTCACAGGTAATAGATACAGTAGATACCTTACCCACAGCAGAAATTCAATCTTCATGTCCCAGACTGAACCCTTGGCATTTTTTGTTAGATTTTCCTACAAAATTATTAATACGAAAAAAGACAAGCCTGAGTGCAACTTAAAGGATAATTTCAGTATGTTTGAATTTATAGTTATTTTTTCATAGTCAAAAAGGTATGTCATTTGACATAAGACTATTGCTTTGTTGAATAAAACTGTCTGTCTCTCTCAGTAGCCTTTAACTGAGGTTGTTGAGGCAACAATTTGAATATGAAATGAAAGCCTTATGTCCAAACACATAATGTTCTTGTGACAAGGTGAGGTCTGGGGTGGTGCAAATTTAAAAGAGAAAACAAATAAAAACACTGCAGTAATCTTGGGGGGCACTGTGCAGATGTGTTGTACAGTGGTGGAGTGGCTGCAGGGTATTAATGAGGTGATTAACAGATCGCGCATGGCCTGGCTGATTGCCTTGTTGGCAGTCCATGGAGTTTAATTAAGCACCTGTGCCCACTATTGTTAAAAAGGAATTGAGGAAAAAGGGCAAGTTGGAGAAAGAAAATGTTCTTCAAGGAAAGATCGTGGTGCAAGCAAGAACTGATGAGAAGAGGAGGCAAAGCACTTGCGAGGAAGGCAATGGAACTCTGAGGGGTGTTCATGCTGAGCTTAGTCCCAGATTAGGGACTTGGATTGACCCTTCCAAGATTCAAGTAGTGCAATATAATGTATGGGATAACGGAAGGCTGGCTAGGTATGTCTAGGCTGAACAGGGCAGGCAGGATGAGAGTCGGTTAATGACGACTGCAGCTGTTGGCATCGCCTCCAGCTCAGTGGACCCACTGGGGGAAGAGAGAGAGAGAGCTGAACAGACTAACATGATCCCTTGAAGCATTCCAAAAGGGAATTTAAAGTATTTATTGACTGTTTTTAACCTTTTAACAATTAACAATTGTACTGCCTTTTCTTTATAGATTATTTAATCACTTATTTCCTGCAATGCACTTTATTATTTTGCTTTTGTTTTAATAAATTTGCATGGTGCACTTGGACATCTCAAAACTGTTAGTTATCTCTGACTCGTTGCTGTGTTCATCGGTTATAAACTACTTGGCAGTCATGTGGACGGTTTTATGATGTGTATGCCACTCAGCCATTGACCCTTGACAGTTGTTATGTATTGATTTGCGTCTTGTGATTTTACACATGTTAAATGGACCACTGAAATTAGTCATTGTCTCCTCATCACTATACTTTAGAGATTCCTTTCAAACTTAAAACTAAAGTTACAAAGTTATTTTGGTTGCAGTTTTTGCATGTTTATGGCATCCTTTTATAAGCTTTTTTAGCATTAAGAAAACCACAAATGTTTCCTATACAAAAGAGATTTCTGATTGTGTATGTAACAATGACTAAATGTTCAAAAGTTACAGAGGAAGGTTTGCAACAGATGGAGAACAATCGGAGAGTGTAAATGAAGAGAATGCTGAGGAAGATTTACAGCCAGTAGGTGCAGTGAAGCACAAAGCAACTGGTGTTTCATACTGTATGATGGAAATATCCAATACTGTCCACTGCGAAGAATAAATATTGTGTAGGAAACAGGACTGGCTGCTACGTCCTTTAGAAAAAATGAGAATGTGTGGCTGAAAGATTACATTCCTCCACAATTCCACAATTTGTGTTACTAAAGAATTTTGTGGCCATCATCAAAAACATACTGTATTTCTAGAGCCATTTACAAAAATTCATGAAGAAATGTGAGGCTAGAATGACCAAATGCACAAAATTCATGAGTGCATGCTTATTTATCTTCATGCTTTACATTTTGTGAAATACTCCATTATATAATTTATGTGGGTTTTGATATTCAATTTACATACTATTAGCTATAGCCTCAAAGTTTAAGCACCCAAATTTTGCCTTTTGCTTTCACATTCTGCATCATTTTTGCTGTATTCACATCTTGTATATAATACCTACAGACAAGCATTTGTGCACAGTGAATGGGACAATATGTGCAATAAAATTATTTATTCAAATTTTATTTTGACATACTTGTAAGCTTCATTCATTTTAATCATTTTTTATTTTTATTATTATTATTATTTATTATATTTATTTTTTAAACTTTCATTTATATTTTATGTAAAATTACTAAATAACAAGCACATTTAGCAAAGGGACAAGTGAGACTATGCCAGGATTGTGAATAAAATAAACTTCCAATATACCTATCTTATTGGTTATGTTCAAGGTTCTATTATTGTAAACAGTTTTCTTTCCATCATTAGGGCACCTGTTTCCCTATGTGATTACTTCATAACTGGAACACACCATTTGCTCATTATTTTAAAATTTTCTGACCTCTATATCTAATTTTGTCATTTCAAAGGTATTCATCAAATTTAAGATGAAGTTCAAAGTACAGTGAAATTCTCACTTGCATGTATGATCAATAAGCAACAAGCCACCATGATTCTGCCACTGCCATTTGTTACCATGCAAAACTGATGATGCGTATTTAATAAGATACCACACAAATAATGATGACCTTCAGCATTTCTACCTATTTCTAGTCTCACATACCACACAATATGGAGCTTTCAGAGACAAAATGCTTCCAGCACTACTAGCAAATCAGATGCTCCTCATTTAAATTTGAGCTAAGAATTAACTAAAATTAAATAGATACATCCACCATGTGATCCAGTTTTTAGGATTTTTTGTGTCAAAGGTCTAACCAGTCTAAATCAACACACCATAAACTGGCAAATTTGGAATTGTCTTTATCCAAAATGAGGCCCAAGATTAGATGACATGATGGACTATTAATTTTTGACCTATATGGTCTGATACTAGGTATATCTCTTGTCAAGTTACTGTTTAAAAATGGTGTTTATCATAGTCACTCAAATGATTAGCACTAAAATCTAATAGCAACAACTATTCATTTTCATGTGATCAAATTTTTTTTTGACTTGGTCTCATCCGTTGTGAGGGATGGACGTCTGAAGCACAGCTCCGTTAGCAGCAGTGTTATTTTTTATATTATTTCCTTATTATCCTGAGATATCCTGTATTTATCCAACCCGAAGGGGTTCTACTACAGTATATGCAAGCATATATAAACAGTCGGCAAGAAAGGGGCTCAGAAAGAAATGGAAAAGAAAACTAAAGCTACATCCAAGCCCAGACCGACAAGTCCAAGTTCAAGATTAAGATACGGCCTTTCAGAGACTGACCTGGAACAGATGGGCGAAAGCCCAGACTCCTCGGGACCACGGTCTGCTGCATTGTATCCAGTTGAGAGCAAAATAGGGAGCGAATGTGCGAGTGACTCAGGTCACGATAGCTCACTGATTGGAGAAGATCATTTGAAACTGGAAAAGGCCTTGCGTTCTGCGCTTTCACCTACTCCACGCGACCCGGGAACATCGGCTGTAATAGAGCCTGCCGCTTCACCTATGGTGCATGAAAGCAGAAATGATCTGTCCGAACTAAAGGTGATGATCACTGAGCTCAAGCAAGAGATAAAGAATGATATAAAGAAAAGCGAGAAGGCAAGCGAGAAGCTGTGGCGGGAGCTGCAAGAGCTGCGGCAGGATAATAAAGACTTGGACAAACGTGTATATATTCACTTTGAGGCGGCCTTTAAATGTATACTGGATAAAATTGAGGAGCACATTCAGGAAAACGCGTCTAAACTGAGCACCCTTGCTGATCAGCTGGAGGATGTTAAGCAGACATTCACAACTCGAATTAAAACAGCCAAAAGTCTAGCATCCACCGCTGATGGAAAAGCAAGAGACAGACTTGCTGCTCTGGAAGATGGAAACAGAAGGAATAATATTAGAATCGAAGGTCTACCTGAGAATCGTGAAAGTCTAAACCCAGTGAAATTCGCAGCTGAAATATTCTCTAAAATAATTGGAGAGGACTTTAAATCAGATACCGAGATAGCAGCAGCTTATTGCATACACAGATCAAATACCTTTAGACCTAAGTCTTTTATTGTCTGCATAGAGAGATTATTATGTAAGCCAGATGTGATGGCACTCCTCAGACACAAGCAAGAGATTATATTTGAAAATAACCACATTCGTATTTTCCCTGATTTCTCTCCTGCAACAGCTGCTAAACGTGCAGCCTCCTACAACATTAAACAGCGGTTATGGCAAGCCGATATCAAATACAGCCTCTTGTATCCTGTCAAACTGAAAGTGGATGTTCAAGGCCAATACTATGTCTTCTCCAGCAAGGAGGAAGCAAAAAAGAAGGTAAGAAAGCTGATCCCGACACTTTTCTGAAACACAATAGTGAGTCACATCCTGTCATGACATGGCAAGGAGATATCACCTGCTGTCTGATCTACTTGTAATGATACAGGTATTATAATTATACATCCTTTTCATTACTCGGACGCTTTCTGTTTATGTTTTAATTACAGTTATAGACGTGTGTGTGGAAGAAATTTACCTGTCTTTTTTTTTTTCTACTACCCTAAAGGACCTAAAGGAGACTGTTTAACATCATACCCTTGGTTTATTGTTATTATTGCATTAAGACTTACTATGCTTATCCTGGAATACTTTCTAAAATCATTCCCTGGGTTTATTATCTTAATACTTTAAGATTGCTAAAGATTATATTTTATGCTTATAGTTTGTTAATGATTATATTTTATGCATATAGTATTTAGACTATATTGGCCATAGATATCTCTACTTTTTAATCCTAAAACGCCGCTGCGTGGGGGCTTATTTAGCTTTGGACGTACTTTGTTTCTAGGTATGTCAGAGGACCAGGACTTTGTGAAGTGGGGTCCCTCTTCACGTGGGGAGGCAAAATGGGGGGGGGGGGGGGATGGGGGGGGGGGGGAAACAGAGCAGGCTATATCTAATCTATCCTTTTAATCCTTACAATTACAACTACCAACATAACAATAGGTTGCATGGCAATAACTCTTAGGGAAATAGGAAATTAAGGTTAAAGCTGTCTCACTTCCAGTTAAGACTATAAAATTACATCAAAAATTCAGAATCAATGTCTCTATGATGTGACAGTTAACTTTGTGAGCTGGAATGTTAAAGGCCTGAATCACGAATTAAAGAGAAAGAAAGTATTCTCTCACCTAACAGATTTAAATGCTAAAATAGTATTTTTACAGGAGACCCACTTACTAAGCACGGATCAGTTCCGGCTGCAAAAGGACTGGACTGGCCAAATGTTCCATTCTAGCTTTACAAAGAAAACTAGAGGTGTGGGAATTCTCATACATAGAATAGTCTCATTTGTAGCATCAGATGTAGTATCTGATCCTGAAGGGAGATATGTGATGGTCATGGACAACTTATTTAACTGTAAAATGTATTTGCATCCACTCCTAATGTGAACACTCATAAAATTATAATGGCTGGGGACTTTAAATGTGTTTTAAATCCACTCTTAGATAGGACTCCTGTCACAGGGGGGATGACATCTAACACTGCAAAGACAATTACACAGTTTGTAACTGACCACAACTTGTCAGACCCCTGGAGGTTTCTAAACCCAAAATCAAGAACATATTCTTTCTACTCACCACTACATCATTGCTACTCAAGAGCTGATTATTTCTTTATAGATAATAATTTCCTGCCTACGATTAAATCTTGCAAGTTCGACGCTATTGTTACTTCCGACCATGCACCTCAGATCTTGGAGCTAAAGTCACTATGCCCCACACACTCACCTCGCAGATGGCATCTTAACCCACTTCTATTAGCAGAAGAGAACTGTACAGAATTTATATCCAAACAAATCAGTTTCTTTCTAGAGACAAATACATCCTCAGAGGTTTCTGCAGAAATACTCTGGGAAACTCTAAAGGACTTCTTAAGAGGACAGATTATTTCATATCTTTACCACAGGAATAAATTAGAAACCAAGAAAGTATCAGAGCTAAAAAGCGAAATTACTAGAATAGATGAAGAACATGCCAGGCTTCCAAGCGAGGCTCTACTAATTTATAAATCCAGACATCATTACTATGAACATGGAGAGAAAGCTAATAAGCTTTTAGCTCAACAAATCCACAAGCAAGAAGTTCACAATGCAATCCCAGTAATCACCAACACAAACGGAGACGAAATCATTGACCATAAAAATATAATGCACACATTTAGAGATTACTATAAATCCTTATATTCTACTGAGTTTAAAGAAGATAACACACAATCTAATACATTTCTGGATACATTACAGATACCACAAATAGATACTTTTAGTGCAGAGGAACTGGATAAACCTCTGGCGCTATCAGAATTACTAGAAGCTATAAAGTCACTTCAAGGCAGGAAAGCAGCAGGCCCTGATGGCTACCCAGCAGAATTTTATAAGAAATTCTACGCTCAGCTAGCTCCCCTCCTATTAGCAACATTTACAGAAGTTAGACACATCAAATTCTACCTCAAACTTTTCGCCAAGCATTAATCATCGTCTTTCCTAAACAAAATAAGGACTTAATACAATGTGCATCATACAGACCAATTTCATTTCTGAATAATTATGTTAAGATACTCTCAAAAATTATAGCTAGAAGGATGGAGAAAGTGCTACCTTCGGTAATATCACAAGATCAAACTGGATTTATCAAGGGTCGACACTTATCTTCCAATCTTCGACGTCTGTTTAATGTAATATACTCACCAACAAAGTCAAACACCCCAGAAATATTATTATCATTGGATGCAGAAAAAGCATTTGACATGATTGAATGGAAATACCTTTTCACTACATTAAAGAAATTTGGGTTTGGCCCGAACATTTGTGAATGGATCAAACTACTGTATACCGATCCAGAAGCCTCAGTTTGTATTAACAACATTTGTTCAGACTACTTTAAACTAGAACGTGGTACCAGACAAGGATGCCCCTATTTGCAATCACCATTGAACCACTGGCGGTTCACTGTCAAAATGCTGATCAGATGAAGGTGATTATCAGAGAACAACTGGAACAGAAAATTTCTCTATATGCAGATGATATGGTACTGTATATATCAGACCCACAAAATTCTGTGCCTGCAGTCTTAGCAGCACTTACAGAATTTCAAAAGATCTCTGGTTTCAGAATTAATCTGAATAAATGTGTACTCTTTCAAGTGAATTCTCAAGCATATAATATTAGATTAGACACCTTATCTTTTATCATTGCAGATGAGTTTAAATACCTAGGGGTAAACATCACAAGTTAACACAAAGCTCTTTATCAACAAAATTTCACCATCTGCATGGAAAAAATTAAGCAAGACTTGCATAGATGGTCAACCCTTCATCTCACTCTAGCTGGAAGAATTAACATTGTTAAGATGAATATTCTTCCTAAGCTTTTTTATTTCAAAACATTCCAATATACATCAATAAATAATTTTTTAAGCAATTAGATTCAACAATAACCTCATTTATTTGGAACTCAAAACATCCACATATTCAAAGAGCGACCCTACAAAGACCTAAGGCAGAAGGTGGCATGGCTCTACCCAACTTTCACTTTTATTACTGGGCAGCAAACATACAAGCTATAAAAACCTGGACACAAATAGATGAACATACACAGGCCTAGTCCGCAATAGAAGTAAAATTCTGCAGTACTTCTTTATATTCCCTGCTTTGTGCCCCAATAAATGCAAGTTATCAGCAATATACTAATAACCCAATTGTGCTTCACTCACTCAGAATATGGAACCAATGTAGAAAGCATTTTAAGATGGAGAAGCTGTTATCTGTGGCACCTCTGCAAGAGAACCATCTCTTTCAGCCCTCGCAAACATATGCAGTTTTTAATATCTGGAAAAAATTTGGGATTAAATTGCTTAGAGATCTTTATATAGACAACATCTTTGCATCCTATGAACAATTACATCCCAAATGTAACTTTCCAGCTACACATTCCTTTCACTATCTTCAAATTAGGAACTTTGTTAAAAAGAACCTGCCCGATTTTCCTCATCTTGCACCCTCGTCCATAATGGAAAAAATATTGCTCAATTTCAAGGACTTAGGCACCATCTCTGCAAAATATAAAATTATTTTACAGTCCCTCCCTTTCAAAGATCCAAGATGACAATGGGAAAAAGACCTCTTAATCAATGTATCAGAAAAGGAGTGGAAAGTAGCAATGCAGAGACTTCACTCGAGCTCCATATGCACTAAACATAGAATTATTCAACTCAAAATTATATATCGAGCACATCTGTCTCACCTAAAACTGTTCAAAATGTTTCCAGGGCATGATCCAACCTGCGAATGCTGCAATCAAGTCCAAGCCTCACTGGGTCACATGTTTTGGGCCTGCACTAAATTAACATCATTTTGGACCAAAATTTTTAAGTGCCTTTCATACAGCCTTGGTCTCACAATACCTCCTAACCCATTAACAGCTGTGTTTGGTGTTCTTCCAGATGGGTTTAAAGTGGAGAAGGACAAACAAACTATGATTGGATTCACTACACTTTTGGCACGCAGACTTATTTTGCTAAACTGGAAGAATCCTAACTCTCCTCTTTTAAGTCAGTGGGAAACCGATGTTTTATACTATTTGAAATTGGAAAAAATCAA
>JANRMT010062821.1:20689757-20711019 GCA_026402145.1 Polypterus bichir lapradei | reverse complement strand
ATAGATAGATAGATAGATAGATAGATAGATAGATAGATAGATAGATAGATAGATAGATAGATAGATAGATAGATAGATAGATATTTTATTAATCCCCATGGGGAAATTCACATTCTCCAGCAGCAACATACTGATAAAAACAATATTAATTAAAGAGTGATAAAAATGCAATACAAGTTAAAAAATGCAAGGTGGATAGTGCGAGGCAGGTATAACAGTCCATAACATTGTATAATGTTAACGTTTGTGGGTGGAATTGAAGAGTCGCATAGTGTGGGGGAGGAATGATCTCCTCAGTCTGTCAGTGGAGCAGGACAGTGAAAGCAGTCTGTTGCTGAAGCTGCTCCTCTGTCTAGAGATGATACTGTTCAGTGGATGCAGTGGATTCTCCATGATTGACAGGATCTTGCTCAGCGCCCGTCGCTCCGCCATAGATGTCAAACTGTCCAGCTCCGTGCCTATAATAGAGCCTGCCTTCCTCACCAGATTGCCCAGGCATGAGGCGTCTCTCTTCTTTATGCTGCCTCCCCAGCACAGCACCGCATAGAAGAGGGCGCTCGCCACAACCGTCTGATAGAACATCTGCAGCATCTTATTGCAGATGTTGAAGGACGCCAGCCTTCTAAGGAAGTATAGTTGGCTCTGTCCTGTCTTGCACAGAGCATCAGTATTGGCAGTCCAGTCCAGTTTATCATCCAGCTGCACTCCCAGGTATTTATAGGTCTGTACCCTCTGCACACAGTCACCTCTGATGATCACGGGGTCCAGGAGGGGCCTGGGCCTTCTAAAATCCACCACCAGCTCCTTGGTTTTGCTGGTGTTCAGGTGTAGGTGGTTTGAGTCGCACCATTAAACAAAGTCCTTGATTAGGTTCCTACTGTATACTCCTCCTCCTGCCCACTCCTGACGCAGCCCACGATAGCAGTGTCGTCAGCAAACTTTTGTACGTGGTAGGACTCTGAGTTGTATTGGAAGTCTGATGTATATAGGCTGAACAGGACCAGAGAAAGCACAGTCCCCTGCGGTGCTCCTGTGCTACTGACCACAATGTCAGACCTGCAGTTCCTGAGACGCACATACTGAGGTTTGTCTGTAAGATAGTCCACGATCCATGCCACCAGGTATGAATCTATTCCCATCTCTGTCAGCTTGTCCCTAAGGAGCTGAGGTTGGATGATGTTGAAGGCACTAGAGAAGTCCAGAAACATAATTCTTACTGCACCACTGCCTCTGTCCAAGTGGGAGAGGGATCGGTGTAGCATATAGATGATGGCATCCTCCGCTCCCACCTTCTCCTGGTATGCGAACTGCACAGGGTCGAAGGCGTGGCAGACATGTGGTCTCAGGTGGTGAAGCAGCAGCCACTCCATGGTCTTCATCACATGTGACGTCAGATCGACAGGCCGGAAGTCATTCGGCTCACCAGGACATAATACCTTTGGGACTGGGGTGATGTAAGATGTTTTCCAAAGCCTCAGGACTCTCCCCTGTTCCCGGCCCAGGTTGAAGATGCACTGTAGAGGACACCCCAGCTCCTACGCACAGGCCTTCAACAGTTGTGGCGATACTCCATCTGGACCCACTGCTTTGCTGGCGCGAAGTTACCTCAGTTCTTTCCTTACCTGGGCTACTGTAATTGTGGGTGGGGGGGAAACTCTCTCCTATGCTATTATCAGCAGAAGGATGGGTGGAGGATGCAGTACTCCGAGGTGAGAGTGGGTTAGGGTGGTCAAACCTGTTAAAGAAGTTGTTCATCAGGTTTGCTCTCTGCACGTCTCTCTCGATGGTGGCACCCCACTTCGAGCTGCAGCCAGTGATGATCTTCATCCCATCCCACACTTCCTTCATGCTGTTATTCTGCAACTTCTGCTCCAGCTTTCTCCTGTACTGCTCCTTCCCCGCCCTGCGCTGGTTTCAGAGTTCCTTCTGCATGCGCTTGAGTTCATGCTGATCACCACCTTTAAAAGCCCTTTTTTCTGGTTCAAAAGGTCCTTGAAGTCACTTGTTATTCATGGCTTTTTGTTAGCATAGCAGCATACTGTTCTTACTGGAACTACAATGTCCATACAGAAGTTGATGTAGTCAGTAGTGCAGTCAACAACCTCCTCAATGTTCTCACTATGTGACCCCTGCAGGATACCCCAGTCCGTAATTCCAAAGCAGTCTCTCAGAGCCTGCTCTGCTTTAGGGGACCACTTCTTGAATGAGTGTGTGGTTGTAGGTAGCTCCCTCACTCTTGGTTTGTAGTGAGGCTGAAGCAGAACCAGGTTATGATCTGCTTTCCCAAGCGCAGGCACCGGTGTGGCACTGTATGCGTCTTTAACATTTGCATACAGTAGGTCAATAGTCCTATTTCCCCAGGTGTTACAATCCATGTACTGGAAGAAGGCAGGTAATGTTTTATCCAGTGTCACATGGTTAAAGTCTCTAGAGATTAGCACAAGCACCTCAGGATACTGTGTTTGTAGTTTAGCAACATTGGTGTGGATGACGTCACACGCTATCTCCACGTACGCCCGAGGAGCGATGCAAACAATAACAACAATGACGTGTCCAAACTCTCTGGGCAAGTAATAGGGACGCAGACTTACAGCTGTGGAGCCGACCCGGACACAGACAGGCGGACATGTTCTTAATCACCACCACACGTTTATTATATACAATATTTACAAAAGTCCAGTGTCACTCAGAAACAAACAAACCCCAACACACAGTCCTGGCCTCACAATGCCTTTCTTCGGGCCGCCTCCACACACCTCTCGGGCCTTGTCCTTCCTCCACCCGACTCCAGCCCTGAATGAAGGGAGACGGCCCCTTTTATATCCTCCCGGATGAGCTCCAGGTGATTCCCGACACTCCTTCGTTGGCCACGCCCCAGCGTGGCGGAAGTGCCGGCTGTTCTCCCGGCAGCTCTCCGGGTGTCCTCTTATCTTCCCCCCAGAACTTCCTGGTGTGGTGGAAGTGCTGAGGTTACAAGTCCCCAAGGCATTGGGGCGCCTCCTGGCGGTGACCACGGGCCCCTACAGGGTGGGGCTTCCATGCCCTCGACCCGTGGCCCCCAAAGCAACCAGGATGGCGGCCCCCACGTGATCCCAGATGGGCGCACGCCCACTTCCGGTCTTCCAAGGCGTCCCGGCCGGGTAGTCGCCCCTGGCATCCGTGACACAGCCAACAGTTCGATGTCCCTGCAGCAAGTGGAGATTTTAAAGTTTACATGTCCAGGGTTGCACCACCTTGTATTTACATAGAGAGCGAGTCCCCCTCCTTTCTGCTTCCCACAGGTATTTGCGTCTCTGTCTCCTCTAACTGTGCTAAACCCAGGTAGCTCCACGTTAGCATCTGGGAATACAAGTTAACCTTTCCATTTTAGAAGCATTTCAGAGAATTTTAGTACTCCACTCATTCCAATATAATTCTTATTCCATTTTCAGAAACTTTTTTAATGTAATGTCTACTTTCAGTCTTTGATTACTTCATTAAATCTACTTACCATGGGCACCATTCTTCATTCTTGCCCAATTTTCAGTCTTTGATTACTTCATTAAATCTACTTACCTTGGGCACCATTCTTCATTCTTGCCCAAGTATTTTTTCATTGTAAATCTTCCTTTTCAAAAGTGATCTATGAGGAAATTTTCAGTAGAGTAAGAAATTGTTATAAAGAGCAATGTTATAGACTTTTTTGAACCAGTTGGCTTTCTTATTTTGTGTCAATACTTCCATTTTACAGAGCATGGTTAACATGGTAATTTTATTTGTTTCTTTGATGTATTCACTCCCTCCCCTCCTCTCTCTTTCTGTCTCTTAGAAGATTATTTCCTGTTATAATCTGAAGGTAAAAAGTGTAGATGTAGTATTATAGAATACAGTATAAGTTGCCAAGAGCAGGTAAATGTGGCAGAAGCTAAGTTTTCTTCTAGAATTTACATTTTTCATATATATTTTTTTCTTTTAAAGCATGTGGCTGCATTCCATTTGAATATTTAAAAAGTACATTCCTTTTCTTTAAGAGTGAGTGAATGTGAAAGCTAAAAAAAATTGTGATACCTAGGACTTATTGTTCTAGTAGGCATTGTACTTAGTAGTTATTCACCCTGTTATCAATTAAGCAGATATAAAAATGAATGGATAATGCAATTGTGGTATTTGAGTTCTATGTCATTTAACTTTTAGAACTTAATTTGTAAAGAAATTCAGACAATTATGAGGTGCTCAACGGAAATAAAGGGTGTGCTTGAAGAACACCTGAACATTGGTGAATAACATTATTTCCAATTAGTTAGTCTGTGTTGTATCAGAAACAAGTGGAATAAACTAGGAAATGGTTATGGATGGAGTTCTGGATAGAGCAAAAAGGGTGTGAGGGCTCAAAAATATCCCAAATAACCAGACTGTGCCTCACCCCAGGCAGCTTGACCCCAAAATCTACTGGCCTGCTTTGGAATACACAGACTTAAAAGAGGTAAGGTCTCAGACAGCCTTTGGCTTTAGAAACTGTTTACAAAATGTTCTTTACAAATTAAAATATATATTCCAACACAAAAAGTATATAATGAAAAGCTCAAAAATGGCAACACTGAATTGCCTAAAAAGCGATCCTAGACAAATAAATACCAATATACAATCTAAGGCCAAATACCAAAAACAGAGCAAAAAACATCCAAAAACAGTAAATCTAATACGAAAAAACAGTACTTTTTAACTTCAATGCACCAGTGGCCCCATTTTAATTTCATTACACCAGTGGCCCCATCTCTTAGGGTACACCTACATAACCCAAGGAACAGACTCACATTTAAGGTCAATTAATGAAAAATAATCAAAACCAAGAGAAATAATAGAGAAACATGAAAAATAATTATTTAAAGTTAACAAAAACAAAAGACATATAGAAAATAAATATGAGCTATGGAATAAACACTGGCAGTAATATAACAAAAATATATGTATCCAATGTGGAAATGCCTTCACTGAGACTAAACATGACCATATCATTTACATTTTTTCATGCTCCTGTTTAGAAAAGCAACATTGAATATGGTATTTTTGAAATAAATACCATTTTTGTAAGCGAACCTCTTGTTTTACTTAGAAAATATAATTTCTAAGTTTCCTACAAGTACAGTACTAATTGTTTAAATAACACAATGTTTGGCTCCTAGTTGTTCTGCCTACCAGACAGGGAAAGGTTTTGGTAAAGGACCAGAAGATACCTATAAACCAGAGACACATACTGTAAGGATCAAACATCAGGAAACAAACAAATCTAAAACCAAAAAAGCACTAAAGAAATGATCACAAGTGTTTAATACAATTTATCTAATTTCAGATACAATATAAAGGACATCCTGGTATTTACTGTATATGGTCATGTCACTGACATCACATGTAGCGCAACACCTGGAATTTCTGGGACTCATTGTTATGATTTGAGTTTGTTTTCCATTTTTTTCAGGTTTTCCAGGGGGCTACAGAATTAATCTTTGTGTTATTTTGTGTTTGTTTAAATTGAAAGAATCCAATTCTGCAGCCAGAATAGTGCTTAGAGTTTCCATTTTGATGCTATTTTAGTTTAATGATGGATGATGCCATTCTGTGGCATTTGTGTCATCTGTTTTTCATGAGGTTTCTCCCATGATGCCCCAGTTATGATGTCATCGATACACCAGTATAAAGATTCCCCCAAAACAGCCATTTCCATCTGAGATTAGATCAAACCTAGTGACTCATTTTACTTGATATTTGATTACTGGTTATTGAAGGCCTTTTGATTTTTGTTTTAGACCCTTGCTTTGCCTTGACTCTGTTCTTTCTCATGCAACTCACTGTTATTTTCTGGACTGACTGCCCTTTCTGCTGTCAGTACACTCATCACCATGGCAACCATTAATATCATTGTCAGAATAAGATGACATTCACAGGATAAAAAAATGGTATTGCAGCATAATGGTAAAAATAAATAACTTCATTAGGAAGACTTTGATCACAATTCCTTGTGTGTAAAAATCACCTAATGGATGTATAAATTGGCCCATTAATTGGTAACATTAAATAAAGAGACTAATAACAACACTAGTAAAGGAAATATAAGAATGAAGTTGTTTCAAGTCACTCACTGATTTTTGGTATGGCATATTTCTTTCTGCTTTTCAGTTCTCTGATACAAGAAATTCAGAAGCAAATTCTGATACATTTTTATATTTTAGCCAATACACAGCATATTATAATTTGTATTTATGTTAACCAGGACACCCCAGATTTGTTTGACTTAATTTCTTTTTATTAAACCTAGGGGGCTTCGCCCCATGCTTGCTTGTCAACCCCCCTGCCATTGCTATGCGCCAGCAACTTCGCATCTCTGCCACTTGCAAACAACAAAACTTTTAATTCTTGCAGATAGGCCCCTTCATTGGGAAGAAAAAATACTTTTCCCTGATGGCAACACAAATTAGATGATCTACAAGTCTCTGACTTAACACTAGAATTACCAGAGCCTACGAAAAAACTCATAAATCCGTCCCACCTTAAATCGCTTCTTAAATCCCTTCACACCTCTCCGCCAGCGTCCTTTGTCCTCTAAATGTGCTGATAAAGAGAAGCTAGAAGCAGCCGGCTATTCCATCCCCCCACCAAATTAGAACGTGCACGAAATTCTCTCAGCTCATGCCTTGATTGAGTATCTGGGAGTGAAGTGAAGTTTTAGAGTGGAAATAATAGATCGTTATTTAGAACACACGCATTTCATGTCTGTTCCTTTTCTACAGTAATCTGTGTAAACACATTGTTAAAACAGAAACGTTTTTTATATTCTAGTAGTAGATGACAAAATGTAGGCATAACCTATATAATGTATGAAGTCTGAAGTCCAACTATCAAAGAAACATTTTCACAAAAGGTACAAATATAACACAACAATTGCGCTTTTATTCAAAAATATAACTGCAGAAACAAAAAGCTGCCTTAACATGCGACATTGACACTCATTTATTATGACTGCCTCCGTGGCACAATAGAATCAGCTGCCGACTGGGAATCAAAAGGTTGTGAGTTTGAACCTGCACCACTCTGTTTTGAGAAGTAAACTGCTCTTAGTCTTACTATGCTTAAACACAGGAACATATGTTGTTGTAAAAGTATAACAAAACAAGTGCACTTTTATTCTAAAATAGTAAGACTAAGAGCAGTTTTTGTTTCTAACCTCTAACCTGCTCTGCATGTTTAGGGCGCCAATGTTTTTGAATTGTTTACGACATTCTACTTTGTCATCTACACTTTGTCTTTTATTTCTGGCCCCAGGTGTGGTTAAATGTCTTGGCACAAAGTCTCATCTCGCAGGATGTGAAAGTGTCTCTCTTCAAAAGATCATATCTCATTGCAGGATAAAAAGTCTCATCTCCCAAGATATTTTTATTATAATAGAGAGATTTTATTTTTGATCTGATGGAATGAATGCCATATGTTAGGAGTGCTTAGGAATAAGACAAGTAAGAGGCTTCTTTCTCACCCTCCTTCTATACTCACAATAAAATACTGAAGATTGAAGCTCTGCAAAGAAGAGCCAGCAAGTGTATACCAGGACTTAAGGACATGTCCTACTCTGACAGACTCAGAGAATTAAACCTCTTTAGTCTCGAGTAGAGGAGATTGCATGGGGACCTAATTCACGTGTTTAAAATATTCAAAGTAGATCTAGCAACATTTTTTCATTTTAAGGGTGAATCACATACTCAAGGACGTCAGGGAAAATTAAGAGGAAGTACATTTAAATCTAAGTCCAGGAAGCACTTCTCTACACAAAGAGTTGTGAGAGTCTGGAAAAAACTACCGAGACATGTAGTTGAAGCAGAAACATTGACAACCTTTCAGAAGAATCTGAATGAGATATTGAGACAGCTTAGCTATTAGCTACACTGAAAGCTTGATAAACTGAATGGTCTCCTCTCATTTGTCAAATTTCTTATGTTATTATGTTCTATACTTAATTCTGAACATGAGTCTCAATAGCTTAATGGCTCATTTTGTTATAACATGGTTTTGAAAACAATAACTACAGAGAAAAGTCAGGTTAGCATGAAGGCAGTTATGTTACTTTGCCTTTTGATCCACTTAAGGAACCAAGAGACTAGGATTTTGTGTATTTTTTGTGTATGTGTCAGTATCTGTGTGTCTGTCCGTTTACTAGGGTTAGGTATAATAATTTAAAAATAGACAAAACATGTACAAGAAGGGTAAAAAAATAAAAAATGATGATAAAAATATCAAATGACTGTCTAAAAATAATAAAATTTGTCTTATCAGCCTATTCTGTTGTTTGAAATTATAAGCTGGGAAGAGAAGTGTGGTCACATGGTTTATAGCTATAATGGTAACAGCTGATGACTCTGTGCAGTGGACCCATGTTAGATAGGTAGCACCGCACTGTATTATTTTTTACCTGACACCTTTTATCTGAAGCGAATTACAACATTTGAGACACAATTGGTTACATTTCTTTGCTTTTCCAATTTGTGCACAAGCAGGTGAAGTGCCTTGCTCATGGTCAGAAAGTGTCAGAGGCAGGATTTGGACCTACGACTTCAGTGTTTGAAGTCCATAGCCTTAACCACTATACCATACTTGCCTGCATGTTGTGTAAACTTGTTTGGAAGGCTTCCACAACTGCAATCAGATTATCTCCTGCTCCTTCAGAATGAAGCAGCTCAACTCTTGTACTCTGTTCCTCATTTCACCCTCACTGTTCCGGAGAAGTGATGGCAATGCTCGAATTCATGTAATTGTCTGAAAAATTGGCATGCAAAGTGGTGGATGTGAAGACCATAATGTACTTGTTAAGAACATTGTTGGTAAACAATTGATATATATATAGGATCAGCATATACCCAATAGTTTGAGGTATTCAGACAAGTTCATAGTGGTGTCATCTGGTGTATCTCAGGGGAAGGTGACTGTAATGGGTAGTGACTTGAATGGACATGCTGGTGTCATGATTTTGCTGTCCTTGAGTTTTTTTTATGTTATGCACCATGACACCATTTTGTGTCAGTGTCGGGCATCACCAATTTTTGCTCCTTGTTCATAGGCATCTTAGTATTGGGATAACAATCAAAAGTCATTACTCTTATGCTTTAATTTCTACTTTAACGTTTTGGCTTTTTTGATCAGTGTTTTTTACTTCTGACTGCAATCTTGACTTCTAGTTTTGACCTTTTGAACTGAGTAATCTGACTACTCTTTTCCCTAGCCCTTCAAATCCTGATCTGACACCCTTTTCTTCTTTTAAAGACAAACCTGCTTTTTTGCCCTTTTTTCATTTACATACAATAGTTCAAGCCATTGTTGATGGTTATGGGAGTCCTATGGGACTTTAACTTTACTACCAGGAATGTTGAGGGCTAGAAGATTCTGTAGTTTGGTGATGCCATGGAAATAGTCGTGTATATCACCATTTTTATGATGAAGTAATAAACAAACAAGTGAAATTTGAATCTGATTGTGTAAAGGGCATGATAGACTTGTAAGAGTCATTTTCCTAGTTCTATAAGATTCATGGATATTGTATTAGATGACAATGCATAATCTATGGGAGGTTCCTATAAAGCCCCATAAGTAGAATTGTATTGGTATATTCTTGCCATTTCTAACAGCTTTTAGTAAACATTATTCTTCAGTTAGTAACAGCCTTGCCATGAGTAAGGTGTAGAGGCATACGGTTTTAAACCATGTTCGTGCTTATGCACGTGACCTTGCCTGGGCAGGTGCTCATGCCTGTGGGCCTACGGGCCTTTTGAGTGTGTGAAACAACTCTAAGAAAACAGTGCTTATTTAAATACTGTACTGTACGCTTAAGGCGTACAGAAGAAGAAATTAAGAACCTTAAGTACAGAAAGAAGAAGTAAGGATCTTTTAAGAAGTAACTAAAGTTTCTCAAGAAAAGCTAAGTTTAGAGAAGATACAATTTTCCTTTTTTTGCCTTTTATTCTATGTAACTATTTTTTCTTTATTCTTGTGTGGATTATTTGCTTTTAACTTTCACTAAATAATTTTAAAACAAACTTTTGGATTGAGACATTTATTTCAACATGCGTTTTACCCGTGCTTGACTTCGCCTTACACTTCGATGGCTACAAGACTGTTGGTTTGAAAAAGAAGTTGACTGGGAAAACGTGAAAGATTTGAAAAAAGTTTCTGGAGAGGTTTATGTAACTCATCATCACTTGGTTGTAGAACTGTGTATCCCTTTGTCAGAAGCATGAAGAGAAGTAAGAGGAAATATGTACTGAGTCTGAGGATTAGGAATTTGAAGGAGGAGAGTGTGAAAACGTAAATTTTCTGAACTGGAGTGCTGTTGGAAATACTGAAGGCAGAGGAAGGTCCCAGAGTTAAATGGTTGACAGATAGGCAAAGAAAAGAGTAATCTATTGGAATACAAGTCATATCAAGCAATTAAGCTTTTCAGTCAGGCAATGAAGGTGGCTGACAGAGTGTTCATGAAATGAATCAGGAATTAAGTGAAAGTTAATGAAATTAGTTTGGTTTCATGCCTGGGAAAAGAAAAACATGCAATTATGTTTTCAGCCATATGCAGGAAAATCATTTAGTAAATTAAAAGAGGAGGCAAATTGCATTTGTGATAGGTGTCAGAAAAGGTGGTTAGAAGTTCCATTGAGAAAGTTAAGTGTGGATGAATGCTTACTGTAGGCAGAGAATGTCAACATGACAAAGTACAAACAGTGCCATTAGCTAGTTAGCTAGTTAGCATATGGGGATAGTGAAAGTTTTGAGGTGAAGGTGGGGTTCAGCACTAGGGACCTATTTTTAGTCCATTCCTTTTCATGATAGTAGTTGAGTTGGTTAATAGAAATGTGTGAAGAATTCCCATGGGAGCTAATATGCACCAATGATCTCATTTTAATTACAAAACATAAGCTTTATTGACGGAGAAGATACTGATAAGGAAAGCCAGTTTGAAAGCAAAGGCCTCAAAGTACACAAGAAAGACCAAGATAATGGTTAGAGGTCAAGGAGCAGGAGACATGGAAAAGGTGGGTGCATGGTAGGGTGGCCAAAACATCTGGCTTTTGGCTTGACAGTATTGTTTTTGAGCACACTATCCACCAGCCGTTACCACCTCGAACAGGAATGTGATTCGTCCTCTTTTCATGGATTTGGCAGGATTCTGGAAACTGGTTTGCAGAATTAACTGTGTGAAAGTGTAGATGAATGCCAGTGATAGTGACAGAGTATTTAATTTACTGTACACTGTGGGGAATGCCATAGCCCTTTTGCAGTTAGACTTTGCCATTAACGTTTCCTGACATACAGGTCGTATTATATACAGATTAATGGATTCTGTTCAAAGCAGATAAGGCTACAAAGCTGCAGCAAACTATGGAGAGTGGTTGATTTTTTCTTCTTACTTGAATCAAACTACCTCAATGTTTCAGTTGGCATGTCTACCAATGTGTAAAAAAGTTGAACAAAGAGGTTGGCATTCTCTCCAGAAAGACATCTTGGCAACAAGTTGTCCTGTGTCATTGCTGGAGTGCATTATGCTAATGATGGGTTCCACATGCTGTGTTCTTATAGTAAAAGATAGCATGTGCTTTTGTTAGTGTATTCATGTGAAGCTGAATATGTTGTTTTGTTGGCCCAAATGACATGTGTTCATTAAATGATATGATATGATAAAACACTATGATATTGTGAAAGGAGATTTATAATAAACAAAAATGTGTTTAATTGCATTAGAGTTCCTTGAATCAATAAAAAAATAATCATTAAAAAAGAAAAAAGAGGCAATTTGATCGATGTGTTGCCACAGATAAACATAAAGTTAACACTCGTAGTGCTGGTATGTCATTATTATTTTTCTGTTCATTCACACCAGCTCAAGATGTCAAAATCTTGGCTGCAGAAATGTGTAAAGTGCATCAGGCTGTGAAGCATTATCAGTTATACAGAAGTGTTGATTGTGAAGTAAAAGGTGATAAAGAAATATTCAGTGATTCATTGATACTGAAAGGTATAATGTAGTAAAACTAAAGCAAAATATATGTATGAGAATATTCTAGCACTGTGTTCTGTACAAAACCATGTGAAATATATTAAAGGATGGCCTATCATTTTCAATAGCGACTGATGCGTCTAACAAAAGTCAAAAAATGTTTCCCAATCCGTCTACAAAACTTTTATTTTGAGAAGGGAGTGCAACATAAGTTACTTGACCTTTAAAGCAATAGCAATGAATCATCAGAGGCCATAACAAATCAGACACTGGTTAAACTAGAGATATCTGTTGATATGGCAAATGTTAACTATTGAAAACACAACAGTGTTTACCAGAAAATTAAACTAGCTCTAAAGAATATTATTGCTGCAAAATGCCTTATCCATTTTTTTCACAATGCAACAAGATTTGCCACAGGAAAATGGGAAATTCATTTTAAAAGTAATATTGTGCTTACAGTGTATACCCATGTTAGCATCTCAGCAAAAAGAACATAGTTAAAGGAATTCTCTGAATTTGTGGAAACTGATAATTACAATCTGTTACAGCATGTTGTGACTAAATGGCTTTTTTTGCCATCTATTGACAGCTTATCTTGAAATTCTTAAAAAGCTGCTCCTAAAGTCTAGATGAAGAAGAGTTCCCCACAATGCTGTTGAAGTACTTTGGAGAGAGAGAAAATGCCTGTGCATCATCAAAGATCTATTTCATCCAGCTTAGTCACACTCTTAAAGTGTTCTCAGACACTATTAAAGCACTAGAATGCAAGTCATTTGGCATAATTTCAGTATTTAAGCTAATGGTAGATCTAAAAAACAAACTTGAGAGTAGAGTTAAGGGCTGTTTTTTGGCTTTGCAGTGAACACGAAGTTTAGTCAGCCAACCCTTGTCATATCTAAGAAATGTCAAGAAGACTTCATTGTTTACTATGAAACAGCCACAGAGTACATATGTGACAGGTATGGTATACAGCAATACTTACACAGAATGTGTTTCTTCAATGATGACCTCAGATTGGAGACATGAGAGAATCTATGTATAACTGGACTTTGTGAAAGCAGAGCTCCAAAACTGTAACATCTCTTTGGAAGTGTGCACAGCCATGTACAAACATTTACTGGCCAAAAGAGAACTCCTGGAAAGGGGCAGTTAAGGGCAGAAAAACAAAAACCAGACACCTACACCAGAGAGTCTGTGGTAAATAAGCTACTTCCTTTAGTTTGTGCTTGGTTTATATATACATACTTTATAGGCAAAGCAAAAAAAAAAATTGTGTTAGAATTTGCATTTAACAAGATAAGTCATTATCTGTATGCATTTATTATAAGGGTTAAAACATATGAAAAATAACAATGTGTTTAAAACACACTGTATATATAGTGTGTATATATATATATATATATATATATATATATATATATATATATGCATATACATACTCTGTGTCCTTCTTTTAGGAAATTCGGAAATGGCCATGCAGCACGTGTGGTAAATATTTGGGAAAGAACTGAATCCAATGCATGGTTTGTCAGAAATGGGTGCTCAAACGATGTAGTTTTGTAAAGGGTAGTGTGCTGGCAGAAAATGCAACCTTTGCAAAAAGTTTGTGAAAGAGGTGCAGAATGTCAACAAGTGGAAGAGTACAGTTGTTTTGGAAAAAGTATGGAAGCTTTGCTATTTAGGTGACATGTTTAGTGTGGATGAGTTTGCAGGCACAGCAGTAATTGGCAGAGTGAGATGTGGAACAATTCTGGGAGATATTCACCATTCTGGGAGTCTCAGTTGCATTAAAGTGTTAAGTTTGTGAAAGCTGCGTAAGTAGTTATTGTATACCTTATGGGACTTGGACATTTCCAATGAAAGTGGAATGTGAACCAAAGCTCCAAAGAACAGAGATGACAATGATCTGATGAATGCATGGAGAGTTATGCAGTGAGATGAAGATGAAGTCTAAATTAAGAAAGCCTTCGTGTTGATGTGATATGTGCTATGTTGAGGTATAACAGACTGAAGTGGTTTGGTCATGTGGATTGAAGCAAAGGATGATTAAGTAAAGAGGTGAACAAAGATGGAAGCAAAAGAGATGAGGCCAAAAGGAAGGACTAAGAAGAGGTGTTTGGAGATGGTGCCATGTGATATGAAAAGAATGAGTTTCAGCCCAAAGAATACCTAGGAGCATTGAAAGTGTAGGAAAAAGATTTCGGGAACAACCAGCTAACTAGTAAACCTGGAAACAGTTGATGATGTCAATAGCAAAATTAGTTTCTCATTAAAAAAAAAATGTAATTTATTTAAAGCATTGTTGGGTGGCATAGTGGCGCAGTGGTAGTGCTGCTGCCTCATAGTAAGGAGACCTGGGTTCGCTTCCCAGGTTCTCCCTGTGTGGAGTTTGCATGTTCTCCCTGTGTCTGCATGGGTTTCCTCTGGTTTCGTTCCAAAGACATGCAGGTTAGGTGGATTGGTGATTCTAAACAGGCCTGTGTGGTGGGTTGGCACCCTGCCCGGGATTTGGTTCCTGCCTTGTGTGCTGGGATTGGCACCTGTGACCCTGTGTTCAGATTTAGCAGGTTGGAAAATTGATATTCTGTTCTTGCTCACAGAAGAGATTGTGACTAGATGTGTATTTAATGACAACAAGGATGCTGCACTTATAAAAGTTTCCTGCATTTGTGAAAATATTTTAGTTAAAACAATGATATTTGTCCACACATGGAATAGAATGTCCAATAGTAGATCATCCAAAGTTAATATTAACTTATACTTTCCTGAAGACCCAATGGGGAACTTTCCTGAAAATAACTCATTTAGCTAAAACCTGATTGTTGTTGGAACAAAAATGAAGAACATGTAGTGTTATTTTATCAGAATACAACTAGGAGTCACATGAGCTTAGTGTTTCAGTGACTCTTCTTTGAATCTTTACTGTATTGTGAAGTTCATATTTTCTTTTTACAAAATAATCTATTTTTTTCTGATTACATTTATTCCATTACGTTTTTGTTGTGGAGCCAGATCTATCCAATCAGCACTGGATGCAAGGTGGAAACACTTGTGAACAGAACACCAGCCCGTGACATTGACAGTGACCCAAGCTAGGAATTTACCCAATTCGCCTGGAATTTTGAGATAGTTGCACAGACTGCAGGACTATACTCCAAACAAACAAAACACTTTATTTTTATTGTGTTATTCAGCCTCTTATGAAAATTAACTTTTATCTTTCCTATTTAAGTATAGGACATAATATTGACCATTGTAGAGAAGATCTGAGGCAGAATGTAAATGCAGTAAATATCTGAAGGATATTTTTCTTCCAAATATATCCCTTGATTCAAGATGCTAACTTGACAATTTGTCCTTTGAAATTCATTGAATTTCCTTCTTACTTTCAAATGAATTAAACTAAATCCATATCAGGCGAACTTCCAGGCCTGTATTATGAATACAGAGCCTGGTAATTATGTACAAGTACAGCTTAAGGCATTTTTAGTATTTAGTGCTAAAAGCTGTGGGGAAGGTAAAATATCTTAAATCAGCCAAGGATGCTAAAAACCACTCATCTTTCACTCCTATTAGTTTTAGTTTGTGTACAAACATAAAAAAATTATAGCAGAGACATGCAAGTACACAAGAATTATCATATAATTTAACTTCTTTTGAGTTTTCTTTTCATATCTCACCTACAAATAAACAAGTAAAATCATACTTTACTGACATCTACGTTATGTATTAATGACTAATGGAATTCTTCATGTAATATGGCAACTCTTAAACTTATAAAGTCAGCAGTTTTGAATTACTGCCTTTACAGAGTTAATCAAATATCTCTTTAGTGTTTTTCCTTTGTTGTCCTCTGTGTCCTTTTCTTCCAGACTACTGCAGAAAGCCTTAGGGTAAAAATCTGCTTCATACTATATTCTTCCTCAACTTCTCAAATGATGAGAATTTCATTGACAATCTTCAGTGGTGATGAAAAAATGCCAACTTGATTACACATCTTTAGGAACATCAGAGAAAAATCTGAAATGCTTACCTTCACTAAAATTATCTTTAAAACAGGTAGTGTGCTGTGCAGTATGAAGCATGTCCACAGTCTTCCACATTGGTGTGGGTGGTGTTGTTCTTGAAGTATTTCTGTGTTATACAATACTTTCGAGATTAGCTTTAGGAATATGGAATGCCACCTATACTGAGATGATGGCAAAGTGCTGGCTACATATAGTTGGTCTAATTTCAAACCTCACTTTTATTTTGAAAGAGGACATTTCAATTCAATGTTACTGCAACATCTGCGAATGCAATTAAATTATATTTGGTCACCCAGACCTGTGTGGAAACCATTCAGGTAACATCTACAGGCTGCTGAGATAGAATTAAAAATAAAGAGTGTCATAAAAGTGAGATGCATGGAATGGTATGTGTTAAACTGTGCATGTGTTAAACTGGTGTGTATGTGGTACCAAATCCTAATCCTCGGGAAGGAAGATGAAGCAGACCAGAGTGTCAGTAGAATGACTTAATTAACCACTGAACATATTCAAAGAATGATTTGTTGTAATGGTCCTGTGAAGCCGAATATTCATTTATTTGCATTTGTATGGCTTCTGAAACAGAGCACATATGATAACGTTATATATTTGTCATAAAAATCAATGTCTACAGAATACTACTGATGGATAGTACTCAAAAAAGTTCAGTAGATGGCATGCCGCCATTAGCAAAGACACTGGAAAGAAGCTATTAAATGCGTTGAAACTGTACAGACATAGAGTATTCACAGCCATTTCTTAAACTGCAATTACCATGTCTGTTTCCTAGAAGTACAGATACATGAATAGAGAAATAACATTCCTTAAAGTACTTTACACAATAAACTGAAGCACCTGGAGCAAAGGAAAGGAACCATATAAATAAAATGTATTATTATTATTATTATTATTATTATTATTATTATTATTATTAACACACTTTGACAGAAAGGGCTGCCTGAAACATGTTTGTAAAACATCATTGCAGCTTTTGCCATCAAAGAAAAAATGTTTATTTCTCATTAAACTAACAACAAAACATGTAGCTTACATCAATAAAGATGCACACTAAGTTAACAATGAAATACACGTGGCAATGTGCAGACTCTGGGAAGTACAACATTTCAACATGTCAGGGGCAAAAACTAACACTTGCGCATGCTCATGCACAAGCAGTGTGTGTGATGATGCAGCAGACAAGTCTGAGCACGGTGTCTGTTATACAGTGTGGCAGACTGGACTGGAGAGAGTGGCATAAGCAGCTTCATGAGTGTCTAAAAGGACAGCATAGGACAGTGCCTCTGCCTCTGTTCTTCCAAGGCTACATCGGGGAAGCAGTACTGAGAGTTGGTGTCTTTCAAGGCCACAACATCAGGAGTTCTGTTAGGGCCCTGGTCAAGCAAAGTCCAAATAAACAATACTGTGGAAGGGCATTTATTTATCAAAGGATTAGAATGCCAGTTCTTTGCCTAATGCTTTGCTAAAGTATTTTCCCTAGGGAATCCTTAATTATTGAAACAGTTTCCTGAATCTATATATGTAAAAGTCAATGTATGTGTGTGTGTATGTATGTATCTTCCCTCATCACTTTCAAATGACTTGAGTGATTATCATGAAACTTGGTACACATGTTTCTCATTGGTCGACTAAAAATACTGTAGGGTCAAATCAATCCTAACCCACACCCTTCTGGGTAGGGTGGGGGGTGATCTTGCAGTCTTGTATGCATGCCATCATCCCATTGACACGCGAAACGACCACCAGAGGGCGAACTAGAGGTGACTGCCAGCATTCTTTATGTTTGAGCACCACCGCGCCCCTGTTGCTTTTGAAATTAAATAGAGTTGGCCGGTTCCGAGAATCAACTGGTTGATAACATACATACAAGACCGCAAGAGAAGCACATTAGTGAGTCTTCATTGTTTGTTAATTTATTTTTAAAGCTGTGTTTTTTTTTTTAATTATATTTTTCTCAAACAATCAAAAAAAAAAACACTGTATTTTCCTCCCGGGCAACACTGGGTATTTCAGCTAGTGTTCTATAATGATGAAAAACAAAGTATTGCAAAAGGTGTGTCAGACTGACTCTGCAAATTAAGATGTGACCAAATGCCAACAGTTAGACAGCACTGATATATTATAAAATGTGGGTTCTTCTGTATGCTTCTATATTTTCAGCCTTCTTCCAATAGTCAAACTTTACTGAGTGAATAAAACTATTTATTTTGATTATATTTGGGAAGCACCATGGTTAGGACTGTTACTTTAAAGCTCCAGAGTACTGTTTACAACTCATGTCTCAGCCATTGTTTGGTCATTTTCTTGTGTATGTATGGTTTGTATTTCCTGGCTTTTAAATGGAATAAAATTATCAGTTTTCTGCATATAGAAATATATAATTTTAATTAGGTTGTAGCATTTTATTAATTAATCAAAATGTTAGAGGTATAATTCTGTTTTCAGAGAACAACTTTCCCACTTAATTTTAAATTTGCTTTCTAAATCATTTTAAACCACACAAAATGAAGAAGTTCAGAAAACTTCTTAAGAAGATTTTTTTTTTCCTAGAACAACCATGGCTTTTTTTTTCTGGCAGCTTCAGTTTGTGCATATAAATCATCTGCTTTATTCATCATCTTGGGATATTGATTTACACATTTCAGAACAAACTTTATACTAGTATTGATTTGGGATACACCAACAGAGAAATATGGCACTTTAATGTTTTGTACTGAATCTGCTTGTTTTCTCTTCTGAGCCGAACAGTAAATAATGATCCTTTATTTGCTTCAGTATTTTGTGTTATTGACTTATTTGGCATGTCATTTTTTTCTTTGCTATTTTTTTTTTATTTGCTTTCTTTTCACCCACTGTAGGAGTTTGCCTCCACATCTTCAGAAGATTTAAAAATTACAAAATTGGCTTCCTTTGGGTTTCTGTTTTATTCATTTTGTTGTTGTTAGTGAATGTTGTAAACTGAAAATAGTTACATTGCATAAGTATTTTCTTAAAATGTTCTTTTCAATATAACATTTTTAGTTCATGATTATGGCAATAAAATAACAAGAATTGTATAGTATATGCTTAAGATATCTATCTATCTATCTATCTATCTATCCAATAAAGTTTTTGTTCAAGTAGTTTGTTTCTCATTTTCATGACACTGGTATCACTATTTATCTGGAAAATTTCTACTTTATTGATGCCTTTTGAGTTTTGAATAGACAAAAAACAAGTTTACATGTACTTTAAAAGCACTCTGATTAGCATGTGTTTATATACAAAGGTAATTCAAAAAGTATAGGCAGTTTGAAAATTATGGGGTAACCACAACACTTATAACCTGAAACAATATAACACATTTGCAATGGCTTATGGGTAGTTCAAACACTCACAGCGGAGCACTCTGCATTATTCTAGTTGAAGTCAAGGTCAAAAGGACACGGACATTATACTGCAGGATTGCTCCATTATTGAACAATGCACCATAGTAAGATTTCTTTGGGCACATTTAATATATTATTTAATTCCTATACCCAATCATAAAATTGTCATAAGACAATAAACTTTATATTACTTGCAGCTGACTAAAAAGAGCCCAGAGTACCCAATAAAGAGACAGCCTTTGCAAATGGACTAAAAGTTAGTGATTTTTGTTTGCTGTGGCAACATTTGTCAAAAATAAAAATAGTGAAGAAATCAAAGACTCATTTGTGTTATTTCTATATATACTAAAATAAATACTTTCAAAATAAGCCTAAACAATCAAACTAGCCTATCCTTGCAGATGGATTTTTTTTTCCTTCAGAAAACAATAAAAGTTGATTCTGCTAATCTCTAAAGGATTCAGAAAAAATATGAAATTAACGAGTTCATTAAAAGGGATTTAAGCCAAATAAGATAAAATATATGTTAAGCAGTGTACTCTGTTTCCAACTTGAGCCCCATGTTCAAGTTTAGCTCCTGTTGCTGTCTTTATAGACTATTCTTATTTTCCCCATGTCCGCAAGGATTATTCACTAGGTACTCATTTTTTCTCCACATTCCAAAGATGTGTGTGTTACCCTGATTTGTGATTTCTTATTGGTTCCTAGGATTTACGCATAAATGGACTATTGATGACTGGCAACCCTTCCAAGGCTTTGTACTGTCTTGTGTCCAATGCTGTTGAGTGAGTTCAGGCCCACTGTGGCTCTGATTTGCATGAATCAGGCTTGAGAATATTATGTACATAACCATCTCCACCAATGGTCAGACCTTCACAAAAGACCACTAATTCCTGAAAAGCAAACATTTGAAACAACCTGATTATTTGTAAACCAATCAAAATGCAGGGATATTATTTTTTAAAATACGAATGTCTGAAAAAAATCATCCAAGGAATTTTCCACTTTACAGACAAAAGTAAATAATCAAACATACAAACGCTAAATCATATTTGCATGACATTCTAAAGCTGCAAGATAGTTTAAAAATTAAATTAGACCATTTTTACAAATGTCTTTATGTTATTAGGCATTTCAAATATCTTGCCATTTTACATTACAGAGTGTCATTATATAGCATAGTAAAAAGACAAAATCTTTCTTTATAAAAAATGGGGTGATACCACCCAGTCTCGCGTACTGACCACCATCACTGCTATTTGCTTTCTGCTCATTATCTTTACTTGTATGACCAATGTCAGGAATGCATTGAGTTAGTTTTGGTATTTACTTTTTTCCTCATTCAGTTAATTTTTATTTTACATTTTTATTGTTACTTGCATACATTTGTTTCATATCTGTATGGCAATTTTCAAACGCACAGTGCACCATCATGGCAGTGTTATAAAAGAAGGCTGCCCTTGATGAGAAACATCCAGAGTTTGAGCTATATATAACAAATTAGCCAGGGCAATGAACTCAAGCAAACAAACACATTATTTAGGAATAGGATTCTGTCTATAACTTCTGTTAAATGGCATGTGTGATTCTAGCATGTTAATGGACTTTAACATCAGAAACACCACAAAAATACTTTTGAGTGGTAGGAAAGTAATAACAAATTTAAGTAGTTTTAGGAAATCAAATGGTAAACTAGAACACAATTTTACTACTTCATTGTCCTTCGAAAAAACAAAACAAATGATAGCCAGTAGACATTCATGGGATTAATCTCCCGCTGGGGGCAAATAAAGTTCTATCTATCTATCTATCTATCTATCTATCTATCTATCTATCTATCT
>JANRMT010062821.1:20665308-20689747 GCA_026402145.1 Polypterus bichir lapradei | reverse complement strand
TCTATCTATCTATCTATCTATCTATCTATCTATCTATCTATCTATCTATCCATCCATCCATCCTGGGTATGACCTTAATCTGCATCAATCCCTGCATGTAGGCCCTCCAACCTGCAGGGAAAAAACTTGGGGGTTGGTAGCAGAATTGGCACTCCAGCCACCATAAAAAACCTCACGCTGTTCCACTCCATCTGAACTAGTGTGGTGCTGAAGTATCACCCATTGCATGGCTGCACTCGGGTCCTAATCTGGATCTATCTATCTTTCGAATAAAATGTATCTAATCTAATCAACTTTAACTATATACATTACAGTCAAAACTCAGGTGCTGCTGCACATAGATTGATGCTAAGAAAGTGGAACAACTTGGTTTCTCTAATGTTACAATTTATGCTCCTTGTATCTGGTAGGCCATCCAAGTTTGGTCCCTGCCATGCACCTACTGTTGCTAGGATTTGATCCTATATCCCTAACCATAAAATGAGAAAGTACAGTTCATAAAGTGAATAATATTCCTTTATGTGCAAAATATGTAGAAATTACCTGCTTTGACACAAATATCTGGTAATTGTTTATCCAGTTTTATAGATGGTCCAGATAATTCAGAATTGTTTTAGTGAATTTATTTTGGTAATTGTGCAGATTGAATAGAATCCCAGTCTTTTGTTGGCCTTTTGTAAATCCATGATGTTCCTGACATCACCGCATTACTCAACAGGTGGTTTTTTGCAAAAGTTCCTTTGCAAGCATAATCATCTATTGACCTCTTATATTATGAACAGTTTTGTTTAGAGGCCGGGTCCTACACTTGATGCTTTATCTCTTTGTTGCTGCAGTAAAGCTTTTGCATAGTCAATCAATCATTTTTAATGCAGAAACATTCATGGTAAATAATAATACAAAGCATAGCTCATAAGCATAGTCTTTTGTTGTGATACATTAATACTTTTTCCAAGCTCATTTCTTTAATTCATGTAGGACTATAATTAAAAGCATTTTCTATGTGAGCAACTAAAATTTCTTTAGTGTTAAGTATTAGTTGCAGCACACTAATTGGCTCTGATTGCAAAATTTAAAATGCCAAGCAAGCAAAGACTGGCACAGAAGAGAGATTTCTTTAACCTTTTTCAGTCTAAGTAAAGTATAATCAGATACTGAAAGGTTTACTAAATTCAACACAGTTTAAAATCTTAGGTGGTAAATTTTGATTTTGATTGAGTTATAAACCTTCACTTCTAAACTTGTAAAACATTTTGAGTGGTTATTTTTTTTTTAATTATATACTTTAAACCTGAATCTATTAAAGCAAGTTGTTTATATTTGGAACTCTTTAATGGAGCTATAATTGCAAGGACTGTAAGGCATTATAAAGAATAAGTAATGAAATAATATATGTACAGTCTATTGCTAAAAAAATACTGTATATGCAATATTAAGCTTCAGCATTCACCTGATTCTCAGATATGTGATTGCAAGAAACTCTGACATTTACAATGCAGAAAAAAACACTTGAGATTTGTATTCATATAAGTGGAGTAGTAACACTTTTTGAAAACTTTCATTAACTCTTTTAGGGATAATTCTTTTTTTCTTTTTGTCCCAGGGCTGAATATTTTTCCAAAAATTGCTTGGTGTACCTGTTTGTCTCGTCAGGCAACAGCTTGAAGTACTTCAGTGGCTGGTAATCCATTCAGTCAGCCAGGAAGCTGTGCCGTCTTGTGAAGTCAGGTGGCCAGCTTGCCTCCCACAGATCGATGTCTGTGTATTCCTGCCAGGCAAACCCTGTGTTCAGCTGAGGGCCAGTCAGCTGGAAAGGGATCAGTTGGGGCCTGATCAGCTGATGCTGTTTCTTCACTTTCCAGTTTGATCTCTAAATCATTCATGTCAAAATTGGAGCCTGTAAAATGAGAGTCAGAATGAGCGATAATATGCAAAAGTTTGTCCACTGAGTATTTTGTTTTGTGAATTTGCTTTGCTTTTATTTTCATACCTGGAGCTTCATGTATAATGTCGTGCGTACAATTCGCACTAAAACATGGCATACGAAAAAGTAAGATGCACAAAACCGTGTGTAAGCCAGCTTCCATGCACTTCTGCTCCATAAATCCTGGTCAATGTGAAATGTAACGCACGTGCATGTGCCTGTTGCCCCACCCCAGCTCCTCTCAGAATTTTGCATATTTTAATATTAATCCATATAAATAGCACTTTCAATTGAGTGCTTTGTTAAAAGACAATGGCAAAAACACATATAAAACAGAAGAATTTCACCAAATGTGAAGTGGAAGTCCTACTTCAAGTAAAAACATACTTTTTGTTGGCTTAGGCAGTGATATGAAGTCAAGTTCAAGTTTATCAAGTTCAGAAAGTGGCACAGTGTCCAAAATAAAAAAGAAGTGGTCAGACATCAAAGTTGACGTGAAAATGTGAGTAGTAGCCCACCAGCTGAGTGTCATATGGAAGCATATTAGGGCACAAAGAAAATAAAAAAGAACACAGTGAACAAAAAAAGGTTGAAATGTTGAGTTTAAGAAGACAGGTTAAGTTACTGGTTTGAGAGGGATATGGCTCTGTGAAAGAAACTATTGAGGTGTCTGTTAGTTTTAGTTTTAATTGATCTAAAGTGTTTACCAGATGGTAGTTTTTGGAAGGTGGGTGAGATAGGTCTGTGGTGATACTTATGACATGGTTAGTGACACAAGATGTATACAGGTCTGCCACAGATAGAAGATAACAGCAAGTTATTTTCTCAGCAGATCTCACAACACGCGGTAATTTTGAGTGTTGAAGCAAACAACAATGGAGAATATGATTACACTTTCAATTATGGTAAAATGATAGTAAAATTGAACTAGGATTGGCTGGGAAATATTTACCTTTTTAGTTGGCGTAAGAAGTACAATTGTGGCTTGTAACTTTTTAGTGATGGAAGTTATGTTAATATTCTAGTTAAGAGTGTTTGTGATAGTTGTGCCCCAAATTTTAAGGATTCTACTATATTGACTGCAGAATCATTATTTTCTGTTAGGAAAGGTTGTAACTGCTGTTTGTGAAAGTCAATAACCATTTCCATTATCTTGGAGGTATTGAGCACTAGGTTGTTGGAAGCACACTAAGACACAAAACCAGACACCTCTTTTCTATCAGGTGTTTCGTTACCATTAGTAATTTGACCAATAATCATCACAGAACTTCATGATTTTTAATGAAGGATCAGTGGACCTGCAGTCACTGGTGTACAAGGAGCAAAGTAGTGTACAAGGGGCACCTGTACTAATACAGAGAAAGACTGAGAGGTGGGAGCCCACACAAGCATATTGTTTCAGGTTTATCAGAAAACTGTAAATCAGTTTACAGATGGAATGATTCAGATCAGTCTGTAGAAGTTTAGTTAACAACAGGTGAGGGACAAAGGTGGTAAAAGCTGAACTGAAGTCAACAAACTGTATTCTGGCATAAGTTCCTTTAAAGTCCAGATGCTCTAGCATAAAGTGAAGGTGCATTTTGATGGCATCATCCAGAGATCTATTTGCTCATTATGCAAACTGAACAGCATCGAGATCAGCAAGAGTAACAGCCTTCAGATGGGTTAGAACAAGCCATTCAAATATTTTCATTAAAACCTGATATAAAGGCAATAAACTTATTTTATTACTTTTGGGAAAAGGAACATTAAAGAAGATTTAAAGCAATCTAGTACAGTGCACTGTGCAAGAGACTGGTTAAAGATGTCAGTGAAGACAGGAGTGAGGTGCCTGACACAGTTTTTGATCGTTGCTGGTGAGACAGAATTCCACATTGGTTGAATTTTTGCAGTTTTGTATTGCAAACAGCTTCCAGACATCATATTCCTTGGTAAAAAAGGAAGAAGAGGGGAGAGGCGTTTGTGAAGATGTGGCTGGTGTTAAAACTACTTCATAGCTGAAGGAACAGAGGGGATGAAAGTACTCAGCACCTTGTTCAAATCTGCCACAAAACTTGCTTGTCAAGGAGGGATGAATCTGAGTAAGCATTGGGAGATGGCTTTTTTTTTTAAATTTTATTGAATTTATTAAAATCAAATAACATTCTATAGAAGTTAGTCAAGTTTTACAAAACTTTTTGTAATTAGAAACAGACTGAAGGCTTCTCTATACATAGGAGCTATTGCTTTCTAAAAACTGAAGCTCCAGTTTTTTTGTGTTTCTATTTAGCATATCTGATTGCATTGTTTAGCCTATTCCTGGTCTGAAGCGTCCTTATCACCAGATTCCTTAGATCTTTAGTGAACCATTGTTTTCCATTGTTATAAATCACAGTACATTTGCTGGGAATGCAAACCTCTTCAAATAAGCTGATATAAGATGTAACAGTGTCAGTCAGCTCATGAATGTTTTCATAAGCATTTTTAAAAACATCCCAATCTGTACAGTCCAGACAATCTTATAATGATTCAAATGACTTATCATTCCATGAATGAATAGATGTCTTTACTGGGTTATTTAATTGCAAAGTAAAGCCTGGTATGTATCCTTTATGGCACAGTAACAGTGATCCAAAGCTCATTGGTTAAGTTTGCATTATTGCCCATCACTATAATTAGGTAGTTTGCAAAACTATTCTCCAAACTAGTGATGCAATCTGCCAACTGCTGCTGCTCTTCATTCATGGTCATGGGATGTAAACTCTAATGAGAACAGTATTTGAAAAAAATTCTTGAGGTAAATAGAATGACTAAAAGTTAATAGCAAATAGTTCCAGATTTTTGGAGCAGTGCTTCGATAATATGAAAACATCAGTACACCAATTGCTATTAATGTAGAAGCAGACTCTACCGCCTTTTGACCTGTTGTAATGATCAGCATCTCTATCTTCTCTGTAAAGCAGAAACCCAGGCAGTTCTAATTCTAATGCGGTGTTGGGAACTGACACATTAAGCCATGTCTCCACAAAGCAACACACTGAAGAGAGAAAAATAACTCTTACTTGTTGTAAGAAGAAGATTAAGTTTGTTTGTTTTGCTCCTCAGTTATCTGATGTTGGATAAAACTAGACCGGGAAAGCGCGATTAAAAAGGGTGTCTCCTGAACCACACGAGAGATCCTGTGCCCCTTCTCCGCTTCAGATGTGAGTTACCTGGCTGGAAGTCCAAGTTTGCAGTTGGAGGGATCAAAAGTGGTAAATCCATATGTAGGTGTCCTTGATCGGTTGAGGATAAATGAAGTCCAATCCCAATAAATAGGAGCTGATCTTGTGTGTAAGTAATCCTCATATTGTTGCAAAAGACAAAGTTAACACTAGAATTACCAGAGCCAACAAAAATTCTCGTAAATCCAGCCCACCTTAAATCCCTTCGCACCTCTCCATCCGCGTCTTTTGTCTTCTAAATGTGTCGATAAACCCATGCAGCAAGCAGCCTGCTATATATATTTCATAGGTTCTGGTAATTCTAGTGTTAACAGACAAAATCAACAGACACATAAGCAGCAACTAAACAACATATATGTTTACCTGAAATTGCATTGCAAAGTTTTTTTTTTACATTTGGAAAATAACATACACCACTTGCATCAATTTGACATAGGGAAAGGAAAACACACAAGATGGCACATTGTGGACAGAGTGAGCTGCAAATGAAGCAGCTTGCATTCAGTGCATCCATAGACACAGTAAACCTGATGAAGAATGCAAATGTGGGAATGTTTTTGTTGAAGCATGATATAATTGAAAAATGACAATAAAAGGGTATCAGAGATATTTTCTTCAAAATTAAAATTATAAAATGAAAATGCAGTCTCTCTTTTGGAATTTCATTTTCAGAGTCTGTATGCAACATTGCTGCAAAAATTAAAATGAAAATGCAATCTCTTTTTTGGAATTTCATTTTTTAAGTCTGTGTGCAACAATGCTGCAAATATGAAAATGAAAATGCAATCTCTCAATTGCAATTTCATTTTCAAAGTCTGCGTTCAAGAATGCTGCAAAAATTAAAATGAAAATTAAATAACCTCATTTGCAATTTAATTTTCAGCCTGAACCACAACAAAGCTGCAAAAATGAAAAGTAAAATGTGAATAAGCACTGGCACCACCTGCTGTCATTGAATTTTAATTTTCCACTTTGAATTTTCATTTTCAAGTTCTCAACATGTAAATGGCGAGGGTCAATGGGCAGGGATTTACCCCTCGATTTCCCCCAATTCTTTGTCCATCTTAGCTGTAGCTTATATGTAGGAATTCCTACCATTTAACATTACTGTACTTCCTACAGTTATTGCCTGTTGTATTGATGGTATGCTGCAGTGACAGATTAAGGAAATGAATAGCATGCAGTCATTATTTGTCAGGTTATTAGTACTAATGTTTTAACATGTGTTGTGTGGCATCACTGAGTGCATTCCTGTCACACTATTATGATGAAGTCTATGTTAAATATTTCATCGATAGCAAATGGATGGACTTCAAAAATCTTACTATATAGAATGCCACAATATTATAAAGTTTTTAACAGAGGATTGTGATGTGCTCTGTTTATGAGCTCTGCAGCACTCTGCTCTACTGAAATAAACACTGGTTATGGATATGTGTGCAGTGAACTTTCATTATCTATCATTGCCATGCTTAACATACAGCTCATCATTATTAAAGGATTAGAACTACCTGATTCATTGCAATTTTAATATATCATGCAAAAATGAAAATAAATTTAAAAAAAACTTGCAGAGTTTGCATCTCTAAGTGAGATGACTCCGTCCGAGTATTTAGTATATTACAGAGCAAAGATCTGGTTGGAATTGCTATATCTGAACTGAACAGCAAGTGAATAGCCATTAAGTGGTCAATGTTGCCTAGCGGCTGGCTGTAAACTGATAAAAAAAATCCACCCTTATCCGATTCATTTTTACTGTAAATAATTGTTACAACTGTATTTATATTCCTACATGTAAGTATATAAAAACTGTGTTATTTGTTCAAGGCTTTCTTCATTTTCCTGCTTGTTTCTTAATATCATTCAAAACTTTGACTTTCAAATATTTAATAATGTTTGATATTAGTTTGTATCTTGTGTTATAAATGTTTTTATTTCTATTGTATTGTTTTGACTATTTGTGGAGCTCTTTCAGCATTTGAAAGGTGCTATATAAATAAAATGTATTCTTCTTCTTCTTATTATTATTATTACTAGCAAAATACCCGCGCTTCGCAGTGGAAAAGTAGTGTGTTAAAGAAGTTATGAAAAAGAAAAGGAAACATTTTAAAAATAACGTAACATGATTGTCAATGTAATTGTTTTGTCACTGTTATGAGTGTTGCTGTCATGTATACTGTATATATACACACACACACACATATAAACATATATACATATCTACATATACACATATCAACATATATATATATATACACATACATATACACACATACATACACACACACATATACATATATACATATACACATACATACTGTCAGAGATGGCTGGGGTGGCGACCCGGCCGGAACACCCAGGAGGACCGGAGGAGGGCTTGTGCCTTCCCCAGACCATCCGGGGGCGACTGCCCTGGTTCCTTTGGGGGCCACGGGTACAGAGCTTTGTAGCTCCACCCTGTAGGGGCCTGTGGTCACCGCCAGGGGGCGCCCCCATGCCTTTGGAGCCCTGGACCTCAGCACTTCCACCACACCAGGAAGTGCTGGGGGGAAGAAGAGCAGGGACACCTGGAGTGCTTCCGGGGATGCAGCCGGCACTTCCGCCACACAGGGGCGTGTCGGCGGGTGATTGCCGGAACCCACCTGGAGCACATCCGGGTGATAATAAAAGGGGCCGCCTCCCTTCATTCGAGGCGAGAGTCAGGAGCGGAGAGGACTGAGCCGAATGTAAGGAGGCTAGGAGGCGGCCTGAAGGAAGGAAAGCATTGTGTGGCCAGGACTTTGGGGACTTTGGGGGTTTTGTGGTGCACTTGTGACTGATATTTGTAAATAAACGTGTTTGTGGGTGAAATGAACGTGTCCACCTGTCTGTGTCTGGGCCAGCTTCCACAATGGCATCCCAGATGGGACTTTCCGCCTGGTTCAAGGCGGAGGGCCCCGTCACAAAATAATTTTATGGACGGCCCGGCGCAGTAGGTGCGCCCACACACGTGGCGCGGGTGCGGTGTGCCCACAACCCCGGGACAAGGAGTCGCCCGGCAGACCGCTGCCGGACCGCGGAGGACTGGTGCTCACCTGGTGCAGGAGAAAGACAAAGGCCTGGGCAGGAGAGCAGCGGGCTCCGACGAGCGTGGCGGCGCCCGCAACGGCGTGTTGCCCAGTAACACCATGCCGGGGATGTTTCCTCGTGCAGACGGGATCCGGGAGGTAAATTCCCTGCTTGTCAGCAACCAGCCCAGTGGGGCCGAGTGTGTTCTTTATTTACAGAGCAGGGGCTGCCCGGATACGCGTCAGTGGCGGGGGCATGTCGGTTTGCGGGGCTCCAGCAACATGGCAGCAGCTACGAGAGCTGTGGAAAGGGAGCCGCTGCCGCTCATGAAAGCCCAAAAAGGCCACCGCACCAGGAAGAGGAGAGCAAAGATGGCCGCGGACCGGAAGTCCCACCCGCTGACAGGCACGGGGTTGGCCAGTGTGTCTTGTGTGCCCGCCAATGACTGCATAGAGGCGGGACCAAGGAATGTCCATCTCGTGCCTGGGAGAGACCCGTTTGGGCCGGAGGAAGAGGCCCACAGGAAGTCGCCGGCGTGTGTTGCTGACAGACAGGTGAGCTCACCGTCGGCTAACTTCCTGTCTTTGCCGGCTGCTCTGCGTGAGCTGGAGGCCTGCCTTCAGCCTGCGGAGCAGCGGTTGTTACAGGTGCTACGTGCCCTCTGGGTGGAATTGCAAGTACTGGAGAGGAAGGCGGTCGCGTCGATAGAAGTACTACGAATGGCAACGAGACAGCGCGACGCTGGAATCTTCAGCCGGAAAGGTACGGCGGGGATGGTGAGTACTGCTGACACCGTACAGCATAAGGGAGAATCCGCCGAAATTGACTGTGATGCTAATGACCAGCAAGGAGTACGCGGTTCTCCAACAACGGACGCAGCAGGGAGTGCTGTGCGCGAGGTGAGGAGGGAGAGATCGCAGTGGCTGGCAGGACAAGGGCTGATGAGTGCCCTGGGTCCTAGCGCCCTACGCTCTGAGCTCGCGGCAGTCTCCCGTCGCTCTGTAGGGATGCAGACGGGATCGGATCTGAGCACTTGCCATGCTCAGACCCAGACCGTCACGGTGTCCCAGAGGAAAAGGAGGAATCGAGGGAAGAATGCCGGTTCCTCCAATATGAGAGGACGTGAGGCAGGTGGCTCACCTCCGGTTGCTGGCCGCCCTCTGCAGGGGCAGAGGGAACCCGCAAAGTCAGCGGAGAGAAAAGGACTGCAGGCGGTCCCGTCTGTTACATCGACAGAAGGGACACGGAACCCACAGAGGGGGTGCCGAACAGGCAAGTGCCGGGGTGCCGGTCGGAGGGGGGAACACTGCCAGTGCATGGCACAGTGGGACGCCAGGGAAGGGTGTCCAGGCAGCAGCTCTGCATCTTTGTTTCTGTGTGTTGCAGGACCGGACCCTGGACGTGCAATAGGACCTGCTTCGTTCGGAACCTGCCCTCATGCGACGGGCCGTCTGACGGGAGGACTCTCCGCTGGCGAAGGGGTGCCGCCACGGCTGGCCGAGGCTACGAAGGGGCGAGTGGCTCCAACCAAAGGGGCACGAAAACCTCGGAGGGGGTGCCGAAGGAGTTGGCCCCGGGGTGCCAGTAAGAGGGGGGAACGCGGCCTGTGCGAGGCACAGGAGGATGCCAGGTGGTGGTGTCCAGGTGGCGTCTCCGCCCCTATGCCTGTTGGGAGAACAGGGCCGGACCCCTGCTTCTCAGGAGTAGGACCCGCTTCGGGGGTAAGCTGCCCTCGTGGGACGTGCCGCTCCTCCCGAGTGGTCTTCGCTGGCAGTGGGGACGCCCAGGAGGACCGGAGGAGGGCTTGCGCCTTCCCCAGACCATTTGGGGGTGACCGCCCTAGTTCCTTTGGGGCCCGTGGTCGCCGCCAGGGGGCGCCCCTATGCCTTTGGAGCCCTGGACCTCAGCACTTCCGCCACACCAGGAAGTGCTGGGGGGAAGAAGAGCAGGGACACCTGGAGTGCTTCCGGGGATGCAGCCGGCACTTCCGCCACACAGGGGCGTGTCGGCGGGTGATTGCCGGAACCCACCTGGAGCACATCCGGGTGATAATAAAAGGGGCCACCTCCCTTCATTTGAGGTGAGAGTCGGGAGCGGAGAAGACTGAGCCGGATGTAAGGAGGCTGCCTGAAGGAAGGAAGGCATTGTGTGGCCAGGTCTTTGGGGACTTTGGGGGTTTTGTGGTGCACTTGTGACTGATATTTGTAAATAAACGTGTTTGTGGGTGAAATGAACGTGTCCGCCTGTCTGTGTCTGGGCCAGCTTCCACAATACATACACACACAATCAAAATGAATCAAATCAATCAAAATGCTTTCGTTATTTTGTTTGTCATTTTGACTGTGTATTATAGTGATGTATTCTCGTTTAATCTCCAGTTAAGAAATGCTACTGTTTTCTTCCTGTCTAATTGTATAAGCTTGTTATTCACTTTGGATCCTTGGGTGCAGTACAGCTTCATAGCAGGAGTCAGTACTCTGGGAACCCAACACGCACAGACCTTGCTCATGTTTATTTGTGGATTAAATTGAATCATAACGCCCTTGTCACACTACGTGAATTTTCAGTTTACATAATATCAACCAGTCAGATGCAGATTTGGAACATTTCCGTGACAACCAGGTGTATAATTTAACATCCCCAGCAAGTCAGTCAGACCAGTCTGCAACTCTTCCAAACAAAATCAGACAGGTGTGACAGCATTTGTGTGCAATATAACTGCTTCTGGACCATTGAATAGGCCACTCCTATATTAGTGTAAACCCTTTAACATGTGTATCTTTCTCTCAGTAGTTCCTTTCTTTATCATATGTAGCCAGATGTGAACTGCCCTGCTGACTCTTATTTCCCCTTTTAAAACTCCCAAGGAATCAAGTAAATAGAAAAGGTGTGCTTCCTTTTTTTCTGGTTGAGCTCACTGAGCCAGTTGCCCTTCTGCAGACATTGAATTTCCCTCAGGGGTATGTATTGCTTGTGTACTGTATATTGTATACTTTATGTATGTATGTATTTGGTTAATACATTTTAGTGCTCATATTACTAGAGGAAAGCCAGTTGGTGGTGAAATAAATCAGGTAGCAGGATTTCAGCAACAAGAATTCCACAGGGATAAGAGAAAAAGAAAATCTAAGTATAAATTAATAAAGAGTGAAATCTATAAACACAGATAACTTAATACAGACGGCCTACTCGTGTACCATTTTCCAAACTAAGAAGCTCCTATTATTCAAATGGTAATTTATTTATGTGTTTCCTGACAGCTTATTTCTGATATTAATCTCAGCCTTGCTGTTTTCTGGTAAATGTCAGAAATGATTTTTTTCTTTTTAATGTTTTAACTGTATTAACACCCAAATAAATGTTTCATAATGTTCTTAATGACGTAACAATTTTGTACCGGATTTGAAAGTATACATTAATAAACTTCTATTTTCTGCCATTAATAAACAGTTTAATTATGACAAATATGCACCAGAACCCACTTTATATACAGAAGTTACTTAGAAAACTAACATTATTAATAAAGAGGTATAAACATTACATCAAGCAGAATATATGACATAGATTATTTATTAATCATGAAAGTTAATATTCTAAAACTTTGCCAAGGTATGTTATGAAAAAGACTTACAGTAAGCGGTAGTTGCCATGAAGTTTAATTATTTACTTTATCATTCTCATCAGCAATAACAAAATTTTAAAAATAAAATATTTTGAGAATGACCAGTGTGATGGTGTCTTTTTGAGATGAGATGTCTTTTCTGTGAAACTCAGATGTTTTCATGTGAATTTCCACCATGTTTTTGTTCTATGTTGCTTCATGGATTGAAACTGGCCCAGAGCTGGAGGGGTCAAGTGTGTTTGTTGTGACCATGCAATGGACTACCTTTGCGCCAATGGTGAATTCCTCTTCAGCCTCTAGTTCTCTTGGAACATGAAGCCCCCCAACTTAACAATCCTTAGTTAGCTTCTCTGGATTTCTTCCAGTGTAACATATTTCCTATTTCTATACAAATCAAAAATAGCAAATGTCAAAATCTATGGTATAATTTTACTTCCAATAGATATGTGGGTGCAAAAACAACATAACAGCTTTAGAAATGGCCTACTTAACTTCAGTCAGTTGCATTCATAATTGTTCATTTATAATTCCATTATTGAGTAAATCAAGTAACATTTACTTTCCATGCTATGCCACAAATTAAAGTAGGACATTAAAGCCACATGACAGACACAATTCATTGCTAAATACAAGCCATGCGATTTTCACACTTAAACTAGTAGGATAGTCATCTTCATATGGTCCATATGAGGAGATTAAAATTTAAGAAAATATTCTCCAATTAATCTATTAGCTCATGTAAATACTTACTTTCTTATAAAATTAGTAAACACAATAAGTCTGGATTAAAGGACCTGTTAATGACTGCTTAATGGGTGTGATGTTTTTAGAGACATTAGGCATATTGTCTTGTTTATACAAAATAAAGAATTATGAAATAACATAAAGATTCGGACACAGTGGAAAAATAGCAAGTGAAACCAGTACTCAGGGCTGTAGAGGATACTCATAAATTGAAATCCGCTCATGTAACACAAAATTGTGTCAATTTTTAGGAAAATGGAATGAGATACTTAATATAATAAATGATGATGATAACCTGAAGGGGGTGAAATTCAGAGTTAATCCAACCACTTGTACAATTTTATGATTGAAATATCTCCAGTAAAATGCAATTACACCAGGCTATGTCAGTGGATGAGATTGATAAGGAGCAACAATACTGAGTCGGTTTATGAAGGAAGTGGATACTTGTTTTAGTGCTTTGAAGAAGCAAGGAAGGTTAGTGCAAATATCTGCACTGGAGGATGTTCCAGAAGGATAGAAGTCAAAAAAACCTTTGTGTTTACTGTAGTATCATCAATTTTCTCTGCAATCTTAAAAGCTAAATTAGAGAGGGCTACATTGTTAGGGCAGCAGAAAGAAATTGTGAGCATGAAATAATAAAACTTGAACTTCAGGTGGTGTTTCTAGCTACTGATGCAAAACTCAAGAATTTGTAGAAATATGAAGAGCTACAAACATCAAGGAATATACAAGGTGATATAGTGATAAAACATGCCTCTAGTATAATTACAATGAACTTAAGGATTCAAGTTATGAGCATAATTTACAGCCTATCTCCATTACAGCTATTCAGCCTAGTAATAAGGTGGGAGGTAATGCAAGGATCCCTAGTTCACAAACCAATAATACTATGTTTGCCATGATCCAATGTTAGAAAGTTGACATGGAATCAATGGTAAAGCAACAAAGGCTCTTCGCAATAACACCTCAAAACATTTCAGTTTTCAATTAGATCCTTTGGACTACAGACTTTGAACATGGAATGGAGAGTAAATCTGAGAGTAGCAGAACTTTATAAACCACAGCACCAACTGTTGTCATCACTGCTCCTGTGAAAAGAAAGGAGATAAACACAATCAACTCAGAGAGGGAAAGGAAAATTTGTTGTACCACGTGAACGTCACTGAGAGAATAAAGCTGAATAATAAAAAAGCGCTAACTTTTACAAGTTGCCAAAATTTACACCGGGTGTTGCAGAATCAAATCAAATGTATGTTTTTATTACATTATAGTAATAATAATAATAGCAGCTCACTACTCAAAACAAGGAACACTCAGACCTGAACCCACAACCTTTTGATTATAAGGCAGCAATTCTTACCACTGCACCATCCAAGTAGACATATCAACTTTCTGTCAATTGACATTTAAGTTTAGGTTTTTAGCTCATTAACAGCAACATGTAAATTGAATAATTTTTTTTTTCTTTGGTTATATTCTTGAATAAAAGCACACGTGTTTATTTGATATTTGTACTAAAGTCTTCACACATTATACACTTCAATTCATTATTACTATAATGTGGAAAAAGTTTCTGTTTTAGGTTTGTGTTCAGCATTTTGTGCCTCACATTTCCTGTCATCTTACATTTACCCAGATCATTGTAGACACAGAACACACATGAAACGTATGTATTCCAAATGACAATATATTATTTACCCTATAAAACTGCAGGTACCTCACACCCCGATAACATGACTTGAGCTGGGAGAACTTCAGCTGCATCAGTAGGGGATGGGATAGCAGGCTGCTTGCTGCTTGTACTGATCGACACATTTGTAAAACAAAAGATGCTCATGAGGAGGTGCAATGGAATTTAAGGTGGCCCAGGATTACGACTTTTTTCATAGGCTTCAGGGATTCCAGTGTTAACAAACATTCTAAGAATGTGCTAAACTCTTAAGGGGTAAGAATAAAGAACAAAGAAGATTTCATCTGACATGAAGTCAGACAGATTAGGCACTACAAACATCTTCCTTACCACAATAACACAAGTCAGCAGACATAACATTGTTAGTGCATAGTTAAGCTTAGAAAGAATTAGAAGATTCAGGGAAATGTACAGAAGGGTGACAATGGTGGATCAAGGCCATGCCTGTTTCTCCTTGTTGGCCAATATGACCTTTTCTCCTATTAGGAATACCTTTCATTTGTGTATTAAAAAACAGAGAAAAACATACACTAAACAATGTGCTATATTAAAGCTAAATATATTGTTTACTGTCTGATATGAAAATAAAGTATGGTCTTTAACAGGAGTGTCAATACACTGTGCACCTTTATTTCATTTAACTTAATTTCATTTATTTATTTAACAAGCGCACCATCAGAGACAGAGAAGTGAAACTGCATCTTCACTAACTGCACTAGACAGGAGACTTGGAGATCTTCAGTTTCAATGGTCTTCTATTGATAAAATGCTTTCATTAATACACAAAATTGTGAACATTCACTCATTGGTCAGCAGGCCTTCAATTCAGGTCATTTTGAATCACTTCCTGAATGAAACTACCAGTAGTTGATACCAAATGTACCTGATTGGGTATTATCATAACTTGTTCATTGAACCACTTTATTTTGCTGTTTGAGTCCCTATGAACTTTGTGGATTCAAATTGTGCAATGAAAACTGCTGTTGAAATTGCTTGTGTAACATTAGCATATTACTCCTGCTTGGAATTTATAAAACTATAGATTTTGTAATTTTTAAATAATCTTATTTTGTGTATCTGGTCCTTTATTTATAATATAGTAAGGCACACTGGCTAAATGGTGCCAGCACTACAAACCATGTGTATGGACATCCCCGGAGAAGAAGATAGGATATGGTGCCAGCATTGTATGGCTAAGTTTCATAGGGCATATACCATGCACCAAAATTCAATGGAGCATGTAAGTTATTAACCTGGGAATTGCATCATAGTTGCAAGGTAGGGGTAGGATGGTAATCGCAAGATTGCTGCTGTGGGACATATGCAGGTAAGCAGTCAAATTTATTATGAAATCCATGGTAAAACATGGCAAGTTTTTTTAGTTTCTATATCAAAGAGAGTGATCCTGTTTTAAACCATCAGCTTTTCCAGAGGTGGGTCACAAGAAATGTTTTAATCCAAAAAAGAGCTACATTCGTAAAAAGGTTAAGAACTAATGATTTAAGTGCATCTGCACTATTGAGAATGCTTGGCTAGGTAAGAGTGGAGCATATCAAGGTTCCTGATGTCAAGTGGTAAAGCACAATGAAACATAGAGAAAGAACAGGACTGTTCTCAGATGTCAAATAGATTCAACACCATGGCTTTGCTGCCAAGAGTTAATGGCTAGGGGGCATAATAAGAGTGTAGGCTGTCAGAGAATTTACAAATGTTTGAAAAGTCTCCTTGTATCTTGACGGTTCACTTCTTCATCATCTGTGTTTTCTAGAATTCTGCCATGTTACACTCCACACATAATGATTTTATTGTTGGTACTAAAGTTATAATTCTGTAGGAGATCAAGGATGAGGTCAAAACATTTGTTTTTTGCACATACATGATATAACGGGCATTTCATCTGATGTACAACTGTCTATTATAATAAGTTTTGTAGATATCTCTGGCTTAATTCAGGAATGTTTTATTGGTTTGTTTGATGTAATTGGGCGAGTGAGACAAAAAACTCTAATGAAGTAGTCTGGTAAGCTGACAAGGCGATAAACGTACTTGTTCATATTAAGCAATAAAGTACTGTACAGACGGAAATGAGGTTTTGTATTACTTGTTATATAGTCTCTTTTATTAATGACAGCCACATACTGTACACATGGCTCGGACTTGTACAAAATAATACACATATTTGCTAAAGTTTATAGTAACAGAACTATTCTGGACATATGGTCTTCTGAAATTCCGTGTAGTACAGTGTGGCAAAAGAAAATGTTTCTTCATGTAGAATGGTGTTCTCTAACATTGTGTTCATTCTGCCAGTTTAAAATCAAGTACCATACAATGACAGTGTGCTATGATGTGAACTTTTGTTTAAGGTCCATTTGGTATTCCATGTAACTAGATGGTCATTCCTTCATTTGCATCCTTCACATATACAGAACAAACAATTAAATACATATTTAATGTAAGTAAATTGTACAAATCTTTCCAGAAAATGTCAAAACAATAAGAAAGTAGAATATAAACAAAAAGTAAGGGGTTTGAAAAAAAGGAAAAAGAATTGTGGCAGCAGATAGCGTTATACCAGAGCTTAACCCAACACAGACAGACGCAGGAGGCACACTTATAAAAACACATATGTTTAAATTTGTTCTTCAATCATGTGGAACATCTTCCCTGTTCCCACAAGCACACAAAACAGTCCCCAAAGCAAAAAATACACCACAATCCTTACATCTCTTCTCTCTATCGTCACCACTCCTCTCCGGCAAGCTTTGTCCACTACCTCCCAACTCTGGCTCCTGGGACAGTGTCTGCTGGTCCCTTATATAGGTCACCTGGAAGTGCTCCAGGTGCTCGTTGACTTACTCCTGGCACCACATCTGGGTGTGGCAGAGGAACCATCCACACGGGCTCAGGAATAATTACAGCACACTCGGGGGTCACCCCTGGATCCCAACAGGGCTGTAATGAATTCCATTTCCCATGAAGCCCTGCGGGAGTCCGACGTACCCCTGCCACCTAGGGGTGCTGCCATCTAGTGTTCTGGGGGAGGTGATGCTCTGTACACACTTGCTCCCCCTTCCAAGCCAGAGGCGTCCTGGCCGGGCAAGGGCCCTGGCCATCTATGACAGTATAAAATGTACCAGTAATGGGTGCTTAGCTGAGGCTGTAAAACAACTCAATTAAGTAACTGGAGTACAACTTGATAGAAATGAAGGAAGTCGGAATGTGGGAATTAAATTAGGAAAAACGTCTTTTGGTTAATTTAAGCCTGAAAATTGTACCATGTTAGGTTTAAAGATCCAATGGGCTTCTAAACGTAACAGCTGATTATTGTAATACTGTCTTGTGGGTGTAGTTTTACAATCTCAATACTGTAAATTGTAAATCTGTGTATTATATAATGTGCAGATGTAAAGCACGTTAAATGGGATGTGTTCTAATACTTTGTGTTCTGCAATTTGGTATGCAATGGTGCAAAAAGTTTACCCACAAAAAAGGGAACCAGTAAATATACAAACCCTTTACTGCTACAATTAGAACAATTTTTTTAAAGTGATAGGGCCAGAGTTAGCCATAATAAGGTCACCCTTAAGGACATTTGAATAAAGAAACAAGGAAACTTACCTGGTTTTAATCAACATGCAGTAGTAAAAAGATGCACAAGAAAATCTGTCTGGAGACTGTTTACTACAAAGTCCCTAGTATTCCATCTATGGAAAAATGCAAATATTGGAGGTTCTGAACAGATGGGATTAAGGTGAAGAATGTGCCAATACTTTAATATAACATGATAGACCTGATCAGCCTGTGTTGAAAACATCAGACAACTTTACTAGGTCATATAGACTCTTCTTATATGAGTCCTTTGTAATTAAGTTTTGTTTGTCTGATTATTTTGTTTCAATATTTTTTTTGGTTGTTTAAATTCTTGGCTGTTGATTATATTTTGTAACAAACACAGTTGATTATTGTTTTTTCTTTTACATTTTTGCTGTGCTGTTGAACATAAGCAAGTACTATTTTTACTACGCTTATTTTAACTTCACCTGTTTGTTGTCTGGTACAAATCTTGTAATTGATATTTAACCCACTTTGTATTGTACAAATGACTTGAAATTTTGCACACTTACTCACTTCCGATGACAATACATGAATCAATAATTAGTTTCACTAATTGATCAATTAATCCATGTTAATTAAGAAATGAAATTTTCATATGGAGAGTTGTTAAAGATTTTACCAATAGATGGCGCTAGTAACGAATAGAAATATTAAAGGAAGTGTCAAAATATTGATTACAAAATTATACTAAAAAGATGATAATAATATATATATAAAAAGTACTTTTTAAAAACCATGCTTATATTAAGTTAAAAAGTGTACTAAAAAGTAAAAAATAAGTCTCTCATACATCACTCGTAGATCAACATTCAAAAAAACACTTTTCAAAAAAACACTTCTTAAAATCTTAGCAAAAGCGCCCAACTTTTATTTTACGAGTATTTTTTATATATATATTTTACATGGGGATGGGTTATTCAGTCATTTTTCTGATAATCTATAAATATATATATACAGTGGGTACGGAAAGTATTCAGGCCCCCTTCAATTTTTCACTCTTTGTTATATTGCAGCCATTTGCTAAAATCATTTAAATTATTTTTTTCCCTCATTAATGTACACACAGCACCCCATATTGACAGACAAAAAAAAGAATTTTTGAAATTGTTGCAGATTTATTAAAAAAGAAAAACTGAAATATCACATGGTCCTAAGTATTTAGACCCTTTGCTCAGTATTTAGTAGAAGCACCCTTTTGAGCTAATACAGCCATGAGTCTTCTTGGGAAAGATGCAACAAGTTTTTCACACCTGGATTTGGGGATCCTCTGCCATTCCTCCTTGCAGATCCTCTCCAGTTCTGTCAGGTTGGATGGTAAACGTTGGTGGACAGCCATTTTTAGGTCTCTCCAAAGATGCTCAATTGGGTTTAAGTCAGGGCTCTGGCTGGGCCATTCAAGAACAGTCACAGAGTTGTTGTGAAGCCACTCCTTCGTTATTTTAGCTGTGTGCTTAGGGTCATTGTCTTGTTGGAAGGTAAACCTTCGGCCCAATCTGAGGTCCTTAGCACTCTGGAGAAGGTTTTTGTCCAGGATATCCCTGTACTTGGCCGCATTCATCTTTCCCTCGATTGCAACCAATCATCCTGTCCCTGCAGCTGAAAAACACCCCCACAGCATGATGCTGCCACCGCCATGCTTCACTGTGGGGACTGTATTGGACAAGTGATGAGCAGTGCCTGGTTGTCTCCACACATACCGCTTAGTATTAAGGCCAAAAAGTTCTATCTTGGTCTCATCAGCTGAACACGATCAGATACAGTGCCAATGTTGACATTTTTTAATTGATTTTTAAAGTTTGTCCTGTTTCACTACTATGTGGACGGAGCCATGGGGGACAGCTAGTCTCACATAATCAAACCTGTTTGCCAAGTTTGAATATTACAACGCCCCTTAAATGACATAGAAATGTCCAATTACATTAAAATTATAGAAATCAAAACGGGCACTTTTTTTTTCCAGGATTAAAATGTAACAAATTCTGTCTTGTAAAGTGCCTTAAGTGGCCCTTAGTGAGCCACTGTCCACCACAAGGTCTGTGCATTTTACTGGCCAAATTAATCTCAATAAGGTATTTAGTACACATTGCTTCTTTTATCAAGGTGAGAATATCTTGGACTACTGTAAAAAGAAATGTAGAAAAATGTAGTAAGAAGAAATCCTTTGAGAACAAATTAAGCTTCTGTCTCTGCTTACTGGTACACCTTACAATTTTGCAAATGAAGGACAAATATAATTCAGCATGCAAGATGGATCCACTAGAGGACAATGGGACTCCAAAAGTGATCAGCAGATTTGTGGTCACAGAAAGTAAAATATGTACTTTCACTGGGGCTGGAGACATAAACAGCATTGTTACCATTGTCCCAGTACAAGTAAAGGCAGAGAAGGTCAAGATACCTTAATACATCATATTAGACCTGCAAATAATTGCTGTTTTGCTAATATATTAGCAGGCTGATTACTACTTTAATTATCTGTTTATTGGGGATTTAACAAAATGCAACTATTATCCAAAAGTGCAACTACGTTATGCAAAAATGAAAAAGTTGTATTCCTTACACAATTCTCCACTTCATAGCAATAGTAAAAGTATTATTTGCTTGCCAAAAATAATAAGCATGAATCTTGTTCAGGTTTATTAACACTTTCAAGAGTGTTGTTAATTTAAAGGAGTGGAAACTAATAAAAGTATTGCCTAGAGTATATTGTATTATTTTTTTTAAGCCAAATTATTTCCTTAGAGTAAAGCATTAAATAAAAGCATTCACTATCATTAAAAGAATATTATGAAGAAGAGTGCTGTATTGTCAGATAAGAATTTTGGGATGACAGAATAAAGTTACATTGGGATTGCTGCTGGGTTAATGAAAATGAGAATAGTTCCAATATGTTGTCTTTTCAGTTTGCTGTGTTCCTGTGCAACTTGTTTGCCAGATGTGAAACTAAAATGACTCCATACTTTTGAGTTCTTTAGTCTTCAACCCTCCACCATGTTTAGATTCCTCCATCTCCATCTTATCTAAAGATGTAAATACAATTACTCTTGGTAGTTGAAATAACATACAAATACTTAACTAAACAATAACAAACTTGATTGCCAGCTATTTTTATTGCCTGTTATTATCAACATCTGTTAATGTAGACAGATGTTCTTGACTGAGATGGGTACAAATCCCGTGCATCAATGTAGAATTAGGAATGCTGATCGATATTATTCTGCTAAAGACACTGGAATCAGAGGTAATCTGTAGTGTAAATTATGAGTGTTATGTTGTGAGAACTGTGCTAGGTTGGGCAGTGAATGGATCAATGAAAGAGGCCAGCTGTATTGGAAGATAGAACAGGTAAGGTCAAGTTGAATATTGTAATGATCTGATCAATGATCTGAAGGAAACCAGACAAGCTGCGATGGATGAGTGACATAGAAAGGGACCAGGACAGCTACCTGAAGACTACCCTCAAAGAGCATCTTAAAGGAGAGACTACACAATTGGTACTGCACTGCTAGACAGCACCTGATGCCTGAAGCCTTTTGATCACTGGCAGCAGTGTCTTTCGTAGCCATACAACAATTACTGGTGTCTCTTTAGCAGTCTTTCTTGCCATCATTTCAAGGGTGCTGTTCCAAGTAGGGGATCACTGTGGCTGTGGCAAAAAGGTATCTACCTGAGCAGAAGAACGGCAGAGCATGCCTTTCTGCCTCTCACTTCCAAGGAATGACTGTCTCCCCTTTTGGAGAGGTCAAAATCCCCCAGTCAAAATCCAATTGTGCCTCTGTGTCCTTTTAAAATTCCAGCCCCAATATAAAAGGGTCTTGTATGTCTGCCACCCAGACCCTTTGAGTTTGCTGTCACTCCCCAATGTGGAGATATGTATTTTTGTGTCCTTTCATGGCAGCCACTTTCCTGGTAGCTGTAGAAAAATGCACCTGGGTGGCGGACAATCATGTACTCTCTGGGACTATGTCAGGCCAGATTACTCATGCTGTAGCTCCCGTGTCAATTAAGGCTTTCACCTCTAGCCACTGACCCAGGTGTGCAGGTGGTAGTAATGACCAGTTCCAAATTACCCTGAAGCCACCAGCAGATATGCTTGAGTGGGTTTCTGTACTTCTGGCACTGTTACTGGACCCTTTTAATGTCACTTATCGGTCACAGCTCTGCCCCTTTCTCAGCTGCTGCACAAACCTCACGTGCGTGGTTTCCTTGTAGGTCCAGCATTATACTTTGTGTCTTTAACAAATCTGAAGAGCTGGAGGTCTCAAAGACAGATCTTCTGTTTATCAACAGGGTGTCTCAGTCAGTTGATAAATGGATGCCACTGTATTGCTTTACCATTGTAGAATAAATAAGTCATAATATCCAAAACTTGCACATTAGCCTTAAATGTGTGGAAACAAATCCTTAAAAACCCTTAATTTTATGAGAACTATTTTGCCTATGTGACATGCCAAATATATGATCACAATTTTTAGGATTATGTTTTGGTATTGTTTTTATTAATTTACTGGCTATTACAGTGACGGTCGGGTCGCAACCCATTTGGAGCCCTAGATGGGAGGGGGTAGGTTGTTTTGGGGTTTTATACCAAGTAGTCAGTATTAGACTTTGATGACAACCAGGGTCCACAGCATGGTCCACAATATTATTAGACTAGCAAAATACCCGCGCTTCGCAGTGGCAAAGTACTGCATTCAAATTTTAATTAAGAAGAAAATTAAACTTTTTTAAACTGAGGGAAAATATGCCAATAATTATTTGTTAAGGATCTCTTTGTATACCATGTTGTCAGTTCGGCCCTCCGGTTGTAACATGACCAAACTGTGTGCTGAACTTACTCTTAAGGATGCAACGTACAGTTGGCCATGTGAACAGTAATCTTGTTTCACATCTCACAGCTTGGATTGCTGCTGTCATAATCGGTTTGAGTTTCATGGTTTGTTTCAATTACGACAGTATTTGCAGGATTTGTTGTGTTGAAGTGACATTTGGCATCTGTCAAGCGTTGTAAGCACACGAACCGGTTTCATCGATAAAATCACATCCAGCTTTTGAGAGTTTAAACATTCATAAACATCAAAGTGTCCACTACTGAAATCGTCACCTGTGAATCTAAGATGTTTGCGGTTGTCGAAAGGTGTAAAATATTTGGCCATTTCGGTACACTTGAAAGCAACAACCGAACAATTCAGTGGCAGCCATCAACCCACATGCAGAACCATAGGAAATGCTTAAGCATTTCACTCTTATAGTGCTACCAAATTTCTTGAAAATGGGCCCATAAGTAACAAGGACTGTTGAAAAGTTCAATATGGCGGCCGACAGTGGCATCATACCACCGAAATAAGTACGTACATTGGTTTCAGTTAGCTCAGGGAAGCCGCCTACCAAATTTCAAGAAGATGGGGCCGTAAATAAGAAAGTTCAACATGGCAGATGTTGTTGACCATTATGACCGTTACGCGTAGAATTTCGAAATGAAACCTGCTTAACCGTAGTAAGTAAGCTGTAAGGAATGAGCCTGCCAAATTTCAGCCTTCTACCTACACGGGAAGTTGGAGAATTAGTGACGCTGGAAAGTTCAATATGGCGGCCGACAGTGGTGTCATACCAACGAAATACGTACGGACATCGGTTTCCATTAAAAGTTCAATATGGCGGCCGACAGTGGCATCATACCACTGAAATAAGTACCAAATTTCAGCCTTCTACCTACACGGGAAGTTGGAGAATTAGTGACATTGGAAAGTTCAATATGGCGGCTGACAGGGGCGTCATACCAACGAAATAAGTATGTACATTGGTTTCAGTTAGCGCAGGGAAGCCGCCTACCAAATTTCATGAAGATGGGGCCATGAATAAGAAAGTTCAATATGGCGGACGTTGTTGACCGTTATGACCGTTACGCATAGAATTTCAAAATGAAACCTGCTTAACTTTTGTAAGTAAGCTGTAAGGAATGGGCCTGCCAAATTTCAGCCTTCTACCCACATGGGAAGTTGGAGAATTAGTAACGTTTGGAAAATTCAATATGGCGGCCGACAGTGGCGTCATACCACCGAAATAAGTACGTCCATCGGTTTTGGTTAGCGCAGGGAAGCCACCTACCAAATTTCGTGAAGATGGGGTCAGCCTTCTACCTACACAGGAAGTTTGAAAATTGGTGACGTTGGATAGTTCAATATGGCGGCCGACAGTGGCGTCATACCATTGAAATAAGTAAATACAGCAGTTTCGGCTAGCGCAGGGAAGCCGCCTACCAAATTTCGTGAAGATGGGGCCATAAATAAGAAAGTTCAACATGGAGGACGTTGTCGACCGTTATCGACCGTTATGACCGTTACGTGTAGAATTTCGAAATGAAACCTGCTTAACTTTTGTAAGTATGCTGTAAGGAATAAGCCTGCCAAATTTCAGCTTTCTACCTACACGGGAAGTTGGAGAATTAGTGATGAGTCAGTCAGTCAGTCAGTCAGTGAGGGCTTTGCCTTTTATTATTATAGATAGCAAAATACCCGCGCTTCGCAGCGGAGAAGTAGTGTGTTAAAGAAGCAATGAAAAAGAAAAGGAAACATTTTGAAAATAAC
>JANRMT010062821.1:20567752-20659742 GCA_026402145.1 Polypterus bichir lapradei | reverse complement strand
ATGTGACGGACAGCCGGGTCCCATGCCCGGCCGGGACGCCTCTGCTACATACGTCCCGGGGGAGCCATCAGGGACATTGCAGTACCTTCCCCGGGGCGCTTGGGGGCAGCCTCCCTGGCTGTGGATCCCTCCTCAATCTCCCCCGTGGCTCCATGGGACATGGAGTCCACCACAGCAGCCCGGTTGGGAGATGGGGTGGCCACTAGGGGGTGCTGCGGATGGGGTATAAAAGGGCGTGCCTCCCAGCAATCCGGGCCAGAATCGGGAGGAAGAGGACGAGGTTGCCTGGGAGGAGTGGTGGAGCAGGAAAGTGTGGTTTTTGTGTGCTTTGTGCATAGACTGTGTTGGGCCTGTGGGACACGGGGAAGGCGTGTCCCCACGGCTGAAGAAAAAAGAAATAAAACCCTTTGAGTGTGAACACGTGCCTCAGCGTGGTCTGTGCCGGGTCGGGCGCTATATAGCGCCTTTTCACAATATATATACTAGCAAAATACCCGCGCTTCGCAGCGGAGAAGTAGTGTGTTAAAGAAGCAATGAAAAAGAAAAGGAAACATTTTGAAAATAACGTAACATGATTGTCAATGTAATTGTTTTGTCACTGTTGTGAGTGATGAGTGTTGCTGTCATATATATATATATATATATATATATATATATATATATATATAAATATATATATATATATAAATATATATATATATTTACACACACACACATAAACATATATATATACATATCTATACATATACACATATATATACACACAAACATATATACATACATATATATATATCTACATATATACACATACATATACATACACACATACATACATACACACACATATATATACACAAATACATATATATTTACACATACACACACACATATATAAACATATATATACATATACATACATATCTACATATATACACACACAGCTATTTCGTATCAGTGCAATACGCTGCTTGTTAAAACGGATAACTCCCGCTCTTACGTGCAAGTCTGCGTGGATATTATGAACTATCGTATTTGTTCAAGTTCTATTTAAATTTTAAATAGAAGGAATTTTTATTTAGTCCTGAATAAATCAACTCAAACCTTAAACAACTTATAATATTTTGCTCTCCATAAAAATATATCCTGTCTAAATTAGACAAGTTAGAAATAAAGTAAACGTTAAAAGAACAAACATTCAAATTTCTTTACTCTTATGTAATTTTATATAAAAAATAAACTTAGATTTTAAATATCCCAAAAGATTTTGCTCTCCATAAAAATATATCCTGTCAAAATTATACAAATTCAAATATGAACATGCTGCATAACAAAACCTGGAAATATAAATAAAATGTGTTCCTTTCAGCAATAACAAATCAAATCATTCAGTTGTCTTTGCTCATATGTCATTTTAGAGCTGGACGCCTGGCATCTTTTTTTGGCAACAAATTCGTTTATGTTTGGTGTGAGGTTCTGTGTTGTGGAGATTCTCAGGATGGACTGCAGGTGCTCATGAGTGAGGCGATTCCTGTGTGCTGTTTTGTTAGTCTTCATCACTGAGAAGAGCTTCTCACACAGATATGTGCTACCAAACATGCACAAGGTTCGAGCCGCATGTAGACGGACTTTTTTTGTTCTTCAAAGTCACCAAAGCACCGTGCAAACTCAGTGCGCTCAGTTTATCAGCAAAGTGCGTATTTGGGAACACCGTAGTGACGACTTGGTTCAACATTACTTGGCAACAGGGAAAGTGGGGCAAGTTGCACTGGTGCATTTGTGTCTCCCATAAAAGCAGCTTCACTTGAAATCACTTTGTGATTGTGCACGGGTAAAAACGTCCGCTGAAGTGTCAGATTCTTATTTAATTCTTCTGCTTTCTGTATCTTCTGCATTGCATTCAGGTCTTTCAGGTTACCCTGATGTTTTGTCTCATAGTGCCATCTTAGATTAAATTCTGTAATTACAGCCACATTAGCTCCACAAATGAGACACACGTGTTTAACGGCAATGTCAGTAAACATATACTCAGCCTACCATCGGTTTTTAAAGGCTCTATTTTCAGAATCAAATTTTCTCTTAAGCATCGTGTGGGCTAGCTTCGCAATAACTTGCAAGCTAGACTTGATTAACGCGGTAAGTGTTCGGCAAGGCAGCTGAAGCGCTGCAATATGGGATCTGTAGTTTATTGTGTTACCAGCGCTTCATATACCCGGGCCATTAATAACAATAATACAGTATATAAAATGATCTCGCGGGCCGGATATAATTACACGCCGGGCCGGATGTGGCCCGTGGCCCTTGAATTTGACACATATGGACTAAATAGAACTTGAAAAGATATATTTTTTCGTACATCGAGCCCGCGTGCTAATGTGGTTTTGCCTGCATGCCTCAATAAGTGACCCTCCCCTCGCTCTTACTTTTTTACCGTTCATCTAATGAATACACTGAGCATGGCTTTACCAAAACAATCATTGATTGCGAATAAAGTATTCATTATTCGAGTATGTAGATCAGGGTATATATATATATACATATATATATACCCGCGTATCGCAGCGGAGACGTAGTGTGTTAAATAAGCTATGAAAAAGATTCGTTTCTTACTGCATCAATAAACAGCTCGTCTTCTTCTTTATCTGAGACCTGACACACTGCATGCACGGGTTTTTTTTTAACACTGTCTTCCTTTAGCGGGACATTCACTTTTTCCACCGTGTGCTTTGTTTCTGCAGTAGCTGTACTTATTACATACTTATCTTGTATGTATCAGACGCTTCATATTTTTTTGCTGCCTTTTCAATTGTGTAATTCGGTTTTTGTTCAGCGCTCTTCGGAACTGTTGCTTTTTGTCTGTGCACTGCGTCAGTTCACGTGAGCCGCTCGGTGTACATGCATCGAACTTTCCCAGCTGTGCTGTTGCCATGTCGTGCTATGTCCATGGCTGTATCTAATGCTACCGAAGTCCCGGTACTTAAAACTTTCTCTCGCAGTTTCGCTGAGTTTGTGCCAAACACCACCCTGACTATCTCATCTTCCTCTGCATAAGCACAGTCCTTCACCCGTGAATATTTACCCGTGGCAGTTTGCTATTGGATTGCCGCTGACGGACGGCCTTATATGGGCAGGCACTAAATTACAAACGCCAGCGGCAGCCTGTCTATGAACTTAATTTAAAGTGTAGGTTTACACTGTGCTTTGTTTCCGAAATAGCAGAACTCATGAATATGGTTGTATATGTCACTCGCTCGCTTCTTATTGTTTCGCTGCCTTCTCAATTATATAATGCATGTTTTCTTCAGCGCTTTTTGGGGCTCTTCCTGGTTTTCTACGTACTGCGTGATTACGTGGGAGGCGTGATGATGTCAAACTCCGCCCCCACGGGTTTCAAGCTCATCTCCATTACAGTAAATGGAGAAAAACAGCTTCCAGTTATGACCATTACGCGTAGAATTTCGAAATGAAACCTGCCCAACTTTTGTAAGGAAGCTGTAAGGAATAAGCCTGCCAAATTTCAGCCTTCTACCTACACGGGAAGTTGGAGAATTAGTGATGAGTCAGTCAGTCAGTCAGTCAGTCAGTCAGTCAATCAGTCAGTCAGTCAGTCAGTCAGTCAGTCAGTCAGTCAGTGAGTGAGTGAGGGCTTTGCCTTTTATTAGTATAGATTTCAATGACCCTTGGTAGTCCAGAACCTTAGTTTGCTTGGTTGTCTGGAACTGATCCTTGGTGTCCAGAATGTGCACCATTTAACTTTCATAAATGCTGCCCCAAATGAATTGACCATTTTTTGATGCCGTTGCTCTGTGCAGCGCTGTTTCTCTGTCTCATTATTTTCCTGGTTGCAGCTAGCTTTCTTTTAAGTTTTACTTCTAACATTGTCAAATGCTCTGGGAGTTATTTCATGTTCATGAAGAATATAATCACTAAATGCCATGTACTGACGGTTCCAGATGAAGACTTCAGCTCCACAGTGATGGAAGCATGTGGTAGATTCTGTGTCATTGAGCTTGCCATCCAAAAGAAAAAAAACCCACAAGATTTGTGTGGTATATGATTGCAGAATTTTTATTAAATGATCATACTAAATAAGTACTTATAACAAGTTAAGTCAAGATGGGGAGCATGCACTAGTACAGTGCATTGCTGCACCCACTACACAACGAAACAACTCGGGATCCCGGTTTGCAACCCCCAAGGCAGACACTTGGCCCAATCCCACCCTCCTGAAATGACCCTCCATATCTGCCATAGCCAGGTGTTACATGGGTGACCCCTTGGCTTGGTCCAGCCTCTCGGGTCCCCAACAATGAGGATCTTATGAGCTGGATCACCCTCGGGGAAACGTGCCACATGGCCGTAGTACCGTAACTGACGCTCCCTCACAATGTGCCTCACTTGGGACTCCATGAGTAACCGCTCATTCGACACAAAGTCAAACTAACAGTACCCTACAATTTTCCGGAGAGACACACCAAAGGAGTCCAGTCCTCGTCTCAGGTCACTGTATAGCGTCCATGTCTCGCAACCATATAGCAAGACAGGAAGCAACAGGACTCTAAAGACTTGGACCTTTTGCATAGATATCAGGAGCGCCACACACCCCTTTCCAGCGTCCTCATGACCCCCCATGCTCTCCCAATCCATCTACTGACTTCATAGGAACAGTCACCAGAGACATGAATGTCACTGCCAAAGTAAGTAAACCTTTCGACAAGGTCGACACTCTTTTCGCAAACAGACACACTGATGATGGCTGTGCCCAAGAGATCATTAAAGGCCTGGATCTTGGTTTTTATCCAGGACCCTCGAAAGCCCAGACACTCAGGCTCCTCGCTCAGGCTCTTGAGTGCCCTGATCAGAGCCTCCATTGACTCCGCGAAGATCACAGCATCGTCAGCAAAGTCAAGATCTGTGAATCTTTCTTCACCAACAGATGCCCAACAGCTGCTGGACACCACGACCTTGCCCAACACCCAGTCCATACAAGCGTTGAACAGAGTAGGAGCAAAAACACACCCCTGACAAACCCCAGAATCAAATGGGAAAAATGCAGAGGTCCTGCCTCCACTCTGCACAGCACTCACAGTACCAGTGTACATGATATCCAGCAACATCGAGATAATCCCCTGAACCCTAAGGATGTCCCACAGGGCAGCTCAATCAACTGAGCCGAACACTTTACGAAAATCGACAAAGGCTGCAAAAAAACTCTACCAATATTCGCGTTTGCGCTCCATGAGAGCCCTCAGTGCTAGGATGTGGTCGATGGTAGACTTTTTAGGTGTAAAGCCAGACTGTTCCAGTCGCTGGTAGGTGAGCAAGTGATCACAGATCCTATTGAGGACGACCCCAGCAAGAACCTTACTCGGCACCGAGAGCAGTGTTATCCCCCTGTAGTTGCTGCAATCTAGGCTATCACCCTTCCCTTTCCAGATAGGGATGACAAGTCGCGTTGTCCAGTCAGTTGTGATGATGCCAGTCTCCCAAATGGAAGCAAAGATTGCTTGCAATGCCAGGAGGACAGCCTTACCACCAGCCTGGAGAAATTCACGCCGGATACCACAGATCCCTGCAGCCTTTCCTCCCTTCATTTGGTTCACCACCTGTGCAATCTCAGTGAGATTGGGTGGTTCACAGTTAATTGGAGGATCAGCCTTAAGGAATATGGACCCAGAGATATCCAACGTCCTAGCCGGAGGATCAGCTTTGAACAACTGCTCAAAGTAGCCAGCCCAGTGGGTCACAACTGCAGTGTCATCCGTAAAGACTGCTCCATCAGCTGCCCTGACTGCGACTTTCCAAGGAACAGATTCGGATGTGCGAAATGCTTCGATTCCTCTGTAATCAGGACGTGGGTTTCTAGACAATTGATGGTGTGTCACTTGCTCACAGATTCCTCTAACAAACGCCTCTTTATATGCCCTCAGAGCCCTTGCAGCCGTCCTTCTCAGTTCCCGGTACAGACCAGCGTTGCCATTGAGCTGTGCGCTGTGACTCCTCTCAATGATATCCAGGGTGCCCTGCGAGATGAAACACTTCCTTCTGGGAAAACTGGTAACACCAACACTTATATGTGCTTATAACATTGTTCTTAATTTTTGTAAAAACTCCTTGTGTTTTGCTAAATTTTACTATTGATAGAACACAATTAGAGGCTAAGTGTATGTGCGCCAAATTTTGCCCTGATAGTTTTACTATTCTGTTAATTTGCAGATACTTTAACTTTGTATTCTGAGATTGCATTGTCTGATATTTTAGATATCTACATGATAATATAACATTTTCATTCCTTCTTTGTAAGTTCTTTGCATTTATAAAACTAACTGGCTGTGCTTACACACCTAAGACAGGTTAAAATCTAATTAATCAATGTAGACCTCAACATTAACGTTTGCAGTGTACCACACAATGCATGCCTCTATTATAAGCCATTTTAGTATGTGTAATGCACCATCTATTGAAATGAGAAATGAAATTTATTTATTACTAAAAATGTTTGTGATGTGCAATCTATCAGAATGACATAGACATAGAAACTTGACAGACACCCAGACAGACATGGCTGGTAGATTATCTTAGAGTTCTTAGAATAGGGTGAGAATTCTCACTATTTTTGAGAAATGTTCTATTTAGAAAGAGTGAGTCTTGTTGCAAGAGGTAATGTGAAACAGGAAAGGTAGAAGTTAATTAACAAAGAAGATTGTTATGTGACATGCCCATTGAACACACAATTTAGTTACCATGTCAATTCTGTGGTTTTAGTTTCATTGTCAAATTGGTGCGTGTAGAAAGTAAGTGATGCCTGAGCTAGGCAACCACGTACTTTGGAGTAGATAATAGCAAAATGTATGACATAAGTACCGTAGGTCATTGCTAAAGCTAAGTCATGTTTTTTTTCAAACAAAACCTTTCATATGTCTAACACATTAAGGTATCAGCTTCCTTGCCATCACTAAGATCTGCTACATTATTTTCAGCACACACTCACTTTGCCTTTGTGACATCTGCTCTACAACTGTAGCTGCTTTAGGAGGCATAATTTATTATAATAATCAACTTATGTCTGAAAAAAATGCTTTTTCAATGTTAGATAAAAGATTAACAATTCTGTATTTATTTGTTGGCAAAAAATTAGCATAGTTATTAGTGTTTTTACCTCATTGCTGCAGATACCAAGAGTAAAATTCCTGCAAATCTACATGTGTTTGGAGAATGGAGATTTTACCATGTCAGTGTAGGTTTGTCTCTAAGTAATCCATGTTTCTTTCCATACCCAAAAATTGTGGACATTAAATTGATTGGTGACTCTATACTGTCTTGGGATATGTGAATGAATATGTGTACACCTGATCTGTTTTTTTCTTTAGCATCCATTAAACCTGAACTATTATAAATGGGATCAGAAAATGAATATATGAGTGGATACAATTAATTATGTTAAAACTTAAATAATTTAATTACTTAATTATTTCAAAATTGACAATTTTTTCCCAACGCCTCTAGCTTGTTATGGTCTTTACCAACTCTTGGTGCCCATTTCCTGCTGTTTTAACTACATTCATTGATCTTAATCCTGGTTTAATCCTTATACATTTGCAGTCTCATTGTTTATCAGTATGCAACACTGTATTTGATTTAACTTGCAAAATGTCAATACAGTCTACATTCTTATTTTATAATAGTAGTACAGTAATCCTTCCTCGATCGCGGGGGTTGCGTTCCAGACCCCCCCGCGATAGGTGAAAATCCGCGAAGTAGAAACTATATGTTTGTATGGTTATTTTTATATATTTTAAGCCCTTATAAACTCTCCCGCACTGTTTATAAATATTCCCTGCAGAGTTATACAGCATAATCCCTTTGTATTCTCTTAGATATTAGGTAAGATTCATTGAAATTATGTATATAAACACACTGTTTATATACAGTAAAACCTAAATATTATTTTAAAGATATTGAGTGTCTCCGATATCACATATGTTACAGCCATTACGATAGACAGGCCACCAGCAATAAATACGTACAATGCAAGAAAATAGTATACAGTAAATTTGTGTACAGTGACACTAAATGTACGTACATGTACTAAGCACTGTAAGAAGAAAATTAATTATGGTTACTCACCAACAATGACACGATGACTTGTCCGATAACAATGAGTTTAATTTTACTGCACAACAAAGGAGAGCGTTACAGCCCTTGTAAAGGAGCCACTTCAGGCGATTGTGTAGCACTGCCGTTGTTCTTCTTCTGGCAGTCTTCAATCCAAATCCCTAAAGCAGATTCCATCCAGACTACTGCCTTATTACAGTCGAAAGTCGAAGCGCGATATAGCGAGGGATTACTGTAGTTGATTTTTAAAGTGCCTAGTGAAACACTTGCTTCAAAGGCATTATCTAAAATGGTTACCATTATAAATGAAGAAATATAAAATGAACAGATAGTTAAGTGGAAGTTACTTTTCATCTTTCTGCAAAGATCTTCAGTTTAGGTTGTGTAAGAACTTTAAGATTTATTTAGTAGCAGTACATCCCAATTTGCCAATACTGAACTACAAAGAAGAGAATTTTTAGTTTGCAATATCTGAAATTTAAAGTCATCCAGTGACCGAAAATGTCATCGCAGGATGTCCCTTACAGTTAGTGGGTAACATCCAGGTATACATGGGAGAGATGATGGAATTGAGATAATTTAATGATGAAAGCGGTAATACCAAAAAACATTTGTTTCACAGGACTTAAATAATAAATATTCTCAGAAAAAGGGAATTCTAAGCTTAATATACAGCCTTTTCTTTACCCTTAACTTTCCCCTTCACACCTGATTTAACCCTTTTCAAATGATTTACAGCATCCCAAGCCTATATCCAATGCACTGTTGGCTGTTATCTTCTAGCTGCTAACATCTGTTTATCTTATTTTTACAGTTGCTTATCATCATGGCTTACTGTTCAACTTTTCCACATTTATTTAATATCTATTGTAGTTAACACTTTAATCTATGATTCTTCTTTTATAATATTGTTTTGTTTGCTAATCAGCTTTTAGGACTTTCAGCAGTTTGCTCATTTCTACCCTTCCACCTCAGTTTTCACATAGATTTGGCCATATTTTATATAACCTTTTACTATTATCACAAGTTTAACAAGAAATTCAAAACTGTAACTTTGCAGATAAGAGAAACATTTTAAAGTGTGTAATAACTGTTTACTTTTACATATATACTTTTCATTTGTCAGTCGTTTTCTAAAAAAATAATTAAGTTTAATTTTTTAAGAATTATTTTTATTCCTTTGAAGATATTTCTTACATAATACAAGTAACAGCAGCTTAGAAGAGAATTACTATACTTAATATCAGCTTGTTAAGCCATGAAATGTATGACATTGAAAAAAAGTTTTTTGAGACAAAGAACCAGGGGCCTCATATATAAACGATGTTTATGAACAAAAACGTTATGTATGCTCCTTTCCACGTAACCACACCAAAGCCATACACATTTTCACGGCAGCTCCCCCTCTTGCATATGCACGTATCTGCTTGGTTTTGCAAACTGGCGGTACCCAACGTCAAAGTAGTGCTACTGTTCCTGTTTAGTTTCCCTTTCTTTTTTAGATTCATATCCATGACACGGGCCTTATCAAATACACTGAAATTCACCACATATCATTTGTAAATTTAAGACACCTGATTGTAATCAACCTGTAACAATACAATGGCACATGGAATGGCCAAGCTATTCCAAATACCACAGATGCTTTACCATTGTTACTCTCAGTGCACTACTCATAGTATTTTAACCCATTGTATCTGAGTGTGGAATCACAGCTGTAGAGAAGCTGATCAGAAACCTCTACGGCGGGTTGTATCTAGAGTGTAGAGGATTATAGGGATACAGCTTTCCGCCCTGGAGGACATTTATAGCACACACTGCCTCAGTAAAGTCACCAGCATCTGCCTGGATTCCACTGAGCCTTGCATACAGTCTATTTGAACTTCACCTATCTAGCAAACACTTCAGACCCTTTCCTGCATGGACTTCTAGGCTCAAAAACAGTTTCAACCCAAGAGCTTTAAATGCACTCAATCAGTCCATGAAGTGCTCCCGGTAGTTCTAATTGCAATTACTTCACTCTAAACTTGCACTACAACTGTAATATTGCATAAACTGAGCAACTTCATGAACCATTTGCACTATCTATATTATATGCACATGTACATTGTACTTATGCTTTCATATTTTTCATTATTGTTATATTATTACTATTGTTATTTTTTTTTATCATTTTATAAGAAAATAAGTTCATAGAGGATTTGCATATTGAATCTCATTGTACCATACAATGACAATAAAGGAATTCAATTCAATTCAGTAGAAGACAGCGTGTATTTACAGTTGACTGGCTTCTAAGTCGATTTAGATTTCCAAGCGCTATCCTGTTGGAGCTGTGAGCTCTTAGAATACTAGTATGTAAACTAGATTAGTATGGATATTACATTATACAGATAAATTGTTGACTTAATTTAAATAGTGTACTGTTAATAATTAAAAATGTAGGGGTACAGTGGCACAGCAGTAGCGAAAGTAGTTGGCGCTCTGTCCAGGGATTGTTCCTGCCTTGCGCTGTATGCTTGCTGTGACTGGCGTGACCCTGGATGGATAGATGGATGGAATAATTAAACATGTATTACAAAGATTTTTCAATGTTCCTGAAAAAGTTTGAAAAATCAGAGTTCTAAGACAGACACAGTACTGCTGCAATAAATTATTTCCTTCAGGGTCACGCACATCCCAGCAAGCATCTTGCAGGATGCAGAAACACTCCCTGGATGGAGGAAGCAAGAACAATCCCTGGACGGGGCACCAGCTCATTGCTACCATTACGCTACCGTGCTCCACTGTTTAATACATGCTTTAATGCATTTCATCATGAAAATTATATCAAGTATACATCTTAGTATTCTAAAATGTTCAGAGAGCTGTAATATCATGAATGTAATATATTTTGTGTGGAGATCAGTGCTTGTGCACTGCTGTCTACGAAAGAGAAAGGCCATTTAAGAAGCACATAGTGATTCACACACATAGAATACAAAGCGTTTAATGTGCTACTTTAGTTTGAGAAACTATTCAATGAAACGTTGATTTTAAGAAAAGATAGTTTATGACATTCTGCTTTAATATCAAAATAAACTACGAAATTAAAGTGTAAATTCCAAGATTAAAATTTTGACCTTTTGTTGCTTCACTGTGTCCCTATTTTTTTCTTTTCTCTGTACCCTAATATACATCCATATGACACTCAGCTAGTGGGCTATGACTCACCTTTTCAGGGCGACTTTGATATCTGACCACTTCTTTTTTATCTTGGCCACTGTGCAACTTTCTGAACTTGAACTTTTGAGTGTCTCCATCACTCTGTATCACTTGATGAACTTCCATTTGTTGTTTATACCACTGCTTAAGCCAACAAATAATATGTTTTTCCTTGCCTTCACTTTGCAGTCACTGAAATTTTTCTTTTTTCCACCTTGCTTTTGTCATTGTCTTTTCACAAAACACTTAACTTAAGGGGATATTTATATTGATTTGTATATTTTTAAAGCGGCATAATTCTGGGATGAGTTGGGGAGGGATGGTGGGTATTTGCATGTGCCACTAACTGGGATTTATGGAGCAGAATGACATGGAAGTTGCAGTTTTGTGCATCTGAATTTTTTTGTGTGTACGCACATTGCCCCCTTTGCCCGTATGCCATGTTTTAGTGTGAATTCTGTGCATGGCGTTATATTTGAGGCCTTAGGGCACAAAACTGGGTCTTATTTTTGGAGAGGCAAAAATTGTGGTCAACAGACTATGAAAGAATTTAAAAACCAAACAAGCCAAAACAATGCAGCAAACTACTTTAGAGGAGCAGGAGAGAAATGATAATCAAAAGTTCAGAAGAGAGTTCAGCAGCCAAACTAATCAGAAGATATTTCCAAACCAAAAAAAGGCCAGACAACAAATGTTTGCTTTTTTGAATGCCATATCTAGGATAATAAACCTGTTAAGTTACCATCTTAAACAGTTGGCACATAATGATGTCATTTATCACATTGACCCTGATCAAGTGAATGAAACCAACTTCTGGTAAACAACAAGGCTGCTACCATGAGAAAACACAACAAAATGTAGATGTGAATAGCAAAAAGGCCACACAAAATAATGCAAGCATGATGTCACTGTCACATTGATAAAAATATTTAAATATTACAAAACCTAAATAATAACTCAAAATGATATAAGAATTTTTTGCAGAATCTTGTAATATAAGATTCACAACAACAAGAGCACTATAAAATAACATTTATGAAACTGGAAATCTGAGAGAGACAGAGAGAGAGAGAGAGAAATGTTTAGGTTTTTTTCTCACTGTCAGTGGCACTATAAAGAGGCTGGCAAAGTTAACCTGAATCATTATTTGAAAGGTGTACAGCTGTCTAGGAATGCTAGGGGTGCACATGACTGTTACACTGCTGCACTCAGAAAGCATCTGAAGAAATTCTTCGGAAAAATGTAACTGTTTAATTGGGTGGATGACTTAAATTTCCTAATGGACTTGATAGGGACAGGAGCAAACTGCTATGTTGCTATTTAGACTGATAAAAAACCTTTGCCTGAACGTGGTAGTTTTGGGTCTAAAGTGAGTGTTGTTGTACTGGGAAACACATTCTAACCAAGTCAACTGCCAGTCTATAATGATTCATTTCAGCACAGTCATCAGGGATAAGACAGCAATGACTGGACAACAGGAAATAAAGTTAGAACATTAGAAGAATTTAGACAAGAACAGGCCATTCGGCCCAACAAAGCTCGCCAGTCCTATCCACTTAATTCTTCTTAAAAAACATCAAGTCTAGTTATCCACTTCCTCATTTGTGAAGACCTCAGAAAAAAGAAAGTCTAGAGCGTCCGCTATTTCACTGTCTGTATCTTTTATTTCTCCTTTACTATTCCTGATGCATTTCACCTCCTCCTTGACTGTTCTTTTACTACTAAAATACTGAAAGAATCTCTGAGGGTCATCTTACAACTATCTGCCATATTCCTCTACAACTGTCTACAGCCCCCTTATTTAACTCTTTATTAACCCACTGCAGAGTTTTTAAAATTTCCTATTAATTCCAAATGTAGGTATGTACCTGTCCTGCATTACATGTAAAACATTTTTAAACCTGTTCCAGTGCTCCTCCACTGTCTACACACTTAAAAGCTTATCCGAGTCTATCCCCCTTAGACTTTGTGGCATCTGCTTAAAATTTGCCCTACCAAAGTTAAACTTGACAGTTTTAATCTTTGCATCTGCTCTTTTACAAAACACTGAGAACTGTATTATATTATGGTCACTTAACACTAGTGGTTCAATCACCTCTACACCCTTAATTCTATCCTGATTATTACAAAATGCTAAATCCAGACAAGCTTCACCCCACGTTTGTACTTTAACATACTGTGTCAAAAAACAGTCATTGATTACTTCTAAAAACTCCTTGTGCTCTGCCATTTGCAAGGTTATGCCATTTAATATTCGGAAAGTCCCTTATAACTGTAATATCCCCCTGTAAACTTACCTTTTTAATATTACTAAAAATATGTGGTTTGGGTTTCAGATAAACTCCAGTGTTATTTGGGGCACTGATTTTCATACAGAACTTTCTGTAAGATGTGTCAGCAGCTGAGGATCCAAAAGACTCAGACTAACGTCTTGCACTCAAAGTAACAGATGGGATTCTAGTAGTTCAATTAGCACTGTTCACACCTAACTATTTTTAGAGACCATCAGCTGCTTATTCTCATTGTCTGTTCTTCTACTATCCATGAGTCAACCTGATTACCAATTAGCCTCATGTCAATCTATTTTTTTTTATTCATCTAAACAATGTAGCTCAAAGTGCTTTACAAAATGAAATAAAAGGAAGTTAATATAAAAATAAACAAGATTAGGCAACAACATTAAACAGTATGTGTGTTATCATGATATTTCCCTCTACTTATCCTTTACCTGTTTTCTTCAAGGATAAGTGTATTTATTAGGTTCATTACCAGGTTGGTCTACTGTCACACTTCAAGATTAACACACACACATAGATATACACATACACACAAACTCTTACCGCAACAGTGCCCTATGAGTCTCTAGGAATACATTTAAACATGCAAAGGCTCAATATCCTTGGCTATAGGTGATTTAAAACAAGAATGGCTTACTTTAAGTACTGTTTCCTACTATTGGAAGGAAGTCACAACCTCAGCCTTAATAAGCCCGGCAGAGCAGAACGTTTCACAAACTTCTGATGGCTCTAGGTGCTCTTAATAAAAATTACCTCATTACCTAAAAAGTAATAATGTCAAAGATGAATGTCCAAGGCGGCATGTGATCTAGCACTCAAAGTTATTTATGAGATGCTTTGCTGACGATCAAATGAAAACGGCCACACATTGCTGGTGCCCTCTTCTGACGTTGCTCTTCTGCCATCGCTGTTTCCTCTTCTTCTTTGTTGCTCTTCAGACAAGGCATATTTATTATAAAATTCTACGCGGGGGGTTTTGCAACATTTGATTTTTAGATACACCTAATTGGCTGACTGTCAATATGATGGATTAATTCGCACAGACTCTTTAACATTTTTGAGTACATCCATTTTCCCAAACAAAGTTTTTGATGTTTTAAGAATCTCTTGTCTCAAGCTGTAAACTGATCTGGCCATTTCTAGTCACACGGCATCTCCTTCTATTCGCAGGTTGTAAAGTAATTGGGTACAGCTTTAAGCCTCGGCATGTCTTCCTTTCCCAAGCTGTAAATCAATTTAGTCCTGGTGCCCATCTTTTTACAGGCGATAAAATCATCAGTACAGCTTGAGGCATCTCCTGTATTGCTGGTCAGTTTAAACAGATGTTACTGTGATTGATACTACTACAATTTAGGAAAACATAATATTTTGATGTTAAACTGTCCATGAAAGTGTCCTATATTGAAGTTCATCTTGTTTTGTCTTGAGCAAAATATAATGAAAATATAGACATAAATATGCAGATTTAACACACCACAAAAGTATGTAAGAGCCAAGAGGACAGAAAAAACAAAACAAAAAAAAACTCCAGTTAGGCTGGGGAAAAAACAAAACCTTCAGGTGTTTCAAGGCCAAAAAACTGCCCAGTCTCCACTGGACATTCTAACTAACATGTATGTTCTAAATCAGTCCTTATGGTTTTGAGGCTCTACTTGGAAGAAATTGATGATTATGGTCATGTGGACATCTGGAACTCCCGCCATTCAATCCATAAACACTGGGGGCAGCACAGTACCTTAATCAGGTGGTGGTGGCACTGATCGCCACCACAGAAGAATCAGAAAAGACAGCAGGGAATAGTACAGATTAGTAGGAAATTGCAGAACCCAGAGGAAAATTATGATTTAATGCCCATATAGAGTAATAGGGATACAAATAAAATATGGCTATGAAAAAGCCACTTTAAAATAATGGGTTCTTAGCAGTTTTTTAAATTGTTCTACAGTATTAGCCTGGTGAATTTCCTTTGGTAAAGTATTCCAAATTTCAGGTGCATAACAGCAAAAAGCAGCCTCACCAGTTCTTTTCAGATTGGCTCTTGGAGTTATAGGTAGACCTTCATTTGAAGATCTGAGGTTACAACTTGTAGTGTAAGGGGACAAACTTTCCAAAATATGGGACGGGGTGAGATTATTTAAAGCTTTGTAAACAATTAGTATTTTTCAAAGTCAATTCTAAACAACATGGTGTGACAGATAGGGGGCGCTGTCGTCCCCTTGAACCCTCAGACCAGACTCCAGACACCAGGTAAAAGTCCAAATATTGAATTTATTCAGAAAATAATGTGCACAAAGCACCCTCCACTCCACTATATTCATAAACCAATAAATAAATCACAATACTACACAATATAATAATCAATAATCAAATCCTTCTCTCCCAGACGCGTTGTTCCTTTCCTCCCAACTCAGCTCAATCTGCTGGGGTTTACCATCGTCCTTTTAAAGTCCTTGACCCGTGATTCTTAACACTTTCAGGGCAGGTGAAAACTCCTTTTCTTCATCCCAGAAGTATGTCATTTCCTCTGTCGCTGTGCCTAAGACGTACTTCCGGAGCCCTTCTTGCAACATAGAGATGCTCTGACGACCTCCCTGCAGCGTCCCCTGGAGGTCCCCATGGTGCCCAGCAGGGCTGTGATGAAATACTCCACTCTCCGTGATACCCTGCTGGAACTCAGAGCACCTCTATGTTGCAAGAAGGGCTCCACCTGGCGGGATGAACGGCCGGCCATATCCCACAATGGGCAACCAATGTAACAACACTAGAACTGGTGAAATGTGCTCAGATTTTCTTTTTCTGGTTAAGATTATTGCTGCTGATTCTGCATTAAATGTAATTGATTGATGTCTTTCTTAGATAGCCCTGTGAGGAGTGCATTACAGTAATCTAGTCAACTGAAAACAAAACCTTGAACTAATTTTTCTGTGTTTTGCAAAGTTATGAGAGGTCCAACTTTACCGATATTCCTTAGGTTAAAAAATGCAGTGATAGTAATCTGATTAATATGTGATTTAAAATTTAGTTCAGTGTCAATAGTTACGCCTAAATTCTTTACCTCTGACTTGACTTTTAAAGCTGAGGGATCAAGTTTATTTCTAATAACCTCACTATATCCATTTTTGCCAATCACTAAGATTTCTGTTTTCACCTTATTTAGTTTGAAAAAGTGACTGCTCGTTCATTTGGAAATACAAGTAAGACACAGGATCAGAGACAGAGGCTCAGGGTCATTAGACACTATCAATAAATACAGCTATGTGACATCTGCATAGCTATCGTAGCTCACCTTGTGCTTTAAGATAATCTGACCTAATGGAAGCATATAGATTGAAAAGAACAGTGGCACTGGAATAGATGCTTGTGGTACACCATATAAAATAGTATGTGCCTCCAAGGTACAATCACCACAACAAACTAAGAATTTTCTATTAGGACTCCAACCAATTTAAGACATTGCCAAAGAAGCCCACCCAGTAACTAAGGAGATTTATAAGAATACTGTGATCAATGTTGTCAAATACTGCACTCAGTTCTATGAGAACAAGAACAAATGTACAGCCTCTGTCTGCATTAACCCGCAAATCATTTACTACTTTAACTAGTGCAGTTACTGTACTGTGATTTGTTCCAAAATCTGACTGAAACTTGTCAAGAATAGAATGTTTATTCAAATAATCATTTAGCTGAGTAATGACTGCCTTTTCTAGAATTTTACTTAAAAAAGGCAGGTTAGATGTTGGTCTAAATTTGTTAAAAACAGAGGAGTTGACATTATTTTTCTTGAGCAGGGGTTTGACAACTGCAATGTTAAGACAGTCAGGAAAGACACCAGTGTCTAACAATGAGTTCACTATGTCAAGTACACTATCAGTTAGCACAACAGAAACCTCTTTATAAAAGCCTGTTGATATTGGGTCAAGGATGCATGTGGAGGGTTTCAATTGAGAAACTATTGTATGTAGTTTGGGAAGATCTATTCTGGTGAAATAATTTAACTCGCTTAAAACTGAATACTAGGGTTCAGTCAGATTAACTTTGGGAGGATGTACTGTATTATTTCATTAATTTTGTGTTTAAAAAAATATCAGAAGCCTCACAAGTTTCGCTAGTAGTTTTTTGGAGGCATTACATTGAGTGAGCTGAATTTAGAAGACAATCAATAGTTGAGAATGAAATTCTTGGTTTACTAGCATTATCATTTATAATTTTAGAGAAGTAGGACTGTCTCTCAAGGTGGATTACGTTGTTATATTCAGTTATTTTAGCCTTCAGTATTTCATAATGGACTATCAAATTAGTTTTTCTCTAACATGTTCTCTTTTAATCAGACACTCTGGCTTTTCCAAGGTATAATAGTGCTGGAGGATTTCTTAACTGTCTTTTCAGTGGCAACTATGTCAGCTGCAGCTCTTACTGTACCTTAGCATAAATATTTTCCACCTTGCTATTAACATTGTAAGCATTGTTGTTGTGATCACTACAAGCTGAATGATTGTTTACAATATTAGCAAACTTTGAAGCTGCAGATGTATCAAAGTAATTTTTTTAACAATACACTTCTCAATAGTTGTAGTTATCAGTATTTCTGCATTAAACTGTATGAAAAAGTGTTTTGATATACCAATATCCATGACCTGATTCACTTAAATTTTTAATCCTTTTGCAATGACTAAATCCAGTACATGTCCTATCCAGTGTGTGGGCTGGTTGATGTGATGGCTGAGGTTAAGCAAGTGTAGACCGTAGAAGCCCCAAGCCTTTGAAAAGCAAATAAAGGCTGTGGAGTGGAGGTGGTATAGCAATAACAACCATGGCAAATGAACTTTTACTCATGCAAGGCATTTCCAAGAATGAGAGCAGGTATTGGTATACAACAACTGCCATCAGAGCAGTGACTGTCAAGGACCTGACATATCTTATTGATGAAACACACAAATATTAGTTGAAAATGAAGGAAGATCATCATCCTTCAGGACCATCTTGCACCCTATTTGTGCGCCCAGTAAGTCTGAGTTTCATGGTTTCATTTCAAAATTTGATAGTTCAAAAAGTATGGAAGTTCTGAACACTCTCACTGCCCAGAGAAGTTAAAACCGTCAGTCAAGATTTTTGACTCTGAAAAACAAAACAGGAATTAACTATTGCTTATTAACTTACCATGGCCATTGTCATGCACACTAGCATTTGTCTTAGTTTTGTAAGTCACTCTAGGAAGAAGTATCTGTCAGATACACAATATATAAGTTAAGACAACACATAACTTATAGCTGGTATCAGAAATAAATTATACATTGACTGTTTGATAGCTTTTGTGGTCAAAATGTTATAACACAATATGAGGAGATGCTTGTAGAGATTATGATTGGCAATTCTGCAATATCTGTATAAATTATAAGGAATTTCAAAGTAAACATATTTTATGCAAGCTGTAATTATTTTAATTTGATTATCCATTATTATTCTGTAACAGTTACAAGATATCATTAGGAAAAAATATCAATTACATACAAAAAAAACAAACTTTGACACTCAAATAGACTATTAATTGAAGTTTTATGAAGAGCAATCTTAATATTTGTTTTAGAACAACCACTCCTAAAAAGACGATGAATACAATAATTACATATTATTATTGAAACATTAATTAAGTCTACTGATTCAGAATATTGGGGTATATTTCAAGTATATGAATAAATTTAAAGCTGAGACCCAGTCTGTCAACCAAAGCTATGTGCCAGTATTTTGACGATGCTGAAAAGCTATGACTTCAAGAAGGGAACATCAGCATTTAAACTATTGGACCAGAATGAGCAATGACTGTAAGCTGAGGAAGCAGCAGCACAGCAGTGATAAGGATCACGCAGCAAAAAGAAAGAGTTCACTCCAAAGCATAAAGAATCTTCCACTTGAACCCAGAACAACAACAAAGTAACAACTCCACACAACATCCGATATCAAACCTAAAGACTTGGTATCATAAAACTATCTGTGCCAAGATAATGTCAATCAATTAATCAGTTGTTTTCTAACCTGCTTAGTCCTGAACAGGGTCGCGATGGTGCTATAGCCTCTCCCACATGGCATAGGGTACAAGGCAGGAACAAACCCTGGACAGGGTACCAGTCTATCGCAGGGAGAACACACACACATGCACACACCAACCACAAGCTATGTTCAATATATGATCGTTAAATTAACTAACCTGCATATTTTTGGACTGTTTGAGGAAACTGGAGCATCTAGAGGAAACCCATGCAGACATTGAGTGAACATGCAAATTCCACGCAGGGAGGATCTGGTTCCCTTACTCTGACGCAACAGTGCTATCACTGTGACACTGTGCCACTGGCCAATATAAAATAATAATAATAATATATTTTATTTATTCATAGGTGTCTTTCTAAACAATCAAGAACGCCAAACAATAGATAAAACACACATTTTAAAAAATAAAAATACAAAAATTAAATAGAGCAATTGTAATCAAAGAGTGGAGGCAGTCTTAAACAGATGAAGTTTAAGTTTAGATTTGAAAAGTGAGAATGATTCAATATTTCTAAGCTTGAATGGCATTGAGCTCTAGAGCTAGGGAGCAGAGCAACTGAATGCTGTGCTCCCCATGGTGGTAAGACGGACGAAGGGGACAGTCAAGTGGATGGAAGAAGAGGATCTAAGGGTGTGGGAGGGAATGACAACATGGAGGAGGTCGGGCAGATATGGAGGGGCAAGGTTGTGGATTGCCTTAAATGTTAACAGGAGAATTTTGAAGTCAATACGGAACTTAACCAGACGCCAGTGAAGCTGCTGCAAGACGGAAGTGATAATGGTAAATAGAGGGGGTTCTAGTAATGATGTAGGCAGCTGAATTCTGGACCAGCTAAAGCTTATAAAGGGATTTGCGAGCAAGACCAAAGAACAGGGAATTGCAATAATCCAGACGAGAATTGACAAGGCTATGAACAAGGATAGCAGTGGTGTGGGGAGTGAGGGAGTGGTAAATACGATTAATGTTACGCAGGTGGAAATATGCAGACCGGGAGGTGTTATTGATGTGGGACTGAAAAGATAGTGTACTATTAAGGATGACATCCAGACTCTAAACCTGTGGGGATGGGGAAACAGAGGAATTATCAATAAGAAATGAAAAATTATCAGTTTTGGATAATGTTGATTTTGTACCAATGAGGAGAACCTCAGTTTTGTCACTATTTAATTTAAGAAAATTTGAAGAAAACCATGATTTAATTTCTGCTATGCAGTCAATAAGCGAGGAGGGTGGAAAGGAAGAAGTAGGTTTGCTAGTGAGGTAAAGCTGGGTGTCATCAGTGTAACAGTGGAAGTTAATAGGCCTGAAGTAACAGCAGTGGGTTGGGATGTGAAAGTTTTAAGCTGAATGAACTGAGTGCAGCCAAAAAGATAGGATCTGAACCAATCTAGTGGAGTGTGAGAAATGCCAATCAAAGATTATCTATTGAGAAGAGTAGTGTGACAAATAGTGTCAAATGCTGCACTCAGATCAAGAAGGATGAGAATATTGATTAAACCAGAATCAGCTGCCATAAGGAGGTTGTTAGTAATTTTGATAAGTGGTGTTTCTGTACTATGGAGGGGGCAAAACCCAGACTGGAACTGTTCATAGAGATTATTTTGAGATAAATGAGAATGAAGTTGAATAGCCCCTATTTTTTCAAGAAATGTGGTAGAGTACTGACTACTCCCAATCAACGCTTCGGCCTAGTTATAGACAGGGATGACTCGTCTCAAGCTGTCTCCACGCTGTGTAATCAACCAGCGGAGACAGGTACGAAAGCCCAACAGGAGGATGGGGAGACTCCTGGACCATCACAGGTGGATATATTATCTACCCACGCCTCGATGAGTCGGGACGAATCTCTGCCCCTTGAGGTAAGACCGGACCCTCTCTCCAAAATTGATTTTCAATTTCGAGAAACACCGGCTCTTTTTAAAAGGGAGCAATGGAATGATGACTCCCTAAAATTTGCAAAAAACGCAGTAATTCTTGTCAATGGCCAATGCAGAAATCAGTCCATGCCACAGGGACCTCACTTCATAATAGAAAATGATCTATTATATCGGGTCACCAAGCATGAGGGGGAAGTCTGGAAATTGTTGTTAATTCCACGAACCTACCAGCGGCAGGTTTGTGAGTTTGCACATTCTCACCTCCTTGGAGGCCATTTTGGCTCTGAAAAAACTTTGGAGCGGATCAAGCTCCAATTTTATTGGCCGGGTATTAACAAGGAGGATCACCATTTTTGTACTTCTTGTTCGGAGTTTCAATTGCAGCAAATCCCTAGGAGGGACTGTGCTCCTCTCGTTCCCCTTCCCCTAATTGATGTTCCTTTTGAAAGAATCTGGGTCGATATAGTACGACCCTTAGATTCTGAGAACACAAATATATATTAGTCCTCGTGAATTATGCAACCCGATATCCGGAAGCTGTTCCTTTACACTCTGTTACATCTAAGGCAATCACACGAGAACTAGTAGGGGGTCTTTGTGAGAGTCAATATCCCTAAAGAAGTCTTAACGGACCCAGGGACACCTTTTACCTCAGAAACCTTCAGGGAAACAGCCAAGTTACTGAAGGTAAAGCACTTAAAGACTGTGGCGTATCATCCTCAAACCGACCATCTAGTAGAGAGTTTTAATTAGACTTTCAAGCAGATGCTTCACAGGGTGGTCAGCGGGGATGGGAGGAATTGGGATCAACTCCTCCACCTCATTCTCTTTGCATATCAGGAAGTCCCACAAGCCTCTACGGGGTTCTCACCTTTTGAATTATTATACAGATGACAGCCCCGTGGTATATTAGATATTTTGAAAGAAGGCTGGGAAAAAGACAAATATATTACGCGATAGATTTGGAAAAATCCAACCTGCTCTAAAAAGTCATATGAAAGAAGTGCAAGCAGCACAGGCCCGCTATTATGTAACAACCCAAGTGTCGACCAAGCGAGCGGATTTATCATGTGAACTTGCTGAAGCCGTGGAAGGGAAGGGATCCTGATCCCTGCTTCGATTAGCCCCGCTCATTCTTTGCTCAAACAGACACCCTTCATTTCAGTGAGCAATTAACTTTCAGACAAAGATGGGAGCTGAAATCAGCCATCCTCTCCGTTCCAGAGGTGGTGAGTGAAAAACCTAGAAAGACCTCTCTGATTGCACACAACATAGTGACTGAGCCAGGGGTTATCATCCGAGAGCGCCCCTATAGACTTCCGGAGGCAAAGAAAGTAGAATTGAACCTGGAAATCAAGCGAATGCTGGAACTAGGAGTGTTAGAGGAAAGTTTTAGTCCCTGGTCCAGTCCAGTCGTCTTAGTTAGTAAGCCTGACAGCAGTTGGAGGTTTTGCAATGACTTCCGTTGACTTAACCAAGTCTCCCAATTTGATGCTTACCTCATGCCTCGCGTGAACAACCTCTTTGAAAGGCTGGGTCAAGCAAAATTCTTGACCACACTTGACATGACAAAGGAGTACTGGCAAATTCCTTTAACGGATTCAGCAAAGGTTAAGAGCGCGTTTAGCACCCCTAGTGGACACTGGCAGTATCGTGTCCTTCCATTCGGGTTACACTGGGCTCCTTCGACTTTCCAGCGTCTGGTGGACAAAGTGCTCCATCCCCATAATGCGTATGGTGCTGCCTATCTGGTTGACATGATCATCTATTCCAGCACATGGAAGGAACATGTGCAGCAAGTCAAAGCAGTGTTGCAGACACTAGGAGAAGCCGGGCTTCAAATCAATCTAAAGAAATGTTTCTTTGGACTGAGAGAGGCTAAATATTTGGGCTATCTGGTGGGCCGGGGTACTGTAAAGCCACAGTGTTCAAAAATAGATGCCATTTTAAAATGGTCCTGTCCGCGAACCAAGCGGCGAGTCCAAGCCTTTCTCGGATTGGCCAGGTACTACCGCCAGTTCGTGCTTTGGTTTTCCAAGAGAGCAGTGCCCTTAACTGATTTGATGAAGAAAAGAGCTTCTAACAATGTGGTATGGACTGACAATGCGGACACTGCATTCTGTGACTTAAAACAGGCTCTTACTTCAGCAAAATCTCCTAATTTTTCTCTCCCTTTTATTCCCCAGACAGATGCTTCGGACATAGACCTGGGGGCTGTGTTGAGCCAAAGCATTGATGGTGTTGAACACCCCGTCATGTACCTAAGCTAGAAATTGCTGGATCAGGAGACCAGGTATGCGGCAGTGGAAAGAGAAGCCCTGGCGATTAAATGGGCGATTAAGCAGTTGAGGTACTACCTCCTGGGCCGGAAGTTCACTCTAGTGACGGATCATGATTCCTTGCAGTGGATGGCCCTTCATGTGGAGTCAATTCCATGGGTCGCTAGGTGGTTTCTTGACCTACAGCCTTACAAGTTTTTGCTCGTTCATCATAAGGGCTCTCTCCATGCCAATGCTGATGCCCTCTCTCGTGCCCATTATCTCTTAGTGCAGGTCGCTCGACCCAATGGGTCTGGGCTAAGGGGGGGGGCCTTGTAACGCACGTGTGAGTAGGAGGCAGCTAAAGGGCTCAAGTAACTGAATACCACGTCAGACCAGGGGGCGGCGGTGTGCACTGACTGTCTTTTTTAGTTCCTTGCAAAACCTTCCCGGGAAATCCCTCCGAGTTCTGGCACCTTTGATGACGTTGCTTCTGGTTCTGGCGCATTGGATGACATCACTTCCGGCTCTGGTGCCGTCAATGCCGTCACTTCCTGTTCCGACACATTGGACAATGTCACTTCTGGTTCAGATGACATCACTACTTGTTCCGGGCCCTATGACAATGTTACTTCTGGTTCTGGTCCCCAGGATGATGTCACTTTCGATTGGCCTTTAAAGCCTTCATCTTGCCTTGTTTAATCTTATAAAAAACTCTCTTTGAGAATTCAACCTTTTTGCAGCCAGGACATGTTATACAGATGGCTGCTCCAAACCTTTAATTATGTCTGGTATCTTATTGTGTCACAATATATAGTGAGACATATTAAGACCCCCATGCTGAAACGTGGGTGCCGTGTCTGTCGAGGGTTGTGTGTTTGCCAAAAGGTTCGCCATGTCAATTATGAGTCCACAGTACAGGGAGTACTTTTATCCGTCCACTGATCTGACCTGCTTTTTCTTTTCTGTCTCCTTTGCTTCCAGAACGAACTGATCCCAGCCACTGAGGAACCAACCTGACGAGGTCCAACTATATGTTCCTGAACTGAAGATGGGAACCAAGGCAGGTAATGTCATTGCTCATTTGCTGTGTCTCTGTGTGGTGAAGTGGTAGATCCCGTTTCAATAAATACACTTACTGTTTCTGTTTTGTTTTGAAATAAAGCTGGTTTTCCTGAAGCCCATGGACTCAACCTCGTTTTTTGAGTGTAAGACAGCAACTTACGCATCTATCTATATGTATATGTATATGTATATATATATATATTGTGACGGACAGCCGGGTCCTATATACGTCCCGGGGGAGCCATCAGGGACATTGCAGTACCTTCCCCGGGGCGCTTGGGGGCAGCCTCCCTGGCTGTGGATCCCTCAATCTCCCCCGTGGCTCCATGGGACATGGAGTCCACCACAGCAGCCCGGTTGGGAGATGGGGTGGCCGCTAGGGGGTGCTGCGGACGACCAGCCACCACGCTGGACAGTTTATCAGCCCCACCCGGAGGTGCAATTAAGACCAGCTGGTCAGGCACCTGGAACACTTCCGGGTGGGGTATAAAAGGGCGTGCCTCCCAGCAATCCGGGCCAGAATCGGGAGGAAGAGGACGAGGTTGCCTGGGAGGAGTGGTGGAGCAGGAAAGTGTGGTTTTTGTGTGCTTTGTGCATAGACTGTGTTGGGCCTGTGGGACACGGGGAAGGCGTGTCCCCACGGCTGAAGAAAAAAGAAATAAAACCCTTTGAGTGTGAACACGTGCCTCAGCGTGGTCTGTGCCGGGTCGGGCGCTATATAGCGCCTTTTCACAATATATATACTAGCAAAATACCCGCGCTTCGCAGCGGAGAAGTAGTGTGTTAAAGAAGCAATGAAAAAGAAAAGGAAACATTTTGAAAATAACGTAACATGATTGTCAATGTAATTGTTTTGTCACTGTTGTGAGTGATGAGTGTTGCTGTCATATATATATATATATATATATATATATATATATATATATATAAATATATATATATATATAAATATATATATATATTTACACACACACACATAAACATATATATATACATATCTATACATATACACATATATATACACACAAACATATATACATACATATATATATATCTACATATATACACATACATATACATACACACATACATACATACACACACATATATATACACAAATACATATATATTTACACATACACACACACATATATAAACATATATATACATATACATACATATCTACATATATACACACACAGCTATTTCGTATCAGTGCAATACGCTGCTTGTTAAAACGGATAACTCCCGCTCTTACGTGCAAGTCTGCGTGGATATTATGAACTATCGTATTTGTTCAAGTTCTATTTAAATTTTAAATAGAAGGAATTTTTATTTAGTCCTGAATAAATCAACTCAAACCTTAAACAACTTATAATATTTTGCTCTCCATAAAAATATATCCTGTCTAAATTAGACAAGTTAGAAATAAAGTAAACGTTAAAAGAACAAACATTCAAATTTCTTTACTCTTATGTAATTTTATATAAAAAATAAACTTAGATTTTAAATATCCCAAAAGATTTTGCTCTCCATAAAAATATATCCTATCAAAATTATACAAATTCAAATATGAACATGCTGCATAACAAAACCTGGAAATATAAATAAAATGTGTTCCTTTCAGCAATAACAAATCAAATCATTCAGTTGTCTTTGCTCATATGTCATTTTAGAGCTGGACGCCTGGCATCTTTTTTTGGCAACAAATTCGTTTATGTTTGGTGTGAGGTTCTGTGTTGTGGAGATTCTCAGGATGGACTGCAGGTGCTCATTAGTGAGGCGACTCCTGTGTGCTGTTTTGTTAGTCTTTATCACTGAGAAGAGCTTCTCACACAGATATGTGCTACCAAACATGCACAAGGTTCGAGCCGCATGTAGACGGACTTTTTTTGTTCTTCAAAGTCACTAAAGCGCCGTGCGCTCAGTTTATCAGCAAAGTGCGTATTTGGGAACACCGTAGTGACGACTTGGTTCAACATTACTTGGCAACAGGGAAAGTGGGGCAAGTTGCACTGGTGAATTTGTGTCTCCCATAAAAGCAGCTTCACTTGAAATCACTTTGTGATTGTGCACGGGTAAAAACGTCCGCTGAAGTGTCAGATTCTTATTTAATTCTTCTGCTTTCTGTATCTTCTGCATTGCATTCAGGTCTTTCAGGTTATCTTGATGTTTTGTCTCATTGTGCCGTCTTAGATTAAATTCTGTAATTACACCCACATTAGCTCCACAAATGAGACACACGGGTTTACCGGCAATGTCAGTAAACATATACTCAGCCTCCCATCGGTTTTTAAAGGCTCTATGTTCAGAATCACCTTTTCTCTTCGGCATCGTGTGGGCTAGCTTCACAATAACCTGCACCATCATAAGCTAGACTTGATTAACGCGCTAAGTGTTCAGCAAGGCACCTGAAGCGCTGAATTATGGGATGTGTAGTTTATTGTGTTACCAGCGCTTCATATACCTGGGCCATTAATAACAATAATACAGTATATAAAATGATCTCGCGGGTCGGATATAATTACACGCCGGGCCGGATGTGGCCCGTGGCCCTTGAGTTTGACACATATGGACTAAATAGAACTTGAAAAGATATATTTTTTCGTACATCGAGCCCGCGTGCTATTGTGGTTTTGCCTGCATGCCTCAATAAGTCACCCTCCCCTCGCTCTTACTTTTTTACCGTTCATCTAATGAATATGGCTTTACCAAAACAATCATTGATTGCGAATAAAGTATTCATTATTCGAGTATGTAGATCGGGGTATATATATACATATATATATACCCGCGTATCGCAGCGGAGACGTAGTGTGTTAAAGAAGCTATGAAAAAGATTCGTTTCTTACTGCATCAATAAACAGCTCGTCTTCTTCTTTATCTGAGACCTGACACACTGCATGCACGGGTTTTTTTTAACACTGTCTTCCTTTAGCGGGACATTCACATTTTCCACCGTGTGCTTTGTTTCTGCAGTAGCTGCAGTTATGAATAATATGCTTGTATGTATCAGACGCTTCATATTTTTTTGCTGCCTTTTCAATTGTGTAATTCGGTTTTTGTTCAGCGCTCTTTGGAACTGTTGCTTTTTGTCTGTGCACTGCGTCAGTTCACGTGAGCCGCTCGGTGTACATGCATCGAAGTTTCCCAGCTGTGCTGGTGCCATGTCGTGCTATGTCCATGGCTGTATCTAATGTTACCTAAGTCCCGGCACTTATATATATATATTAGAAAGAGCAGCAACCTCAGCAAGGTGATCCACTTCTAATACCACTTACTTCCAAAATGTTTTCTTGCAATGTTTAACCCAATTTTGCAACAAACTACATTGCTTTGAGCTTCTACTTATTTCAGTGTAATCAATAATCTCTCATGTGACACCTTATCAAAAGCTTTCTGAAAATCAAATGAAATAATATCATATATTCCTCTCTGATTGTTTGCTTTTTTGGAATGCTTACTGGATTCCAGCATGTTAGTGAAACAATCTCCTGAAGGTAAAGCTGTGTTCACAGTTCTCTAACACAGTGAAGTATCTGGCACAATTTAGTTACCAAAAAGCTCAAGCTCTTTATGTCAGAAAATCTCGTGTCCAGCCAGAAGGCAGTCAACATTGTCTCAAAGTAATTTCTGAATTCCTTATTTTTGCCTCTATTTTAAATAAACTTTAGGATTTTCTTCGCTCACATACAGTTAGACTTTTTTTCTTACAGCTAAGTATGTCTTACTTTTGTTTCTTAAACACTATATTTTTCAGTTAAATGCAAGAATTGTCATTTTGCTTTCTTCAATATTTTCATTGCCAGTATAATTTTCCAAACATATCCTTTGGTGAGTATGCTACCCAATGCTCACTTTTTCTATTGTTCTTGCTCCACAGAAGTACAAACTTTTCTTGGCTTAGTTCTAAACAAGTAACTGATTTTTTTTAGCTGATTTCCTCTGTAAATGCTATATTTGTGTTTTGTTCTTTTTATTAAATGCTAGATTTTTCTTTGTTCTTTTCCCCACTAAATTCCATATTTCTCTTTTTAAAGTCCACAAACTGCTTTTTTCTTTCATTTCTTCTTTTAATTTCCTTGCATTAGGTTATATATATTTCTAAATATTACATTTTCTTTTTTTTTTCTAAACACTTTAAAAATAATACAGATGGAAAAAAAAATTAGCTTAAAAAAACAACAAATCTATTATGGAAATCAGCACATAAGTAAAATTTTTAAGAGCTACATACTAGGCTGCTGTTTCATGAATTGAAAGGCACATGCATTTAGCGGGAATTATTTTGATCTACTTTATTTACCCTGGAACTTAATTTAAAGTATGGAACAATACAACACTAAAGATATTTTTTTATTTTAAAGAAAACAGTGAAATTATTACTTGCATGTCTGATTGACATATACAAAAAGGAACAACGCCCATTCTTTCTTAGATAGAACTTTATTTGTCCCCACAGGGAAATGTGGCTTTATACAGAAGCTTTTTAAATAAATAAGTACACACACTATGCTCTGAACACACACCAGTGTCTAAAAAGGAAGAAAAGAATAATTCTCACTTGGAAGTCACAGTCACAGTGAGTTATTATGCAGGCGTATTGCTGTAGATATAATGGAGCCCCGGTGATTTTCTTGACACGTCTGCTGAATAATTTATTGCCTGAAACTACTCAGTGTTAGTGTGTCAGAGAGAGGATGTGCAGCATTGTTCATAATGACACTCAGTTTTGTTTTAAGCCTCTCTTTTGCTACTACCCCCAGGGGGTCCAGAGTTTGTCCCATAACTGAGCCCACCCTTTTAATTAGCTTGTTGATTTGGTGGGCTTCTTTCGAAGTGATATTACCAGCCCAGCACACCACAGTGTAGAAAATTGCACAAGCCATCACAACGTTGTAGAATATGTGAAGTATGTCACTTCCCATATTAAAGGAACTCAGTCTCCTAAGGCAGTGTTTCCCAACCTCAGTCCTGTGGCCCCCCTGTGGCTGCAGGTTTTTTTCCCAACCAGATCCCTAATAAGTAACAACACCTGATAACACTGATCTCATTTAATTAGCTGGTATTATTTTTCTTTTATTCTTCATTCAGAAAAGCACAGTAGCATGATTTTTACATTAATAAGTCATTGAGAAGTATTTCTGCTTTTGCTATAGATTTAAATGCTTAACTCTCTTTTGTTGATTTCATTATATTTTACCCTTTCTCTGTGCAGTTTTTCCCCTTCGTTGTATCTTATTAATGACAATTAAAAATGAGCAGAGCAGACACGCTGGCAAACAACACTAAATAATCAAAGGCTGCAACTACTTTAGCATCAGACCCACTAATTAATAAATAATTGATGATTAATGATTAATTAAACAATTAGAACACCTAGAAAAGTAGAATGAAAATAAAGATGAAAATATTGTTAAAAAGAAAAAAATACATTACTCCCATATAACTGCTTGGTAGATTTATATATATATTTTTAACAAACTTAGTTTTCTAATTCCTATATTGTTCCCAAAACACAGAACTTGGGAAATAACACATCACCACTTAATTAGCTCAGGAGTCCAATTAAAAACAGAAGCTGGTTGGAACAAAAACCTGCAGCCACAGTGTGCACCCAGGACCGAGGTTGGGAAATACTGTCCTAAGGAAGAAGAGCCTGCTCTGCCCTTTCTTATATAGTTCCTTTGTGTTCCAAGATCAGTCCAACCTGTTATTGATGTGGACCCCCAAGTACTTATAGGTGTGTACCATCTCAACATCCACTTCCTGAATAGTGACCGGATGTAGAGGCTGTTATACTCGTATGCACTGGAAGCCAATAACCAGTTTTCTTGGTTTTGCTGATGCAGGCACTTCTTTATGCACCAAGAAACAAATTCCTGATTCCTATACTCTGTCTCATCCCATTTATCAATACACCCCATAAGTGCAGAATTTCTGCAAGTAACATCACCTGGGGCCTCATGTATAAACAGTGTGTACGCACAAAAATTTTGCATAAGAACGTTTCCATGTTCAAATCATGATGTATAAAACCTAAACTTGGCGTAAAGCCACGCACATTTCCACGGTACCTCATACCCTGTCGTATGCAAGTTCTGCGATCGGTTTTGCAGACTGGCGGCACCCAGCGTCAAAGCAGTGCTACTGTTCCTGTGTGGTTACCCTTTCTTTTTTTAGATCCACATCCCTGACGCGGCTTTATAAATACACTGAAATTAGCCACATATTGTTTATTAGTTTAATGCATCTGATTATAATTAACCTGTAACAATAAAATGGTCCACAGAATGGTCAAACTAATCTAAATAAAACAGCTGCTTTAAAGTTGTTACTCTCACTGCACCTTTTTCTCCTTCTTCTTTCAGCTGCTCCCATTAGGGGTTGCCACAGCGGATCATCTTTTTCCATATTACTCTCACTGCACCACTTGGAGTATTTATATTACTGTATCTGAGTGGGCAATCACAGCTGTACAGCAGCTGATCAGAAAGAGAATTATTGGGATACAGCATCAAGCACACACTGCCTCAGTCATGCTGTCTATTGAACTGCTCTCACACGGCAAGTGCTTCAGAGCCTTTCCTGTACTGACCTCATGGTTCAGAAACTTTCTGAAGCTTTCATATGACCCTCAGATGGTGGGCTGCGACTCGCGTTTTCACTTTGATATGTGACAACTTCTTTTTTATTTCGGGCACTGTGCGACTTTATGAACTTGAGCTTTCGAGTTTCTCCGACACGCTATGTCACTCGATCAACTTCCTTTTGTTGTTTATACCACTGTTAAAACCAACAAATAGTATGTTTTTCCTTGCCTCCACTTGGTATTCACTGAAATCCTTCTATTTCCCCCCGTGCTTTTGTCATTGTTGTTTCACAGAAGGCTGAGCTTAAGGGCTATTTATATTGATTTGCATATTCAAAGAGGTATAATTCTGGGAGGAGTCTGGGAGGGGACAGCAGGCGCATGCACGTGCGTTACTTTTCACACTGACCGGGACTTATGGAGCGGAAGAACATAGAAGTTGGCGAATGCGCAGATTTATGCATCTGGATTTTTTTGTGCGTAAGCACATTTCCGCTTTTGTCCGCACGCCATGTTATACTGTGAATTCTACGCATGCATTATGCATGAGGCCCCTGGTGTTATATTTATACTCATAAGACTTTGTATTTGTCCCTCAGTGTTAACTTTTGAATAAATGGATGCAAACATATGCCCAGTGATAGATTTGCATCCCAGTCACAAGTGGTTCTTCCCTTATGGTCTTTTAATGGAAAAAACGTTTTAGAAAGTGGATTCATTTGAATAAGCATAAACAGTAAAATTTCACCAAGGACTAATAATAGCATATCATTGAGGACTGATTTAGATCATTATGTTAGGTAGAATGCCTAGTGGGGGCTGGGGGTTCTCATGGCCTTGGAAGCCCAGCAGATTTTATTTTTTTCTCCAGCCCTCTGGGTTTTTTCTGTCCTCCCTGGCCATTGGACTATGCTATATTCATTGTTAATTAGTATTGCCTAATTTTTATATTTTACTTTTTTCTTTTTTCATCTTTTAAAGCACTTTGAGCTACATCATTTGTATGAAAATGTGCTATATAAGTAAGTGTTGTTGTTGTTGCTTCTTCAAAACAAACAAATACTTTATGGAGACTCACATTATAGTGCATTCTGGACCAGTATTTTATTATTAATTAGCTTTAAGCTCAGAGAAAAAAGCTGAACTAGAGCATCAACATGGTTTAAAAATTGGGTCATCATGTTTCTTATGTTAAGATGCAATTAATGATTTCTAATATTGAGAAGTCAAATCTACTTCCACCATTTATACTTTACTAGAAACAGCCACTGTGAGAGCTGTTGACTTCCATTGGGTCTACTTGTTATTCCAGTGTAATGTCATTAGTTTCAATTATTCTCATGCATACAGAGCAGAGACATGCAGATACACTGAGACATGGGATACTGCTCTCTACACTGTATTGTCTGTCTTATCTCTCCACTTTATATAGAAAAATATCACTACTAAATATAAATGTCTAGGTTTAAACATTCTCCTTTTTTTCATCTTCTAGAAATAATTTAATTGTAATTCAAAGTAAATTTCTCAAAGCCTAGTGTTCCTCTAGCAAATTAAACTCTGAATGCTAGTTACCATGGAAACTTCTGATGCACCACCAGTGAGCAATAGTTTAATATAAATAATTTTTGTGACCTTTTGTCTTAAGTATAAAGAGTATAAAAAATTGAACATTAATACAAAAAGTTTGTACCTTTTTCTTTGATTTTGCATCACAATTTATTTTACTCTTCATGCTCAGTTATTATTTAAATGCTAGTGCAATATCAACATTAAATAAGTTTTGCTTTTTTGTCTAATGCAAAATAAATTATAGAGAATCTTTTCATAAAACAGAAATGATAGATAGATACTCACCCTGTTATTATATTTTGATAAAATTATGGCACATTTACAACTTATAAAGATACAAAATAATTTCCTAATATGTTAAAAGGTTTCTAGATTAATGACAAAGTAACAACAGATGACATCAGGTTCTCAAAACCATTTACTGAAAAAATGAGTATGTAAAAATATGGATTACACTTTGTCATTTATAATAAGGAAGAGGACAGAACTGTATGTTTTGAATTGAGCAATTACTCCATCACTTGCTTGTTTTAAGTAGACTCGAAGAAGCATGCTGCTGTGATTTTCCAATAAAGCTTAAATTGATTTATCTCAAACTTCATCTTATATTATTTCCATATTCTTCTTTGAAATCCTATTCTTTGCTGGAATTAAGTAAGCATAATTGAAACATACTTATAACAGTTCATATTGACTAGCCCAGATAGCAAATGAGTAATTGCCCAGTGCTGTCCAGAACAATTTACCAGATGATTATCTTAAAAAAACTGCACATAAGTGTACCACAGAGTATTAAGGCCACATGGTCACAGCAAATATTGATGGAATATCATTTTTTAGTGACCTTTCTAGAAAGTTTTTTGTTGTCCTCATTTTTGGGACTATCCTCACTTAATAGTATTTAATCACAAGTGCCTAATACTTCTTTGCATTACAATTAGATAGTTACACTAAAGTTAAAGTGTCCCTGCCAAATAATCCTTTCACAATATGCCCCAAATACAAATGCCATGAAAATACTTGAATGCTTCTGGTTACTGTCATGCCTTATTTGGACCAAAACTGCAATGCCAGTAATACTCTACTTGTGGTTAATTGCATTTGGGCACAGGTTGGTTCAGAATCTAAATAGGATGGAACCTATACATATCACTAAATAGAGCTGGACCACTTTTAACTCATAATGAATCTGCCAAAAATATATGTCCATGGGTTGCATATGGACCATGAAAGAAAAGAAATGTTTTTAATGTTTTAGTAATAAATGACAAAATGAAGACATGAACTGTATAATGTGTGAAGCTTGAAGTCCAAATATCAAATAAACACTTTCACAAAATGTGCAAGTGTAATGTAGGTGGTGCAGTGGTAAGAACTACTGACTTGTAATCAAGCGGTTGCCAGATCGATCCTGGCTTTCTCCCAAATTTACTGTTTTGAGTAGTTTGCTGCTCTTATTGTTAATATTATACAATAAAAACATACATTTGATTTGCTTCTCTAACAACCTGTGTAAATGTATAGTAATTGTAAAGTTAGCATTATTTTTCGCTTTAATTCTCTCAGTCACGATTACGATACAACCCCCAAGATCTGACGCTATTAGTTTTTATTTGAAACTGGGAATAACTATACAGTAGATGTGAGTGGTGTTTTAAGACAATGGAGCTGGAAATTCTTTGATCTCGAGGGATAAAAGCTGACACACAAACGCTGGTGTATCATGCCTTCTTGGTACAGTGGAACCTCGGTTCACGACAATAATTTGTTCCAAAACTCTGGTCGTAAACCGATTTGGTTGTGACCCAAAGCAATTTCTCCCATAGGATTGTATGTAAATACAATTAATCCGTTCCAGACCGTACGAACTGTATGTAATGATATATATATTTTTTTAGTTTTTAAGAACAAATATAGTTTATTATACCATAGAATGCACAGGGTGATAGTAAACTAAATGTAAAAACATTTAATAACACTGAGAAAACCTTGAACAACAGAGAAAACTAACACTGCAATAATTCGTGCTATAGCGCTAAGAACCGCTCGCTAAAAACATTTTTTTTAATGAGTTTTAAGCACAGGGAAAAAAATGAACATTTGAAAAATCCGTAATTTAATAAACCACCAAGAAGAGTAACATTGCAACAATGTACGCTACGAACCGATCGCTGTAAACAGAAATGAAAACAAAAACAAGCCCAGTGCATTCTTTAACTGCCTTCTGTACCTTATGCGTCCAGCTCTCTCTCGTGTGTGCGTGTGTCTCTCTCTCGTGCGCCTGTGTGTGTGTCTTTCTCTCTCTCACGCGTGCCTGTGTGTGTGTGTCTCTCTCTCTCGCGCGCCTCTGTGTGTGTGTGTATATCTCTCTCTCGTGCGTGCCTGTGTGTGTGTCTCTCTCTCACGCGCCTGTGTGTGTGTCTCTCTCTCGCGCACGTCTGTGTGTGTGTGTCTCTCCTGCGCGCACCTGTGTCTGTGTGTGTGTCTCTCTCTCTCTCTTGCGTGCCTGTGTGTGTGTCTCTCTTTCTCACGCACCTGTGTGTGTGTGGCTCTCTCTCGCGCATGTCTGTGTGTGTGTGTCTCTCCTGCGCGCACCTGTGTCTGTGTGTGTCTCTCTCTCTCTTGTGTGCCTGTGTGTTTGTGTCTCTCTCATGCGCCTGTGTGTGTGTCTCTCTCTCTCTCTCGCGTGCCTGTGTGTATGTCTCTCTCTCGCGCGCGCGCCTGTGTGTGTGTGTGTGTCGCTCTCTTTCTCGCTCGCTGCACAGGAAATGCACAGGGAGAGACTGAACACATACAAACCGAAAAGGAAACTGGCTTGTTCATATACCGAGTGTGTGGTCATGAACAGAGGCAAAAGTTTGGCAAACTTTTTGGTCGTAAACCGATTTGTACGTGAACCGAGATGTTCGTGAACCGAGGTTCCACTGTATCTCATTTTCACTTGATTTTTTTTTATTCAGTTTTATTGAGTGTTCCTGCTCACACTGAATTAGTATGCAACTTATGGCTCATGATGTCAAAGCCACACTGACAAAAAACAGAGACATAGATATATATGATATTTGGAATAATACATTTTATGACCTGTATAGTACATTTCGGAAAACATTGTGGCACGGATGCAACATTACTCATATTATTGATATTCAGTCACATGTCTTCTTGCAGTTGTAATCAGTAACTGCATTTTTTTTTTTTTTTTTTGCCCAGTTTCCACATTTTGGTGCATGGTGGTGTTTCTTTTGTACTCCAGGACATGCAGAGGAAAAAATAGTACAGAGAGATCAGTTCCATGCTATATGCAATCATCAAATTCAAATGTTAACAGTTCCCACACACCCAAGGATCGTCCTTCCTAAAATTATGACATATGTACCTGTTGCAATGTACACACTTCTTTCTATGCTCTGGTTTCTATTACACTGAAGGGGCACCTGACACTGACTCAGTTTGCTTTCCTGGGGGAAGTGGTGGTCTTGGAACTGAAGCTTGTTGATGTTGCCTCCTCTTTTTCTTTTTCTATCGCCTTTTCTCGTAAGAAGCGACGACGAAGTTCTTCTGCAAGGTGTGCAAGGAACACTCTTCTTTTCTCAGTGGACCTGTGCATGCCTTGTACTGTACATGTGCGTTGATCGCTACCAGGTCAAGCGTGTTGTAGCACACACACCTGCTGCTGCTCACACTGAATAAGATCACGCCTTCTGATGCATGATGTCAGCACATCACCGGGGAAAAAAAATTTGAAAATAAAACGAAACTAAATAAATTCATGTTACTTGTAAAAGTTAGCTTTTTTAATAGTTATTTGCAGTTTCAAATAAAAATAATGATTATTCTAATTTGTTTTTTTAAATTAGGTCGTGCCATATTTTAAAAAAAGTTTTGAACAGATTCTCTAAGTAAGAATTTGATTTTTTCCAATTTCAAATAGTCTAAGTTCTAGTAGTGAAGTATAGGCAATTACAGCCAATTGGTCCTACTCCACTTTAAGCCCATCTAGGAGTACACCAAACACAGCTGTTAATGGGTTAGGAGTTTTACACCATAGCTGTGTGATAGGCATTCAAAGAGTTTTGTCCAGAATGATATTAATCATTGGGCTACACCCAAAACATGTAGTCCAGTGAGACTGGAGCTAGATTGCAACATGTACAGGTTGAGTCTTAGCCTGGATATATGATGAACTATTTTAAATTAGATAAATGTGCTCAATAAAAGATTTTATATTCAATGATTGAATGTTTTGCAAATATGGAGCTAGAGTGCATTCTATGCATGGCTGCCTTCCACTCCTTTCCTTCCCTAAAATATTTTTATATATTATTGAGATGCTGTCTGAGTCTTCAAGACTGATCAATATTCCTTCTGGAATTGAAATGGGTGGGAGGTGAGGTAAATTCAGCAGGTTCCTTATATTAAAGATTCTGATTTAAAAGTACTAGAAAAATTGTGATGGGAAGTTAAATTTGAACGTTAACTGAATCCTACTTACGTACATATATACGTCCATATCCTGCAGCTCGGTCACCGTGTGAGACGGCGTTGGGTCTCCCATCCCAATGCCTCCCACGTTGTTGGCTGCCTGCCTATATAAGGCCGTCCGTCGCTCCGGTCTCTACATTCCCTTCCTTGCTTCGCCACGGCATTCACGTCTCCCTACTGATAACTACAGCCTTTTTATTTAATCCGCTGTTTTATTGTTTATTACGATTATAGTTATTGTGTAGGTATTTTAGACTTACTTTACATTGCTCAGGTACCCATTTCCTTTATCATTCCAACCGTACCCCCATTACCATGTCTATCGAGGTGATCACCATCGATCAAAGAACTGTCACTTACCGAGTGGTTTCCATGCCCGGAGATGGCACCTACCTTTTCCATTCTCTTTGTTACATATTGCACGACCATATCAGGCTGACTCTTGATATCCAGAGGAACATTGTGTCTTATGTATTGAATGACTGGGACAGGGTTATGGTGTGGACTGATGACGGTACAGGAGATAATTAGACTACACAGGCGCACTATAAGAGTGAAATGCTTAAGCCCTTCACCTATGGTTCTGCATGTGAGTTGATGGCTGCCGCTGAATTGTTCGGTTGTCGCTTTCAAGTGTACCGAAATGGCCAAATATTTTACACCTTTCGACAACCGCCAATACCTCTTAAACATCTTAGATTCACAGGTGACGATTTCAGTAGTGGACACTTTGATGTTTATGAATGTTTAAACTCTCAAAATCTGGGTGTGAAGTTATCGATGAAACCGGTTGTATGCTTACAATGCTTGACAGATGCCGAATGTTACTTCAACACAAGTCCTGCAAATACTGTCGTAATTAAAACAAACCATGAAACTCAAACCGATTATGACAGCAGCAATCCAAGCTGTGAGATTGGAAACAAGATTACTGTTCACATGGCCAACTGTAAGTTGCATGCTGAAGAGTAAGCTCAGCGCACAGCTTGGTCATATTACAACCGGAGAGCCGAACTCACAATGTGGTATACAAAGAGATCCTTAACAAATAATTATTGGCATATTTTCCCTCAGTTTAAAAAGGTTTAATTTTCTTCTTAATAAAAATTTTAATGCAGTACTTCGCCGCTGCGAAGCGCGAGTATTTTGCTAGTTGTTAATAAAATGCAAAGAAATTATCTATATAAAATTCTGTGTGCTTTAATCCCAGACATTTTCCAAATATTAAATACTGTGTAGGTGTGAGAGGGTAGAAAAAAGTGATTATCATGTAGAGAAGGAACTGATAAAAGGTTCTCTGACTTGGAGTGATTGATGGATAATTGGATTATTAGTATATTAACGATAATTTGTATTTACTGGGGCACAAAGCAGGGCATATAAAGAAGTACAGCAAGATTGTATTTCTATTACAGTCCAGACATGTTTATATTCATCAATTTGTGTCAATTTCCAGGTCTTTACAGCTCACTTTATGTCATTGTAGAGTCGCCCTTTGGTTGCATGGATGTTTTGAATTTCAAATAAATATGGTTATAGTTAAGTCTAATTTCTTAAATGGATATGGGGATGCTATAAAATAGGAAAAAAAAGACACTTGGGAAGACTGTTCATCTTGAGATTATTGATTCTCCTAGCCAAAATGGGGCTTAATCCAACTTTCAATGGCCTCTCAGGGCTTGCAGGCCCAAAAAGGAACTTTTTGCCTATATTTACTCTTTTCACTGTTTCTTTTCATTTTTTCTGTTTTTTGCTAATAAACCTTCATTTACAGAGATTCTTTGTTAGCTATTTTCTGTTCTTTCAAGTTCAGGGCCTGGTAGCCCGAACCTTACTAGTCATAGTTCTGCGTAAGGTGGATTTAGTGAGCTTCTTCTGGACTGTCAAGTGAGGTTCCTGGCCAGCCTTGTTGGTATTTGTAGAAGGCCTCACATCAATTTTATGATTGAGACTCGATCACACTGTGGTGGGCTGGCGCCTGCCCGGGGTTTGTTTCCTGCCTTGCGCCCTGTGCTGGCTGGGATTGGCTCCAGCAGACCCCCGTGACCCTGTAGTTAGGATATATCGGGTTGGATAATTGATGGATGGATGGACTCTATCACACAACACAGTGGTTTAACTAACAGCACACAACACAGTGGTTTAACTAACAGTGAGGTGGTGGGTCCAGAGTTCAGAGAAAGAGAAGTGGGATTAGATTAGGAGTTGAATGGGAAAATAGTGGGCTTTTATTGTTTTATTCTTTGATTATGTTCTCCGACTTTTGCTTTGTTCTAAATTGTCCCTAGTGTGTGCTTGGTGTGTGGGTGTGTGTGTGTGTCCTGTGGTGGGGTGGCGTCCTGCCCGGGGTTTGTTTCCTGAACTTGCGCCCTGTGTTGGCTGGGATTGGCTCCAGCAGACCCCTGTGAACCTGTAGTTAGGATATAGTGGGTTGCATAATGGATGGACCTTTGCTTTGTATGCATGTATGTGTTCAGGATTGTAAACTTTCTAATTGAGTTTCATTCTGAATTTTGTTATTATTTTCTATATATTGAAGACATTTGCTTAACTTGTTTTGTTTGTTTACTTTGTGTTTTGAATAATGCATTGCATTATCGACAACATGCAGGAGGCTCAGCATTATTACCTGGACAATGTTACTCCTAAGACTGAGGTTTTAGACAATAAATAAAAAAATAATCATTAGAAATAGCAAAAAGATAGCAAAATAAAACCTTTTATTTTTGGTAATAGATTAAATAGCAAATATGGGAAATCTCAAATTGGACTAAGTAAGTAAGAATGTTCTCATTTTCTCCTCATTGGCAGCCTTTGGGTTTTGTGGATTCCTTCCTCATCCCATAAATATGCATGTCAGGTTCATTAGTTACTCTAGTTCCATCCCATTGCACACTGGTGTCAAGTGTGCAATGGGATGGGATGCCATCACATTTTAAGTATAGTACCTAACTCAGTGCTGCCAGGATACATGTTTATCACCCTGTAATTATTAAAGTGAGCTCAGGAAACAATGTGTGAGATGTTTTATTCAATTAAAATGTTTTTACCTGCTTTATGAAGAATAAACCAGAATTCTATAATTTAATGTTGCATGCATCTGCATACTGCTTTATTGGTCAGAGTCTTAAGATGAGTTTACTAACCTTCACCATTTTACTGTATTCTTGTGTCATTGTTTTTAAAGAATATTAATGTACTTTAAAATCTCCTAATGTAATGCACAATTAACTATAAACATTAAGGAATATTTTTAGTTTAACAACTATGGAACAAAGCTCTTTTGACTTCATATAGAATAAAGGAAAAGAAAAAAAATGACAAAAATATATACCTTTTTGAAGTAAATTAAAGGCTACATTCATCAGGATGACAAATGAATGAGTCACATAAAACAATGTAACTGTCAGGAAGAAGACTCGGAAGCTTCTTTTACAGAGTGTAGGCTGAATATAAAATATAAAAAATAATGATTAGGAATGAAAGTCAGTATTGATATTTCATATTCAATTACTTTTGGTACCTATTTTGTATTCAGTGCATTTGCCAGCAGGAGCTGAGATATAACATTAGCTGTTACACTGTTAATTATTATGTAACTTTATTGAGTTAAACAGTTTGAAATGCACTTTCTAGAAGTTTATAAGTACTTAAAGATCCTCATTATATTCACACTTTAAATGTACCTCTTCTCTTCTTTCTGTAATGCACTTGTTTGTTTATATACCAGCAAGTGTTATGGAACCAAAATGTTTCTTTATTCTTTATGTTTCTTTTTCACATAGAGGATCCTGTCTAAACAGCCAATTAAGTTTTTGTAAGGGAAATTTAAATGTGCATCTTCTTGGTTTTCCAAAGGTAACATTATAAATTAAAAACTGGTATAAAAGAAGATTTTTTAAAAAGAATCAGGTTTCATTAAAATAACTCATTTTCCATTCCATTTATTTTCTCGACCATCTGCTTCAAATGTAACAGCAGCACTGCACACATACTTGACCAGTTCAGAGTTGCCAGTTAAATTAGCCTGCACATGTTTGGTATGCGGGAAAAGAAGAACAGATTACTCGGAGAGAAAAATCCATACATTCACTGTGAGAATGTACAAAATCTACAGAGAAAGTGCTTACGTTGGTTGGGATCTGAACCCAGGAATCGTGGGTAGCTATCAACTTAACATCTTCTGAAGAAATCAGTTCTTCTCCAGAGTTTCAAGATAAACTTTATGCAAACATGGAGAATGTGCAAACTCTCCGCACATAATGGACTGGCTAACAATTAAACACAGTCTTCTGGACCTGTGAAGCAGAAGCACTTTCTGTACTAAACATCAATAAACTTAAATATTGAACTGAATGTTTTATCTACTCATATGTCCTTAACATATTTTAAAAAAAGCAAAATAACAGTAGCACAATCAAGGGATTATTGAAATATAACTTCCACTTTGATTAGAAATATGTACCAAAAGAAAAATACTGTGTGATGTTATTTGAGAGAATCTTGGTAGATATAATTGTTGAGATTGCCTGTTTTCATTAAAATTAGGCCTTGTGAAGCCAATCATGAAGAACACAAAAATCAAAATTAAATGCAACCAAGTAAGAAGGGGTTTGGTTATTACATACTGTAGCTTTGGTGAAGACAATGAGACTCAACAATAAATATGTGATTTATACAAAATGCTACAGCGCATTTAAATTTTGGGTTTTATGCCAAGTACATGAAGTGCAGACAGGATTTGTTACAGATGTTGTACACCATATCACTTAAAGATGGATTTCATTGCAACTGTTTAAAAGAAAGACTATTATTGGTAGCTGTGTTTTCTTCATATATGTGCATAGAAATTTCACTTTTGCAATGCTTTTTATGTGTTTAGTAAATACAGTCCCTTGTCAAACATATGCACTTGGGGATCACCTTCAGGACTTGATAGAGATATAGAATACCACCCGGATCTGACAGGAGGCTTTGTCGCTGTCTGTCCTTTCTCTTCCACCTACAGCTCCGAGAAGATACCCAGAGAGAGGGCATTTTGTCCTGCACACAGCACAAGCATTTGATTTATGTGGGAAGCAGGTTCACTGGCTTCACTACCGGGAGATTCTCATAGAGTATGAATTTGAAATGGTGGCATGCAACTTTTTAGTCCACACACTCCATGACCAACTAGTCCACCTGATTCAAAGTTTTCTATATGCCTTCTGGCAAACTCTAGCTGAGATGACAAACACATTTTTTTAAAAGCATCTGTCTCTTTGCCACTTTCTCAAAGCTTCAATTGATAAAGCCTATGGGCAACAGCTATTTGCACAGTTTTTCCAATCTCAGTCACTGTATCTTTTAATTCCTTCAGGGTTCTCGTAGGTCTCTGGGTGAAATTCCTTCAAAGTCTTCTTTCTGCACGATCATTCGGCTTTTGTGGATGTCCTGCTCTTGCCAGATTTACAGCTGTGCCATAATTTTTCCATTTCTTAATGATTGCTTTAATTGGGTTCTAATAGGTATATACAGTAGTAAAATAGGATATGTTCCTGTATCCACCTCCTGATTTGACCATTTCAGTCACCTTTTCGTGAAGTTGCCTGGAGTATTTGTTTTGTCCTCTTTGTATAGGTAAGGCCATGATACTAACCTACAACAACCTGGACTTTCGAGATAAGGTGCATTTATACTGCAATCAATTGAAACTCCGTGGACTACAAACAGGTGATCTCCATTTACTGTAACTAGTTATGAAACCCACTAGCTACAACGGAGATGATTTAGGTGTGACACAGTAAATGGCAAAAATACTTATGTCATCAGGTGCTTTGTGTTTTATATTTGTAATTAATTTAGCAACTTTACAGAGGTCTGTTTTCATTTTGACATTAACTCTTTCAGGGCTGATGTCGACTTTTATCAAAAGGAGGAGTTGACGATGGTAATCAACTGTAAACTGTAACAAGACCAACAGTTACATTTTTGTTGGACTCTCGTTGCTAGAAGGAAAGTTACATTCATTGGTTTGACCAAGATTCCCTGCGCTCTCATGAGTAGCAAGGCGCACAAAAAGGCAAAAATGGCACTGACATCTGGTGAGAGATCAAAGCAAATGCATAAAACAAAATACTCCATGGACGACGTTTTGCCTATTATCTCTGAACTGGTCTAAGACTTGTTGGACTGCGATTTTGATACAAGTGATCGAAAACGAATGTGAGGTTTAAGCTTCAGCTGATCGGTCCCCACCTAGTCGTGGTACTGACAATGTTCGCCAGGGAGGACTGCCACTTAAAGATTAGAGGTACAAACCAGACTGTAATGCACTGTGACTGTGACCGCTGCTGCTGTCCCAGCCATGCAAAGACAGCCTGGCAGCAAGCCTGCCGCACATTCTTGGCAAACTGGCAGCCACAGCATGCAGCAACAGACATTTTATGTTGATTTCTGAGTGAAACCATTGTTTTTTGGAAAAAATATTCAGCCCTCAAAGAGTTAAATAGGTTTTTTTATTAAATACACTGAGATTCTATATTTTATAACAATAAAAAGTGAAACAAATACCTTTAAAGGCACTGTTCACCCTTACTACTGTTCTGTAAGCAAAAATACAATCTGTGCATAGATTAATGTGACAGAATAAGAAAAGTCAAAGGAGGTTGCCTCTTCCTATCTTATTCCCTTAATAGAGTTATGACAGCTGCAGAATTTGATTGATTATGAGACTGATTTCTTTCCAGGTTCACACTTTTGCATTCTATGGTAAGTTGCACTCAATTTTAGTTATTTTAAATGAAAAAGAGCGAAAATGCAGTAAGCACATTACAAAATAAGCACTTTCATTCAAAGGCACAATAGTCACTTAAATCACAAAGTTCTTCTTTGGCTTGGCTAGCTATGGTGGTTGTTTGCCTTCCATGCTCAGGATATTACCATGTGTCTTATATTAAAGGAGGGGGTGAATTGTGGCAGGAATAACAGCTGTATGAAATAAATCATGTTACTTGAATGGTTGTTATTTAAATTACATTATTGTGGATGCAGACCCATTTCAGATTACATAATATTTATATTATGTAATCTCTGAATTATGTAAATTAGTCTAAATGTCAATTGTAAAAATTTGGAGTTAATGAAACAGAGTGCTCACATATTGTTTTCTTTCTCCCTCAGCCTTGAGTGTTGCTGTGTGCTACTGAATGGTTGCTAAAAGAACTTCCACTCTTTGTGCTGCATCTTCCAACATCTTGTTCTTCAGTTAGCTGACAGAAAAAACATCTTAAACAATGTCACTGATTTATTGCACTTTTATTAAATATTGTCATTTATGCATAGGCTGTGGAGTGTGATGAATGGGTTACTTTGAGGTCAGCTTTAGTGTGTTTAAAACTGTAGTTAAATAAAGTATTTCAAAACAGCTCTATTACATCAGTATTGAGAAAAATCACATAATATGTTGGCAAATCAATTAATATTTAAACCAGATAAAATAAATAAAGTTTTAAAGTACTATTATTTAACATTATACTCATTGTCATAGCAGGTACACTCCAAAGTCAAAACATTGAACATCTGATTGTGTTCAGCTCTGATGGGAGAGTGTCCCCCATGTGGAGAGGAAAGCATGTGGCAATGATATCTCTGGCAATCAGCAGCTACCGTCTAAAACACACGTAGCTCTGATCTCTCTGTCAAAAACATCAAACGTTACTTCTTAACAATCTGTAGATGATAATGTCTGTTGAACAAAACAAGTATCGCTAGCTAAGTGGAGGCAAGGTACAATTCAACACGTGGCGAGAGTTATACTGACTCGAACAGAGGCTGGTACATGAGTGATGCCCACAGACTCTCTCTTGGATTTGTACAAATAAATTGGTATCACAAGCGAACTATGATAGCGCAATGAGAGAAGTCTCAAAATCAATTGGAATGTTCAAGCAAATTATAGAAAAAAACTCAATCTAAATCTGTTAAGTACTTCTCTCATGAAAAGCGGACAGACAGATATACAGGTAGACGTTGGATTTTATATATATACTAGCTGAAATACCCAGCGTTGCCCGGGAGGAAAATAATGTTTTTTTTTAATTGTTTGAGAAAAACATAATTAAAAAAAACACAACTTTAAAAATAAAAATAAATTCATAAACAATAAACCTAGGTTCGCTTCTCGTTGTAGCGGTCAGGGGCCGCTAAGATTCACACCGTCAAAAATGACGGTGATTTATTTATTTTAATAGAGGAGACCCCAGGAACGGCCCCAGCCTTGGATCGACCCACACACACTCACAACAGAGACCAAATGAAGCGCACTGGGAACATTAAGCAATTAAGAATATAATGAAATTAAATGAACTAAATGAAAACAATAATACCACCCCTGACCCCTTCGGCAATATTACATTTAACAAATAAACACAAACACCACACAGCAAAGTCCATGTAAACTAAACCGGATGAAATGAGAGGTGATGAAGTTAAGTCCAGCGATCTGTATGTTGAAAGGGTGAAAGAAAACTCAGTCCTACCGGTAGTTACTGGAAGGATGAAGTCAGATGGATGGTTCAGGAGCGCTCCACTCTTCCGGAAAACCAATGAATTCCAACACAGTCCTCAGTGCACAGGTAGACAGATGATCCAGACCCCAACAAACGAATACAGTCCAGGACACAATGATTAATTAAGGTTCAAATAACAGCAGGCAGCACGACAGATAAACGTAACACACAATGAACCAAAACAAAGCCAACTTTTTTTTCTCTATTGGCCCCCTGCTCTCCTTTTAACCTCCTTTGACCTCAATAGCCCCTGCAAGGACTGCTGGGAGATGAAGTTCTTACTTAGTAGCACTGCTACACCGTGTCCTACATGCATGAAGTTTGGATGTTCTCCCTGTGTCTCCATGGGTTTTGTGCGGTGGGCTGGCGCCTTGCCCGGGGTTTTTTTCCTGCCTTGCGCCCTTGTTGACTGGGATTGGCTCCTGTGATCCTGTAGTTAGGATATAGCAAGTTGGATAATGGATGGATGGATAAAGACTCACTAATGTGCTTGTCTTGCGGTCCTGTACGTATGTTATCATCCTGTTGATGCTCGGAACCAGCCAACTGTATTTAATTTGAAAAGCAACAGGGGTGCAGTGGTGCTCAAACATAAAGAATGCTGGCAGTCACCTCCAGTTGGCCCTCGTGTTTTTCTTAATTGTTTGAGAGAAACATAAATAAAAAAACACAACGTTAAAAATAAAAATAAATTAAGAAAAAAAGACTCACTAATGTCCTTGTCTTGCGGTCTTGTACGTATGTTATCATGTAGTTGACGGTCAGAACCGGCCAACTCTATTTAATTTGAAAAGCAACAGGGTCATGGTGCTGTTCAAAAATAAAGAATGCTGGCAGTCGCCTGGTATATACTAACTGTGTAAGCCCATGCTGTTAAAATTGCGGGATCCTAGAAAGTATTTAAATCATCAGAACTACTCTGGGCATCTCTCTGCTAGAAGGATTCATGTTGCTGAAGTGCTTGCATCGTTTGTACATTAGCAGCTAAGTGACTGTCTTTCTTAGGAGGTTTCCTTTTGCCAGTTTACTGGCCTCGCTTGCGTATCCTCAGAGCTGGAGCCCTCACCCCGACTCTACATCTCACTTCTGGGCTGGACAGACACACACACTTCCACGCATAGAACTCTATTTAATTTCAAAAGGAACAGGGGCGCTGTGGCGCTCAAACATAAAGAATGCTGGCAGTCGCCTCCAGTTCACCCTCTGGTGGTCGATCCGAGTGTCAACTGGATGATAACATGTATACAAGACCACAAGATCACCGCCCATCCTACCCAGAAGGGGGTGGGTTACAGGTGATTTCACCCTACATTATTTTTAGTTGACCAATGAGGAACATATGTACCAAGTTTCATGAAAATCACTCCAGCTGTTCAGACGTGATGCTGGAACATACATACACACATTGACTTTTATATATATAGATATATTATATATACAGTGGAACCTCGGTTCACGACCATAATTCGTTCCAAACCTCTGGTCGTAAACCGATTTGGTCGTGAACTGAATCAATTTCCCCCATAGGATTGTATGTGAATACAATTAATCCGTTCCAGACCGTACAAACTGTATGTAAATATATTTTTTTTAAAGATTAAGCACAAATATAGTTAATTACACCATAGAATGCACAGTGTAATAGTAAACTAATGTAAAAACATTGAATAACATTGACACAAAACACCCAGGCTCCCTGCTCAGCTGCACGCGCAGTCTCGCTCTCTCTCAGCAGCAGGCACCCTCTCTCTCTCTCTCAGCAGCACGCACCCTCTCTCTCTCTCTCTCTCAGCAGCACGCACCCTCTCTCTCTCTCTCTCAGCAGCACGCACCCTCTCTCTCTCTCTCAGCAGCACGCAAGCCCGCACGTGCTCGCTCTCTCTCTCTCAGCAGCACGCGCTCTCTCTCCCTCTCTGTAACATTGCAGCAGTTTGCGCTATAGCTTTGCAAGCCGATCGCTGTATAAACACCTCATTTTAATGAGTTTTAAGCACGGGTGGGGGGTGAGGGGGGAGGAACATTTGAACAAATCCGAACTTTATTTAAAAACCAACAAAAAGCAACCAAGAAAATAACATTAGAGGAGTCTGCGCTATAGCCTTGCAATCGATCGCTGTATAAACACTTTTTTTAATGAGTTTTAAGGGAGAGTCTGGCTCCGCGATGGAGGGATGTTTTCCTTCAGGTGTTTTCTCTCTTGTGATTTCTTGGGTTTCTGGTGTTTTTAGCTGTTTAGCTGGTGGGAGTGAAAGCCTCATGCAGCCATTCCAAAAACAAAGTCCATGTGAGCCAACCCTTTGTATTTGCCCTCCACATCACTGGCAGTCTGGCTTTGTTTACATTGTGCTGCTTGAAAGCACGAGGGTTCTCAAATTAGTAAATGAGTAAACTGGTAAACAGTTTTTCCACCTCTTCCAGCACTTGAGGTCTCTGCCTGGTTAACGCTGTAACTCCTTTTGCAACATCAGCTGCTTTAATAGATTCTTTCTGCTTTAGAATAGTCGAAATCGTAGGTTTTGACTTCTTGTACTCGGCGGCAAGATCAGTAATACGAATGCCACGCTCAATACTTTTCAATAATTTCTTTTTTTTACTTCCATTTCAATTTTCTGCAAAACTTTCTTCTCACCACTCTTCACTTGCTTAGAAGCCATGGCTAACTGCAAAAGCACACGAAATACCATAGAGCAGAAAGAGATCACAGATAAAGCACGCACATCTGACTGAGGACAATGAACAGGGAGCGGCTCAACACGTGCTTAAATACAGTAATCAGCGTGTAGGAACCGGAAGGGAAATGAAATAGAGCACAAAGAGTTCACAGGGAAAGCATGCACGCATGTGCAAGCATGCACGTCTGACCGAGAACAATGCAACATGTTCGGAAATCATCAGCGCGCACAAACCGAAAGGGAAACTGGCTTGTTTGTATACCGAGTGTGTGGTTGTGAACCGAGGCAAAAGTTTGGCGAACTTTTTGGTCGTACTTTTTTGTTTTGGGGAAGAAACTGTTCCACACAGAATATCTTCCCCAATCCTTCCATATTATGGGTATCTCTGCCAGGTAAGGAACCAAGTTCTGTTCCATCTGTGATGCCAATTCCTACATGGGATCTCTTACAATATACAATAATAATAGTAATAAAAATATAGTAATAATAGAGTTTAAAGTATTATATTAATCCTCAGTATCCAACAAAATTAGAATCTGGTAACTGCCACATGTTCTACTGAGGCTCCCATGATCTTTCTTATTTTGGTCATGTCAGCTGTCCCATTCAATCGTCCACTTAGAGTGAGTGAAGCTCATATATATGGGGGCAATAAAATCTTTTAGGTACATAGGGCCTTTAAAGGTCTTAATTCAGCCCTACCTCAGGATAATTACTATCTCTTAAGTTAGAAACAGACTTTAATAGAGCTGTGGCTGCCTTGCAACATTAAGTAGGATTGAGTTTGTTCTATACACCAGAGGCTGAATAAAACCATACTTAAATATGAAAGCTTCACATTATACTAAAGAAATACACCGTGTTTTGCTTTAAGTCACAAGTGCAATTGGAACCCTTTGATGTATTTCTTTCTATTTATTCTCACGTTATTATCATTATAGGTTTTTTATGATATGTTTGTGATGTTACTGTGTCAGCTTTTTGCAGTGACTTTACTCATGGGTGTCACCATTTTCTGTGTTGTTTCTATAAAGGCAGCCAAATTGTTGATAGCATGAAAATTCTTTACTAGTCAGTTGAGTGTCAAAGTTTTGGAGAAAAAACAAAAAAAAATCTTCAATGTTTAGAGAGCTAGGTAAAAGAATATTAGTCACTGATTGGGTGTCTGTTTTGGTATTAATTAAACAATGACTTTAAGTTTTGCTTTGAACTTTTACACTTTTGTGTTTTGACCCGAGCATTACTACTCTTTTGGTTTGCCTCTAAAGACAACCTGTCATTTTACTAGTTTATTTCTCAAATACAAATTGAGAAGTCCTTGAAGACAAACAATATATTCCACCTTGACTGTAACAGCAGTGACGTGTCCTTTCATTTTCTGTTTTTCCCATTTGTTATTGAACCAACCTATTAATCATACTTAATTTTGTAACAGACAATACATCTTTTAAACTGTCAAGTACCACAGCTACATTTAAAAAAAATAACAGAAAAATATGAATGATATGTGACAGAAAAGGAACCATTATCAGAAACAGCATTCATGCCCATAAAATAATTCTCCAGTACTATTCTGTCAGCCAAGCAATACAAATCACCAGGCACTTAAACACAGTACTTCTTGTAATGGGAAAACTTGTCCACATTTTGAGATTTGATTCTGGTGTGGCATTAAATAAATTCCTAGACTTGGTAGATATCACAGAAGGATTTCCTGTAACAACATTTTTATCTAGATTGATATTATTGAGTACCAGTTAATCAGTGATGTTTGCATGACTTTTCAAACATTGTGAACAATAAATGAAAGAAAAGTAGTAATATGACTAAAGTCTTCAAAAAACACAACTATGTACATATTGCTATAACACTCAGACCAGAAAGTGTCTTCCAGGACTACACAGGCTCCCCATGCAGGATGGCAGCAGAATTGGCATTATCTTTAAACACTTTAAATTTTCCATCCAGTGCCAAGGTTTGGGATTGAGGAAGCGATATTCCTAAGGAGATCTATTAAGAGAAAATGACAAAAGTTCTGCTGTCATGCACAGCCTTTCTACGTCAAATAAGGTCAAAATGTTGGAAGCCCAGAGGAAAAAAAGATAGTAAGTCAAACATGAGACACCAAGACATTTAGCAATGAAACCTACAATTTTCCAATTACACTTGTTGTGCACTATATTTTGAAAAATCATAGCACTACATATTCCAGATCACCCCCACTCGGTTAAGTTTTGTGAACTTATCACATACACTGTAAGTAATACAACTGATTGCACTGTGTGAGAATGGCCTTCAGGCATTTTCATTGCTGGATTTGGCAAACACTTCTCAGCAGAGAATATGATTAAACTGTTTGTGCAGTTATAGAAAAGTGTGGATAATTAACTGTGTTTACTGTTTATCCTAGTGAATATTAAGAAGAATGAAGAGTTTATCAGCTAGAGCAGGAGTGGGCAAACTACGGCCCGCAGGCCACATCTGGCCCGTTGGTCTTTTTAATTCGACCCGCCGAAGATTGGTACAAAATTGCCCAAATCAAATCATATCATAATTATGACTGCATTCATTTGACCTTGTCCTGTAATGCCTGCCGTTCCACCATGTGGCGCATTAGGTGCAGTGATACATTGACTTGATTTTGCGGAGCCCAGGTTACTCTCTGTTATTACTGTGCTACTGCTCTGAACCCATCTGCAACAATGAGTTGGCCAAAGAAAAGAAAAGTCGACAGTGAGTGCTGAGTGTTTAATAATGAATGGACAACTAAATACTTTTTCACTGAAGTCCGGTCAAAGGCTGTATGTCTTATTTGCCAAGAAACCGTTGAAGTTAAAGAATACAACATCAGCCATCACTTTTCCACCAAGCATGCTAATTACGCTAACAACCAGTCAACGCAAGAACAGAAGGCTACGACTCAGAGGTTGGCAGCTAGTTTGCAGGCTCATCAAAACACCTTTATCCGACAAACTGCCATCCAAGAATCAAGCACGAAGGCAAGTTATGTGCTGCCATTCAAATAAGCAAAGACCAGCAAGCCTTTTGAGTTTCTCAAAGACTGCATGGTAGAGACAGCAGATATCTTGTGTCCTGAGAGCAAGAACAAATTCGAAAAATTAGCTTATCACGCAGGACAGTGACTCACCATGTTGAGCTAATTGACGAAGACTTAGCTAGCGAGTTAAACAAAAAAACGGAGTCATTTACGTTATATTCCTTGGCACTGGACGAAAGTAATGACATAATGGACACCGCTCAGCTTTTAATTTTTATCAGAGGGATTAATGACATTTTTGAGATAACGGAGGAGTTTTTGGCCATGGAATCCCTAAAGGGGAAAACGCGGGGAGAGGACTTGTATGACAGCGTGTCAGGGGCCATCAATCGGCACAAGCTACCTTGGAGTACGCTCGTCAATGTTACCACAGATGGATCACCAAATCTGACTGGAAAAAACATCGGGTTGCTCAAAGGAATCCAGGAGAGGGTGAAGGAGGACAACCCTGAGCAGGAGGTAATTTTCTTACACTGCCTAATCCACCAGGAAGCACTGTGTAAATCCGTACTGCAGCTTGACTACGTAGTGAAGCCAGTTGTAAAACACGTTAACTTTATTTGAGCGAGGGGACTTCAGCATCATCAGTTTATTACGTTTCTTGAAGAAATTGACGCTGATCACCAGGACTTGCTTTACCACTCCAATGTCCGCTGGTTAAGTTTGGAGGAAGTATGTTGACGAGTGTGGGAACTCAAACAGGAGATTATCTCATTTTTGGAGCTACTTGAGAAAGCTGACGATTTTCCTGAGCTGAGTGACACAGATTGGCTTTGTGATTTAGCTTTTGCTGTGGACATACTGACACACATGAATGAGCTGAACGTGAAGCTACAAGGGAAAGACCAGTTTGTGCATGAAATGTACACAAACGTCAGAGCTTTCAAAACCAAGCTAGCTTTATTCTCAAAGCAAATGGCAAACAACTCATTCGTTCATTTCCCCACACTGGCTACGCTGAAACAGGCCCCTGGACTTGCGAAAAAATACAGGAAATCACTGGACAACCTGCATGGATAATTCTGCCATCGGTTCTCTGATTTTGGAAAAATTTACAAGTCATTTCAGCTGGTGTCATGTCCCTTCACACAAGACCCTGAAACGGCGTCACAGGAGTTGCAGTTGGAACTGATTGATCTCTAATGTGACTCCATCTTAAAGGAGAAGTTCAACTCACTTAAACTGGATGAGTTTTATGCTTCATTAAGCGCAGCCAAATTTCCAAACATCAAGAAGATAGCACAGAGGATGCTGGTGTTATTTGGCTCTACGTATGTGTGCGAACAGACATTGTGATGAACACCAACAAAGCACCCCACAGATCCCAGCTGAGCGATGAACACCTCAGATCTGTTCTGAGAATTGCCACAACAAAACTAACACCAGACTTCGTTGCACTGGCAAAAAAGGGAGATCAACAACACTGTTCCCAGTAAAAGTGAATTTAAATATTAACACTGTAATGCCTTTTTATGTTTATATTTGATATGTATGCATCTAGTGCTGGCCCGGCCCGTCTGTCAAATTTTAAAAGTCAATGTGGCCCCTGAGCCAAAAGGTTTGCCCACACCTGGAATAGACAAGCTGTACCAGGATATAAAAGACTAGGAGGTACGTTTAAGTAATAACTTTGCTGCAAGCTTTAAAGACATTTTAGAAAGAAGTGATGAAAAAATAAAGGAAAATATGAGTAAGTTTGAAAATACTTGGTGGTCAGCTTAAAAAAGTTAAGCAAACGAAGTTGAATAATTGACATCTACCACTAACAAAAAAGCAACTGCTGTAGAATTCGAGTGCAAAGTGCTTGGTGATAAACTAGCTGTGCTGGAAGATAGATATAGAAGGAACAACATCAGAATTGCTTATCACCTGAATACTGTGAAAGTCCAAACAAATTGAAATTCATAGCTGAACTATTCTCTAAAATAAGAGAACTTAAAATCGGACACCGAGATCTCAGCAGCTTACCATGGATCAAAATCTCAAAACTGAAAAGTTTGATTGTCTTTTTTGACAAACTATTGGTTCTCAGACAGAAAAAGGAGATTATATTTGAAAATAACAGCATTAATTTTGCAGATTTCTCCACTTCAACGGCTGCTAAAAATGGAAATAAGATACAGCCTCTTGTTTCTGCTAAATTGAAAGTGATTTTTGAAGCACAATTCTACATCTTCAGTTCACCTAAAAAAGCAGAAAAACAGCAAAAAAGACTCTTCCCAGCATCATTTAAAATAGGATCATGAATCATATCGTGTTCTGGTAATGCAAAGAAGATTCTGCTTGCAACTTGGTCTATTTGTAATGTGACATTTGCTGTAACTATACATTCTAATTCCTTTTTGGCCACTTTTTGATTTTGTTTTCTTTTACTTTTCAATTACGATATTGAACTTCCTTCTAATAAATATATGTATATGTTGGTAATAACTAAGTAACTAGTTATTTAAAGTGATATTATACTTTTTTTCCACCTAGGCATCATACTCTAGGTTTATTGTATCTGGACTGTACTATCACAAGATATCTCAATTTTAATCTTTACTACACTCCTGCTGGAGGTTTGTTTTATTTTCGACTTGCTCTGTTTCTTGGCATGTCAGAGGATTGGGACTTTCAGAAGTGTGGTCTAGCCTCACTTGGGGAGGCAAAATTGGGGGAGGGGCCGGAGGAGGGTCAATTTACTTCTTATTTATGCTTTATACCCCAACAACTATAAGTGCCAACATTATAATATATACCAACAAAGTCTGTACCAGCAGTCTTCAATGAAATAGCATAACTGAAAAACATTTCTAGACTCAAAAATAATTTGAATAAAAGTTTGCTTTCTCCAGTGAATTCTCTAGTACACATTAGACAGGACTACTTCCCATTTATTTTAGCAGATCAGTTCAGATACGAAGGGGGTGAACGTCACAAGTAAATATAAAGATCTTTTTCAACAAAATTTTGCTATCTGCATGGAAAAAAATGTGAACAGATGGTCTACCCTACATATCACATTACCAGGGAGAGTCAATACTTTCTATTTCTGAGCAACCTCATATACATTAACAAATGATTCTTTAAGAAATTACATTCAATTATAACCTCATTGATTTGGAACTGCATCCGAAGGGGGACTCTAAAATGACCTAAAGCAGATGGGGGCATGGCACTAACCTAAATTTCAGTTTTATTACATGGAGGCACGAGCTAAAAAAGACCTGGACATTGACACAAATTGATGAATATTCACAAGCATGGTCTGCAATAGAAATACAATCTTGGTGTACTTCTTTATATCCCCTGCTTTTTGCCCCAATAAATACAAATTATCATCAACTTAATGATAATCCAATTATCCATCAATCACTCAGAATATGGAACCAATGTAGGAAGCACTCTAAGACAGAGAAGCTTTTATCTTTTGCACCTCTACATGATAATCATCTTTTTCTACCCTCTTAAACCTAAGCAGTATTTAATGTTTGGAAAACATTTGGGATTAAAACACTTAGAGATCTGTATATAGATAATGTGTTTGCATCATATGAACAAATGATGCTTCATATTTAATTTCCCATCAACACAATTTTTCCAGTACTTTCAAATCATAAACTTTGCTAAAAGGAAACTGCCCACCTACTTCTATTCCAGAGGCAATCGGGCAGTCTTGGTATAACAATAAGTCCTAACCCATTAATAACCATGTTTGGTGTACTCCCAGATAGGCTTAAAGTGGAGAAGGACAAATTGATTGTAATTGCTTATACCACACTACTAGCATGCAGACTTATCTTGTTCAACTGGAAGAATCCCAGCTCATCTGTTTTAAGTCAGTGGGTAACTGATGTCCTATACTATTTGAAATTGGAAAAAAAATGAAATTCTCACTTAGAGGATCTGTTCAAAACTTTTTTTTTTTTAAATATGGCAAGATCTAATTAATCAAATCCTAGAATATGTATTTATATCAGGGGAAAAGGACATTCCCCTTTCTTAGTTTTTTTTTAAAGATTTGCTCATGATGTATTTTCTCCTCTCTTCTTCTCAGGCAGTAGTTGAATTATGGTTTGCTACGTTTGACATGATAGTATGGAATGTTGTTTTCTTCAAGTAAAATCAATAAAATTAAAAACAGAAGAAGATGGAAAAGCTCAAATATTTGATTCAGTTCCCGAGTTCTTTCTGTCAAATTTTCTCAAGTTTTAACAGAACAATGTTGATGCAATCCTGTATAAATTACCTAAGTGAAAGATGTCTTATCCATTGCCTGCAGGTGCCATTTCTGCTTATGGCTTTTTAGAAGAAATGTGTATAGCACTGTCTTTAAACAACATACTGGAAAAGTACCTGGGGAATACAGAGTTCAATGATTGTATGATGGCAAAATAGTATTCATCAAATGTTCTCTGCCTTAAACCAGAGACAAAATGTCTTTGTACATTAGGATAAAAATGATAAAAAAAAAGCAAAAATGTATCTTGTTTTACTCACTTACAAAAGAGCCATAATTTTTGCAAAGCTTTGATCATTGTTGGTAAAATAATAACTATTTCTTGTATCAAAAGAATCTTGCTTGAGGAATTTGTTAACGTGATATAATTATAAACTGACACATTTATATTTTTCAACAATTTGTTCACTTACAAACTTATTTATATACGGAAAATCATATTCTCATAATATAAGCCTACAAGGATCACTTTTATTTTTATATGCTTATTTACATATAGTACATCAGTAATTTACATCGATGCATTGTGTAATGCACTGACACTTTTAAATGATGGTGACATTCCCACAGCCAAACATGCAGATTTAGTTAATAATCTTTTTTTCTCTAACCACTAGTTATAACCGTTTCCAATTCCCTATCCCATTTTCATTTTTTCCAACAGCAGGTCAGTACTCATTTTGCGAAGAATAGAGCTTGGAGTTTGATTTTGCATATAGTTTGTAAATATGTATCCCAACAGTCGGAAAACTCCTGAATCTGCATGACTATTCTACCAGTGAAACTGATTAGTTTTGGAATTTTAAACCAGAAGATTAATTGAAAGTCTAAAGCCAGAAAAGAACTATTAACCAGAAAGTAACTGTTGCAAAGGCGCAAATGCTAACCATAAATCAACGTCATTTTTAGCTTATCCATAATCTCAGGTGCATATAGAATCGTGGCATCGGCTTAGAAAGTTCCATGGCAGTAATGTTACATGGGACTTTTCTAACTTCACCCCTTTTCCACTGGGAGTTGCATACTGACAATTGAACCATCAACTGGTAGCACCTACAAGAAAAACAAAATGTCATTATTATAAACAAAAATGCAAAACTAATAATACCAGGCCTTTCCTTGACATTCAAATGTCATAAAAATGATGATAGAGCGCATTCCTGCACCCACCACATAACAAATCAACTCAGGATCCCAGATTAAGACCCGAGTGCAGCCATTGAATGGGTGACACCTCAGCACCACACTAGATCAGATGGAATGGAACCAGTGTGAGGTTTTTTTATGGTGGCTGGAGTGCCAGTTCTGCCACCAACCCCTACATTTTTCCCTGCAGGTTGGAGGGCCTACTTGCAGGGCTGGATGCAGATTAACATCATACCCAGGACAAAGCAATTGCAGGTTAAGGGTCTTGCTCAGGGGGCCAATGGAGTAGAGTCAATTCTGGCGATTACAGGATTTGAACCGGCAACCTTCTGATTACCAGTGCAGATCCCTACCTCAGAGCCACCACTCCACCCTCAGAAAATTCAGAGTTTATTAAACGTTTAATAAGTTTTCAAAAATGACAGCATTTTAACATTGACCAGATCCAACAAGTTACTTCATGTGGTGTCTTTATAAATAAATTCCACTTTTTCATTCAAAAAGGTCATACAGTCATTTTGTATCATCATTATTAATAATATTTAAAACCTGCTTTGTTTTTCTGAGGCATGCTTTTCATGATATCCTTAAAAACTTGGTCTGCACCTGACTCCCTGAGCTGCTGAGGCAGCCATTTTGATCTTTGGTTTGTCAAAAACAAAGGTTTGTGATGCCTTTCCTGTACTATAGCTGGTGAGTTAAAGTGAGATAATATGAGCAAGTGCTTGAACTCTGCTTTTCTTTTTCAGTTATGCTCTACAAGTTTTAACTAAATACGCCAGCCTAAATCAGGACCTGTTTTAGTCTTTTTACTTATAAGTTCTGTTACAAAGCCCGCCTTCTTTGTTAATATGATAAGGAATGAAATGAAGATTTTTTTTCACAGTGTTCAGTGCAGCATGAACTCCAATAATCTCTACTCAAAACTATCAGAGGAACTGCACAGAATTATATTTTACATATGTGATGTTTGTTGGCACTCCACCAGTTTTGCTACGTAAAAGAGAAAGTAAGCTGAGACATCATGAATTTCAATTTTTGTAATACATATATGGTACAAGTGATGAGCAATACTGTCAAGTGTCTTTACACATATGGTTTTTGCAAACATGAACCTAAAATTAAGTTCATATTGCAGTTTCTCAATTGCAATACACAAAACATACTAAAAGCAGTTCAGTGTTTTTTGGATGCAAAACAAGGGATATTGGTCCCTAAAACCTTGTTCACACTTCTGTGTAAGCTAATAATCCACAGCACACCAGTAAAATCAATTCTGTTTTATGGCTCTCATCCACATCATAGTTGAGAACGAGTGGTAAAGTGAGTTTTATTTTTAACAGTTTGACATGCTGTATATGTTCCACATGAAGAGACACAACAGGAAACCTTACTACACGGAACCCATAAATCCCCACCACTCTGCATTTCCTTCCAGGTTTGCATTCAGTGCTTCTAGGATAAGATGTGATTCACAACAATCCTATATTGACTGAACTAATAATGTTGTGAAAATGTATTTATGTACTATTGTTATGTTATGTCAATGTCATTGTTAACACCTTCTTTAAAAATATCTGAAAAATAAATTTAACTTGTGATTTTTTTTTAAATCTGTATTTTTTAAACAGCTTTCCTCATAGCATAATAAGCTTAAAAGTGCCACTAAAGAAAAAAAACTGTGATTTATTTTGACAAATACTACGGATGGGTTTTCATTGAAAATATATAATAATAATAATAATAATAATAATAATAATAATAATAATAATAATAATTATTATTATTATTATTATTATTATTATAATAATAGTAAATTATTTCAATTATATTTTTGGTTAACACTCCGACCCACAGATCCAATTAGCTATTTAGTAAGTGAATTAACAACCATGCACAGGCTGTAGGCAACAGATTGGGCCATAGCCAGCACTGCAACAGGAAAGACACCTTCTGACAAATTACCTTTCACTCACTGATACCACAGAGAAGGCAAATGGCATTATGATAATGATATCGCTGCCCAAGCTGCCAGAGAGACACTAAGTTGAAGTAACATGTGCAGCTATTATAGCTTGATAGTTGCAGTGATGTCCACGGAGAGACATAAGATTGGATTACAGATGTTCCTGATTTCACTATTCCTGCTGAGTTAAAATTTCAAAATCTTCAGGCTCAAGATTTTTCTGCCAAAGTTGCAGATACAAGTAATGCTCCAGCTTATTTCAACAAGGTGTCAAGGAATTTATGAATAGCCACACTGTCCCGATTCACTGCATCCAAATGTTTGCATATTGGCTGAAATCAGCTTTACAGGACATTGTTAATGTTTTTTTGGGGTTAGGTGCAACTGAAAGAAAAATTGGCAGAGGTTGATATACTTGGTAAAATTTTACATGTATGATGGAACTGGGTACCAGTGAGCCCCAAATCCCAAACACAATCACACAAATACAGTCCTGGCTTCAAATAAACTGGTGTTTATTACATTCAATACCTAACAAAAAGTAACACAAGCACAAGTAATCTCCCTCATAAATCTTCTCCTCTCACCCCCACACTGCCCTCCTCCAGTCAAGTGTTGCCTTCCTTCCTCCCAGCTCAGATTCACTTGGACAAGTGAGTGGTGTCCCTTTTATTGAGGACCTTGAAATACTTCTGGTGCCAGAGGTGTTGCTTGTTGGAAGTACTTCTGAATCATATGGAAGTCCAATATACTAGGGATTGCATCTTCCTACAGCGCTCCCATGGGGCACCCACGGACCCCAGCAGGGCTGTGCTGCCGGACTACAGCTCTTTCCATTCTCTACTGGTTCCCGAATGGGTGCTGATATGGAGGGAAGCTGCCATCTAGTGCCTTGGGGGAATCAACATTCCTCAGAGACAGTCCTTTCCTGTCTTCCTTTATCTAGGCCAGGGAAGGTGTTACACATGTGCCCGGTTGGGACGCCTGTCCATTTGTCTGGGGCTTCACTTCCGCGTAAAGACCCATCTTCTATGGAAGGGATGTCCCTCCATTAGAGAAGCCTTATTCCGGATATACGACTTCCTTCCCTCTCTCGGCTTGGATGCCTTTATGGCTGGTTGGGGCCTTCCATCCAGGTAAGGAATCTTCCCACCTCCCTGCCAGGGTGCCTGTCCATCATGTGTGCCAGCCACCTACACATGGTTTGAATGTATTTGAGAAAGAAAAGCTATATTTACATCTATGTTTAATGGCTTTTGGAGGGAAACTACTTGTAAAAGTCATAGTGTTTGCAGCGACAGTTGTTAAAACAGAAGAGACTAGGTTACACATTAGGAATAAGCCCAGCATCCCCAATAGTGCTTCCAATGTCCTCAAAGCATAGCCCCAGTCTGACCAGGCTATCAGATTTTTGGCTTGTGAAACAACATCATACAGCCTCCCCAGAATCTGCTTTAGTTGCAATTGCTGCACTTTCATCTTTTCATCTTATCATTTAAGCAAACATACTATATCTACGCAAAAAGACAGCGCAATTTATAACAAATCTGCATTTAATAGTACTTACCATGATAATATCAATATAATAAAAAATAAAAATAATTAATAAAAAACACAGGCACAGATGATGAAAAAGGAGCTATTGTTAACTCTATGGCTACCACTGGAGTTATTTGTTTTGTAGATGTTACACCCACTTTTCTTTTTGTAACTTCTTTGTTAGTTCTTTGATTGTCTTTAATTTCTTACTTCTTAATTTCTGGATGAACTTGTCCTGCATTGTGCATGAAATACTTTTAAACATGCTCCACTGCTCCTCCACTGTCTTCCCACTTCAGGGCTGGATTAACCATTAAGCAAATAAGCAAATACTTAGGACATCAAAGTAAAAGGGGCACCACAGAAATTTTCCATTGCCAGATTTATCATGGGCCACATGGTACAAAACTGCAAAAGGTGCAGCTGAACCAGATTCCACAAAAAGGGACTCCGACATTGAATAAAAAAAAATACATACACACGTGTAAATACAATAATAAAAATAATAATAATATAGTTGTAATATATGTTAATGATATATGTTAATCTTGGGAATACAACAAAATTAGAATCTAGTAAGTGCCACAGAGTCTACTGAGGCTCACGTGATCGTTCTTATCTTGGTCATGTCAGCTGTCCCGTTCAGTCATCCACTGAGAGTGTGTGCTGGGCATCATTGCCAGAAGTACAATAATTTTTGAAAAATAAAATTTTATTTTATGGTTTATTACTTTTTTATATTTTGAAATAGATATACAGGTAGTCCCCAAGTTATGGACATCCGACTTATGACTTATGAACGGGGCCGCAGCTGCAACGCATGCACCTCATTAACTGCCACTCTGTCATCTTCGGCCTGGGAACACTGCAAATGGTGGCTGGACGGAGGCTGGAGGGGGACGATTTCGCTGCCCGCGCAGTGTAGTGTCCCTCGGGTGGATCCCGGCGGCAAGCGGTTTCACTGCCCGCCCACCACACACGGCTGTCCCATTCGTTCTTGGTGGGCGGTTGGTAATGCTGCAAGCGGTGACCAGGTTGTGGCTGAACGGAAGCCATTGAGGGTGAACGGGGTGACGGGGGGTAGTATTATAGTGTGCCTCGGATGGCTGCCTGTTGAATGGGGGCGGTGTTGGGCGATTTACTACCCGCCTTTGGCTGCACCGTGTTCATTCTCGGTGGGCGAATGCTGCAGGCAGCATACTGTAGTGGACGTGACTGTGAGATGGGCTGGTGATGAACCGCCCCTTGCCACCTCCATTCATTTTCAATAGCAAACTTGCTTGTACTGTTACGTACATAGCAGGAAGTTGTCTCTTGTCAGTACATCAGACATGCTGACAACGGGTGCCTTCCTGCTGTGATAGCGTGTACAGTGCTGTGCAGAAGAGCTCATCTTAACCTTTTGTCTTCACCATTCAAGTATGTCTCTGAAACACAAATCTGATGCAAGTGCTGATGATACAGTAAAGAAGAGAAAAACCATCACCATTAAAAATAAAGTAGAAATAATAAAAAGGTCAGAGAGATGTAAAATTCCATCATTCATTGGCAGAGCACTTGGTTACAGTCAGTCAACTGTAACATTAATTAAAATAATGTACCTGTTCCAACTTACATACAAATTCAACTTAAGTACAAACCTACAGTCCCTATCTCATATATAACCCGGGGACTACCTGTATATGGGTGCAGCAAAATCTTTTAAGTGCTTGGGCCCTATAAAAGCTTTTAATCCAGCTCTGTCACACTTAAAAGTTTATTCCATTTTATCTTTTTTGTACTTAACAAGGAACCCACAGCCTGTCATCTTTTTCCATAACCATGCAAGTGTGCAATGTAATGAGCCTATATATATTAAAATGTACCAAGCAGTTATATGGGAGTAATTTATTTTTTTCTTTTTTTTTACAATATTTTCATCTTGATTCTCATTTTACTTTTCTAGGTGTTCTAATTGTTTAATTAATCCATTATTTACTAATTAGTGGGTCTGATGCTAAAGTAGTTGCACACTTTGATTATTTAGTGTCATTTGCCTGGGTGTCTGCTCTGCTCATTTTTAATTGTCATTAATAAAATACAACGAAGGGAAAAAACTGCAAAGAGAAAGGGCGAAATATAATGAAATCAACAAAAGAGAGTTAAGCATTTAAATCTAGAGCAAAAGCAGAAATATTTGTAAATGTCTTATACTGTAAATGTAAAAATCATGCTGATGTGGTTTTCTGAATGTAGAATAAAAGAAAAATAATACCAGATAATGAAATGAGATCAGTGCTATCAGGGGTTGTCACTGATTAGGAATCTGGTTGGAACAAAAACCTGCTGCCACAGTGGGCCCCAGGACCAAGGTTGGGAAACACTGCTCTAACCTACAGAAATTTCAAATTTCTGGTTAGCCTCAGTTAGTCCTGAGTCTTGAAGGAGTAGCAGAAGCAGAAAAACTTATTCATAAAATTATTAAAATATATGCACAAGTAGATTTACAGTAAATGTATATTGAAGTGTATTCATCCTAAACTAAATACTTGTATAACTGAGAACTGTGAAGCATGCAAATGATGAAATTACATCAGTACTCTGTTAATTCTCCTTTTGTCTGACCATTACAACTGAGAATAATAGCCAGAGAGCAGATTTTTTTATGCCCAGTCAACAGCAAAATACCCTACAGAATAAGGAATTAAAATTCAATAATGGAGAATACTGATGCTGGAAAACATATAATTTGAACACATTAGTTGTAAACACTTTGGTTATTTTGTTTACTGTAGAAAATATTCTAAGAGAAGTAAAATGATCAACCTTGAAGAGCCTGTCAATGACAATTAAAATGACTCCAACACCTTCTAAGCTTGGAAAATGTGTCATGAAATCTATTAATATGTCTGTCCAGGGTTGCTTAGAGACATATTTAGGCCTAAGTAGCCCTGCCAGACAACAATAAAGACCTTTTGGCCTATTAAATACATTTCATTACGTAAGTCTTGACATTTGTTTCAATATACCAAACAATGGTGGGCTACCAGAAATAATTAGAAGAAAATTTCATAGCGCATGTAGTACCATGGTAATCAGCTCACAATGAATCATGTCGCCCAGACAAAAATAAATAAATACTAAATAAAGCTAAGGTAGGAATAAATTATAAACTCTGATAAGGATCCTCTGTGGTGACATATGTGTTCATCTGTAGCACCTTGATATAAATAACTTTTATTTTTGTTTATCATTGGTTGATAAGAAATGTAAAAATGAAATGCTGTAAAATCAAGTCTGTTTGACTTGTCTGTGGTTGAGACTTTACTTAAGAAAAGTTTTTATAATCAGTAAGGACCGTGAACTGACATCTAGCAATCTGTGACCCTACAAAGGAGTGCCACCAATCTTTCAAAGCCAATTTAAAAATTAAAAGACTTCAGAATTTTAAAATCCAGATTTTATTGTGGATGTGATGAGCCTGGTAATGGCTTGGAAATCCTGTATGTTGAATTTCCACATACATATGAAGAAATAGAACAACAAATTAATTTTAATTTTGTATAGAGCAAGCAGGCTGCGTTCAGGCTGAGATTGAAGTACTATGTTACAAGCAAAATTTAATTACAACTTTACAAATGACTTATTTAATAATGCATAAACATAAAGATATACAGTAAATGTGTTTAAAAACTCAGTAAAACAAAGCAGATTCAAACTTAACGTAAATTGAAACTAACAATGCTGTATACTGTATATTCATTAACATGCTGTTGAACTATGTCCAGTTGACACCAGAAGAGAGGAAAATGCAAACTTCAGTCATCAGCATGCCTGGAGAAAACAAACCTCTGGGTGGGCTCCATGATCAGTTATAACAGACAAAGTAAAACGCATTCACTGTAACAGTCTGGGAGGGCTAGGTTAACTGTCCAAACCTCAGCTCCCAGCGCATTCACTGCTTATATTTAAGTTGAATCTATTAATCCTTTGGATATATCATATCTAAGCAACAGAACTGAAGATTTGTTTAATTTATACCTGAAGATTACAAACCAAATTCTTTCTTAGTCTACATACTGTAGCTCCTCTCTCACATACAGGTCATTGGAAAAAAAATCCACTATATACACCAAAACAGAAATTCCTAAAAAGGACCTAAAATGTCAAAGAGTTGAAAAACTGCAGCAGTTATGCAATCCACAGGGCATGCCAAGATATTTAGTACGTCAACACTGAATACTTTCTTTAATTCATTTCAATCTAAGGTACAAATTAAATTAAATGCCCTTCAGAGTCCAAATTGATAAAGAATACTGATTAAGGCAAAGGGTAAATGCTTTAAATTTTAACTTTAATTCTTTCTCTGTATTTTCCAAACAAAAAAATCTATGTGTTGGCCGCATGCAGCCATTTTCCATATTCCCCTTATCTCATAATTCATTGTTGATTTCATGGCTAGAAAGTGGATACAATGTTCCTGAGGTAATGTGTACCAACAGTGTTCATGCTTGGATGGCGGCAAGTTACCTGCTCTGGCTGAGCCACAGCAAAGTCTGGACTCAGCCACATCAAACCATACTTGCCCTTTTGTTCCTAACCTGCCCTCAACTCAAGTTCCCCAGTCGATGTTAGAAACAAATAAGTTGGTCAAAGATAACAGGTTCAGTATGTGAAAAGAAAAGGAATATATTGGAAAAGGATGAAATATAATACACATAAATCCTCATATCCCCCATTCCCGATGTTGATAGAAATATATACAGCAGTGGTTCTCAACCTGTGGGGCGGGCCCCCCTAGGGGGGGCGCGAAGTAACAAAAAGGGGGGCGCGAAGATGTGAAAAAAAGAAAACAAGAATCAAAAATATGAAAAAAAAATCTGTTAAAAGCAAAACAAATTAACTTAAACTACATTCTGATACTAGAACGTTAAATATAGAGTTAGATAAATGTTGATAAAAGTTAAGTAGGTATAATAAAATATGCATCTACATTTCAAAAAAATGTTAGGGGGGGCACGATTAAAACTGTTATGAAAACTCGGGTCGCAAATACTTAAAGGTTGAGAAACGCTGATATATAGTGATAACGAAAAAAGAAAAAATCTTGACACAGACCCAGCCTTCCTTGTCTTAACTAGAAAACAGATAAAATTCACAAAACAACAAACAAATTTTCATGTACAAAAAAAGTCCATAGAAATCATGGAAACTGCAGATATTAAGAAATGGATGAAAGCTGGCCAAGTTCCAAATCATGAAATGTCAGAAAACCACAACACAAAGAGTGCTTTTTCAAAGTATGAACCCAAAGAATCTCACTGATGACTCCAAAAAGAAGTTCAACAGCCTTGGGATGTCCCTTACTGTAGTGTGGAACAGGATAAATAGTGATGATCTGTTGATGCCTTTGATGCAGTAACAGCAGTGCTTGATATGATGGATCAAAAGTTGTTTGATGTTTCCTTTTTCTCCCTTTTGTTTTGGAAATGCATGGTTCTAACTTATACTGTACACAACTCGGAAGTAACAGGAACCCCCACCTCCTCAAGGGTCAAGTGCTGTGCTTGGTGACGTCTTTGCAGATGCAACAAGGAAATTCTTCTTCAGGTATATATATTTTATACATGAAAAAGGTCAAGCAAACACAACACTTACATATACTAAACAAACGTGATTAACATTTTATGTATTCCTGCTACAAATGAACTGGCAAGTCAACAGGGCAGTCATATGTCCGGTAAAGTGTCAAAAACAAGTGCTTTCTGCTTTCCATATCTTGGGGCCATGTTTTTTTAGTGAACATTAATGACAAGAAATAGCCTTAACTAGCTACAGACATGACTTAAAACATATCATCCATCCATCTTCCTAAACCTTATTATTCTGGGCAGAATTGTGGTTAAGCTATAGCCTATCTCGGCACCTTTGACAAATATTATATCTTCTCAGGATTGTATTGCCAAGCACAACAAGGTAAGATGGGATTTAACCACTTGAAAGGAGACGTGTTCTTAATGTAGCTCTCTCAGAAGACGAACTGTCCAGTGGTTAATTAAATAAGAACTAATAGGTTCTCCATTAATAGGCAGTAATCTTAGTTTTGCAGTATACTTTAATGACTTCTAGATTCATTTGGCAAATTAATTAGTGATAGTGATAAAGTACTTAGCCCAACCCGATTCAATAAATGCCTTAACCATTATTGTTTTATAATTATAATGAATTAGGCAGGCAGGGTTAACATGAGAATGGGATTACAAGGTCCAGTGCACACTCTTAAGAAATTAACACTGAGGTTAACTAAATTGTTTTATAATTTAGGGACATGCAACACATGCATTGCATTAAAGACTGGTATTTGTCTGAGATTTGTGTGCAGAATTGACAACAATTTAAAATTTTTAATTACTCACCCCTTATGCAGTAGAATACCCAGTTTCAATGTGAGCTGAACAACCCCACCAAGAAATTTACCCACATCCATTCTGGTCAATGAATCATTGATAGAGATGTTCTTTTCAGAGCTTTACCAAATCTAGAATTTTGAAATTGCTTATTTAGCAAGGGTACCCTGCTTTATATACAAAATTATGCCTAGTTACTAAACCTTTCTTTCAGGGTAATCAAAAATCATTTAAAAATCCCTCTAAAACTGCTATTGGCAAGCTAAGAATTTGCCTACAAACTGTCTACAAATAATGGTTCAATAAAAGTTATATCTGCCCTGTGAAAATGAGAAATAGGTAGGTTGTAAATTTAAAATCAGTGAAAGCTGAGTCAACAAGCTCCAACTTGAGCATAGGAAAGACGCTAAATAAATAAAATGAATTATTATTATTATTTTCCAGCTATATAAAAAGAGGCCACTGACAGCAATAGAGTGAGAAAAACAAATGTCAGAAAATCAGATGTTGCATCTAGTTATGGACAGCCCAGTAAAGCTTCTTATTAATTATGATGGAAACAGAATAGAATATAATAAAATAGAATGGAATAGAAGCTTTGAAAATAGTGACAACTCATCAAAGAAATCGTAGCAGCCATGAACTTGACACAACCAACAGAGGAGCTTTGCAAACAACCCTTGTTGATGCTATAGTTCCAATCAGACAGGTGCACTAAAAGCCTACACGTGTTCTCTGTGTGTTCATTTTGATCTTATGACAATCATATTGTCATTAAAATGCTGCAACAAATGTACATGTTAGTATAGGCCACAATTTTCTACAATAAAATGTTTATATATCGTCCCAGAGAGGTAATTTATTGCTTTTATGAATGTTGTAGCACCGTGGCAGTGCTCAGCTTTGATGAGTGCCAGTGTACTCTCATTCTTTACTTGGCTGTTTCAGGTTATTGGCTATTCTTAGAAGGACCACTTACTGCTGCCACAATAGTTGATATTCTTTTGCAACTTTGGCAAGCTTGCTGTTTTTATTTCCTACAGCTAGCTGTGATGGTCCTGCTCCATGCTCTCTCTTCCAGTTTTGGGAACCTCTTGAATCCTTACTGTTGGTAGTCATGACCAGGATGAGCTGGACAAATCAGGACACCACCTGAAGCAAGGGGAAAGTGCAAAACTGTACAGTGCCTTTATTAAAAATAGAATCAAAACTAAACAGTATCCAAATAACCACTGATGCTGTTTGTTTTCAAATAATATTGAATTAGTTCAATAATGTTTTCTGATTGGTACTATTCAGGTCATAAAATGATTTCTTCAAAATGTCACATATATTTGTCGCTTTCTTTTTGTGCCCGGTGCTGCGTTGACATCATGGACCACAAGCAGGAGCACGCGGGTGGCTGGTTGCTGTATGCTATAATATGCCTGACCTGGCGGCGATCAACACGCATGTACTGTACAAGGCATGCACGGGTCCACTGAGAAAAGAAGAATGTTCTTTGCTCACCTTGCAGAGGAATTTTCTTGTTGCTTCTTACAAGAAAAGGCGATGGAAAAAGAAAAAGACGACGCAACATTAACAAGCTTCTGTTCCAAGACCGCCACTTCCCCCAGGAAAGCAAACTCAGTAAGTGTCAGGCACCCCTTCAATGTAATAGGAACCACAGCACAGAGAGGTGTGTACATTGCAACAGGTACACATGTCCTAAATGTTTCTTCTTCACCCCCACTCCTGTGATTCCCCATTTAAAATAGGGACGTGGCAGAGGTGTGGCAATTAACAGTTTACGACCACGGGCAGTTCCGCAACTGTGCACTTAAGTGTAGGACCACCCTCATCGTGTTTTAGAACTGCTCCTGCGATGCTACTATGCCCCCTCCTTAAAGCCGCGAGTGTGGTGATTATTTATTTAAAATGGTGCAGATCAGTCTCGGACCTCACTTTACCACTCTAGTGCCAAAGCTGATCATTTGTATGATGGAATGCCAGCTAATGGTGCTTGTGAGCACCATTTCAATAGTGACATAAACATCAAAAATCCATCCAGTACGAGTGAGACACTATAATACATTGTAAGCCACCACCGAGTCATAATTATTTGACAACTTTTTCACATCAAAGAGATTTTTTGCTGTGAGGAAGTGTGAACTATTAGTATTTTATAATCTTTGCTTGAGGTATTAAATATATTTAATTTTGTTGTTGAATAACAAATTACACACTTCTGGACTCCATAGTCAATACAGTATCTTCACTTTTTGAAATGTGCCTGGGTCCTGTTGTATGCCTTTTATAGGGCAGCACAAAGTTTTAAAGCATTCAGACCAATCCCAGTGCTTCAGTGACATTTGAAGCTTCACATGGATTAGTCATATGGCAATGAAGCTTTGATACAAGTTGCTCTGAAACGTGCATTTTATTAAACATACAAGCTTCAAAGCCTCTGTGCCAAATGTCACATCCCTAGTATAGAGGGATGCATTTATAACACTGATGATTTGTATATATTCAAAGAGAATCATGAACACATAAAAGACAAGTATTATATCTTATTTAGCACTAGTATTGTAAAGGTTAAACTGGAAAAGGCTTATGCCTATATATTTTTATGTATCTGAATAAGCTAGAACCCACCAATATATTCTAAGTCAAAGGTTAGGTATGTGAAGGAGGGTGGGGAGAGCAAGCTCCTCTCTTTCAGATTGGGAATGTAACCTTTAGGCTGGAAATATTGCTGGCAAACACTGGACAGGTACTAGGCAGGAATAGGGCCTGTCAAGCGAGCGTGATGTATAGTAAGGGTGCTATGCCCATTAAGCTGGGAAATATTGGTGGAATCAGTTAGAGGCAGGTTTGAGGGGAATGAAATGTTGGAAGTGAGATGAGGATGACAAATGTGTTGGGAGAACTGTAATAAAAGTAAGGTTTGCCCATCATTGGTCACTCATTTAACTTGATCTGGGTCCATGTGTGCATCATGCAATAATGCCTGATTCTGCTGCCATTCCTGAGAATCTGTATGCCTTTCTTTGAAGATCGGGTGCCTCACCCTTACCTTGACACTAGCTCTATCGCTAGGCTGAAAAATTATGAAATAAATAGCAGATCACCTACATCAAGCTCATAAAATTTTAAAAAGCAATAGTTTAAATAAACTAAGCAAAATTATACATCAATATTTTTAATAATTGGATATAAAAATGACAGTGTTTGGTTTCTCCACAAAGCTCACCAATCTGAGCATGCTTCTAGGTCTGATTTTATAACTCCCTAAATGGATATCAGTGGTATGTGACTATGTTCTGTGAAATCATAATGTGATGGCCATCTTGGGCCTTGCAACATAATGAGTGATTGTTAGTGAACAAAACAAAAAGAAAATAAATCATTTTTAAAAATTACTGTCAGTCAGACCTAGAACTGACACTTGGTGTCAAACTACTTAGGTCAAAAAAGTTAAACAGAATACGTAGACTTAACTACAGCAAATATAGAGCCAAAACTAGTCAAAATTTATTGGCGCATTCATTAATGCAGGTACTCCTGCATTACTCCTGCAAATATTTATCAGAAAAAATTATTTTACTTGTTCTTAAGAATTACTAGTGATGTTGTGTTGCACATCTACAAACTCCTTCAACATAAGCTAATTAAACCAAATCTCACTTGTGGGATGGAAGTTGAAAATTGATTTCCTATGAATTTAAGAGTTGGTCTTGAGGATAAACATCTTTAAAGTGAGATGAAAATACTGCTACTGAGATCATCTCAGGAAACCTTCTAGTAAAAATGATAAGTTCTTGTTTATCTGGCCACCTGAAAGTGACACAGTGGAAAGGGGATGAATTTTATCTTCTGAAGCTAAAATACGAGAAAAAAGTCTTTTTTCAAATGTAGAAACATCTGATTTACAAAGTTTTTTGTTGTTATTTTTGCCTTTTGATTTATGATTCATGATAGTAAAGGGAGAGAGAGGTTAGGAGTATGCGCTGATACAGGATCCAGATTAGGACCTGAATGCAGCCATGAAAACAGGTGACACCTCAGCACCACACTAGTTCAGATGGAGTGGAACCAGTGTGAGGCTTTTTATGATGGCTGGAGTGCCAATTCTGCCATCAACCCTCAAGTTTTTCTCTGCAGGTTGGAGGGCCTACATGCAGGGCTGGATGCAGATTAACGTCATACCCAGACAGATGATAGTAAAGAGATTACTAATTTCAATAAGGAAATCTCCATTTACAAGAAGACTTCTATCTGTCATTCCATCCATGTTCAAAACCCACTTAAACCAGAGCAGCATTGCAAAGAAACTGGAGCCTATCGCAATATGAGTTGGATGTAAGGCAGGAACACTCCCTTGGCAGGTTGCCATTCCATTGCACAAAGTCAACTTTTCTTTCTATAAAGACTTTAGTAGCTCTCAGTGATGATTTTTATTTCAAGAACATTCTACATTAACAGTAGTTTTGTCACTCTACCATTTCATCTTAATATATTACCAAAAAACTTTAATTTCTTTTTGACCTTAATCATGACAAAACATGTATTTTCATGTATAAAAATAAAGGTGACTAATTTAGTTAAACAATCAAATCTATTTTTCAGTTTCCCAGAATGCTGCTATTTGTGATTTGCCACACCATTACACACGTAGGTCATCAGCCTTTTCCAGATCTTCATCACTTTGTGGGTACCCAGCCCCAGTTACAATTCAAAAAATTTGAGAGTAAATACCATTCTTGCCATGCAATTACCCAAGATCCATTGTAAGCATATGCTGGTACGGCTTGTAACATCTTCCCATCATTTAGGATGACAGACAGCACTGAGATGCATCTACACTTTTGGAATCTCAAGCAAAAACTAAATGCCATGTTAGATTGTCTGTCAAGGAATGGATAACACACCAGGGTCAAGAGTTCCCTTTGTTACTTTGACTGTTTTTTTTACTTCTGGCTTGCTCTTAGATGTTTTGTTTTCCTTGTTGATTTTTGGTTTAAGACTTTAGTCTTCATCTACATTTTTATTGTTGTCACTACAACCGTTTTCTTTAAATACTTGAAGCCTGCATTTTCTTCATGAGGCATAACACATGCCACTAGATAGATTCATCGCTCCAGCAGTAGTACTCAAATGCATCAATTGCAGCAACTGAGACATCAAAAATGAATAGTTATCAGAAACAGATATCAATTATTTTGTGGCTATGTGTACGCAGGGAGCTTCAACTGCTGCCAATTCTATTTCGTCTGTTAATGAGTTCCCAAGTGTTATTGCTAGAGAACCAAAAATGACACCACAAGAGGTATCTACCTTGTTGAAAATTCCTAAATCTATGTAATTTGATTTTAAATTACAACCTGTCAGCATACATTTTCTGCTGCTTTGAAGGTTTTGTGATAACTTTTTACTCCATTTTTATTTTCCATTAATTTAATGGCAGTCTTACAGTAGTGCTGGGGTCAGCAATGACCACCATGTATTTATTCCACAGGGACATGATTGCTGTTAAATGTCATATGGGTACCTCATGTGATCTCAGTGCCATTTTCCCCAACAATAAAAGCAGCGCTGAGATTCACCTGTTCCAATTGTTTTAAAATTATCATACACTTCTTCCTAATGTCAAAATGTATGTAGAATTCTTTCTAAGCTCATACTGTACTTTGTCTGCCAGTGTATATTCCATGTTTATTTCTGTTTTATTCTTGAGTATGTTTATTTTTCTTGTGTAACTGCTTAGATGTTAAACATCTTGCCTTTCTAGTTTTATCAGCCCTGTGGTGTATTTTAGCTTGTGAGTTAGCTGATTTCAATATGTGGGTTGTCTTTTAAGAGTAATGTTAAAGTCTGTTAGATTTTTTCATTTCATCTGCTAATTCCTTTTTTTCTGGGATAATGCTATATGAATTAATGACTCACCAGTACATTTTGTATACATATATGTATATATATTTAGAGAGATAGAGAGAGAGAAGCAAAGGTCTGTGATACGGTGTGCATATTTGTAGCTAGAAATCCACAAAGGCTGAAGATGAGTCAAGTAACAAAGTTGTCTAATTCACAGAACAGCATAATAATAAACCAATTTCTTAACTCTTTAGGGTTGATTTGTTTTTTGTTTCTTTTCTCCCAGGGCTGAATATTTTTCCAAAAACATACACAAAGCAATGGTTTAACACATCAAATCAACTAATAATATTTATTTTTGACAAATGTTAATGTCTTGCATGCTGTATGAGCCTGCATACTATGTGAATTCATGTTACAAAGCAAATTCCTGCAAATATGATAATGCTGCAAAGCCCTTTATCTCGTCTTTTGTTGTGGGTCTCCACTTTGAAAAATGAGAATGCGCTGCAAGCGCACCCCAAATTTTCCAAAAATTGCTCAGCATACCTGTTTGTCTCGTCCGACAGTAGCTGATAGGCAGCCTCAGGAAAGAACAGCCTGAAGTAGTCCAGCGGCTAGTAGTCTGTTGTGGCCAACAGCAAGCCGTGTCGTCTTGTGAAGTCCGGTAGCCAGGTTGGCTCCCACGGGTCGATGTCTAGGTATTCCTCCCAGGTGAACCTTGCCATAGTTGCAGCGGCTGCGCGAATGTGCTTAGCTAGCAGTCGATCAGCTGGGGCTGCATCGGCTGGGGTCTGATCAGCTGATGTCTGTTCCTCACTTTCCTGCTCGATCTCCTGATTACTCTCAACAAAAGTCCGACTCAGCGATAATGCTCAAAACATCGTCTGCTGGGTATTTTGTTTTCAGCACTCACTTCGTTCCCTCGAGAAATGTCAATTCCATCTTGCCTTTGTTTATGTTTCGTAACTCACACACACACAGGGATTAGAGTCAATGAGTCTATCATTCCTCCAAGCAAAGAGGGAATACCTTTAATGTAATGGTGAGTTTTGTCGCCGTTTACAGCTGATTATCGCCCTTAACCCTCCCACGACAATAGTCGACATTTGCCCTAAAAGAGTTAAATAAAAATTATAGTCTCCTATCTGTACAATTCCTAACCAATCTTCCAGTAACATAAGCATAGTCCCAGTCATTAACACATTTACCACACTCCCTGCCCCTTAACAACAAAGTATGAACAAATTGCACCAGATTAATTCAATATTTAATAATTAAAACACTGGAACCCACAATCATTAGCCATAATAACAACTGCAATGTCAGTCAAACTTTTAGTTTTGTTATAAACATGAAACAAGATGCACGTTTACTTGCGATATATCTTTATAATTTATAATAATAACAGTGATAATAATGATAATATACAAATGGGGGATATTTATGAGAAGAGAGTATTATGGTGAGAGAGGTGTCATGACCAGTATTACTAAAGCTCTTCTTTGCAGCATTATGCATTCTACTAGTTGGCACTTGTAAGATGTATAATTTATCTGGTTTTTGTTGACACTAATTATTAACAGGCACAATCATTTAAAATGTATTGATGAAATCTGGTGATGTCATTCAAATGAAGCTCAATGAATAATGTTCGAAGCCTTAAGTTGACATGTGTAGTGGAAATGAAACTTCCGAGTGCAGTTCAAAGCACCAAGATGACATGCACAGTGGAAATGAAGTGTGGCACATGTTTCGAAGCACTAAGCTGACATGCAAAGTGGAAATGAAATTGAGCACGGTTTGATGCACTGAGCTGGCATGTGCAGTGAAAATGAATTCTACCAGTGTGGTTCAAAAGACAAAGTTAACATGCACAGTAGAAATGAAAAGTAGCACATGGTTCAAAGCATTGAGATGACATGTGCAGTACAAAGGAAGCTTTGTGAAGCATCGACACATTCAAAGCCACTGTGCTGTATATTGTTGTGCGTCTTCCAAACATTTGACACTTAACTGTCTAGTGATATTTCGTAATTTGTATTGACATTACGCAGTCGATATACTTCAGTGACAGACTGAAACAACAATTAAGGCAGTTGCTGACAATTCATGATTGTTATTGTGGGTGTGATATAATTTCCTTTGTCTGATACATAGTGTCAAAAATATATTATATTGTTATATATTACATATATTAAGAGTTTCACTTTAAAACAGTGTGTAAGATGCACTATTATTGTACAGAATATGTATTTTAGAAACATAAACTTAACATAAACTACTGTCCAGCATGCTTAAATGTTTTAGGGCAAGTTGCTATAGTTTCAGCCAATTAGTGCCTTACAAACCTAGAGCATGACAGCAAGGACCTTCATTGTTAGCATTGTTTGATGGGTGCTTTATTTACTGTTAAGTATTACTTGAGTTACTGTTTAATATAGTACAGGGCTTACATATTTCTTAATTATAATATGGAAATGCACACACATGCCATTTAATTTATATATTGAAATGCTTATATTTACAGTGTCTGTTTAAGGAAGTCGTAATTTTTAAATTTTCCCTTTATTATGCATTATAGTTCCTTACTGTCATGTATTATTCATCACTACTCACGAATCCTGCTTTGTTGAGATTCTGTCTTTAATGCTGTATATGCAAACATTATAAAGGGAACTTTTATTGAACTGGCTGTAACAGTCTTGTCATTTTTGTAAAATGACTTTATTTCTATGTCATTGACAGTTAAATATAAAATCAGGGATAAAGGAGGCTGTGAGTTTGTGTAGACTCTGCTGTATTTTTGTTTCTGTTTGTGACATTGTCTCAGTACAGAGAGTGCATACTGTTAACAATGCATTCTGTCCTAAATGACAGCTCATGAGTTTTTTGATATATCCTAAAGGCAAATGCTTCTCAGTTTGTTTATTAAAATATTTTGACACTGTTTTATTTTAATTTAATTTGAATGATTTTAAACATATTACCCATATTCATTGCCCATGTACATATGTAATGTTTGGTGAGAATAAACAAAAAAGTAACAAAATGTATAGTAGTTATGATGCATTTTTTATAATTAACAAAACTCATAGTCTGTCTGAAATGTTAAGACTTTGTATTTTTATGTTTAGCAATGGAATGTTTCAGTAAAAGCAGACTTATTACACGTATGAAGGTGTACATTGTTACTATTTTGTATTTGGCCAAAGTGTAACACGTATCAGAACAGCTGCTAGACTGAGGGGTGGCAGACAAGCTCAAGTAATGAGAGATGAGCCACCTTCTCACACTGATGCCCAGGCACTTCTAACAAATATTCACATTTTATGTTTTTTCTCATTATTGCCATTTTACTATTGTTATTTAGTAACTATTGTTATTGAACACATATGCAGAGAAAATATTTGTCTTGTTTTATGTGTATGATAGGAAGGATGGTAAAGCCTTGAATGAAACTTACTGTTGATTATGTGACAAATAACGGCAGGTGCCTGCTTTGGGTAACGTGACAGGAACGTTAAATGAGTCAGTGGCTGGGATTTTATAACTGGCAGATGGGTTAACAATGCAGACAGGGCAACAGCTCAGTCTTTCATTAATTCTATTTACATAAATGATTAATTCTGCTGTTCTGCAGTTTGTAGGACTTCTTCTTTAATGTTCTCTCCCCAGACTTTGACAAGATGCATTCACAATACACTCATGTTGCTGACAAAATCGAGTGGTTCCTTGAAAGTCTGGGTCCAGGTTAGCTTATCCAGCTGCTCCATCTTGCCAGTACTTGAGTGACCTTTATATCCACCTCAGGATGAATCTGCAAAGATTCTTCACAACTTTTTTGTCTCATTAACAGAGAAGTCCTAAGGCTCCCACAAATTGCAGAAGCTGTCAATGGAACTGATTCTGTTTGAAGACAATTGTAATTAGTTATGCAGAAAATGGTTTTATTCAACTTACTTCTGGAAATCAACATATTACATACCAACCGCAGATTTGAAAAATCACTGAATACTAACATTTATTGAGGAGTGTCTTTCGTGATGATTATGTCAGCTTTGTGAAGTGTTCCTCAGGCTCTCTGACATGATCAAGATGGGATTGAATAGAAGTTGCACTGTTACAATACACATGCTGCCTTCCCCAAAATATGCTCATTATTTTAATGGAGAGTCTATGTAGACATGAATCCACACCAAGGAACAAGGTGTTTTGCGTAAATCATTCATAAGGTCTTTCAAAAGTATTTGTTAACTTTAAAATAAGTATTACATAACTATTTTTTTAAATTTCTTTATTTTTGCTTAAACACCTATGAGACCTGTAGGGTCTGAACTAATTTCGGAACACCATGCAGATAGAGAAGTTCCACTGTTTTTACTTTTGAACCAAGGAAGATCCACAACCTACTGGCTGACCAAATTGGCCTCTGACTGTGGAGCTGTCCATGATGTCATGGCACTAGCATGCATCAAGAACACGTAACGGCTGCATTTGAAATGAGCCTCCAAGCAGCACTTCGAAAGCTCGTCAGAGATGACAATTCAGCGTCGAGAGGCCCATCACTAGGATTCACTGGCAAGTGCCACAGCTCTTTACCCATGTTCTCTATTTTTGTTACTACATATACATAATGTTAAATATATATTAAAATATCACATTTTTTTGTAATGGGTCAGCTGGTCCTGATATAACCTAGTGTTAAGGTTTCAAAAAGTGAAGCAATCAGCCATAAAAAAAAAAACAAATTTTTTTTTTGTCCATTAGGTTACAAGATATTTATATACTGATGTTATTTAATAAATTAAAATTTGTTTTCTTTTTGTTTAGCTCAAAAACTGCCAAAATGACCCGAGTATTTCCCTACTTTCACAAAGACCAACCAACACACTAAGCTCTCCTTGTGTTTTTAAAAAATTGAAGCACCTACAGCCTAAAACAAACATAGAAAAGCATTTTAAAAGAAATATCCAAAAGCATAGGCACTGAAAAAAGTGCTTAGAATTAAGTAAAAAGTTAAAATGCCTGTCTTCTCCAAAACAGATCTAAAGACCTGACAATCTTACCATGTCTCCAAGAGATAATTTCCCCAAAATGCAATGTCAATGTAATTCGATGACAAACCCTATTGATATGTTAAAGTAGTGGCCATCTTGATTTTTTGGTGAAACAGAGTACAGTATTACCAGAAAACAAAACGATTGACAGAACATTGGCCAAACATTGCAAAACACTCTGTGAAAGAGCTGATTTACCTGGCATCATTTACAGGAGTTAGCCAGCTGGTAGATTACAGATCAAAGGCATTCACTACCTCAGGCATTGGTGCATTCATTTATAGAGGAGGAAACACAACAGTTGAACCCTTATGTGGGATGGGAGAAAGAACAAACAGGACGCAAACAAAGCAAGTTCCTCCTAGATTGTAGATCAGGGAGTCACTGACCAAACTGATGGTGAGCCAATAATACATACTGTACACAACAGAAACAAAACAGTATTCTAGAGGTTGCCCACAAACACAAATATCACACAGGAGACAGGTTGGTGGACAGGTGACAAAACTGCCACCAAAAACAAAAAAATGAGCATCTGCTGCCCATTGTAACATATTCTGATCAACAAGATAGCTCCACCGGTTCTTGTAGCTAACTTGTAAGATCAGTGAGTTTCTCAGGAGCAAGATAAACCAAAACTAAAGACCATAAACTACTGTATTTTCATGGGATACTGAGCCTATATTCAATCCTCTGTTCTATCCTGAAAAGTGAGATCCCTTCATTATTAACAAAAAATCCAGTAATCAGATGACTTGTACATTTGCCCATTGACAATTACAGATGTTTTCTAAATCCTGATCTCTAAAATTTGCTTTACTAACTTCAGGTCAGGATGAATAATTTCCTTCACAGTCATCCTTTAACTCTTCATGGTTCAACTTAAATATTGGAACTAAGACTGCCTCATTTTACACTGGCTCTGCCAATAGAATCTTAAAATCTAAAATATTTTTCACAATTAAGCTGCAACTCCGTTTAAGATTGTGTAGTCCTATAGTGACATTGACTTTCCTCAATGAGGCATAAAACCTATTATGACTTGGCCTTCTCAACAGGGAACATAAAAATATTATTTGCTTTGTTTTTCTTCCATACAACTTACAACATGAAATTCCTATAATATTGATGTTGGGTTACAGACACTGCTTTGTTCCTGACTTGTATTTAATTGTTATTATTGTTATTTTTGAATTTTTATTTTTCATATGTTTATCTTTGTTTTGTTTGCAATTATGTACCGTTTCTTTTTACTGAAGTTATCTAGTAGTTTTTGTGCATTGACATTTTTTTCATTGGATTCTGTTTTTTTTTTATGTGTGTATTGGAACTTGATTGCCTTAGGATTTCATTTTGGCAACAACTTCCTGCTCTTTTAAACACCCTTTTGTTATACGTTTTTGTTAAATAAATATTTTCATTTATACAGGATTTGTGTTTCCTTTTGGGTCACAAGACAGAGTTTCTCCCTCTTGTGAGGTATTTTGGACCAAGTAAGGCCAAAGCCTACTGTTAATAGTTGGGAGTTAGCTGGACTGACTGAGCCTAATCTGTGCTAACCTGCCTTTATGGTCGGTTTGGAGGCTTCAGCCCACCTTTTTGTCATGTTTGTAACTCCTAAATATTGCTCTTCCATCGTGTTTTTGATCTATTCATATTCAAGGCACTTGTTGTGACTATAGGAAATCTGGTTCTTAAAATATTAGTGAAAGATTTATTACAAAAACAACTACTTACAAAAAATGAACAAGATGTACCTAGAAAGGTAATCCAGAACAAACAAATGCAAGTTCCACAAATATCCAATAAAAAAAATCTACAAATTCAAAGCAAAGAATCATAAACCAGTAAATCAACCAAATTAGTCTGGAAAGAAGGCTCTCCAATAACTCTCAGTGTTGATCTGGAGAACCTGACTCTCTGCCTGGAAAACAAAGGCAGAGGACAGTCCTCCTACTGAAACGTCATGGTAGTTCAGCCTCTTGAAAATTCACAAACTGAAAACAGGACATATAGCTAAATACTGTACACTAATACAACAATGAATACAAGACATACATCATAAACAACAAATAAACAAAAATATATTTAAGACACAAAGATTAAAAAGATGTTTATTTTGGTATTTTTGGTATTTCCCTTTATTAATCCCCAAAGGGAAATTGCTTAGTAACATAAAATACAAAATATGTAACAAAAATAAAAATAAAAACATTCTTGGGCCAGAGATAACACCTTATCTAAACCATAACAGTACCTATTGAAAACAAACATTATGCATTATGATAGCACATAGTGTCTCAAGCACTCTAATCTCCTCATTAACTTTTACAGTGGCAAGGACCAAATAGACACAGCACTATTTTTGGCTAGCCTTGAAATTATCTGTAGTCTTACCTTTGTTGTTCTCCACCTTGAAATGCTGTCTATCACTTGACCTATAAAGGTGTTAAACCTGTGGTTTCTTGCTGGGATATATGTGTTTTGTGAATTACTATGAATAAATGCTCCTGCTAAGTAAATATTAATATAATAGTAGTATGAGCTGTCTCATCAGTAGCGTGTATGCTTTGATAAAAAAGGGCCTTAATTCTTAAGTTAATTGCTGAAAATGATGACACGTGCCCAGTATTGGCATGTAGCACATTTTAGATTTTGGGATCCGTAAGGTTAAAAGCCTTGCCTTCTGCAGTAATTTTCTTCATCCTTGGAACTGTAATGAGACACATGGGTATGCTGTGATTTAAGAGTGTGTTCTGTAATGCCATAAAATTCAGAATTCAGAAGTTGTGACACAACCAGAAATATTATGATGCATTGAAGTTCATTTAGTTTTAGAGTGTCAAATGTTGAAGTATGTCAAGGTTAAGCAGTGAGTCTCATTTATGCACAAATCAGATATCATGCAATTTAAAGGACGTTATTGAGCAATAAAAGGCAGAGCAATCACAGGAAAATCTGAAGATCAAATGTAAATATTGTTTTTAACAGAAACACATTCAGAAATATTTTTTTATAAGTACTGTGTGTTTTGGTGAATAGAAATGTTGATTTTTTTGTCTCTAATTTGCAAAAATACTGCATATTGACATTCTAGGCTTGTCTTCTGAACATCCAGGATAGGGGGCTAACACTGCTCTCGGTGTCCATAATCACTTGCTCACCTACCAGCAACCGGAGCAGTCTGGGTTTATGTCTAAGAAGTCTACCACCAATCGCATCCTGACACTGAGGGTTTTCATGGGGCACAAACGTGAATATCGGCAGAGTTTCTTTGCACCCATTGTTGGTTTTCATAAGACAATCGACTCAGTTGATGGCGTTGCCCTGTGGGACATCCTGAGACTTCGTGGGATCCCCTCAAGGTTGCTAGAAATTATGGCCAGCCTGTACACTGGTACTGTGAGTGCTGTGCAGAGTGGAGGAAGAACCTCTGCGTTTTTCCCAGTTGATTCTGGGGTTTGTCAGGGGTGTATTCTTGCTCCTACTGTGTTCAGTGCTTTCATGGTCTTGGTGTTGGGCAAGGTCGTAGGGTCCAGCGGGTGTGGCGCATCTGTGAAGAAAGATTCACTGATCTTGACTTTGCTGACAATGCTGTGATCACGGAGTCAATGGAGGCTGATCGGGGCTCTTGAGAAACTGAGCAAGGAGTCTAATTGTCTGAGGTTGCGGGTATCCTGAATAAAAACCAAGATCCAGGCCTTTAAAGACCTCTTAGACACAATCATCATCAGCTTGTCTGTCTGTGAAGAGAGTGTTGATGTCGTCGAGAGGTTTACTTACCTCTGCAATGACATTCATGTCTCTGGTGACTCTTCCTATGAAGTCAGTAGACAGATTGGGAGAGCATGGGGGGGTCATGAGGTTGCTGGAAAGGGGTGTTTGGCACTCCCGATATCTATGCAAATGGGCGAAGGTCCAAGTCTTTAGAGTCCTGGTGCTTCTTGTCTTACTATATGGTTGCAATACATGGATGTTATCCAGTGACCTGAGACGAAGACTGGTTTGACTTTGTGTCGAATGAGCGGTTGCTCACAGAGCCCCGAATGAGGCACATTACCTACATTGTGGGGGAGCGTCAGTTACAGCACTACGATTCCCAGAGGGTGATCCAGCTCACAGGATCCTCGTTGTTGAGGACCCAAATGGCTGGACCAGGCCAAGGGGGTGCCCACGTAACACGATAGATAGATGGTGATTTCCGGAGGGTGGGACTGGACCGCATGTCTACCTGTGAGGTTGGCCACCAGGATCAAGAGCTGCTTCGTCATGTGGTGGGTTCTGCAACACACTGTACCAGTGTTATAAAAGTACAAATTGAAGCCCAAAAAGGAACATGCACCTGAGCCAAGAACAAATTATGTGTCTGGTGTCTCTTTCTGCTACACAGTTTTCTTTATGAAAATGAAATACCTGGTAGTGTTTCACAATTGTCTAATAAGAAGGCTGTCCAGCAGGTTAGAAGAGCTGGATTATTGTAATTGAGGCCAGTGGTGGTCAAACTGAGAAGATGCCCCACTTATTAGGAGCCACTTGGCACAAGGCTGTTAAGTATTGTTAGGTTTCATCCATTTTGTTTAACTTAAAATTCCTTCTTTAGATCTGAACATGTTTTATCTTTATATTTCACAATAAAAAGTGATTGCAGAGTGCATTTAAGTGGTTTCCCAGTGACAAATATCTTATGTAAAATGTTCAGTAGGTGAGAAATCCTCAGATACAGATTGCTTCTAAAGGCAGATATTTTTTGAAATAAAAATATCAAGCTGTATTATTTTATTACTAACCTCTTAAGTTTTCTTTCTAGCAGCAAAGAATTATTGTTTTCAAGTGAATTTCATCACAGGGAGAAACAATCAGCTAAGATTATATTTTATTAAATCTAAGCAATATAATAAATGTGTTGTATAATAGAACATTATAATAAAATGGGAAACATAAATTTCAGATGCAGCTTTATAACTCAAAATACAAAATGAAAGTGTCAAGCACATATGAAAACAATTCTAAAATGAATAAAAAATAAACTATGAATAGAAGGAAAAGAAAAACATATTTTAGGGCTTGTAAAAGCAATGTATAAAGAAAAATTCTCAACATCAAGAATAAAGTACAAAATCCATTGCAGCTTTACATGCATTGACTAGAATGAACATTAATTTGTTTTCAGTTTTAATGAGAGGTTTATTGAATTTGCAATTACGTTTATAACACTTCTTTGCACACATTCTTTGAAGTATTATTATTTTCTGGCAGTCTAAACTGAACAATTATCTAAGGGTCCATTTCCAAATACTGGTACATTCTCCTTTTCTAAAAGACACTGATGATATCTAATACTAAAAATAGGCAATTACAGTGTCCTTTCTTATATACCTCAACCTCTTGTGCATGATGATATCATTCTAACACTGATTACAATCAGACAAACATTTATTGACCTGGGCTACAAGCTACTGTTTCAGTACATGAGAATCCATGCTTGTAGTTGAGGTTTAGGTTGCTTTTAGTACAGTACCAGTGCATTGCTATGTGGGCCAACCTGTTACCAGCACCGGCAACAAAGTACCACAGCGCTCGCGCCAGATAGGGTATTGGTATCTGTGCAAGACCTGGTTAGACTTTTGCCACAAAGGTGCACAATTGACTTTGTAGTTGTTATATATTCAAAACCAATTTTAGTATTTTTCCAATTTAATTCAGAGTTAATTTAATTTAGCCAACTAATATTTCTAATTCTGTGCACACAAAATATTTTCTCTTTGCTTTCAGCAATTGGTTTTACATTTTAAATGGTACCAACAATATTTTAAAATTACTATGCATTAAAGATCTAAACAATTATATTTCAGACAAAGAAATCACTTTCATGCATCATTTCACACACATAATACAATAATCTCAGATTTATTCAACTTTCTTTTAATTCATATAAAGCAGCCAAATCAATGTAATCAGAATATTTATATTGCTTATTCTTTCAAACATTTTCACAATCTGTCTTGCTGCAAGTAAGATATATTTCCGTTTATTTCAACATCATTTTGACTGGTTCAATCTGCAACTCTACTATTACTGGCCATGCATTCAGCTCCTATTAAAGTCAATTTTCAACATTTGTATGTTTAACTTTCACAACTTCAAGCATTCAGACAGTTTTATTTTTAACCTCATTTTTACTTTTGCATTGTGCACAAGTTTAGGGAGCAGCTAGTGTCTTACTAGGCACTTCACTGGTCTTGTTCTGCCTACTGTTGTAGAGTAAGATCCCTGTGTATTCATTTTCATTGTTTTAGTTAAAAATCAAATTTTGTGCTGTAATATTATCCCTAAAGCGTAGTGCAAGCCCTTCAGGCTCTAAACCCAAACATACAAAGTCAGTGATGTGGGTTAGTGAGAAAATAAAGGTGTTAGATATACTTTATTCAAGATTATCATCATTGTCTGCCAGTCATGACCATCTGGATAGAGAAATCAAAGTTGCAATCCCATCATTGATTACAGCCTCAAAGTTAGATGTCACCTCACTTCTGCTGTACTTCCATACTCTGAGATCCTAAGGATCTGAAGTGGCACGTGTCACTGATGGATTATTTCATGCCCGTTGTCCTTCTCCAACTCCATCTGCTACCTATTAAGCACAGATATGGTGTCAAGACTTTTCCAATCTCAGCATCTTCTGAAAGCAGTGGCTAAAGATTTTTTACTGAGCTTTTGCAGTGGTGTATTATTAAGTCTTACATCTGCTTGGGCATGTCTGTTCTGAGTGAGTTAACAATGGCAATGGAAGATGTGTGTTTGTTCTTTTGCTTAAGGAGCCTCTTGGAGTTCATATGAAGTGTAAGCACAGTGTATTGATACTGGTAGAGTATTACAGCTTTTTTCAATTGCTAAAACACATTTCTTGAAACCTCCAACCATTTTCTCAAAACTTTAAACACAAATCTGAAAATTCAAACTACATTCACAATACCCCAGACTTTCCTATCAAAACCAAACTATCACCTCAAAACCAGCTATCCTGTGTTCAAAACCTAACAATGTGCTCAGATCATACCCACAGCAAGTAGAAATATATACACCACAAAGCATTCGTTAGACACTACATAAGATAATGTATAGGACACAGCATCCAGGGCACTTAGGTAACAGAGAATGTTTATTGTAAATGCATTTATCAAAAAATGATCGTAGGCAAAGTGATATCTACATTTAGCACTTTCATAACAAAAAACAGAAAAAAACTAAGTAACAAGGACATTACTGCACAATCACTGTCATTGAGATTCATTCTCCAACATCATGTCTTTGTGCGGGGTCTGGCCAAAGGATTTCATCCACTTCACAGGCAACATTTTCCCTTGCCAGGCAATGGGGGGAAACCCTCTGGTGTGCCGAATTATTACTTGACAAGACTCCACAGTTATGTAATCACAGGTATATTCCATTGCCTCTAATTACAGTTTTTTCCAATTGCTAACACACTAAAATCTAATGTAAAGCTCAACTGCAAAAACTGACACTCAGAGAGCAAAATCTCTCCTCACATTTGTTATATTCAAAACACAAATCACACCTTTGAACACAAAAAGCAATTAACTTGACTTCTTTTGCATTAGAGTGTGCACACTTTCCTACAGAAAACACAGGAATCTGACAGCAATAAACTTTTAGCCATTTCTAAACACACCCATTCAAAAAGCCACACCCATGTACCAATTAGGCTAAAACAAGTGTCACCCGGTCAAGCACCTGACTGCTTATTAGTTAACTCAGCAATCAGAATGTGAGAACTATAAAACTCCACAGATTTACCAACACTAAAGAACAATGGAAGCTGGAGGGAGAGGAAGAGATGGTAGAGGTAGAGGTAGAGGAAGAGGTAGGGGTGCACAGAGAGGTGAAAGAGGACAAAGACAAAGAAGACAAGCACTTTCAAATGAAATTCGGGCAACATTAGTCGACCATGTTATAAATCATGGATTGACAATGAGAGAGGCTGGACAGAGGGTCCAACCCAACCTGAGTCGATTTACTGTTGCCTCTGTCATCCGGACATTTCGGCTTGAGAACAGGTATGTTCTGTAACACCCACTCTGTACTGTATATCTACAGCAATTCAAAGTATTCTTTACTTGTACAATACTACTGCATAATCCTCATTAGAAACAAGAAAGGCTACATACCAATATATACATTGTTGTCTTCTCCAAGGACTGAGAGACAAGTAGGACGTGGTGGAAGAGGTCGGATGTTCACAGAGGCACAGGAGGTAGAAATCATAAACATGGTTTTGGCAAATAATGCCATAAGACTTAGGGAAATTCAAAGCCACATCATGAGGGACGACACAGTTTTTGGCAACATTAGGCAAGTTGCCTTGTCTACCCTTGCTCGTGTTCTCCAGCGACACCAAGTACGAATGAAACAGATATACCGGGTTCCTTTTGAGAGGAACTCCGAAAGAGTCAAAGAACTGAGGCACAATTATGTGCAGGTAACTATTAGACTACAGGATGTTACATATAATGCTGCGTTTTTCCAGTACTAAACATAAACCTAAACCACTGCTTATGTAATCTTTTTTTGTTCTCAGACAGTGCTGGAAATGGATTCAAATGTGATCCCACATGAGTTCATTTTTATTGATGAGGCTGGCTTCAACCTTACCAGAACCAGAAGAAGGGGAAGAAACAGAATAGGTCACAGAGCTATTGTGAATGTTCCTGGCGTACGTGGGGGAAACATCACAATGTGTGCTGCCATCACAGGACATGGAGTTTTATACCACCATGCCATTCTTGGTCCATATAACACAGAGTTGATCCTGACATTTCTGGACAGAATGCGAGACATCTTACAACAGGCAAACCATACGGACGATGAAGGGCAGGAGCACAGATATGTTGTAGTGTGGGACAATGTGGCTTTTCATCGTGCAGCCATGGTGCAAAATTGGTTTGCCAACAACCCACATTTTATAGTGGCTTACCTTCCCCCTTATTCTCCATTTCTGAACCCCATAGAAGAGTTCCTTTCAGCATGGCGGTGGAAGGTCTATGATCGTCAACCCCATGTGCGTGAGGGGCTTCTACAAGCAATGGAGGAGGCATGTGAGGAAATTGACGTAGGAGCTATCCAGGGATGGATAAGACACTCCCGACGCTTCTTTCCTCGCTGTCTAGCAAGGGAAAACATTGCATGTGAAGTGGATGAGGTGCTGTGGCCAGATCCACTGAGACGTCATGACCCTGCATAAATCTTGTTTTGCTGTTCATTTGTTTTTTCTCTTGTGCATGTTTGGGTTTTTCTGTTGCAAATTGTAGCTAAATAAATTATTTCTTTGAACCTAATTTATTTCTGCACATATGTCTCTGTGTCCAATTCTCAGTATTTGCAGTTCTGACAGTCCCTAAAGAGATAAAAGTGTTTTGGATTTTACAGAGTGGTGTTTGGTTGGTTGGAGGAAAAATTTAGGCATGGGACAAAAATGTTTACAATTTGGGGCAAAAGTTTGGTTTTGATAAGTGTTTATATAGTTTTGACTGCAGAGCTTCATTTTGCAGGATATGTGAGGTGTTTTGCTCTTTGGGTGAGGTGTTTTGTGAATTGTGCTAAATGATTTGCAAAAATGAGCCTTGTTGTCAAAATTGTGCTTTAGCAATTGGAAAAAATTCAGTTTTTCACAATTGCTAACACACTAAAATGACATGCATAGCACAATTATTCAAACTGACACACAGAGAGCAAAACCTCTTCTCAAGTCTCTAAAACTCTAAACACATTTTCTGCTTTACACACATTATGCAATTCAAAATGGCACTTTTTAAATGCACTGAACACGGTTCTCTGCATAAGACACAACAATCTGACATAAAGTCACATGTTTGCCATTACAACACACTGTCATTCAAAAGGACAGAACATGAGCTAATTGGCCAATATATGTGCCACCTGGCCAAATACCTCAATGGTTAATTGTTACCACTTCAATCAGGAAGTAAGCACTATAAAAAGACCACAGGTGAGCACCTTTTTTTCAAGAACAATGGAAGACATTGCAGAGAGAGGAAGAGGAAGGGTGAGGATGAGAGGGGGAGGAAGAGTGAGAGGTAGGGGTAGAGCTGGTATAGGAGGTCATGTGCGAAGAAGACAGCAACTGTCAAATGAAATCAGAGCAACCTTAGTTGATCATGTCATCAACCATGGGCTGACAATGCAAGAGGCTGGACGTAGAGTGCAGCCCAACTTGAGCCGTTTTACTGTCGCCTCTGTCATCCGGACATTTAGACAGGAGCACAGGTATGCAACCAAAATGTCTTTCACACTGTGCAGTACACCCCATGTCATAGTGTATCAGTTGGGTGACACCTGTGTACTTCATGAATGGCTAATGTCATACACTAACTGTACAAGTTTTCTGTCCAATTTACTCTACTGTGGGGGAATCTTTAGGCTGCATTGTCCAAGCCCTATATTTTTGTTTTTTGTTTTTGTAAAGGACTGAGAGACGCAACCATGGTGAAGGAAGGGGCGAAATGTCCACAGGGGTACAGGAAGCTGCCATTGTAAACTTGGTCTTGGAGAATAATGAAATCAGATTAAGAGAAATTCAAAGCAACATCATCCAAGACAACACCATATTCACCAACATTCAACAATTCAGTCTGTCCACATTGGCTCGCATTCTCAAGCGAAACCAAATCAGCCTGAAACAATTGTATAAGGTGCCTTTTGAGAGAAACTCTCAAAGAAACAAAGAGCTCAGACGAGTATATGTGGATGTAAGTACAATATTGACTGCAGCACATTACACGCAACATTGTTTCCCAGTGTACTGGATAACACCATATTGACTGATTTTAGTTCATTGTTTTCAGGGAGTACTGGAAATGGATGCTCATGCAATCCCACATGAGTTCATCTTCATAGATGAGGCTGGTTTCAACCTAGCAAAGACCAGAAGAAGGGGAAGAAATGTCATTGGCCACAGAGCCATTATAGATGTTCCTGGCCAACATGGTGGGGACATCACAATGCGTGCTGCCATCTCCAATATGCATGGTGTCCTCCACCGTCATGCCAACCTTGGACCATACAACACAGGCCATATTGTAACATTTCTGGACAGACTCTATAACATTCTCATTCCACCAGAGCATATGAATGATGCAGACCATGCAAGAACCCGGTATATTGTTGTAGTATCGGACAACTTGAGCTTTCATCATGCAGCCCCAGTCCAAAATTGGTTTGCTGACCACCCACTGTTTCTCGTGCAATACCTCCCACCATTCTCACCATTTCTGAACCCCATAGAAGAGTTCTTTTTGGCATGGCGGTGGAAGGTATACAATCGGCAGCCCAATGTGAGCCTGCTTCTTGTGCAGGCTATGGAAGAGGCATGTGATGAAATTGATGTGGGTGCGATTCAGGGATGGATAAGGCACTCAAGGCGCTTATCCCCTCGATGTCTGGCAAGGGAAGATATTGCCTGTGATGTGGACGAGGCATTGTGGCCAGACCCAGCTGAGAGGCAAGATGCTGCCTAATTATTTTTCTTGCCTCTTTTTTTTCTATATATTTCTTCTGCACATTTTCTTTTTCAGTTTACTGTTTTTTCTGAGCATATTTTTGTTCGCTCCAATGTAAATATATCTGCTATGCATATGTTGCACTGACTTGTTTGGTGAAAAATAAAAAAATAAATGCATGTGTGTGTATCTGCAAATATTTCTGTGCATGTAAACACTCTAATTTTCTACAATTTGGACTATTTTAGTATTGTGGCAGAGCATACTAAAGATGAGAGTGCTTTTCATTTTGCCCAACAGTGTGTAGTTGGTTAGACAAAAATCCGGTGATATGACTGACATGTGTGCCATTTAGTGCAGTAGTTTGATTATGATCATTCTATATGTAGTTTTTGTCGCAGTGTTTCATTTTGCAGGATATTTGAGGTGTTTTGCTCTTTGGGTGAGGTGTTTTGTGAATTGTGCTAAATGATTTCCAACAATGAGCCTTGTTGTCAAAATTGTGCTTTAGCAATTGTAAAAAACTGTAAGGCTGCACAAAGGGTGACATTGTTACCACTCCGGCCAGGAACTTCCACAATGGCATGTTGAGCAATAATGTTCCTGTCTCTCCATCTAGCGTATTTACAGTATATGCTCTCCAGATTTACATACATTACAATATAGTTCACAGTGCTGTAAAGGTAGCAACTTCAACTACTAGCCTATAGTAACAGTAGGCCTATGAGCATAGAATTGTACTGGAAGCATCAGTGTTGAAAGTGTCTGTAGGTTACGCTTACTTGCACATACTGATATCTTAGATCTCTGACTCTTGCAGAGTTGCGTTCAAAGGGTACTCTGTACACCTGTTTCATGCTAACTCTGTTCCGTTGGAGGACACGGTCAATAGTTGACAGAGACATAATGTTGAGTACATTAATGTTGATGCACTCTCTGCTGGATATCGCAGAGTTGGATAGTATTATTTTGAAGCACCATGTCAACAATGACTGCTTCTTGTTGGGAGAAAACAGCAGTGCTTCCACCCTCATTTGGTTGTGCTTCAATTCTACAGAGATGACAATGCACTTACAAATGTATACAGCCAGTATAACATTACAGTACTTACAGTATAGTATACTGGATGTCAAATGTGGTACAGCAAGGAACAATTACCTGTTCTCTTCTCTGAATGTCCTGATGATGCAGGCTAGAGAGAACCTGTTCAAATTGGATTGGACTCTTTGTCCAGCTTTCGTCATTGTCATCCCATGAATAAGGACATGGTGTATGATAGTTGCCTGAATTTCATCAGTAATGTTTGTTCTTGGTCTTCCACGTCCCCTTCCTGCTCATCCACCACCTCTTGCATGAACTCCTTTCCCTCTGCCTCTCTGTATGTTTCTGTCCATTGTAGATGGATGCACATAGGTCACCTGTGCACTCTAAACTGACTTTTATCCTGCCTATTTGGTCATTAGAAACATGTGTGTTCAATTTTGAGTAGCTGTGTGTAAGAGATAACAGCTGTGTTGGATTTGTGCTCACATTTTGCTGCCAGTGTTTACAATTTTACCTCACAAGTGTATCACAGTGTGGAATGTGTTTAGTGACTGAAAATGTGTTTAAGATTTAGCAAAAAAGAGCGGATGAGTTTTGCAAATTGTGTCTAAGTACCTGAACAGTGTTTGAAGTTTGGCCAAAAGAGTGTTTGATTTGAAAAATGAGTTCAGGCCACTGAGAATTTGATTCAGAGAATGGGGTTTAGTGTTTTAGCAACTGAGAAAAACTGTAAAGAATTGGCCAAGATTGGTTGTTCCAATAAGGAGTGATCACATTGCTCAATCCTTACATCCAGGAGGAGCAATGTGAATTATATCTTGGTCGTGTTAAAGAGGGCCAACGCTTTTTTTGCCCAGGTACTTGGAAAAAATGGAATTCTTGTGCTTTTATTGACCTACAAAAGTTTTATTAGCTTGAACCTTGTGGTATCATGTATAAGGTGCTATGAGAGTATGGGTTGCCAAGCTCCAATGATGTGCTTTTCATTCCTTGTTTTTGTGGAGTGAGAGTTCCATAGTTGATCTTAAAATGTCCCCATTTAGTGTGTCACCTCCTCTTCTAGCTGTGATTTGTATGGTCAGAATATCAAGGCACAGCTGACACTTGGAAAGTATAAATTCTTGAATGCTAAAGTGTACATCTCTGCTATTTTCTAATCATCTTGTGCTCTTGGTCTTATCACACTTTCATCTGTAGCATACAATGGAATGGTTCACAGCTCAATGTAACGAGGTTGGGATGAAAATTTACATCTCTAGATCTGAGATTATTGTTCTCTTTCAGAAGAGGACCCAAATGGCAGAATTCAGATAACTTCGGTTCAAATTCAAAAGTAAGGATGATGTGGTAATGAATCTGACACAAAACTCTGGGCAGCAGTAACAATAGATAGATAGATAGATAGATAGATAGATAGATAGATAGATAGATAGATAGATAGATAGATAGATAG
>JANRMT010062821.1:20525820-20558751 GCA_026402145.1 Polypterus bichir lapradei | reverse complement strand
TATCTATCTATCTATCTATCTATCTATCTATCTATCTATCTATCTATATTGAGTGATGGAGGTTCAACAACTGAAACTTTGAATTCCTTATTTTTTGTGGAAAATAATCTTTTTCTGCACTGTATATTTTCTATATACATTATGCAACTTGTGCATATTTATGTGTGCAACAGAAGTAAGAATATTTTGCTAAACTCTTACACCTCATAACATAAACCGACTGAATGCATTTGAAATGTTTTAGGCAATAGTAACACATTTGCCAGAGTAAATGCATATGTGTACTTTATTTTAAAACATGAAGGATGACCTCATGTTGTAGATTTGAAGCTAGTCTTGCATTCATGTGCTATGGGAAATATTTCCAAAGAAATTTCACAATGGGAAATTTCATGTGAATGCCCTTCCAAGTCGTAGGTCCCAGTGGGCCAATTTGGAGATACCTTTGCTATCTGAATACATACACTTGTGACATAATGTTGACCTCTTACTCTGCACTCATGTGGTATTTTAAGGTTGCCAGAGACTAACTCTGCTGACACATTCATTTTTATTAACTTTTAGTGCATCATTACATTATTTTTTTGGACCACAAACTCAAAACAAAATCTATACAAACCCATAGCAGAATATGATAATTCACCACAAAACACTGTCTAACATTGCCCTAAAGTTGGTCAAAGCAACAATGCTATTTTCCTATCATATCTCTAAATCTGTTTTGTATATGTCATTTTAAAGACGATCAATCAGGATTATCTAAAAATGTTAATAAGAAATAATTGAGTTTTGAAATTAGATCTATGTGATCCTTAGGGGACTCTACCTAAAGCATAAATTAAATCTTTCTGAAATGATTCAGACTATTCTGTTTCTTAAGTTTGACCTGAATGATTAGTAGCAACAGTTGTTAGATAGAAGAATGGATGAGTGTGGTTGATGGAAAGATTTGTTGTTTGCAAAAATAAACATTAAAATCAAATAGAGTGTAATGTAATATCTAGCCCTCTATTCACCTTATGTTTTATATATTATGATTTGATTTATAAGTTACATTAGATAAAGACATCTTCTAAATAATAATAAGAAGAAGAATAAGTATTATTATTATTATAATACCAGCAGAGTTGTATACCCTACACTTTTAAATATTTAGCCAGTAGTTACTTCAAAAAAGGCTACAGTATTGAAAGAGTAGGCATGAGGGACTTGCAGAAGTCACAAAATTGTTGACTGGCAGCAGTAAGTTCCCACATGCAAATGAAGAAAACTTCTGCACATCACAGAGGGTATTTAACATGGAAAACTCCAAAGGTGAATCGTCAACTAATTGGGAAGTGAGAACTCTAAGGTTCATTATTACATAGGGTTTCAACAGGCAAGCATTGATATGATATCTTCAGGGACTTTTATATGGTAGTTCTAGGAATCACCCTAAAAGTAACACTAGAATGAGGTTAAAAATCTGTTGCCATACCGGAGTCAAGAGGTGAGTTAAAGAGAAGGGCTTGACTGATGTTAGTGAGTGCAGAGTATGGAGAGAAAAAAGTAAAGTCTGGGGGATCATCAAAAGATAAGGTTGGAGCAGAGTGTTTTGGGTGATGGGCAATCCACCCCGCCTGGTGGAGAGACTAGAAACTTTCTAACTAGAGGCAGCTCGGATTTGCTTTCCGCTAATTTGTTTTATTACATTCCATTCTAACTTTGACAATCTTTTCATTGTGTTTTAATATCTTCATTTAGTGCACGTTTTTCCTGTTTGGGAGCACACAAGGATGCCCTCTATCAAATCATTCTGAAATAATTCTGCCTTAATAAGCAGAACTCATTTTATGTTGTTGACAATATTATTGGGAGCATTTCTCTGGTTTTATTGTATTGTTTTACCAGCAGCATGCTGTATTTAAGAATGCCTTTAATTCTTTTCATAATTTGCAATGGAAATAAGACAGAGAGACAAGTATTCAACTAAAGATCATCAATCAAGTAATAAATGTGTTTTAGACCATGATATTCATTTAAAAAGTACACAAATAAAGCGACATGCATCACCTCCTCTATCTGATAAATCCAACCCCTGAAGCATTTTAGGAATAAGCATCTTGATAAATGTGCTGTGTAAACAATGAAATCTCAGTTAAAGTAATCTTTGCTGACTGAAAGCAGTTTTGTTACAACAAAAATAAGCATCAATAAGTAATTTTACATCAGACCTGTCTGCAGCAAGTCTTTGTTAGTAAGAGACAAAAACACCTATTTTTTTCTGCTCTTTTTGACCTGCCATTACAAATTGTATATATCCTACTGTAACAGTAGTATATGTAAAATGCTTTGAATATTCTCTTAAATAAGTTATTCATTAAACAAAAAATCTGGAGCACCCATATTTTCCTTTTACAGAATACTGCTGGTTTTCATTTTCCATTGAAGTTTGCACAAAAGTATCAATTCATTGTATTTATCCACTGCTTTGTATCGTCTGTGAGTTTACGTGAAATATCATTGTTCACATCTAGTGGTTTATTTGTTTAACCTGGCATAGGAACCATAGCATAGTAGTATTATCAGTTGCCAATATCTATTATATACCTCATTTATCATTTACTAGCAAAATACCAGCGCTTCGCAGCAGAGAAGTAGTGTGTTAAAGAAGTTATGAAAAAGAAAAGGAAACATTTTAAAAATAACGTAACATGATTGTCAATGTAATTGTTTTGTGACTGTTATGAGTGTTGCTGTCATCAAGGATTTGATTATCATTATTTCTTTCAATCAGGTTCGTATTTGGAGGATGTGTTGTGTTCAAGTTACATTCCGTGTTTTTCAACCGTTGTAAAGATAACAGGTTTCATTCATCGAAGTGTTCACTACCCAAATCGGTACTTGTGAATCTAAGATGTTTAACAGGCATTCAGGCAACAATTAAGTTGTGGATTTGCCTGTGAATATTTAGTGGCAGTGTGTCTATGAACTTAATTTAAACTTAAGCTTTACACCTTGCTTTCCTATTGATATGTCTACAAAGGCTTGTTCAGCTTCAGAGGGTTGTTCCTTTCTTACTGCATCAATAAACAGCTTGTATTCCTCTTTATCTGAGACATCACACACTGCATGCACGGGTTTACCTTTCCCAGTCCTGCAAACTTTAGTGAAGTGGTTCAATTTACCACATTTTTTACACTGTCTTCCTTTAGCTGGACATTGACTTTTCCAACCATGTGCTTTATTTCCGCAGTAGCTGCACTTATGAATATGCTTGTATGCGTCACACGCTTCATATTCTTTTGCTGCCTTCTCAATTGTGTAATGCATTTTTTATTCAGCGGTCTTTGAGCTCTTGCTTGTTGTCTGCGTACTGTGTTCACAGTCAGTTCATGTGAGTCGCTCTGAGTACATGCATCGAAGGCTCTCAGCTGTGCTTGTGCTATCTCGTGCGATCTTGCGATGTTCACGGCTTTATTTAATGTTAGCTCAGACCCGGCACTTAAAAGTTTCTCTCGCACTTTCGCTGAGTTTGTGCCAAATACTATTCTATCCCTGACCATCTCATCTTCGTTTGTATAAGCACAGACCTTCACCAGCAATTTTAACTCCATTACAAAGTGATCAAAAGTGTCGTTTATACCCTGCGTCTTCTCATTAAACTTGTCTCTCGTGAATATCGTATTTGTCTTAGGCACGACAAACGCCTCAAAACGGTCATAATAAGTTTTCAGTACCTTGGCTTCCTCCTGGGTGAGAATCCATGTGTTAAAAATGTCTCTTCCTTTTTCCCCAGTCCACAGGAGCAGGTAGCTGCATTTCTCACTCTCGTCTTTGCCTTTTAGCGGGCCAGAAAACATCAGCTCCACATGCTACTCAATTACGTGGTAGGCGTGGGTATGGGGGACGCAATATAGGCAGGCAGCCAACTACGCGGGAGGCGTGGTGATGGGGGACGCAACTCCGCCTCACACAGTGACCGAGCTGCAGGCTATGGCCGTATATATGTACGTAAGTAGGATTCAGTTATGACCGTTATGCGTAGAATTTTGAAATCAAACCTGCTTAACTTTTGTAAGTAACCTGTAAGGAATGAGCCTGCCAAATTTCAGCCTTCTACCTACATGGGAAGTTGGAGAATTAGTGATGAGTGTGTGAGTAAGTGAGTGAGTGAGTGAGCCAGTCAGTCAGTCAGTCAGTCAGTGAGGGCTTTGCCTTTTATTAGTATAGATTAAAAATTTCAATACATTCAAACCATTTCAGATTATTTTAGTAAAACACATTTCAATTGAACTACCCAGCATATTATGCAAAAATTTAAAATATGCTATGAAAAAAGTAGGGCAACATAGATACAAAACATAATTTTAAAACACTGATGCACATATTTTGCAATACATACAACGTGTACTGTATATACAGTATATTGCAAATGAAGTGGCTTACCAAAACTATCAAGACCCTAACTTTCATGCATTTTTTTCTCTTGCTGGTTAAGGAAATTGATATATTTATTTAAAAAATATATTTAGAAAACTCAGCCTGTCATTTAATAAGTTGTAAATTTGACTCAAATAAACAGTTTTCTGGTATTTTGTCTTAGTTTTAAGGGTTATGTCCACTTAGCTAAGGCTTATCTCTTCATTCCTTTTAATCTTCCCTAGGGTCCTACTGGCAAGTGTGACACAGTTTGTAGAGAAGACTTCATGTAGAGGAGCTCTTCTTTCACTTGACCCATGGACCTTATTGTGCATCAACAGTTAGATTTGGTTTTCTGTTTTTCTCTGAAAGACAGCACAACAAGCTTTAAGGTACAGTATCTGATGCTATTCTCTGTTCCTGTAAAAATGCATCTGCCTTGAATGCCATGAACAAATGGAGTAAGCTGTAACAACAGTCCAAAGTCCATCTGACTGTCCAATGTTAGATACATTCTGAAAAGGATCTGAGGCTACTTTTTGTCAAATGAGAAAGGTAGTCAAAAGTGAAATGTTTGCAGGTAGTGGTAATAGCACTGAAAAGAAACTGATGTAAAAAAAAGAACATTATCACTAAGTTAAAATACCTGGGTACCAAGTCAACCAATAAAAATGGTTGAAATTTGTAAAGCCCTCAACTACCATGTTTAAGTAAGAACTGGATCTTTCCTATACTGGTAAAGTATCATACAATATGGGCACTCCAACAAAATTGTTCCAGAAAACAGGACAGCAACAAAATCATGCAGTGAAAAATATGTACAGGAAACATACATGCAGAGACATATGCATGCAGCTAGCAGATTACTCTTCTTATCTTGGATAGTTACTGTGGAGAAAAGTGCAGAAATTCTTTTTGGGAGACACAAATATTACAAAAATGTTTTTCTGTATTTTAAGATGTTATTAAAGTTTTTTTGCCTTCAGATGACATTTTTGCTGCTTGTAAAGAACTTATGGATACTTTCCCTCCAGAGCTAATCATGACCTACAACAGTTAATATCAACACGGATGGGTACCGCATTGATTTTTAGATTTTTTCATCCATAATGTAGCGCGATAAATTGCACAGTACAGTACATATAGTACAGTACATGTCAAGGGCTTACCAGGAGTGTAGCCCAAGGCCCCAAACCATTGGGGGTCCCCAAAAAGGGTTTTGGAGCCAATTTTCTGAGTTTGTAAAGCAGCTGTCTTACACAAAATTTTTTTATCCAGTACTCCATGATGCTTTGCAAGGCTACAAACTCACTCAAGAATACTTAAAATATTAAACGCACTTGTTACTTTAGTTCCCATACCCTGATCTCTCTTCCAACCCTCGGCTACGCTACGTGTTTCTGGGGCCTCATTTAAAAATATTGTATATGCACAAAAAGAGCTTGACAACTTCCCATGCAAATATTATTTTTATATATTGACAGCAACTCTTGGTCATGTGTATGCAACATTTTGGAGAAACTGAGAAATGATGACACCCATGATCAAATAGGAAAATGCAGCCAAAGCAGCTAAATGATGACTTGTATGTGTAAAAATACATATCACCAAGCGTTATTATAATGTGTGTTGATGTAACAAATATATAATACTTCAAAAGTGATGAATATGAAGTACACAATGTATTTTAGTTCCCTTTTAAGAGGGCCAATGTTGTGTATTTGCACTGTATTTGTTCTGATTATTCAGAAATTCAAACACCAGCTGCTTGGAATTGGTTGATAGGTCAGGAATATCTTAGCCAAGTTTCACATCATCATGCCCACTGTGCTGGAAGCCATTAACCAACCAGCGAGGTGCTACTTCCAGTTTTCATATGGTGTGGATGCACATAGATAAACATGATATGCTTCTACCTTCTACGTAATTACAGCACTAATATTGCAATGAGGATACCTAGTGATAATGAAGCTGCTTTTGATAACTGTGAACAGTTACATTCCATTAAAAGAAAAGTCATCCTTGATGCCAAGATATGACTGAGACAAACTTTGATTTGTTTATTTTGAGACAAAGTACCTTTGACAAATGTGATGGTATGGTACATGGCCGCCAGCTTATTGGTAAGGTAATTTGCTGAGCCGTCAGTTTTTCATATAGCCTGTACTATTCATTGTAATAGTAATAATGATATTACTTGTGCCAGGCAATTGCGGCTACCCGCTAAGATGTTTTACAGCAGAGTTCGAGGTATGTTCACAAACACATTTACAAGGTGATTGTGATTTATAAAGAGTAAATTGCAAAAAACTGTGCATATGCCAGGTTTTAAAAATCAGATTTTTTCTTGTTGTATGCATTTTCCTGTTTTTTTGGCATGAGCATATTTTCATGCTTGAATCCATGTCAAATTATATAACTGAGGCTTGTGGATGCAAAAGACATGTTGTGAGAGCTCATCTATATTTTACATCCTTCAAGGCCGGATGAGTCGATTTGCATTTCACAAATAGAGTTACAGAATGGACTAAATGTTTTTAATTGTAATGAGCTTTAAATATTCCTCCTCATTATATTTTTATTTGACAATCAATTTCATTTCAAATCAATTTCAACTCAAAAATTATGCAACTAAGAAAAAAAATACAGATTATAGTTAAAAAAAGAAGAAGAAAAAAGCTTGTGGAAAATAAATCAAGCCTGTGTAGTGCCCCAGTTTGATACATTTGTTGAGCTGACCATCAGTGGTCACAGAATAACATACAAGATTAAACTAAATGGGATTCTTTTATCTCTTTACAGGTCTAGCAAAAATATAACACATGTAACTTTAAAACTTATTATTGATTTTGCCTTTGTTTTAGGAATTACTATCTGTCCCCCGCGCCTCTGCCCACATAGTAGTGAAACAGGACAAACTTTAAAAATCAACAAAAAAATTAAAAAATGTAATAGTTTGTATTGAGAAGAATTTTTATTGAAAGTTTTCGTGTCCGAGAGCCTCTTGCTATACAATATATTTGGTTTTTCTCACAGGGGTGAGAATGTAGCTGTGATCTCTGCACCAAAAACGTAAAAGGCTGGCAAGGTATCTCTGGCCAAATGGAAGGTAGGTACGCTCCAATGTCAAACGTTGCCACTTCATCTGATCATGTTCAGCTCTGATGGGAGAGTGTTCCCCATGTGGGGAGAAGAGCATGTGGCTGTGATATCTCTGTCAATGAACAGGTACCATCTAAAACACATGTATCTGTGATCTCTTTCTCAAAAAAAAATCAAATGTTACTCTTTAACAATCTCTAGATGATAATATGAGCTGAACAAACAGGTATCGCTAGCTAAGCAGAGGCAAGGTATACTACAATACGTACTCGAATGGAGGCTGGCGCGTGCGCGAGGATGGCCCCGCCCGGCTCCCTACTCCTGAGGTTCCACCTCCGCCTCCCCTTGGCCTGTCTCTCAGATTTGCGCAAATAAATTGGTGTTGCAACCTAACTACAATACTTAGCGCGATGAGAGAAGTCACAAAATTAACGGGAATGTTCAAGCAAATTATAGGATCTAAATCTGTTAAGTAGTTCTCTCATGAAAAGCAGACATACAGACAGACAGACAGACAGACATTGAATTTTATATAGAGAGAGATGTATCAAACTAGCATGCTTCCAAAGACGTGTGTCGACAGAGGTATCTTTCATGACAATGAAAATGCTTTTAAAATGTTGATTTTACAGCTGGTGTAATAATAAAAGAAAAATCAGAAATATGAGAGGTTACTATAATACACATTATGTTCAATGAGAAAGGAAACAAGCTTTTGTTTACTACAATGAATATTTTAATAGAAGGTGACAGGAAATCAGCGAACTTAGGTTCAAGAGTACTGGATCAGTGTCAAAATTTATTTTTAGGCCACTGGAGACATGTTTAAAATTTGTTGTTAGTACACCTGTTAACTAAAAAGCAGAGCAGTGAGGTACAAAAATCAGTCCATTTTGTAAATGACATTGAAAACTAACAATTAAAAATGATAAAAACACTGATCATGGAAGTGATGTGCAAAATGCAAGTAAAATACAGAAATATTACAGCATAGCGTGTCAGGAGTAATACAATGGCTAGTTACAGGTTAAATAAAGGATCTTTGTTTTACAATAAAATGTTAGTGTTTGTCTTCAAAACAAAAATGATTATCATAAACATTTTAATTATTTTCAAATTGTAATGCTCATTCTGGCAGCCCTAATACTTATTGGAAATCGATCCAGGAAAAGCTACAAAAAATGAGCAAAGACTGCTAATCATAAGAATATTGCTGATCCTGATTTAATTTGATTTCATTACATGCTTTACAAGCATTAGTAGTAGCAGCTTGAGAGCTCAAAGACAGCGATATATATATATACAGTATATACATATATACTGTAGAGAGAGTGATAAAAGACTTGTGCTGTACAATATCATTTTTTGTAGCTGTGTTTGTGTATATTATATATTGTCACAGATTGGCACCTAAGGATCACCTTCATGGTTCAAACTAGGCATGTTATACTACTCCAGGACATAAGGGATTGATGTCGCTGTTTCATTTCTTCGTTTGGAATGCTGATGCTACACATATACATATATTGACTTTTATATATACAGTAGATTAGTGAAGACAGCTTTACTTCCAGTTATATACTGTATATATTGTTGGGTGGAAATAATGTGTAATTGTTTGTGCTGAGTTTTGTATTATTGTCTTTGTGCTAATTTATTTTTACAGTTTGTGTTTGTTTATGTTTCTGTCCATCCTTCATGAAGTGTCTATGGAAGAAAAGGAAGGAAGAAAAGTTTATTTTAGCTTTTGTTGAATTTTTCTCATCACTTTATGACTTTGAGCCATTGTAAATACTACCTGCATTTATTTTTCTGATGGCTGGCAATGTATTGTATTGAATGGTGTATATACTTGCAAGTCAAGATTATAAATAGTTTTTACCACATCTGGAATAAACCTGAATTCTGTTTTTGAACAGTCATTAATGTCTGTGTCTCAATTCTCTCATCCCTTGGTCACTCAGTTACAACTTCAGATGCCCAGAGTCTGGAATTGTGCAGTGATGCCATTGTACGGTTCACCCCAAGATGATTATTGTTAGTCTTTATGTTAACAGACTCCCTTTAAATAGGATGTCCAAAAGAACCCAATTTATAAATGTCTAGATTCCTCTTACTGCAGCTTGCATCTGTTTTTATTCTTAAACAGAAAATGGCATTCAAAGAAATATTTCCCCAAACACAAGCCATTTAGTTTCTGTGAGATTTGGTTGAAGTAAAAATATTTCCTAAAGATGTTTCCAAAAAAAGAATTAAAACAAAGGGAAGGTATAGTTACGGAATCAAGTCAAAGTGCAGATACCTCCAAAAACAAATCACAAGATGCATAAGGAAATTTTAATGTAAGACTGCCAATTTGTTTGGAGCAGCTGGAACAGCTTTGTGAGGAATGAGGAGATTAGCAACTAGAAAAAAATGTTTAGTCAGTGCAATACATGGTCAAACACATTCTGCATAGCTTAAATTAAAAATACCATTTACGTTTGCTCAATGGAATATTTAAGATTCTCATAAACAAACATATGTCCATTATTTACATCATATTCATAAAATAATTCACTTGAAGTAAAAGATATTTTAGGTATGGGATGTTTGAAAAAAACAAAAAAACAAAACATATTTACATGCATATATGGACTGTGGTGGAATACACTGAGATTCCTGCAGAATTCCCTGCTACAGATGATAGCTCCAAAAGCTTATGATTGGTAATACTGTATTACAAAGATAATTAAAACCACTTAAATTTGATTTAAAACTGTTATGAATCAAAAATCTATGCTGGTATTTAAGCCTAGACACAGAAGTGGCTCTTCATACTATGTAATTGAATAAATGACTGCTAACAAGAAACAGTAACAAAAAAATAAAATAATTAGTTTTTGGTGCTTCATTATGTTTATTTGCCACTTAGCTATATCACATAATCTGCATTTTTTTTTAGTTTCCTCTGTAACTTTCTTTTTGTGCAAGTACATGAGTATGGCCAATGGAACTGGCTGTTTCAAAAATGTAAGGTTTTGTTTTGACAAAAATGTAATGCAGTGCAATCGGTACAGTTTAAATTTATTGTAACGTTTCCAGAGTACAAAGATTTTCTCATAGGCATGCTTGACATTGCATCACAAATCCATCCATTTATCCATTTTCCAATCCGCTGAATCCGAACACAGGGTCACGGGGGTCTGCTGGAGCCAATCCCAGCCAACACAGGGCACAAGGCAGGAACCAATCCCAGGCAGGGTGCCAACCCACCGCAGGACACACACAAACAAACCCACACACCAAGCACACACTAGGGCCAATTGTAGAATTGCCAATCCACCTAACCTGCATGTCTTTGGACTGTGGGAGGAAACTGGAGCACCCGGAGGAAACCCACGCAGACACGGGGAGAACATGCAAACTCCTGCATCACAAATCTTGCCTCATATATTGTGTAAAATATAACAATATACAACATAATGTGCCAAAATTAGGGCCCCTAGTTTAGCCATCCATGCTTACATCTATGTACAGTATTACATACTGTATGTGTACCCAGCCATAAATGAAGTCATGTGCATACACATGCTGCCAATGTACTGCTGGAATAGGCTCTGTTCCTTTGCAACACCACATAGGATTACATGGTTCTCTTACTGTTAAGTTTATAAAGTTTATACAAGTTTTTAAGTTTATACATATATAAAACTAATTTGAGAAAACAAATTACTTAGATTTTCTTTTGATGACTATATGTATTATATTAAGGAAAAGTCAACTGAACTGACACTTCAAAGTGGTGAATTAAATACACAGCTTGTCTATGCACTAACAAAAGCTTATTTATGTAAGGACTTTATTATAAGCATTTGAATAAAAAAGAACCTTCTTTGTAAAGAGTAAAATGGACAGAGATGTAATAAGAAAAAAGGTAATTGTTACTTATCTCATAATTATGCATTGTAAGGCAGCCAAGCATGTAATTGTAGCGAGCATTTACAATATGTGCTGTAGAGTTTCACAGCACAAGGTCTTGCATTGATTAAAGTTTCCACCACACTTCACTATCTTTGGTAAGACATTAGCTTACAGATCACTGATCTAGCATTTTATTTAAAATGTCCATTTTGTTTTTGAATTTCAGCAATACCAATGAGCAAACATCTTCAGGTCTTGGTTATAGAGGTACAAGTGTGACTCTTTTTAACTGTGCAGAAAGTAAGTTTGAATCTTTATTGAACCACTGGAGTTCAAGCTGGGACATTTTTGGTTTGATGTCAATTATATTCTTATAAACATTTAGAGGACTCATTAATATTAAAAAAGGTAATTTATATGAAGAAAATGTTACTGAAATGTATATCATACATAAACATCTCCTAAATTATTAAGGTCAAAATATTTTTCCTGCGTCACAAATACTGATTCTATGTATAATTAAACATCTATCCTTGGGGCAAAATGCTTATATATAACAGATACATTTACTGACACGGCAATACCTTCAGACACAGGTTCAACACATAAGTTATTAGAATTGTCATTTTTGGCATGAAAATATGGGTGGGGCTTAGCTGGTGTCTATAGACTTTCAGAAGTGGGAGAGACATCCTGAGATGCTGGCCATAAAAGGAGTCGTGCAGAGTGTGTGTATGCGCGAGTGATAGGGGAAGAACCAGAGACAGCAAGCAGGAAAGAGAGATGTGTGATAAGTGCTTATGACTCTTACAAGATCCCATTGAGAATGTAGCTGCCGGTGAGTCTTGGAAAGTATCCTGGCTTGGATTGACTCACAGAGTCTGGGAAAGTGAGTGCAGATAGTGTTGCCTCTGATCCCAAGTGAGCGGTGTGGGGTGGAGCTAACATCGTGAATGTGCAGGCAAAGTACAAGGTAGAAAAACAATCATTGGATCCACATAAAGGGAGCCATGGACAATCAGAGCAGCTACCAGCATCAGTGATGATCAAATGTCAGCTGAATAATGACATAATCACAAAAAATGAAAATATTTTAAAATATTGTTTTGTCATACAATACAACCACCAAAGTACAGCATACTTCAACATACAATAAACACTCAACACTATAAGCAGAAATAAAAATGAATATTCATTAAGTAAATAGCACACTGCCCAACTAATGCATAACACTCAACACATTTACAAATTCAGTCCAAATTGTAAAATATAATTCTTCAAGCCAATATGGTCCCAAATGTTTAATTTGTACTTTTTTGTTCAATAGAGAAAATGGTAATTTATATTGTACTTATATAATCTGTGTGATTCATGATAATAATGATGACAACAATTCTAGTGAAGTTAGATGCACAAGTTCACCCTGCCTTGAAATTGCATCATTGAGATTCTAGAGAAGAGCTGCTTGAATATGTTCTGTCTTTCAAGCCCTCAGATGGAAATGAAATATCCAGGATATTGTACACATGCATAAAATGATATTGAAATACTATGTGGTTGAAGGGCTCTTCTAGACAGGAAATTGCATTGAGTACATCACAGATAAAAGAAAAAAAAATTACGATCACCAAGTTTGTTAATACACATTTTACACATTTTAAGAAGATGTTAAAGTATTTAGATGAGTTTACTACTAATTTAATTTGGTTAGCACTGTGGCACAGTGGGTCTTCCCTGAATGGAGTCTGCATGTTTTTCCAATGTCTGTGTGAGTTTCCTCCAGGTGCTCCTTCCACTGTTCAAAGACATGCAAGTTAGGTGAATTAGAATGGTAAATTGGCCCAAGTGTGGGTCTGGTGAGTGTGTCTGTGTTCACTCAGTTTAGGACAGGCACCTGGTCCAGAGTTTGTTTCTGCCTTGTGCCCTATGCTAGCTGGGATAGGCTCCAGTTCCAAACGCAATCCTGGCCTGGAATAAGCAGGTTAGACAAAGACATGACTTATTAAATTTGTTGCTAAACAGACCAGCTGTGTCTCACTTGCCTCTAATGTGGAGCTCCCCCTGGTCAACAGATCTCAATTACAACCTACAGTCAAACTTTGTAATAACCTGCAGAAAAAACATCTCCTTTTTCATACGAGGACACTATATTTCAGTAGTATTAACAACAAAAGGACCATTTATTACTGTCAATTTATCATCATTAAAGTGTGCAATTAACACGTTAAAATTTTCTGTGATTATGTTTTTTAACAACTCCTAAATGAGTTAATTTAATCTTTTTAATTTGACCGGACTTCACAAATTGTTAATGAAGAAGTAGCAAATTAATTCAGTTCTTTTAATGGGTCAACAGGCTTCAGGTTTGCTTAATTATTTCCTATGTTGTTTCCTGATAACTAACTTCATAATGATATACGCATACACCAGAAAAACTACCCCGAAAAGAAAATGCAAATGCATGACCTGTCATCAGATAAGCCACAGATGTCAGTAGTTGAGCAATACAGACTTGAACAGCAAATTGGCATTAACTTGGTCCATTACAGAGATGGAAGCTACAGGAGGAAAAATACCCAGCCTTGGCTAAGTTTGTATAAATTCATCCCCAGTTACTACTATCCCTTGCAGTGTTGGGGGGTAACACATTAAAATTTACATATGTTAAATGGACAGATTACTTTTTAAAGTAAAAAGTACCTTAATGTAAACGAGTAACTTATTTAATTGAAGGAAATATACCAGAGCTACTTAACAAAGAAAAAACAGATATGTTTTACTGTGTTATTTTGGAAGCTTATTCCTCACTTTAAAAAAAGTAATTATAATATATATATATATATCTTCCTCTTTCTGAAGAGGTAGGGGAAGTGACAGCGAAGGAGGTAGGGATGAGAACTGCGCTCGTACGCATGCGCCGCTCTACCAACCTGCTGGCCACTGCCAAGAGTTGATTCTAGAATAAAATAAAAATAAAAAGAGGAATAACCTTGGAGGTCAATCATCACCCCGAAAGCGGATAGCGGACGTCACGTAGTATATGTATACCAAATTTCAGGTCAATAGTTCAAATGGTTTGCAAGCTACAGGTGATTTAAAATCCTGGACAGACAAATGAACAGCCACGGTAGTGAATTATATAAGATACTAGCAAAATACCCGCGCTTCGCAGCGGAGAAGTAGTGTGTTAAAGAAGTTATGAAAAAGAAAAGGAAACATTTTAAAAATAACGTAACATGATTGTCAATGTAATTGTTTTGTGACTGTTATGAGTGTTGCTGTCATCAAGGATTTGATTATCATTATTTCTTTCAATCAGGTTCGTATTTGGAGGATGTGCTCTGTTCAAGTTATATTCCGTGTTTGTCAACTGTTGTAAAGATAACAGGTTTCATTCATCGAAGTGTTCACTACCCAAATCGGTACTCGCGAATCTAAGATGTTTAACAGGCATTCCCGGTATTAAGTTGTGGATTTGCCTGCAAATATTTAGAGGCAGCGTGTCTATGAACGTAATCTAAACTTAAGCTTTACACCTTGCTTTCCTATTGATATGTCTACAAAGGCTTGTTCAGCTTCAGAGGGTTGTTCCTGTCCTACTGCATCAATAAACAGCTTGTCTTCCTCTTTATCTGAGACATCACACACTGCATGCATGGGTTTACCTTTCCCAGTCCTGCAAACTTTAGTGAATTGCTTCAATTTACTACATTTTTTACACTGTCTTCCTTTAGCTGGACATTGACTTTTTCCACCGTGTGCTTTGTTTCCGCAGTAGGTGAACTTATGAATATGCGTGTATGCGTCAGTCGCTTCATATTCTATTGCTGCCATCTCAATTGTGTAATGCGTTTTTTGTTCAGCGCTCTTTGGAGCTCTTGCTTTTTGCCTGCGTACTGCGTTCACAGTCAGTTCACATGAGCCGCTCGGAGTACATGCATCGAAGGTTCTCAGCTGTGCTTGTGCTATCTCGTGCGATCTTGCAATGTCCACAGCTTTATTTAATGTTAGCTCAGACCCGGCACTTAAAAGTTTCTCTCACACTTTTGCTGAGTTTGTGCCAAACACTAGTCTAATCCATGACCATCTCATCTTCGTTTGCATAAGCACAGTCCTTCACCAGCAATTTTAACTCCGTTACAAAGTGATCAAAAGTCTCATTTATACCTGGCGTCTTCTCATTAAACTTGCATCTCGTGAATATCGTATTCGTCTTAGGCATGACAAACGCCAGCGGCAGCGTGTCTATGAACTTAATTTAAACTTAAGCTTTACACCTTGCTTTCCTATTCATTTGCATAAGCACAGTCCTTCACCAGCAATTTTAACTCCATTACAAAGTGATCAAAAGTCTCATTTATACCCTGCGTCTTCTCATTAAACTTGTATCTCACGAATATCGTATTCGTCGTTGCTTGTATGCATCACTCGCTTCATATTCTTTTGCTGCCTTCTCAATTGTGTAATGCGTTTTTTGTTCAGTGCTCTTTGGAGCTCTTGCTTGTTCTCTGCGTACTGCGTTCACAGTCAGTTCACGTGAGCCACATGGAGTACATGCATCGAAGGTTCTCAGTTGTGCTTGTGCTATCTCGTGCGATCTTGCAATGTCCATGGCTTTATTTAATGTTGGCTAAGACCCGGCACTTTCTCGCACTTTCGCTGAGTTTGTGCCAAACACTAGTCTATCCCTGACCATCTCATCTTCGTTTGCATAAGCATAGTCCTTCACCCGTAAATATTTAACGGTAGCGTGTCTATTTAATTGCCGCTGACGGACGGCCTTTGAACAAAAGTAATGAGTATGCATTTAACCCTGCATGTGCTGATGGGTAAATTTAACCTGCCTAGTTTACAGTAACAGGAAGCCAGTGACCATTGCAGCAGGCCTGGGTGAAAGGCAAGAAACAATTGCGTTTTTAGCTTTCTACACTGCTCCCTTGCATGGCTCAATTGCACAGCCAATTAGAAAAGAGTGTGCTGTATGCAATCTAGCAACAGAAACCTGTAAATAAAGCATCTCTTTAGTTTTCATTTCAGCTATTTGCTATGGACATGTGTGACAAAGTGAGGTCCATGGCTGTTTGGCATTTTAAATAAATAATTGCCACACTCACGTTTTTGTGTGGGGGGGCATGGCAACATGGCAGCATGACAAGTGGTTCCTGTATGCGATACGGGAGTGGACAGCCCTGCACTTCGTCCGTGATGCTAGGAGCTGCTCATTACCACAGCTGTGACATGTCCTCAGTTTAGAAGGGAAAGCCTGAATGCAACAAGGGAGGAGGAAAGAGGGATGGAACAAAAAAAAGCGAAGTTTAAAGGACAGAGAGAAAGGCAGGAGTAGCAGCAAGCCACTACTTGGTGTGGAAGCAGGTGGAATGGAATGGTGCCCTAGCAGGTAGCGCGTGACCAGCACTCAGGAGGGGGCACGAGGATAACTCCTGCTGAGCAGCCAGGAGCAGGACAGATCGTTAAGCTCAGGAGGATCCTCTCGCTGGGTGAAGCCTGTGACTAGCAGCAGTCTGAGGATGGCACGCCTTTGCCGGGTGGAGCCTAGATTGGCAGCGGTGGGCGTGGGAGCAGAGTCCAATGGATCTCTGTGGGATTTCTTGGATTGGGCTGCAGTTGCAAGGGCCAGGTTTGAAGGATGTCTGCGCCTGTTGGTGAACGTCTTTCCATGCTGCAAGGTCCAAATAGGGTAAGAAAGAGAGGTGATGGTTTTAAAAGGAAAGCAACTGGGATGAGAATTTTAAAGACTCCTCTCTGAATTTTAACTCATTTTAACTGATTTATTTCTATTTATTGATTTTAACCTCCACCATTCACTTTTTATGGATTATTTATTTATTGAACCTTTTTGAGCACTACACCTTTTGAACACTTGTTTTTGTTTGATTTTTTGCTTGGTGTGTTTTGTCCTCATCAGTTCAGCTCATCCAGTTACGTTATTTACGGTGTCAGATTCAAGAGGCTCCCCATTATAGAAGAAGGAGCAAGAAGACAACCCGCACCATCACAACATGTTGAAACAGTGTCACAGTGTCTAATGTTCATAACTCAAACTTTCGTGCCTTATTTACTGCACAGCACATGAATGACAAAACATATTTTCTTAATTAGGAAGTATTTGACCACTATGTTTAAAATTTAAAATACACTTTGTTGGAGTTTATATTCTTCTGTACACAATATCATAATTAACATCCTAAGAAATAACAAAGGTTTAAAATAAAGAGCAGTAAAAGCTGCATAATAAAATGTATAACATTGAATTCTGCTTTATGTTAGAATCTTGATCTGGAATGGAGTAGTAATGATTGTTGCAATATTCTTTTTTTTTTTCTTTGTATGAGGAAATAGATTTATTTTCATTACAAGTATGGGTTTCATATCTCTACTAGAAGGAAAAGTAATACAAAAGTAAAACACTGTTTGTAACTTGTTACATTAAATGGTAAGTAACTGAAAGTAAGTTAGTTTTAATAGTAATGTTTTCCAACACAGGTACTTGATGAACATTTTTTTCTCCATCTGGATATGAGATTAATAAAAAGAGCATCCCTTGAATGACCAGTGTAAATAAACTGCTGTACTTAAATAACTGGATGAGTAAATAGTCAGAAAAACAAAAATATCTTATTTTCCACCTTCATATTAATTTAAAGACAGAATTATTAATAGAACCAGTCAAAGTCTTGGACTAATTAGCATTGTGATGTGGCTCAAAATTAAACAAAAACTTAGTTTAAGAATTTGACTTAGAATTTCACTGTTTATTCAACTGTTTCTGTTACACAAAACTTTTCAATTTATTATGCAGAGGCAAGTGATTATGTAAACTGTTTTGTGTTAGAAATCAGAATCACTGAGTTATTTCTGCTTTACAGAAAAATATTAATATGTTTGAAGAAAATGTGAAACTGTGAAAATGTGAAGAACCTTCACCTATTCTGTTTCTCTTCTCGGTACTCAAATGTGTCACTTGGTACCATGGCTCACCTGCCAAGTTGTTGTGCCTGCTTATGGTAAAGTCATCCCTGATGGAGGATCGCTGGAATCATGGGAAAGAGAGGTCCTTTCATCGGATTGGCTGGCCCAGCACTGTTTCAGCTGTGGAATGGCCAAATGGGGGAAGCAGCTTGATGGATGAGGTCTCCAGGACTATAAACAAATCCAAATCATATAATGTGATGTCATCCATTGTTAAATTCTGCTACGTACTTCTAAAATTTTTATTTTTATACTGTATTGAGGATTTTTTCTGTTCTGTGTATTGTATTGTATTGTATTGACCCCCTTCTTTTTGACACCCACTGCATGCCCAACCTACCTGGAAAGGGGTTTCTCTTTGAACTGCCTTTCCCGAGGTTTCTTCCATTTTTTCCCTACTGGGTTTTTTTTGGAGTTGTTCCTTGTCTTCTTAGAGAGTCAAGGCTGGGTGGCTGTCAAGAGGCAGGGCCTGTTAAAGCCCATTGCGGCACTCCTTGTGTGATTTTGGGCTATACAAAAATAAATTGTATTGTATTGTATTGTATTGTATTTAAGAAAGTAAAAGTATGAATGTGCAATAATTTACACTACAATTAGTCACAATTTAGACTCATTTCACATAGTTACACGTTTTCGTTTTTTTCAGTTTATTAATAAATAACAGAAACATTCTCATACAAGTATAATTGGCATTGAAATAATTCTCTATAAAGATAGTTTGCCAGAATAAAGGAAGCCTTAATTGCAAAATCCAACTGCTAATAAGAACATTAAATGCCTGGCAAGAGGAGGATAAAGGATAACGTGTGAAATATTCAGCACAATCAGGCAGTTCAGATCGATCTCAAATGCAAAATACATCAATAGGAACACATCATAAAAACTGAACACTTTATTTAGCTTCGGACAAAAAAAGCACATCTGAGACTTGATGGAAAATATGAGTGAGGAATGAAAAGTGACAAGTGATTACAGTGTGAGTGAAACATGACAAAAAAGTTAATGATACATGAAATGTGATTAATCTAGTGCATGTGAAGCCAGAAGAGCTTGGTCTGCTAAACAATGAAGATGAATCCTGGCTTGAGGCTAAAATAAACACACATACATACACAGTTTCACCCCTGAGAAGCAGTTTAAGAGATATCTCAAATTGATCAAATATTCAGGAATACACATCAATACAAGTGAAGTATTCCTAATTAAAAAAACAAAGTCGGGAAGGTGAAAAGTGATTCTAAAGCTACTGGATGGACAAGGAATAAATAATATGAAAACTGATACCAAGCAAATGATAACACTGATATCTCATGCTCAATTAAAGAGAAAAACATCATGTCCTGAAATGGATCATTTAGACAGTTTTAGCCATGTTATTAATTTTGAAGTCTTAAACATTAAAACTTATGATAGGATTATATTTCCCACAAAACATCCCATTTTTTCCCTATCTGTTGTGAACTTAATATATTTACAAATGCAACAAAATCACCCTTAAAAGTTACAGTAGAAATGTATTCTTCTTTCTTTACACATGTAAACATTACTATGAAAAGTTACAGTCTATAACAATGAACTTCAAATATTTGTACATCTAAGATGCATTTAATTTTATTTGTGAAAGAAGACAGTCAAACACTTTCAATAATGGATGAAAATCAATTAACTTATTATCAACATAAGTTTCTTTCATCCTTAGAAAGATTAAGTAGCCTAATTCAGTGCCAAAGAGTTAAGACTAGTAACTAATTCTAGACAAGATGCTATCACACTCCCTGGAAAGTGCAAATAACTGTCCACCAAAGATACTCACAAAAACACCCAAATCTATATAAATTTTACATCAAAATATATTTTATTTAAGGTGTTTCAAGTGATCAGTTTTTAATTTACAATTTGAAACAACTCTGAAAACATAAACCAAAAGGGCTGCTTATTTATTTGTCTAAATTTGGTTTGAAAAGTATGCAAATGTACCGCTGGCAACAAATATGGAACCACCCATTTCCATGATCATTGTAGATATTGTTTCTCTCTCCAAGAGGAGTCTGGTTTGTGCTTTAAATTACTATTGTTGAATTAACGCTCAAAATAAAATATTATTGCTTTTCTTGCCAGGTACCAAGGCTAATCTTGGCAGTACTCTATTATATTTGTGATCAAAGCAGTCTCCCCACCAGATGTTGGTTTGGTTTTATCCATTTATCAAACGTGGACTGTTCTCCTTTGAAGGTGTATGGATAAAACAAAAGAAGATTTAAAGGAAAAGGGCTTGACTGGTGAGAAGGTGCAAGAACAAGCTGTTTGGAGAAGATTGATCAAGCACATCAACCCCACATAGAAGTTGGAAAAGATGAAAAAGAAGAAGAAGAAGGACAACTCTTCTCTTACAGTAGTGTGTTAATATTGTTATATTTTAATTATTTGAGGTACAAGAGACTGGGAGCCCGATCGAATCGGGCTACAAATTCTACGTTTGTGAAATCCATACTTTCTATGCACAGAATTATTTGTTTTTTTAAGTCCTTGAAATGATTTTGTTATCATGGCACTGATTTGTGCTTAAAATAGACCTTTTCGGTTGATGTGATGAAGAGCTTCCTGTTTAAAAGGGGCTGCGAGACGTGAACTCAGCTCTTCTGCGCACCTCATTTGATTTTTTCCGGCAAACAAATTTTCAAAACAAACCGTATTTTACGACTCTAATCAGAGTCGGAGTAATAATTATGTTGGCGTGGTCATTTTAGATCTGAGATCGGCTAGAATTTAAACTATGACCGTTGTTAATACCCAGCCGTCATTACTCAGTTTGCCAATAGATGTCAGAAAGACGGATGCCAAAACTGAACTGCCCAAAGATAGATTTCGATGTACCAAGCAAATGGTGATAAGTTCTAAATTACTTACGGTTCCGGAGCTGTCGAAGAGTTTAAGTCAGTCGACGATGTTAGTCCTGGAAAGTATGCCCCACCAAACCAACGTTCCAAAAACCAACCGAATTTACTGTTATCTGCTCGAACCAACATCGACTTACTATACTCGGCTGTACAGCGGCATCACTGAAGCATTCGAACATTCTTAGCCAATCATGCAATACTCCATCCGTGTTTTCCACGTGATGTTCTAAATACAGAGGCAGAGTCCCATTGCATGGTTCTAACTTGTATTGAGTCGAGGTATTGATGCGAACACCATACATACGGGGTATTGACACGAACACCATACATACGGGGTATTGACACAAACACCATACATACGGATAGTATCAAATTATATATAAGGATTCTGCATTCTAATAGGTCCGGTAAGGACTCCCACAACACAGTGCACGACATCCTCCTAAAGAGTTGTGGAAACCAAAATGACAATATAGCTTGCAGCAAGATGATGAAAATAAAGAGGAGATAGAAAGTGGGATTGATGTGCACATAGTTTTTCAAAATGTATACAAAAAATCATTTTGCAATCATAATACTCATTATAATAATAATAATTAATTACATTTATATAGCGCTTTTCAAGGCACTCAAAGCGCTTTACATACAAGGGGGGGGATCTCCTCAACCACCACCAGTGTGCAGCATCCACCTGGATGATGCGACGGCAGCCATAGTGCGCCAGAACGCCCACCACACACCAGCTTACTGGTGGAGAGGAGACAGAGTGATGAAGCCAATCAGTGTATGGGGATGATTAGGAGGCCATGACGGTCAGAGGCCAATGGGCAAATCTGGCCAGGATGCATACCACAAAGACTGAATAAATGCATAACATGAAATAGTATTATACTTATTTTTTTGGGAGTGGCAAACCTAGAATAGTGCTCTGTAAGCTTTGTTTAAATTTCTGTTTTAGCCTACAGTTTTTCATAGCTAGTTAAGCTTGACATGGCCAGTTTCAGAGCATAATTTTCATATAAGCCTATGTTACTAAGATAATGTGGGAGCCCAAGCCATTTCTTAAATATTTTTGTTTTGTTTCATGAGAAACCTCATAGACTGTCAGAGACTACATCAGCTCGGAAGCAGTTCAAACTGTAGGCACCATAGCTTCAGCTTACTAGAAAGTAGGGCTTGTCTGTGCTCACAAGACCTTTCATTTTTTTTTCTCAGTTGCTTACTTTAGTCTGTGTACTTGAGGCTTGTGTTATAACACCATACTTAACTCTTGACTGACACCATCAGCATTGGTATTCTATTAACATGGAATCTGTGATGTATATTTTTTTTTCTGATAATGAAGATGATTCTGGAATTGTAAGGTTTCAACATTCCCCTTGCTCATGTTATCTCTGAAAGAAGCCCTTTTAGCAGTCATTTAGTACATATTATAGTTGTGGTTGTATTATCCCTGTAGGCACAGACAGGACATAGCTGTTGTCCAGTAGAATGATAAAATGGTGCATTCTACCATTGTGCCTATTTCCAAAGATTGCCAGAATGTAATTTATTTGGTGTTGCAATGCGGAACTGTGAGTTTCTGGGAAAAAAAAAAAAAAAACAGATTTGTTATAGTCACCCATGATCATATCCAGAGTAGTCAGTAAGCAACTATCACCAAGTCAAAGTAAAAGAATTAATTAATATTCACAAAGTAATTAATGAATGTGTCACCTGGCTTTGGCACCAGAACATTAAGACTGAAAGAAAACGTTCAACCCTCCTTCACAGCAACTAAATCACACATCGTTTGGGTCTTCCATTTAACCTTTTGCCTATTGTACCTCAGGGATGTAATAGGGTCTTTCTTGAACAAACGTGGACTATCATGTAGTGATTAGTTTTCATAATGTTCTGCCACAGTTTGAAAAAGACAGATCACAAAGCAAAACACCAAGATGAAGATGAGACAGTTAAATTCTGCCAGCTGGCCAAAGTCAAAAGACTGTCAAAACTGATTTATAAAAGTCCAATATGTACAATCAAAGCTTATTTTGGCTTGATTGAACTTATGCTTTGTCAGTATGAACTGTCATCTCAGAGTTCTAGATCCTGGCCTAATTCAAAGGATGCAACCAATCAAAATCATTTTTGAATTATGCAACAAATTCCATGATATTGGCTTAAATGTTGGATTGTTTGTTCCATCCTTCCTGGGCTGAGGTTGTTTTTAATTAATCATCTAAAAAGGACAGACTCACATAAATATTTGTGGCACTTCCTTATATGCAAATAAGACTAAAAGGAAAATAAGTACTAAACCCTTCTGGATACTACTATTTTAACATCTGATATCTGTTTAGCATTTAGATATGTTGCAGTGCTCCTTTGCACTATTGCCAGCATGTCTTACATCAGAGACAAGCCATGTGATAACTTAATTTCAAAGACACAAATCCCATCAATTGAGACAATCCTGTAATCTCGTAAATGTTCAGATATCTCATTGCTGCACTATTAGAAAAGTATCAGTTATTTTTATGGGCTATCCTCAGGCTCAACAGTCTACTACAGGAAATAATACATTCCATTTTTCTGAGTGATTGTTTTATCGGGGTAGTAAACTTTTATATATATCTTGTATAGCACAATGTTGTTTTACAACTTTTATTGCATAAAGTGCTGCAGAACTTTAGGTGCTGTCATTCCTACTAATAGCTTATAAAAACTTCTGGAAGAAAAAACAATCTGACATTTTTAAATGAAGGGTTCTGATTGTTTAAATAAAAATATGTTTTGCTTTAAAAGTATATTTTGTTGAGCATCCACATACTATATTTTTTGACCAAAGGTGGGCTGTCTTGAGCATACCACAAAGACAGAATAAATGCATAACATGATAGCTACAGAATAAGATGAACAATTTACAATGATGATAAAATAAAAAATAATGATGGGTACCTAACTACTCAAGGGGTTACTTATGGGGTTGGTTCAAGATGGAAAAAGAGAATACATCGGGATTACTATGGGTTAAGCCAGTATGGAATAAAGCTAGATTTAGCTATTCGAGTTCACTACAGGCTTCCATATTCTGATATTTCAGGCAATACCACATTATTTAATCAAATAAGATTAAGATGATGTAGTGATATGTAGTGATCATGGGTAATTTTAACTTTGCACATATTGATTGGGAAGCCCTTATTGAAAATAACAAAGAGGAAGCCAAATGGTGCTAATGACAAATGACTATTTTCTCACCTAGTTTGTTTCAAGCCCTACACATGATAATACCAGTCTAGAACTCATGTTTTTGAACAATAAAGACAGTAATAAAAACAAGTTATTTGATACTTTACGCAACAGTGATCACAATGTGGCAAAATTTGAGATTATGTTTGAAAAATGTTTGCCAAAACAAAGTTTTAAATTGTAGAAAGCAGACTTTATGTAAAAACACAGGAACTATAAATGACTGGTAATGGCACACTGCACAATAACATCCAGTGAATACACTTGACTTGAGCATTCATAGTTTTCATACTCTTTCTCTGTACGTTTAGCATTGGTTTGCTCAGATGTTGATGTGCTTGCTGCTTCCTGAGCAGCTCTTCTTTTCTCCACCCTAGCGCCCTGCTTCTTCTCTTCTTTCATCTGCATCTTTTCAGGTTAAACTGATTAAGTCAGTGTTTGTGTTGCAATTACTTAGTATGTTTTCCTTAATTTTTCTCTTAAGCTGGCACTTAAGTCTTCAATCTGCCTCAAGAATGATTTAAGATATGAAGAGGTAGGGGAAGTGACAGCGAGATGGTAGAGATGAGAACGGCACCCATACGCATGCGCAGCACAGCCGCCCTGCTGGCTGCTGCTGAGAGTTGATTCTACAAAAAAATAAAAAGAGTAATAACCTTGGAGGTCAATCATCACCTCAAAAGCATATAGCAAATGTCACATAATATATGTGTACCAAATTTCAGGTCGATAGTTCAAATGATTTGCAAGCTATAGGTGATTTAAAATCCTGGACAGACAAACAAACAGCCATGGTAGTGTATTATATATAAAGATAGCTGGTGTCACGAGAGACCTTCTGATAGAGGCTCAAAATGAATATTCCAAAAACCAATAAAGCAGAAAGACTAAAAAAATCAGATAATGGATAAAGAAGGTCATTTTTAAAAAGGTAAAAGTGAAAAAAAAAAAAATCACTGTACAAGAAAGTTAAGCAAAACAGGCAAATAATTATGATGCAGAGGAAAAGCGGACACTACAGTAAGTGATGAAAAAAAATGTCAAAAAAAAAAAAAAAATGGAAAAAAATGCCAGTGAAGCCAAAATAAATAGCAAGCAATTTTTTGACTACTACTCTAGTAGAAAGATGTTAAAAATTAATTTAAGGACCCTCAGGGACACAAAAGGCATAATCATTGAAAAGAAGGAAATAGCAAATTAACTGAACAAACACTTCCCCCAAATATTTGAAAAGGAAGAAACAATTGGAATGTCCCGTGTAGAATTAAAAACAAGCTCAGAGTTGACAGTTTAAAATAGGAGAGTCAGATTTGCTTCAAACCCTCACTGTGTTGAAGGGTAATAATACCCCTGGAAATGATAGGAATTTTACCATTTGTGTTGAAAGAAATTAAATACATCATCTATAGACTATTATTAGGCATATCTGCGCAATCACTTGAGAAATGAAAAGTACCTGAGGACTGGAATTTGTAAATATGACTCCAGTCTTCAAGAAGTGATACAAAATAGATTCGGGTAATTACAAACCAATAAGTGTTACTTCTGTGCCATGAAAAATTATTGAAGGTATAATAAGAAATAAATTAGAAAAATACTTATATGAAAATAGTATACTAAATAACAGTCACGGGTTTATGAGAGGAAGACCTTGCCAAACCAATATTTTACATTTTTTTTTGAAAAGGCAACTGTTATAGCTGACAAAAGCAAATTTGACTTTCAAAAAGAAAAATTTTGACACAATCCCACATCAAAGATTAATTGTAAAAATAGAAGCTGTAGGCATCAGAGGTAACCTACAAAACAGAATCTAAAGCAATTAATCTGGCAGGAGACAAAGAGTACATTTAAGAGGAGTATGCTCCATGCGAAGTGAGGTTATCAGTAGAGTCCCCCAGGGCTGACCTTGGACCGTTACTTTTTGTGATTTATATTAATGACATTAATTCAGGTACAGTAAACTTGAGAAATCTGGAGATGATTCAAAAATTGGAGGGATGGCAGGCACTGGGGAGGAAGCAAAATCAATGTAGGAATACTTGGACAAGTTTCAGAAACCAGAAAAACACATGGAAAATACAATTGAATGTAGAAAGTGCTATACCTGGTCTAAAGGAACGTCAATTGTAAATTTAAGACTTGAGGCACTGTTCTAAGGGAAGCAACCTCTGAAAAGGACTTAGTCTTAACACAATATTTTCATCAACTAAGCAACACACAGAAGAAATTAAAAAGGCAAGCAAAATGTCAGTTATATTGTAATAATTGTTGAATATAAATTGAGGGACGTTATTCTCAGATTGTATAACCCATTAGTGAGACTGCATCTTGTGTATTTTGTGCAATTCCGACACCACATTACAAGAAAGACATAGCAGCACTTGAAGTTGTACAGAGGAGAGCAACCAAGTGCATCCCAGGACTTATGAAATGTTGTACTTTGACAGACTCTGAGAATTAAACCTGTTTAGCCTGAAGCAGAGTAGTCTGCATTAGGACTTAATCTACAGTAGATTTTCTAAATTCTCAAAGGCATTGATAAAGTAGATCCAGCAGAATTCTTTCAGGTTAATAATGAATCACATACTCGAGGACATCAATGAAAATTAAGCGGAATTTAAGACTAAAGCTAGAAAGCACTTCTTTACACGAAGAGTTGTGGGAATCTGGAACAAACTACTAAGCCATTTAGTCGAGAAAGAAAAAATCCTTGACATTCTGGAGGAGATATTTGGACATCTTAGCTATTAGTTAAGCAAATGAGCTTCAAGTACTGAATGGTCTCCTCTCATTTGTCAAATTTCTTATGTTCTTATGTTCTGTGTTTTGAATTGTTTTCTTCTTTAATTTTTTCTGGCTTTCAGTGATCCTTATTCCACAATCTATATATCTGCATGGGGGTTTTAACCCAAAGAATTCCTATTTTGCCTTTATTTTTTCTGAAAGCTTCCCAAATAATGTTATCATTTTGTAATTTTTATTACGTAACACCTTCTCTGCAAGCTAGCACTGTGGTTTCAAAGGAAATATTCCCAGAAGGCATTGCTGGTGCACGCAGCATGTGCTATTACCTGCTCAGCTATGTAAAGATAAACATCTGAGATTGAATAAACAAAGTGCTGGTTACCAAATATTCAGGGTCACTTTTCTTTGGTCCAACAAAATATTTCATTCTGGTTTTTAGATTTTGAATCTTGGTTCATGATTTTATATAAACAAAAGATTCACAGTTACCAGGACAACTCTGCCAATTTTACTGAATGTGTTCATCTCCTGGTCCTCTCTCATAAAATATATTTAGTCTTCTTGTGGGATCACAATAGGCTGGTCCATTTATCCACACCAAGAACTAAAACATAACTACCCATTCTTAACTACTATACCCATCCCTCCAATTGCACCAGCATCTCCTCCTCTCCAATTGACAAGACTTTGTTGACATTCCTCTCTATAACCCATGCCCTTCATACTGATAACTGGAAGAGACATTTAAAGGTCCTTCCAGAATCAATTGTAGGAGAATGTTCAAGTCTATTCTGAGCTGAAGACAAGCCTTGGAGTATTATCTCATAGCTTCCCCTGGCTGTCCCAGGAATCCTTGTGGTCCTGAAGTATAATGTATATTAAAGGTACTAATCAATCATGCAGAGGCCATAAATAGGGCATCTTTGCCTACCTGCTACAACATAATATCCCAAAAATATTTATTTTTTCCTAGATGCCTTCTATAATTTACAAAATTGGTGTCCCTTTCAATAAAGGATCTGGGAAGTTGCACTTGTGGTGCTGACTATTGCCAGATTTTTGATAACTACCTGCAATTAAAATCTGTAAAACATGCTAATCTGTGATCCGTCCACCTTAATCACATGTTCTTTTTTTCATGTTTTTGTGAAAATGTTCTATTAATTTTTTAAATAACAACAAGTCAATAGAAAGTGAGTAACTTAAGAGGAGTTATGTACAGTAAGTACTGAAATATATATTTCAATATTCATTCTTTACTTTGAGTCCTTTTGCATTTTCTTTAAATTCTGAAATTGCATTAAACATTAGAAGAATATATTTCACACTAAACAGATGTACTGCGACTTTGTATTTAGCCGTTAATCTACTTTATGAAGCTGAACATATGATTGTGTGATATTCTGTTTAACCTGTCTCTGCCACAATTTGCACAGATTCACCATTTGAACAGGAGAGGACCATAGGCATGTTTCATTCCAAAACTTTTCCCTCTAGAAATCTTTATTTAGTGACTGCACCTGTTCTTTATTAGAGAAGTGCCCCTAGGAGGCATTTTTGGGACTTGGCACAGGAATGCAAACTTGCTCCCAAAGGTGCATTTAGCCAGTGAAAGTTTGGTTTGTGGCCACATTTTTTTCTCCTGGGGAATTTATTAAGTCACCACACCTGCACTTCTTCTAATTTTGAGCAGCCCACTGCTAGGCCTTGGCACCAGCCTCTAATGTGCTTTTTTTTTTTTTTTTAATATTGTGCACATCTCTAACACTGAAATGGGTATTGTGAGGAACAGTTAGCGTCCATACCCACTGGGACTCCCTCAAGATGGAAGGGCAGAGACAGCTTACACAGGGCTTTGTCTCCCCCAGTATGCTTGATGGCAGTGAGCTCAGGCTTGGATCCCTGCATAGGTGCCCACAAGGCGTGCCAGGTATTGTAGTCCTGAACAACCTTGTTGAGTCCAATGGGGGTCGCCAGAGGCAGCTGCGGAGTTTGGGAGTCCCTACTCCATAGGGCGCCAACCTCACTTTTATGTGCTTTAGAGCTGCAGCATCATACAACCAGAAGCACTCCCAGGAATCAGATAAAAGGTGCTACCTGCCTCAGATCAATGAGCCAGAGTCTGGTGGAAGGTGAATGAAGCTTATGAAGATGACTGGAGGAGGCAACCTTTCCTGTGTTTCCATGTATAATATAGTGGAAGTCAGAGATCTATGATTGTGTTTAATTGTACTTGTGGCTGTAGTGATAGGAAACACTTGTCCAAGAAGAGTTTCCCACAATATAAGACTCTTTTTGCCTTTTATACTTATGTCTAAGCCTGTTTGTTTTGAGTGTTTGGGGAGCTGGAACACCCACTCGTGTCCACAATATGTAAAAAATAGATTTCAGAAGACAAGTGACTTGGTCTGCCGCAGTCCCCAGTCAAACACTTGTCTCATCTTTTCAATACAAGGAACACTCTTCCTCTAAACAATACACTACCCACAACATAAACTTTATTGATAAAATATGAAACTAACAGTGGTGTATTTTTACAGTGGAATGGAGGCTGAATAACTGGAATATTATAGATGGAAACACAGGCAAGATTGCACTACTGTTAAATATTATCCTGTTTCTATTGGTTGGCCAGGAATTGCTGTGAAATCTAAGAATCCTGGTCAATTCAACTTGGCTTGTTACTGTTTAAGAATATAAGAGATAAGACAAATAAGAGTAAATCATTTAGTCCATCAAGTTCATTGGTTTGCTAATAGCTAAAATGCCCCAATATCTCATTTCAGATACTTCTTAAATGTTGTCAAGGTTTCTACATGTATTGGTAGTTTGTTCCAGATTCCCATAACTGACTGTAGAACAAAGTGGCTTCTTAATTGCATGTCCACTTAATTTCCATTATTACTATGTTCCTTATCATGACAAGCAGATTTAAACTAAAATAATAATTGAACAGAGAAATGTTGAAATATTTTTCATTTTGGGTATTAAAAACAGAAATTGGCTATGTTTTTTCTCTCTATTTCAGTTTTTTTATTTTTTTATTTTGTATTTATTTATTTATTTTTTCAGAATAAAATCATTTTCTTTTTGCTAAGGGTGTTAGAAAAACTCAAAGACACATTCTCTGCTTTAGTTTTTCTAATCTTTTTTCCTATCTTTTTTAATTGGATATGGTTCCAAAATCCGGCTGTTTTTATCTTTCAAGCATGTGTGGGTGTCTGAGTCACCTAGCAAACTGAAATCTGACAAGTGTGATTTTTTTTTCATCAGCTCCAGAGATTTAAAAATTACATTTGTTTGTAGAGTGACTGGCCTTCATAGCAGACCTGGAAGTTGCCCCCTGTAATTATAGCACTCTGGCTCTTTTAAAGGTTCTTAAAGGTTTCTAAGATTTAGTTGTTTTATCTAAAGTTGCTAATGACATTATTTTGAATGTGAAAATAATTAGTAATAATTAGATAAGATCTGTTTAATAATATGTAGTTATTTACTGGATGATGTGTAAATCGCCTGGCATTTTTGAGTGCATTGTTTCACCATTAACCTCAAGGGTGAGCGTGCAGGATCATAGTTCACCTGAACATGATAAGTGAAGTGTGCACTCAGTCCTGGCTACTTTATACTTTATTTAGCTTGCTGCTTGCTTATCCTCTTTGTCTATGCTTGGTCATTTCAGATGGTCATCCTTTTCTAGCAATTAATTTGTAGAACTTATTTCATAAGTAAGAGAAAAAAACCAGCAAATGATTTATCCAAATACATTTATACTTAAAATAAGGTCAACATCTCAGACCTTTTTGTTCATTTACCAGCTAAAATAGTGCTTTACCCAGAATTATTTGCATAGATAATATTTCCTGAATGACCACCAGAAGAAAGAAAATGACTACCAAGGTAAGATTATACTCACCATTTTGTCCAAGTTACCAAGAAGTGCCCATTATGATTAGCAAACAAATAAACAGCCTTTAATACTAACATCATGGCTACTATTCTTATTTAACTGGTTCTAAAATCTGCAGATAAGTCATTTCATTTTATACTTAGCCAGGTGTCCAGGAGCTAGGTTTGTCAGACCAACAAAGCCAACTCTCTTGGGAAATGTTAGATTTATATATCCTATATGATTCTATACTATTTGAAAATGTTTACTTTTGAAAGACTAAAAATCCTATGTATCCATTTAGTGGTGCTACCTTATCTGTAGAATAACTAACATAATCATAATGATGAACATTTGTTTTCAGAGAATACATTGGTCAAATACTCCTTAATCTAAATGGTTTGAGAAATTTACACTTATCCACTGAATGCAAATTATGTGAGGGAGAAATTAATTGCTAGAAGGTTCCTTCATCAGTTTTGATGTATTCCTTTCTTAAAGGATATAGCAGCAGCACATCTGGAGTCAGAGTCAAAAGTCAGAATGTAAGTTGCAACAAAGGCAAACAGTTGGCTGGATGTTATGGACTTAGAAAATTGGTGTGCCTGTACTTAGTTAGGCTTATGAATTTTAATTTTTACGTTATGTTCTTCACTTTCTTTTGAACTCAGTCACAGTTTCGCTGGACTTAGAGATTTGTGCTCCTTTATATAACATTCAGGAGTCAGACTATGCTGCTATTTCCTCAAGTACTTGCCCTAAACTGTCTTTTGAGCAAAATGTTTCTTTTAGAAAAAAGCACATGGCAGTGCATTGTCAATTTCCAGCCTGTGTTTGTGCCTACCCCAAAGGAATATGTCTGGAGCTGTCCTGTTTGAAATTCAGGGAACCCATTAAATCAGAAAGTGCCTGCAGTACCTTGTCCTTGTTAACTCATTCAATTGCCACAGCCTTCTGAACTTGTCTATTTTGAAAGACTGAAAACTACAGGTAAGAGCCTTAAGTCCACTTTGGAGATGACATTCGCACTTTCTAATGAAATCCTTTTTATCTCCTTCCTTGATATGCAGAAACATAAATTATTCCCATAGGTCTGTAGATGAAGCTTTATTCTGATCCATTTTATGAATCTTATTAGAAAGAAAACTCATCCAGGCCAAGAGTGAGCTTGTATTATTTTCTGAAATAATTCTTAATTAATACCATATATCATGACTAAAGATGCAGTCGTTAATCTGGAGACCATTTTCACATGCAAACCCATATTAGTAGACTCATAGCACAGACACGCACACTCACACACCACACACAAACAAACTGTGCATAGCATGCTCATGTAAATGTTATCTAATTCAGTTCAGTTTATATGTACAGTATATTGAACTGGTGTTCTTAAAGAGTGAAAACTTCATAACCATATTTTTATATAGATGTACATACAGTAAGCACACATAAGTGAACAGTACTACAAACATTGGTACGTTTTGGGTAAAATGTAATTGAGGACATGCTGACAGGAGTCCACATAACACAAATATAGACAGCCAACAACAGAGAAGATTTAAATAAGAACTTTACTTAGCAGTGTTCTCCCAGAAGCTAATTCTAGGAATGGCCATTAGGGACAAGAATAGTCAGAAAGTGCTCAGTTGGCCGGAATAATTGGCCATTTACTCTTCCATGTATACAGTACAGGCCAAAAGTTTGCACACACCTCCTCATTCAATGTGTTTTCTTTATTTTCATGACCATTTACAGCACTCCATC